>CM042684.1:356057596-357257596 GCA_023614405.1 Avena insularis
TAGGTTCCTTGAAGAATAGTTCAATCCTGCATAAAAAGTTTGGATGATCATCCAAGAAGTCAGTCCATGAGTGGGACAATTCTTAACCAAAGATTTCATTCTTTCCCAAGCTTGAGCAACATGTTCATTATTAGATTGTTTAAACTTCATTATTTCACTTCTCATAGATATAATCTTAGCAGGAGGATAGTATTTTCCAATGAAGGCATCTTTTCACTTAGTCCAAGAATCAATACTATTCCTAGTTAAGGAATTCAACCATTCTTTAGCTTTTCCTCTCAAAGAGAAAGTAAACAATTTCAGCTTAATAATATCACCATCTATATCCCTATGCTTTTCCATCTCACAAAGTTCAACAAAGTTATTTAGATGGGCAACAGCATCTTCGTTACCAATACCAGAGAATTGTTCTCTCATAACAAGATTGAGTAAAGCAGGTTTTATCTCAAAGAAAGTATCTTTAGGGACAGGTGGAGCAATAGGTGTGCTCATAAAATCATTGTTGTTGGTGCTAGTGAAGTCACACAACTTAGTGTTTTCAAGAGTAGTCATTTTTTTGGGTTTTCAAATAAGAAAGCAAACTAGTAAAACTAATTTTTGTGTGTTTTTGATAAAAAACAAGCAAACAAAGCAAAAAGAAACTAAGCAAAACAAATATAACAAAGTAAAGATATTGGTTATGAGGGACTCCCCTTGTGAAGATGTCCTTGACTCCCCGGCAACGGTGCCATAAAAATGCTTGATGGCTCAGTGTATGGCGCCAGAAAAATGCTGGAGCGGTGTTGATGTAGAGCTCGTTGGGAACCCCAAGAGGAAGGTATGATGAGCACAGCAGCAAGTTTCCCTTAGTTATGAAACCAAGGTTTAATCGAACCAGTAGGAGCAAGGAAACACCCCAAAGGTGTTGCTAGCTGAGCCTTGGCAGGGCGCACTACCGGTGCTAGTAGCAACGTGGAGACCTGTAGAACACAACCATAGAACTTTGTCCCCAACTTGCAATGAGGTTGTCAATCTCACCGTGTTTTGCTGAAAACAAAGGATTAAACGTATTGAATGGAAAGAAGTAATAGTTTGCAGAAAGTAAACACAAAGCAGTAAACAGTTTATAGATTGTATGTAAAGAAAAAGGACCAGGATCCATAGTTAACTAGAGGTGGCTCTCCTTAAGATAGATAACATGCTGGGTGAACAAATTACAGCGGCGCAATTGCCAACATCGAGAAAGCAATACATGCATATACTAATCATCTTGACTCCTTTGAGACTTGATTGGGCATTACAACATTATACATAGACCGCCATCCAACTGCATCTATGACTAATAATCCACCTTCAGGTTATCGTCCGAACCCCCTCTAGTATTAAGTTGCAAGCAACAGATTATTGCTTTACGAACTGCATGTAAAGTAAACAATACGATTGTTCTATGAACAAAGGATTGTTGTTTTCTCCTGAGTAGCAACAACACATCTAGTACCTTAGAGATTTCTGTCACTTCCCAGTTACGGAGGCATGAACCCACTATCGAGCATAAATACTAACTCTTGGAGTTGCTAGCATCTACTTGGACAAGATAGCTACTAACAACGGAAAGCATGCAAGATCACAAATAACAAAGACATGATAGAATCAATAATCAATCTGAAATAGCATCTCAATATCCATCGGATCCCCGCAAACACAACATGTAGAATTACAATTAGATGATCTTGATCATGAACGGAGCTCACAAGATCTAAACATGAAAGCACAAAGGAGGAGAACCAACCATCTAGCTACTACATGGATCCGTAGTCCAAGGATGAACTACTCACGCATCACACCGGAGGCTTGCATAGTGATGAAGAAGGCCTCCAGGGTGAATTCCCCTATCCAGCAGGGTGCTAGGAAGAGCTTTAGATCCCTCCCGATCTAGGGATGGAGATGACGGCGGCTACAGACTCTTTCGTGGATTTTTGATTGGGTCCTTAGGGTTTTCGTCCCGAGGGAATCTTATAGGTGGAAGGAGAGGCCGAGTGGGTGCCTGGGGCGGCCAGACCACCCCCTGTCGCGGGCCAAGCCTGGCCGCGCGGCCAGGTGGTGTGGTGCCCCCCTGGCCCCTCTCCGTCTCGTACTCTGACATCTGATGACTTTCGGAAAAATAGGAACTTTGGCTTTTGTCCCGCCCAATTCCGAGAATATTCATTTTCTGACTTTCCTAGAACCAAAAACAGCAGAAAACAGGCAGCTGGCACTGTGGCTCTTGTTAATAGGTTAGTCCAAGAAATCATATTAAAAGTACTTCAAAGTGTGGACAAAACACAAGAAAGTGGATAAAACCAAGCATGTAACATCAAAAATTATAGATACATTTGCAATGTATCACACGCGTGATGACATCACGCAGCGCAAGGTCGACAAGATGCGGGAAAGGCGTGCTCATTCGACTGACTCGGAAGAAGACGAGACTGAGCTCTGTGGCAGCAGATGCTTCAGCGGGGCCATCAGGCAGAAGCGAATTCCTAAGGGGTTCAAACTCCCGTCGGAGAACCCAAAATTTGACGGCCTATAGGACCCGAAAATCTGGCTGGAGGACCACATCTCCTTCGTCGGGCTGCATGGTGGGAGTCGAAGCATGACCATGTAATGCCTGCAACTACAGCTGCAGGGTGCCGCCCGCGCATGGCTCAACAACCTCCCGCGCGGATTCATTCGCAGATGGGAAGAGCTGGTCTATAGCTTTGTGCGCAACTTCAAGGGCACTTACAAAAGGCCCGCATCAATCGGAGAACTAAGAAGCTGCCAGCAAAGGTCTGGCGAGCCGCTGCGCTCATACATCCAGAGGTGGTCCATCATCAAGAACTCCATAGAAAACATCTCGGAGGACCACGTAATCGACGCATTCAATGGTGGTGTCCGCCATATAGATCTCAGGGCGGAGCTGGGCCGCTCGAAGCCCAAAATGATCGACCACCTGATGGAAATCTTAAATCAGTGGGCACCCGGAGAAGACTCGGTGAAAAACTGCGCTTACTCTGATGATGATGACGACCTCGGGCGCAAACGCGACCGCCGAGGCAAACGTCGAATGCGCGTCTACGATGACCGCGACAAATTCAATATGGTCGCAGCCGGCTACACCGACAAACGCAACAACAACCGCAACAGCGGATATCGCAGCGGTGGATACCACGATAGCAGGAAAACCACACAGGTGTGGCAGCGCCGCACTCGCGAAGAGGAACCCGCAACATCTATCCAGGACAAATTGTCCGGACCATGCAACGTGCACTTCTACATCTACAAGCACGACGACAAGAAAAAATCTAGCCACCTTCTGAAGGATTGCCGCAAGTTCCTCAAACTCCACGAGGGCCTGGCTCAGATGAATCGTGACGCGATCAACAGGGGCTATGGAGCTGCCCCAGGCGCTGTGGCACATGGAGATCCTCGACCACCGCCCGGACCACCACCACTTGCGGCTGCGCAGGTCCAGCATCATGGAGGCAAGCCATACCCACGAGCCATGGGCAACATGGGTATGATCCAAAAAGGGCGTCCCTCAAATCGAGTGCAGAAGGCCATCACTCGCCAAGTCAATCTGGTGATAAACTCTCCACCCTCCACCACTAAGTACCTCAGTGGAAGCGACTCCTGCATCACCGTCGACAAGCACGATCATCCGCGCCAAGTTCCTCGTCCAGGCCACTGTCCCCTCGTACTCGAGGCACAGATCGGGGGCTTCGATATGATTCTTCATGGACGGCGGGAGCGGCATCAACCTCATGTTCGCGAGTACCTTGCGTGTGATGAGGATCCCCCTGACTTGTCTGGAAGTTTCAGACACGATGTTCCACGACATCATCCTATGGAAGGGCATATATCCCCTGGGCAAAATCAACCTCGACGTCATCTTTGGCATGCCGCAAAACTTTCGGCGAGAGCGGATCGACTTTGAGGTCGTCGACTAGCCCTCACAATACCACTGCATCCTCGGACATGTCGTGTTTGCTAGGTTCATGGTAGTGCCACACTACGCCTACCTGCAGATGAAAATGCCAGGTCCAAACGGCATCATCACAATTAATGGAAGCTTCGAGAGGTCCGACATCTACGACAAGGAATTCAACAAAATCTCCCAGTCCTTTGGCATGCAGGACGAACTCGCAAGATTGAAGGAGTCGTCAGACAACAGTCTGCCTCCCCTAAGCAGGCCAAGCTCACCCGACCTATCCTTCGACTCGTCGGTGCACACGAAGAACGTCCAGGTCCACCCAACGAACCCGACCAAGATGGCCCTCATTGCCAACAACTTCAGTTCCGCATAGGAACTCGCGCTCATCGAATTCCTCTGTAAGCACTGGGAAATCTTTGCCTGGTGTCCAGCGGACATGCCAGGGGTTCCCAGGGAATTCGTTGAGCACTCACTCAACATGAATCCAGACGCATGGCCAGTCAAGCAGATAATTCGGCGACTGTCTGAACCAAGAGCAAAGGCAGACGGAATGGAGATCAACATACTCCTCGACGCAAAATTCATACGCGAGATCATGGAAAGCACCTGGCTCGCTAACACAGTGCTTGTGCCTAAAAAGACACGGATATCCTGCGCATGTGCATGGACTTCACCTCCTTGAATAAGCACTGCCCAAAGGATCACTTCCCGTTGCCACGAATCGACCAAATCATCGACTCCACCGCGGGATGTGAGCGCCTCTTCTTCCTTGATGCCTACTCAGGCTACAATCAGATTCGAATGAAGGAGGAAGACCAGGAGAAAACAATGTTTACAACGTTGTTTGGTGTGTTCTGCTACAACACGATGCCCTTCGGGCGAAAAACGCAGGAGCCACCTATTAGCGGTGCATGCAGGCTTGCCTCAAGAACCAACTTGGTCGCAACATCCAAGTCTACGTTGATGACATCGTCATCAAAACCAAAGAGGAAGCCTCACTAATCGACGATCTACGTGATACATTCGCTAACCTCGACCGCTACTGGATCAAGCTAAATCCGGACAAATGCGCCTTCGGCGTGCCATCTAGGCAATTACTTGGGTATCTCATCTCTGCGAGAGGGATCAAAGCAAACCCAAAGAAAATAAAGGCCATACTAGCCATGGAGAAGCCAAAGAACGTAAAAGGCGTCCAACAGTTGGCTGGGCGAATCGTGGTGCTCAGTTGATTCATCAGTTGAATGGGCGAAAAGGCACTGCCCTTCTACCAACTCCTCCGCAAAACTGACAAGTTCGAGTGGACAGATGAGGCGCAAGACGCATTCGAAGATCTCAAGCGTCTACTATCCACCTCGCCAGTACTAGTGACGCCTCGCGAAAAAGAACCACTACTGCTCTACATCTCCGCCACCAACCAGGTGGTCAGCACGGTGCTCATGGTAGAACAAGCTGAAGAAAATAAGGTCCACGGGGTCCAACGCCCAGTATACTACCTCAGCAGGTGCTCACGCCGACAAAGCAGTGGTACCCGTACTACCAGAAGCTGGCACATGGCGTCTTCATGACAGCCAGGCGACTGCACCACTACTTCCAAGAGCACCCAATCGTGGTGGTAAATGACGCCCCGCTCGGGCATATACTCAATAATCCCGACGCCACCGGCCGAGTCGTGCTCTGGGGAATTGAACTGTCTCCACGAGACATCACATACAAGAAGCGCGACGCGATCAAGTCGCAAGTTCTCCCAGATTTCCTCGTGCACTAGATGGAGAACCAGCTCCCCGACAAGCCAGACATGTCCTATCTTTGTACAATGCACTTTAACGGGTCCAAGCGGAAGGATGGAGCTGGCGCAGGTGTCATGCTGACATCACCCCAAGGAGACAAGATGAAATACATCCTGCGAATGCAGTTCACTGCCTCCAACAATGAAGCTGAGTACGAAGCCTTATTCCATGGGATGCGGATGGCGAAAACCTGTGGTGCCAAGAGGCGCATCATCTACGGTGACTCCAAGCTGGTGGTAACCCAAACGATGCACGAGTGCGACGCACTGAGTGACAACATGATCGCCTATCGCGACCTCTATGACACACTCGAAGGAGACTTCGACGGCTATGAGCTGCGACATGTGGGCCGCGAAAGCAATGAAGAGGCGGACCTACTCACCAACATTGGCTCCACCCGTGCCCCCGTACCACCTAGGGTATTTCTCGAGTGCATCTGCGAGCGCTCCATCAAGCCCAAGGCTCCAGAGAAGAAAGCAGGCATGTCAACGGACTCGGGGGCTACGCCACCCAATGAGCCAACGACACTCGATGACATGGAGCTCGATACAGGACTCGAAGGACCAATGGGGGCATGATGATCGATCCATCTTGGACACAAACCTACATCACATATCTACTCAACAAGAGGCTGCGAGACGACCCGACTGATGCGCGACACATCGCACGATGATCAAAGGCATTCGCCCTCATCAACGGCAAACTGTAGAAGTGCAGCATCATAGGAGTACTTCAGAAGTGCGTCTCCAACAGGGACGGAAGGGCCGTCCTCCTAGACATCCATGAAGGCACTTGTGGGCACCATGCTGGCAGTCGCGCCCTCATCGCCAAAGCTCAACGAGCTGGATTCTACTGGCCCATAGCCATGTGCGACGACAAGGACATTGTCCAGCGCTGTAACGCTTGCCAGCGATTCGCAGACAAACCACACGCACCTGGCGCGGAACTCCGGCCAATACCATTGGCTTGGCCCTTCGTGCAATGGGGACTCGACAAGGTCGGCAAGCTCCCAAAGTCCTCGTGAGGAGGTTACGTCTACCTCTTGGTAGCAGTCGACAAATTCACCAAGTGGATCGAGGCCATGCCGGTGACGAATCAATCAGGAGCCAGCGATGTCAAGTTCTTCGAGTCCATTGTCTACCGCTTTGGAGTGCCACATAGCATCATCATGGACAATGGGACAAACTTCACCTCTAAGGAATTCCAGGAATTCTGTGAAAACCTAGGAATCAACATAAGCTACGCCTCGGTAGCTCACCCACAGACCAATGGTCAAGTCGAAAAGTCCAACGTCCTCGTCTGCGGTGGAATCAAGAAATGACTCCTCTGACCACTCGCACAAGCCGCTGGATGCTGGCCAGATGAGCTGCTATCCGTACTTTGGAGCCTACGCACAACTCCAAAGAGCACCATGGGATACAATCCGTTCTTCATGTTGCACGGTCCTAAAGAGGTGCTACCCGCAGAAGTACGCTACAAAGCCCCACGGGTAGTCGCATACAGCGAGAAGGAGTAAACTCTTGCACTCGAAGACTCCGTTGACCTCCTTGACGAGGCACGCGAGATAGCAGCGGAGAGATCAACGCTCTACCAACAGAGCCTCCGCAACTACCACAGCAGAAGGCTATGCCCCAGATACTTCATCGAAGGAGACCTAGTCTTGCGATTGAAACAACAAGGGCATCTCAAGCTCGAGTCCCCTTGGGAAGGACCTTACGTGATTACAGAAGTAATCCCAGGTGGCGCCTATCGCCTTAAAGATTTCGAGACCGGAGTCGCGTACTCCAACCCCTGGAACATAGCGCAGCTACGTCGTTTCTACCCCTAGTCGTTTTACATTACAAATAAGGCTATTCAACCAGGCTAATTAGCCACACATTGTACCTCGTACTATTCTACGAATAAATAAAGCTAAGTGCCTCGAAACTCTGTATTTTTCCTTATTTCCTTGCAATTTCATCACTCGAGGGCTGCACGACCTTTACACTTTCGTTCTAAGAACAAATCACAGTATCCTGAGTAGCTGACACAACACCAATCGAACCCTTGATAAGCACCAACCCAGTTCAAATGCACCTGATAGGTTGGCAAGGTGCTGAGATAAACACAAGTTAGGCTAACAAAAAGGAATTGCAAGAGTACAATGCACTCGACAAAAATACAAGCTAGCAAGCTCTTTATATATGAATGGGTATTAAATACGCCCAACACAATCATCTGAACTTTACAACACTCATACATCTATGTGCAGGATACAAAGTATGCTACTGCTACAGAAGATGAACGTTCGTCTGCTCTTCAAAGAAGTCGACGATGTCTTCCACCGGCCGATCAACCGCCTGATAGTTTGGCACCATGTTCCAAGTCATCCCTTCTGGTGGTGGCGGCGGTCTAGCAGCAACAGATGCCATGTCCGCATCTGGCCGATGCAGTCACACCATCGATAAAGCAGCCTTGGCACCAGCAACCAGCTGCTATCGCACACACTCGTGTACCGCGCTTATATCTTGGAACTTCGTGAACAGGTCCAACAGGCTTGAAGGTACAACATCCAGAGGAAACATTGTCTGATAAATGTGCCTGAGGCATGACTGCGCCTTCTTCAAGCATTGAAGTATTTGAGAATGTAGGATCTCACAATAATAAGGTAAGATCCCTATGATTGCAGTGCTAGTCCCTGGATCGAAAATGCTAGCACCCACAGTTTAAGATGAAGTACATAGAAACAAAGGTCATTATTACATCGCATATCCAGGAATATAATGGTTCTTACAACTCACTTAGCCCAAGGCTAAGCCACTTAAGGTTCACATTACATAGTATAATAATAATAATAGAGTCTTTAGTCTTCATGTGCCACAGGCAAGCATGTCGAGTGTAGACCCGCAACCCTACTCATCATCAGAGTATCCTGCAACATAATAAGTTACAGCCACAAGGGTCAATACATTTGGAATTATATTGGCAAGTGATACCATAGATGCTTAGTATAATCCAACAACTACATGAATATATGGCTAAGTGGGGTTATGGCTGGCTTTGCTAAAATTAGTTTAACTTATAGTTTTTGGAGAAGTTTTTCATTCCAGCTATAAGGTACCAATGATGGACATCACTGAACCTCTACCCATGTTCACCCACAAGTTTTAACTTAGAGAAATTTGGATGAGGAGATTATTGAACTGCTTCACTATCTTGAGGCTCAGGAATGTCCATAACCGGGGACACGGCTAAGTACTTAGTTTTACCCTCCCGAGAGGTGGTGCACTTTCCCCCACAAGACTCGACATGCATCGAGACGAGACTTTTCAGAAGCAATCCCTCAAACCACCACGGACGTGTTCTAACCTATCATATCTACCACCTTTTGTCCGTCTGGCTGAGTTCTTGCAACCTAGTCGGTCAAGGCAGAGCCCATATGCCATGTGGCTGCACTGGAAGCTTCACGACAAGAACGTCTCCAATCTCTTTATTCCTGGGTGGCCATCCACAAGTGTGATACACCAGCTGACCATAGACATGGCCCCTGAGTAACCACTCAACATAATCCAAGCAAGCCCATTCCACCCAGGTGTTTCATTAACATTAGTTGTTTTCTTAGTTAAACAAAATAATATATTTCCATGCTATCTTATGTGTATAATCCACCCACAAATTCTAATAGCATAGCTAAGCCTTCTAGCATACAAAGTCTTTATCTAGGGAATACTACCAAGATATACACTATAGGTTAGCATGGCATAGTATGGTAATATATGAATAATCCTAACATGCTAAGATCTACAAAATATCACTAGCGCAATAGTGAAAATAATAGGACATGAGATGAAATATCACTTGCCTTGGTAGCTAGGGGAATAGGTACAATCCTCACAGCAACAAACTTCACAATCCACACAATCTACACAAGATCAAAATAACAACAATAATTCAATCAATAAAACATTACAAAAACATGAATGCATGCAATATGCAATGATATGAACACAACTCTACAACTTACAGAGTCTACAGTACAGAGGATAGAATACTTCAACTAATTGCAGAAGAAATACTCAAAAATAATTTATAGAACAATTTTTATGAGCAAAATACTCCTAAAAAGATTCTGCCTATAATTCCAAGTTTACTGAGGCAAAAGTGTGAAACAAGGCCTCTATAATAAAGGTCTTAATTTTCTGAATCCATAGACACCAGATTTGTATTTTTCTGATTCATGGATCAAAAGTTATTGAATTTCTAAGTTAAATACTAAATCTGTCTATTTTCTAATTAAACAGAATTAGTCTGGCGACGTGGCGCTTTCCTATTGGCCCGTACCAGTTCGGTCGGATCGATCGCTGTGGGCCGTCAGATTTAAGTGACGTTGGACGGATCAGATCAGCCGTACCCTTTAGTTTAAGTGATCTAATCTTAACCGCTAGGATCTGATCGAACGGCTGCTAAGCATCTCGCCGGAGACTGGCGGTGCTAACGACGGCGAGCGGCGGTGGAGCATCGGCCAATGACGGTCCGACGGTTCTACAGGGGCAGTGAGTCCAAGGACACGTACCAGAGGTCGGGGAGGTCGTGGCGATCTCGATGGAGGTCACCGTGGTGCGGGGGGCGCTTGGGCTTGGCCTGGATCCTTCACCGGAGTTGCGTTGCCGACGGAGTTCACGACTTGGTGACGGAGATGACGACCTGGGCTCGAACCAACCGGCAAAGAGGTCAGCGAGGTGCGCAAGTGTCTGCACGATCTAATAAAGACCAAAAAGGGGCGGTAGGAGCCCTACCTTTACCGGAGAAGGTGACCGACGGTGGCGGCAGAGGAGTTCGCCGGAATCGTTCGAGTCGTCGATCTGGGGCAAGAGAAAACACGTGGTCGGGTTCAAAACACGTGTCAGTACACGACAAACAAAGTAGCACAGAGAGAAGAGCGCCGGGCGGCCTGGGTTCACCGGAATCGTCGCCGGAGTCCGTCGGACAACGGCGGTTTGAGCTCGTAATTGGGGAGCCTGGGGGCTCTCCGGGGGAAGTGGCTGAGGGGAAAATGATGAGGAGAGGGTGAGGGTTAAGTAGGAGTAATCGCCAAGGGGGATTAATGCTGGAAACGGCCGAATTTGGGTCGATTTCGAAACGGCAGAGAAGAGGAGGGGTGTTCGTCGCTCGGGGGTTGAAGACGACGGGGTGGTGGTGGCGTGGGCGTGGGGTCAGTCTGTCAGCGGGAGGGGGTAAGTTGAGGGGGTGTGCCGAAAGAGGAGGAGAGGGAGCCCGGGTGGTTGCTTGGCCGGATTGGGCCAAAGGCCAGAAGCTGCCTGCTGCTCTTTTTTTTTCCTATTCTTTTTCTTTTTCTATTTCTGTTTTCTCTACAACTTTGGATTTAAGGATTCAAATTGATTCAAATCAATTTGTGAACATTTGTGAAAGCTCAAGTTAGATTTTTAGGGTATTATGAAACATATTTATCTTCTATTTAATCCAAAGTATTTCCTTTGATTTAATAGGTAATATAGCATTTTCTTTGATCCTATTTTCAAAAATTCATATCTTTTTATTCAAGGCTTAAAATTGCACCAAATTTTTGGAGGACATTCTAAATGCAATGCCATTACATGCCATGATGATATGAGTGCAATGATGATGATTTTAGATGAAAAATTTGGGATTTTACAAATCTAACCCCCTTAAGATGAATCTCGCCCTCGAGATTCGGGTTGGCTAGCAAATAGGTGAGGGTGGTCTCTTCGAAGTTCATCCTCTCGTTCCCATGTTGCTTCTGATTCAGTGTGATGGTTCCACTGCACTTTGCAGTATTTGATGGTCTTGGTACGGGTAATTCTTTCTGTGGTCTCTAGAATCTTAATAGGTTTCTCTTCATAAGTGAGATCATTATCTAGCTGAACTTCCTCCAATGGTATGGTGTCCTTCAACGAAGTTTCTTCCATCTCTCGGTGACACTTTTTCAGCTGACTAACATGGAATACATTATGAACTGCTGACAAAGATTCTGGTAATTCTATCTCATATTCCACTTCTCCCTTGCGACTCAAAATCTTGAAAGGCCGTACATATCGTGGTGCTAGTTTTCCTTTGATTCCAAATCTCTTTACACCACGAAGTGTTGATACCCTGAGGTAAGCTCTATCACCAACCTCATAGGTAACCTCTCTACGTTTTGGATCTGCATAGCTCTTCTGCCGAGATTGGGCTACCTTTAGCCTATCTCTCACCATCTTGACTTTCTCTTCGGCCTATTTGATTAGGTCTAGCCCGAACAAATTTCTTTCCCCTACTCCATTCCATAGTAATGGTGTAGTACACTTCCTTCCATAAAGAAATTCAAATGGAGCCATTTCTATGCTTGATTGATAGCTGTTATTGTAAGAAAACTCTGCGTACGGTAGACTTTCATCCCAACTGGATCCATAATCTAACGCACATGCCCTTAGCATATCCTCTAATATTTGATTGGTCCTTTCTGTCTGTCCATCAGTTTGTGGATGAAACGCAGTGCTGAACTCCAGTCGAGTTCCCAATGACTCGTGAAGTTGTCGCCAAAAATGCGAAGTAAACTGAGTTCCTCTGTCGGACACGATACTTTTAGGTACCCCATGCAAACATACAATTCTATTCATGTAAATCTTGGCTAATTTGGCACTTGTATAAGTGGTCTTCACTGGTATGAAATGGGCCACTTTTGTCAAGCGGTCAACGATAACCCATATGGAATCGTATCCAGATTTAGTCCTGGGTAGCCCGGTGATAAAATCCATACCAATTTTATCCCATTTCCAATCAGGTATTGGCAGTGGTTGTAACAATCCTGCCGGTTTCTGATGTTCTGCCTTTACACGACTGCACACGTCGCACAAGGCAATGTGCTCTGCTATGTCCTTCTTTAAATTATTCCACCAAAACCTCTCCTTAACATCCATATACATCTTGGTATTGCCAGGATGAATTGAATACGGTGAGTTGTGCGCCTCTTGTAAGATCAGCTTCTTAAGTTCAAGATCCTGCGGAACACAGATACGTTTTTCATACCATAAGATTCCTTGATCATCCACATGGAATCCTTTCGACTTCCTTCACTAACTTTACCTTTGATTTCCTCTATTTCTTTTTCCAACTATTGGGCTTCTTGAATTTTTTCCATTAGTGTGGGTTGCACTTCCAAGGATGCAAGGTACCCTTCAGGCACAATTTCAAGTCTCAGCTCTCTAAATTGGGCACATAACTCCTCCGACAATTCTCCTTTATTGAGACCATTTACATGAGCCTTGCGGCTTAATGCATCGGCTACAACGTTTGCCTTTCCAGGGTGGTATTGCAAACTTAAGTCATAGTCCTTGATAAGTTCTAGCCATCTTCTTTGTCTCATGTTGAGCTCTTTCTGTGTAAAAATATATTTCAAACTCTTGTGATCAGTGAACATTTCACAATGTTTTCCCATAAGATAATGTCTCCATGTTTTTAGTGCATGCACAACTGATGCCAACTCTAGATCATGAGTAGGGTAGTTCACTTCATGATTTTTGAGTTGTCTTGATGCATAAGCTACCACTCTACCTTCCTGCATTAATACACCTCCTAATCCTTGGTGAGATGCATCACAATATACTTGAAAGTCTTTCTCAAGATCTAGCAAACATAACACTGGTGCTGAAACTAGCCTCTTTTTCAATTCCTGAAAGCTAGTTTCGCAAGTTTCTGTCCAATTAAACTTATTCTCCTTTTTCAGCAGATTAGTCATGGGCTTTGCAATCTTAGAGAAATTTTCAATGAACCTTCGATAGTACCCTGCTAGGCCAAGGAAGCTACAGACTTCTTTAACGGATTTAGGAGGTTCCCATTCTGTCACAGCTCAACAGCTATACCATTACCAGATACTATGTGTCCAAGAAATCCCACTTCATTCAGCCAGAATTCACATTTGCTGACCTTGGCATAAAGTTTATGTTCTCTAAGTTTCTTTAGAATCAGGCGTAGATGTTCTTCATGTTCTTTGCTGCTTTTGGAATATACCAATATATCATCGATGAATACCACTACGAACTTGTCAAGGAATTCCATGAATACCTTATTCATCATGTTCATGAAGTAGGCCGGTGCATTAGTCAATCCAAACGGCATCACTGTATATATTCATACAACCCGTATCTAGTGGTGAATGTAGTCTTGGGTACGTCATGTTCTCTGATCTTTAGTTGGAAGTATCCTGATCGAAGATAAATTTTTGAGAAAACACATGCTCCCTTTAGCTGATCGAAGAGATCATTTATTCTAGGCAGGGGATATTTGTTCTTTATGGTCACTTCGTTGAGTGAACGATAATCTATGCATAGCCTTTGACTTTGGTCTTTCTTCTCAACAAACAAGACTGGTGCTCCCCAAGACGACGAGCTTGGTTGGATAAATCCCTTTTTTAACTGTTCTCCCAGCTGTTTCTTGAGTTCTTTTAATTCGTCCACCGACATTTTGTAAGGTCTCTTTGCTATAGGTCCCGTTCCTGGTAGTAGGTCTATCAGAAACTCCACGTCCCTATCTGGTGGCATGCCAGGTAATTCCTCGGGGAACACATCTGGATATTCCCTCACTATTGGAACATTATCTAGGCTAACCCCCTTAAGAGAATTAACCTTGCTTCCCTTGGGTTCAAAGCTAGACTTGAACCTGATCCTTTTCTTTTCTGGGGTAGTGAGCATAACAGTTCGCTTGGCACAATCAATCACCCCTTCATAGCGGGTCAACCAGTCCATCCCTAATATAACATCTAATCCTTGGGACTCTAGGATTATTAAACTAATCGGGAACTTGTGTTTTCCAATTTCTAGGGTGATATGTCGGCACCCTGAATTTACTATCATTTCTCCACCCGGAGAACTTACCTTCATAGGACATCCAATAGTTTCAGTGGAGAGTTCATTTTTGATTACAAATGCTCTTGAAATGAATGAATGCAATGCGCCAGTATCGAAAAGGATAAGTGCAGGAAAGGCATTAATCATGAACTTATCGATCACGACATCAGATCCTTCTTGAATTTCCTCCACATTAATGTGATTCACATGGCCCTTTTGGAATGGGTTTGGATTAGCCCCATCAGCCTTCTTTTCTGGGCATTCATTAGCATAGTGTCCTGTCTTCTTACATTTGAAACATTCCACCTGACTGATGTCTTTCTTCGCTGGCTGACTGTGACGGTTCTGACCATTTTGGTTCCCATGGCCATGATTATTGTGATTGTTCCTGAATCCACTTTTGTTATGTCCACGATGATTGTTTCCATCATGGTGGTGGTTGTTGTTATGATGGTTATTATGATTCCCATTCTTGTGGAATCCTGAGCTCCCACTTCCTTCACCATGAGGGCGCTTGTGAGGAGATCCTGATCCAAACTTATCAAAATGATGCTTCCTCTTTCTACCCTCCACTAGCTTCATCTTGTTTTCCAGGATGGTAGCTTTATCACATAAAGATTGGTAAGTTGGAACATACGCAACAGATAATTGCATAGAAATTTCATCATTTAACCCATCTAGGAACTTCTCCTTCCTCTTTGCATCAGTGTCAACATCATCGGGTGCATATCGTGACAAATTATTGAACTCCTCGATGTATTCAGAAATACTGCGATGGCGTTGCTTGAGGTTATGAAACTCCTTTTTCTTCAATCCCATTATTCCAGCAGAGATGTGAGTGGTGCGAAACCCATCTTCAAACATTGCCCAAGTCACTTCTTCAATAGGGTGGGTAATTTGAAAATTATCCCACCAAGCAGCTACATGACCTTCCAACAAGTGTGCTGCAAATCTGACCTTCTCTGCATCCGTGCACCCAACCGTGACTAGGTCCTTATTCATAGAGCGTAACCAATCATTTGCTACCATAGGGTCAGAGGTACCTGAGAACTTGGCAGGTCTCATCCTTAGAAACCTGGTCAGCATATCCAGAGGTGGTGGATTGTTCTGGTTGTTGTTATTGTTATTATTGTTGTTCTGATTCTGGTTTGCCATAAATTGAGTCATCATTTGCATCAATTGGGTCTGTGGAGTCATCATCTGCTGCATTCCATTGTCATTGTCATTGTCATTGTTATCCTCGTTGTTGCGTCGGGGAGGCATCTGTGGCTTTAGTAAGGGTAAGTAATGATAGATAACCCAAATAAAACAACAATTCAGACAAACAAGCACATGCAGGTTCCAACATCACAACAATAATGTAGTGCCAAAGATAACATACTAGCATAGTCACCCACAAGTCGGTATGACCTATGCACCCAATAATAATAGAACGATAGGTAGATGGAATAGTATCACTACTCCTCCATGTCAACTTCCTCCTCTACTAGAGCAAGTCCCGCTGATGCGAATCCTGCCTTGTATTCCTCCAAGCTGGTAGTCAGAGCATCGATCTTCGTCTGTAACTCTCTCTTCTATGTGCGTAGCCTCTCTATCACCTCGTGATCCGCTTCTAGCTCTATGTTCTCCAGCTCTAACTCGGTCTCCAAGTCTCTAATCTTCTTGTACTTCTCCTGAACTCTCTTCTCTTAGTTCTTGAATTTCTTATCTTGGTCTTCAAACTTCTTCTCCATTTCCTTGATTCGATTTTCCTGTTCCTGGAAGGCCTTGTCTTTCTCCTTGAGTTGGACTCGTAGTTCATCATTCCTAAGCATCACGTTAGTCCTATCAGTATCAAGGTGTCTAATAAGGCTCTCTAAGTCCTGGAGGTAGTGACGCACGGGCTTGATAGACTCCTTAGTGGTCTTGTCCAACACAATAGGCTCTCCATCCTCATCGCGCCTCCCAAAGAAGTGGAAGTAGTGGCTCTTGATCTCGGAAGAATGACGTCCACATAGGCGTCCCAACAGTTCCTGCATTGCAATGTCGAGGCCCCTCTCCATGTCATCATGGAGAACCTCGAAGGTAATCTCCCCAGTTTGGGGCTCTGTCTCACGTGCTGGCTGGGTAACTCTGAATCCCCATAAGTCCTTCCTCTTAAACTTCCTCAGCTGAAGTCCCTGAATAGTGGGAATCGGAAGAGCGAGCACTTGGACTAGCTCGAAGATACGAGTCCCAAAGCGAGTCCCCTTGAAATCCTCGGCCGTGCTGTAGACAAAGTTCGGCATCTTTTGCATAGTATGGAGAAAGTTAGTAACACAATAGAGAAAGAAAATACAAGTCACAAAATGAGAGGGAATTCAACCAACAAAACATTCCAAGTAGCAATACATTAATTCAACTCAAGCACTCAAGGTTCCAGACATAACTTTATTTTTGCCATACCACATAGGTTGGTATGGTCGAGATATTAACGTGACATAACGTCAAGGGTGGTGGTCCGACTAATATCTCACTCCTTCTTAACCAAGGTGGCAATCTGGGCATCCTTGGCAGTCATCTGCTTGTCTTGGTCGCATAGCTCCAAAGCTAGGCCTATGATATCCTTACTTAGGCGTTTCACAGTGGCCTTTGAGTCTTGGGCAAGACGCTTCTCCTCCTTGAGATCCTCCTGAGTATTGAGCATTCTATACTTGAGTCTTTCCCCCAAGTTCCTCAATAGCCTTCCATGCAGCATTCCTTGCAGAGTCAAAGAATGACGGGTGCATTTCATAGTTGGTGAACATGCAGAATCCCGTACTCTTGGGATCGTCTTCCTTGTTCTTATACAAGTGGAGTTGCACCCACCAATACCCTTGTCCTTCATCTATCACAGGAAATCCCTTGTACACGGCTTCACCATTCATCCCCAAGCCGAGCATGAGGTTCTTGAGCACATTGGGAAATTCTGTCTCACACTCCAGAGTCATAGTCACCAGTGGTCCCTTCTTGACAGATTCATTGATGGTGGACATCTACAAAAATAGATGAGAAGGATGATTAGGGAAAGCTTTACGAGATGAAAAGACAAGTGTAAAGTTGAAATATAGAGTTATTTTTCCTAAGGTTTTCCTTAGTCTAATCCATTCTAGGGTCACGAACCTACAGGCAACACAATTCTCTGATACCATCTGTAGGATCTCACCATAATAAGGTAAGATCCTGTGATTGCAGTGCTAGTCCCTGGATCGAAAATGCTAGCACCCACAGTTTAAGATGAAGTACACAGAAACAAAGGTCATTATTACATCGCATATACAGGAATATAATGGTTCTTACAACTCACTTAGCCCAAGGCTAAGGCACTTAAGGTTCACATTACATAGTATAATAATAATAGAGTCTTTAGTCTTCATGTGCCACAGGCAAGCATATCGAGTGTAGACCCGCAAACCTACTCATCATCAGAGTATCCTACAACATAATAAGTTACAGCCACAAGGGTCAATACATTTGGAATTGTATTGGCAAGTGATACCATAGATACTTAGTATAATCCAACAACTACATGAATATATGGCTAAGTGGGGTTATGGCTGGCTTTGCTAAAATTAGTTTAACTTATAGTTTTTGGAGAAGTTTTTCATTCCAGCTATAAGGTACCAATGATGGACATCACTGAACCTCTACCCATGTTCACCCACAAGTTTTAACTTAGAGAAATTTGGATGAGGAGATTATTGAACTACTTCACTGTCTTGAGGCTCAGGAATGTCCATAACCGGGGACACGGCTAAGTACTTAGTTTTACCCTCCCGAGAGGTGGTGCACTTTCCCCACAAGACTCGACATGCATCGAGACGAGACTTTTCAGAAGTAATCCCTCAGACCACCACGGACGCGTTCAAACCTATCATATCTACCACCTTCTGTCCGTCTGGCTGAGTTCTTGCAACCTAGTCGGTCAAGGCAGAGCCCATATGCCATGTGGCTACACTGGAAGCTTCACTACAAGAACGTCTCCAATCTCTTCATTCCTGGGTGGCCATCCACAAGTGTGATACACCAGCTGACCACAGACATGGCCCCTGAGTAACCACTCAACATAATCCAAGCAAGCCCATTCCACCCAGGTGTTTCATTAACATTAGTTGTTTTCTTAGTTAAACAAAATAATATGTTTCCATGCTATCTTATGTGTATAATCCACCCACAAATTCTAATAGCATAGCTAAGCATTCTAGCATACAAAGTCTTTATCTAGGGAATACTACCAAGATATACACTATAGGTTAGCATGGCATAGTATGGTAATATATGAATAATCCTAACATGCTAAGATCTACAAAATATCACTAGTGCAATAGTGAAAATAATAGGACATGAGATGAAATATCACTTGCCTTGGTAGCTAGGGGAATAGGTACAATCCTCACAGCAACAAACTTCACAATCCACACAATCTACACAAGATCAAAATAACAACAATAATTCAATCAATAAAACATTACAAAAACATGAATGCATGCAATATGCAATGATATGAACACAACTCTACAACTTACAGAGTCTACAGTACAGAGGATAGAATACTTCAACTAATTGCAGAAGAAATACTCAAAAATAATTTATAGAACAATTTTTATGAGCAAAATACTCCTAAAAAGATTCTGCCTATAATTCCAAGTTTACTGAGGCAAAAGTGTGAAACAAGGCCTCTATAATAAAGGTCTTAATTTTCTGAATCCATAGACACCAAATTTGTATTTTTCTGATTCGTGGATCAAAAGTTATTGAATTTCTAAGTTAAATACTAAATCTGTCTATTTTCTAATTAAACAGAATTAGTCTGGCGACGTGGCGCTTTCCTATTGGCTCGTACCGGTTCGGCCGGATCGATCGCTGTGGGCCATCAGATTTAAGTGACGTTGGACGGATCAGATCAGCCGTACCCTTTCGTTTAAGTGATCTAATCTTAACCGCTAGGATCTGATCGAACGGCTGCTAAGCATCTCGCCGGAGACTGGCGGTGCTAACGACAGCGCGCGGCGGTGGAGCATCGGCCGATGACGGTCTGGCGGTTCTACAGGGGCAGTGAGTCCGTGGACACGTACCAGAGGTCGGGGAGGTCGTGGCGATCTTGATGGAGGTCACCGTGGTGCGGGGGCGCTCGGGCTTGGCCTGGATCCTTCGCCGGAGTTGCGTTGCCGGCGGAGTTCACGGCTCGGTGACGGAGATGACGACCTGGGCTCGAACCAACCGGCAAAGAGGTCAGCGAGGTGCGCAAGTGTCTGCACGATCTAATAAAGACCAAAAAGGGGCGGCGGGAGCCCTACCTTTACCGGAGAAGGTGACCGACGGTGGCGGCAGAGGAGTTCGCCGGAATCGTCCGAGTCGTCGATCTGGGGCAAGAGAAAACACGTGGTCGGGTTCAAAACACGCGTCAGTACACGGCAAACAAAGTAGGACAGAGAGAAGGGCGCCGGGCGGCCTGGGTTCACCGGAATCGTCGCCGGAGTCCGTCGGACAGCGGCGGTTTGAGCTCGTAATTGGGGAGCCTGGGGGCTCTCCGGGGGAAGTGGCTGAGGGGAAAATGATGAGGAGAGGGTGAGGGTTAAGTAGGAGTAATCGCCGAGGGGGATTAATACTGGAAACGGCCGAATTTGGGTCGATTTCGAAAGGGCAGAGAAGAGGAGGGGTGTTCGTCGCTCGGGGGTTGAAGACGACGGGGTGGTGGTGACGTGGGGGGTCACCACACGGAGGGGTAAGTTGCGGGGGTGTGCAGAAAGAGGGGGAGAGGGAGCCCGGGTGGTTGCTGGGCCGGATTGGGCCAAAGGCCAGAAGCTGCCTGCTGCTCTCTTTTTTTTCCTATTCTTTTTCTTTTTCTATTTCTGTTTTCTCTACAACTTTGGATTTAAGGTTTCAAATTGATTCAAATCAATTTGTGAACATTTGTGAAAGCTCAAGTTAGGTTTTTAGGGTATTATGAAACATATTTATCTTCTATTTATCCAAAGTATTTGCTTTGGATTTAATAGGTAATATAGCATTTTCTTTGATCCTATTTTCAAAAATTCATATCTTTTTATTCAAGGCTCAAAATTGCACCAAATTTTTGGAGCACATTCTAAATGCAATGCCATTACATGCCATGATGATATGAGTGCAATGATGATGATTTTAGATGAAAATTTTGGGATGTTACAGAGAAGAACGATCCTACAGGGTCGCCAACACAATTGCACGGTCGTGGTCCACCCAAAAATACCCACTCCCCTGCAGTTGCTCCTAGGTCAGGTTGTTCAATCGAATGGCCACCCGGTCCTTTTCATCCTGTGGATGATGAGCGCTAACAACTACACCAAGCAAGCAGCAAAGTTTGAAGACAAGGCATCACCGCGACTATCTATAAGAACAGATGAGAAGGCAGAAAGCTAACATTTGAACCGCTCATATAACTGCGCCTTTTCCTCCAAGAGATACCTCTCACGGGCGGTGGCCTTCTCCGCCTTCGACTTCCACACATCCGCACTATCGCGTATGATGGGCAACTCATGCTCCAATTGCTTAATGCAATCTCGCAATCGCGAAAGCAACAACAATTCCTCCACCTTTGAACGCGGCTGCGCCTAGGTTTCATCGGTGGGAGGAGAATCACGAGGAACACTCGAAGGACCACTCGAAGGACCCTAGGTACAATCAAGCAAGAGGCAAATGAGACTCATCACACATCGATAAACAGAGAACTGCAGCCAAACTTGATAAAATGTCAAGGGAGCACCCCTGACAAAAGCACGGTTCAGACAAAAGACTAAGCTACAACTATTACATATGAAGACTAGGGAGCATTTTGCTTCTTCGACTTTGAATTCGACTTCGGGGGCTTCATCGCATCCGTGGTAGTCTCCGACGCCACGGATTTGCCGGTGGTAGCCCCAGATGCCGCGGGCTTCGCTGCCTTTGCTCAACTCCGCTCCTCAGAGTACTTAGTGATTGTCTCGATAAGCTGAGACCCATATTTAGCGCAGCTACTAGCAAAGGGAGCAAACACTACCTGCTGGCCTTGGGCGTCGACAGGCATCGCCTCAGAAATCGATGCGGGATCCAACTCCACGCCATGGGCTTTCACCATCGCGAGTGCCATGGTGGCGCCAATAGGCCGCTGGGAGTTCCTGAATTCTGTGGGAATACCTACAGCAAAGGATTCCACCAGGTCATCAAGATTGTCGATTAACCCGATCTTGGGAGTCAGGTCCTCACGGAGGCGACTAAGCACATTCTTGGCCTTCCCCAGCGTCTCCTGAGGGAAACACTGCGGTCCTCGACTTCAACAACGGTGCCAGGCAACACATCCGCGCGATGGAGGGACTGGGCGTCAAAGCTCAGACCACCGGCATCTACCTACACAAGGTGTTAGCACATCAACATGACATCAAACAAGGAGCAATGCAAATCAAACTGAAAATTACCTGAGAGGGCCTTGGCAATCGAGAAAAGTTGTTCTCCGAACAACATCTCCCTTTCAGTAGTGGAAGAGCGCAAATCTTCTTCATGTTTTCGCGACTCCTCCAAGGCTGCGAATGCTTCTCCGCGATTCTTCACCAGCACGGAAAGCCCCTTATCGAGGGACGCAACACGACGAAGAAGTTCATTGTGCTCAACTACAAAGCACAGGGTGTATCATCAATCGAGTTGACAAATTTCACGAAGACAAAACCAAAACTAACCTTCGACAGCACGGTGGCGATTGTCCAGCAGAGCATGCTGTCGACCCATGACAAGGACTTGCTCCGCATGGCGAGCAACTTCCATCACAATGAGCCACATCAAGGGAAACAAGATTCAGAGGCAACTCCAAAGTACAAATTTGACTGCCAAAACAGCAAAATGGACACACACATGTTCCTCCAGGGACTCTGAAGATGACTGTCGCCAGTCGTCCGGGCAACCATCCGGTGCTCCCCAGCATGCGGGGAACTCGAAGAATTGGCACCGGAGTGGGCCACCACCAAAGTAGAAGGGGACTGGTCGGCCACCTTCCTGGTCTTGGAGTCTGTGACTCCAGACTCTGCAACAAACTGGACATCGTCAGAAGACGACGAAGCCACTTGACTACAAAACATGCACAGTGCCACTTCAGACAAAGCAACCTCATAGAAAAGCAAGACGAACTCGCGAGGATTAAAAAGCTTACCAAGCGAATTTTCGAGGTCAAAGGAGTCATCCGACGACTCCTTCGGCAGTCGTAGCTTCTTCATAGCAGGAGGAGCCATGGCGCTCACAGGCACGGCAGGGATTGGATCCTCTGCAGCAGCAGAGGGACCTTCCGGCATCGTCGGTGAAGAAGCGTCAGAATCCTCGCTCCAGGACCGCTTGCGAGTGTCGTGGCCGCTGGACTCGGGGGCTCCCTCCTCTTCTTCAATTGGGACAGTCGATTCTGACTCGTCCTCCTCCTACTCTTCACGCGGAATAGTTCCTTCAGGCCGAGGAGGTAAACTGGCAGCCACGTTCCAGTCCTGCAATCAGAAGATACATCAGTATATATCAAGTACCTGGTGCCAATCGAACAAATACAAAACTACTTCACAGTACAGTTCTACCTCAGGAGGAGGGTTAGAGGCGTCAAAAGGAGGCATGACTGGTTCGCCTGGGAGATCCTCCTTGGCAGTGTACTTGGTCACCAATCGCAACCTCCTATCTAGCTCACCCGTAGAAATGCCCTCGGCAGATATGCGGGTGACATCGCCAGTACCGGTCCAGCGGAACATAGGATGGACTCTAGCTTGTAGAGGCTGGACACGGCGGCATAGCCACGTGCGAATGAGAGCGGCTCCACCCTCTTCTTTGCCTATGCGGCCTTCGAGGTTGCAGACGTGCTGATACAGCACCTCTGTTTCCTCGGACTCGCCAGGCATCACGACGTTTTTCCAGGAACGCCTCCTCTTACAAGATGCCACGGGGTCAAAGGGCGCGAGTCCGTAGTGCTATCCGTCGGCCTTCTGGTCGCGGATGTAGAACCACTTGTCTCTCCATCCTTGGAAAGATGCGGTGAGCTTGATGTCAAAGTAGACGGTGGAGGAGTCGATGTGGATTCCGCAGCCTCCTAAGTCATAGACTACCGAACCAGACGCCTACTGACATTTGAGCTTAAAAAGCCTCTTGAAGAGGCCAAAGTGTGGCTCGATTCCGAGCCAGCACTCGCAAAGTGTAATGAAGCAAGAGATGTGGAGAATGGAATTTGGGAACAGCTGGTGCAGCTGGAGCCCATAGAAACAAAGAAGACCCATGAAGAAAGGATGCAGGGGAAGAGAGAGACCTTGAATGATGAATGCAAGGAACATCACCCGGAAACCTGGAGGACGACGAGGGATTACCTCATCACCAGGCATTCGCGAGTCATCTTCCGCGGGCGGAAGAGCTCCATATTGATGATAAAGGTGCAGCTCAGAGGACTTGATGATGGACGCGTGCCAGGCACCATTGGTGACACGGGTGCCTACACCCTTCTTCCTAGCGCCGGCGGTGGTGGTGCCCATGGTGGTGGTACCGCCCTTATTCTTGGTGGTGGCAATGGTGGCCGTAGATCTAGCGGCGGCGCCTCCCTTCTTCTTACCCATATTTCGATGGCGATGTGAATGGATAAAGTAACTGGGGAAAACATGGAGCTGGTCCAGTGCCGCAAAGAGGAAGCGTGCAAGGAAGCAGAGAGATCAGCAATGGCGAAGGAGGCACGAGCAAGAAGATAGATGGGGAAATTTACCGCAGATGCACTGCTACTTAACCTCCCCGCAGATGTCATCCAACAGCCAACAAAAACCCTACTGAGTGCGTGGTGCACATCGCCATCGACACGTGGTGAAGATGAACCACTAACCGTCCCCCACTACTCCCATTACGCGTGGAAATCGAGGAGACGCAGTTAAACCAGAAGATTACGCACGCCCAGTCAGATCAAAGTCAGAAAGTGGGACCCATCGCTCGTCAGTTAAAGCCGCTCACGCGGGCAACTAAGGTCATCACATCGTCAGAACTGATGTCATCGATTCCAGCAGCAGAAGATTTTGACTACTTTAGTTCTTGCTCGATTCTTCGACTCAACCAAGCACTCGGGGGGCTACTCCTAACAGGAGCGCTGGCCGTGCACCTGAAAGAATTTTTATGCAGGTGTATGAGCATTCAGGACAAACCCATCAATCGAATCAACGATTCGATTGTGAATTATGGGTTACTCCCATAGGGAGCGCTGGAAGCATATTCAACTAAAACAAGCAACAAAAAGACGACAGCAGTCGCAGAAAGTTTTTAGTCCCCACTCGAGTCTACGACTCAAATAGGCACTCGGGGGCTACTCCCATAGGGAGCGCTGGTCCCGCACCCTATGATTATTTTTCCTTATACATCGTACTGTGTGTTGATAACATCCACACTTGAATGCTATGGCGACTCCGCCTCATATTTTCTCTACAAAGAGATTACGTCTCCTGGGCCACCCGAATCATCTCCACGATGACCAAAATTTAGGATGTCGCGCTTGCAGCGTGAAGATAAGACCTGAATAAGGCATGGCAACGCATCTGCTGCGCACTACCAGAAATATATCCATGGCTGTAGGTACGATGAACATGCCTTGACGGACGCGTCGAGTGCTCACACTTATACACTGGAATTCGACTCCTGTAAGACCTCCGCGGCCTGAGTCGAATTATGCCAGCACTTTTCGGAATTCGAGTCCGAGGACTCGAGTTTGAGTAGATTGCGTTGTTTTTCCCTAAGGCAGTTAACTAATACCGATACATCGGAAAATCATGCACGTATATCAACAATCCCTATGACACAAACTGGACACTCGAAAAAATGCTCAGACATGCACTCGAAAGACTTCATAAAGTCTCCAGTTCAATCTACGATTCCACTGGACACTCGAGGGCTACTGACATGGGTATACCCTACAGGTACTCGAGTTTGGCATATACGATCCAGATACGGCAGAAGCCCACGGCGCTGCCAAGGCCCAATGAAGAATTCGAGTGGCCCATGCACTCTTGATTGTTTGTGAGACAAGAAGAAGCTTAAGATAGAAAGTTCAAAGGGCAAACCCTAATCTGTAACCGACTCGACCTACTACTTGAGACCTAGCCTATCTATATAAAGGCTAGGAGGGGGCGGCGAGGAGGATAATCACAACCCTAGTTTCCACAACTCTCACCAGATTGCATCTACGCACCCCTATAATCTTCAATTCCTTCGTTAATTTCAAGAGCAGACAAGCAGGAGTAGGGACCTCTACGAGGCCTGAACCTGGGTAAACCTTGCGTCCCTATGTGCTTGTTTGCTAGCCGATTGATGCCTCCAGCGCTCCCATCTTCTCCAAAACCCAAGTCCATAACAATGGGCATTGACGAGTTGAACCCTCGTTAGGGCTAGTTAGGTTGTTAACAAGTCCGACTCTCTCGTGATTGACAACATAAACAGTAAAATAACCAAATAGCAAGATTTGATGAACGCAGTGATCAAATATATTTATTAAACACTATAATAGAAAATTACATTTTCCTCTGGCACCACCAGAACATTGGATTTCGCCCTATGTTCACCAGCTTTGTACTTGATTTTGGCTGGGATGAAAGTTGCATCTTATTGTCATTGTCATCATCATCGTCACAGCCACTGACGACGCCATCGGCTTGGGTGTTTGGAGGATCGATCCATTTGATGTACACGCACCTCGGCGGTGTGTAGTTGCACTGGAGGAACCTGCGACCAGCGTTCTTGCCAGTGACTACGTGACATTTCTGAGGGCTCTGGCCGTAGTAGAAAATCTAATAGAGATAAATATCCCCAAATTATCTTTTGATCAATAGAGGATAGAGGATTAGTAGAGATCAATAAGAACTATCAATAACTTACATAGTGTTGAATTGACCTGGATCTCGCTATCGCCAACCGCTGCAGATTACCAGAGGGAGAATTGGGGGGAGTCCTATGGTAGGGAGTACAACAGACTAGATCGATATCAGGAGCGGAAGCTGCAGAAGGAGATATAAAGGCCTCGCCAGTAGTGGGCCACACTAGTCAGCAGACAAACCTGACCAGTCAACGCATGGTGCTCGACGAATCAGCAATGTGGGACACGCTATAAATTTCACCTACAAAGCTCGACACACTAGTATATGCCTACATCCATCTACTACGACATTAAATCCGTTGCCTTCTCCGATCATGTTTGAGGGTGCTAAAAATGTCGGTGTTGCGTCGGCCATGCCGTATAAGTGGACGCCATGACTAAAGGGTGTCGTGATTGCTCATCCGCCACGTATCCAAATGTGCCACGTATCCAACATTTGGAGGTACTTTTTGCTTGTGATGCCCCAAAAATCCGACGGGTATGGGGCTATTTTTGTAGTGTAGTTATGGATGCTCTACCAAAACATCTAATGGTTCTCTCTCCTGGCGAAATGATGGCATCTTGCAAGATTAGTCATGGAAATCATGTTCAGATTGGCGGTTCTTCAATTATGGCTTCTTTGATCATTCTAGGCATCTTAGATATTTATGTTATCTTGGGCATGGATTAGTTTAAGGCCAATGAAGCTGTGATTAATTATTCTCAATGTTCAGTTTCTCTAAGTTAGACTCCAACAATTCAGCTCTACTCCTTGGGTGTCCTGAACGTTGATGTTATGGACGCTCTTCAAAGTGTACCAGTGGTTCGTGAGTCCCAATATGTCTTTCCTAAAGAGTTGCCAGGTATTCCACCTGACCGAGAGGTCGAGTTTGTGATTCAAGCGGCCTTATCTCCAAGAGGCCTTATAAAATGGATCGGATCCTATCTCTAAGTGGCCTTATAAAATGGGACCTGCCAAGTTAGCCAAGCTCAAACGGAAGCTTGATAAACAAGAGAAGCTTGGTTTTATTCAGCATAACACTTCCTCTTGGGGTATCCCGACAATCTTTGTGAAGAAGCGAGACCGGACTGATCGACTTTGTGTTGACTACAATGCTATCAATTGAAAAATGATCAAGAACAAGTATCCCCTTCCTCGAATCAACGATCTCTTCGATCAGATCGCTAGAGGAGCAGTATTCTCTAAGCCTGACTTGACAAGTGGATATCATCAGATCAAGATTTGCAAACAAGATGTTCCCAAAACAACATTCACAACTTGCTATGGACTATATGAGTACACGACCATGTCCTTTGGTCTCACCAGTGCTCCTGCTACCTTCTCACGGCTCATGAACTCAGTTTTCATGGAGTATCTCAAAAAGTTCGTAGTGGTATATCTCGATGATATTCTTGTATATTCCAAAATAGAGGAAGAGCATGTTAAACATCTCTGTTGAGTTCTTACCAAGCTTCATGAGAATCGCCTTTATGCAAAGTTATCGAAGTGTGAATTCTTGCTCCATGAAGTCACCTACCTCGGTCATGTCATTTCTACAAAGGGCATTGCCGTCAACTTGGAGATTGTTTAGACAATTGTGGATTGGCTCCCACCTCAAAATGTGAAAGTAGTCTAGAGTTCCCTTGGATTGGCTAGCTATTACCACCGATTCGTTCCAAACTTCGCCAAACTCGCAAAGCCTCTTACCAATCTCCTCAAGAAATGCAAGAAATTATTTTGGTCCTCGGCATAACAAACAATCTTTGAAACCCTCACAGAAAATCTCACCTCCACACATGTCTTGATTCCTCCAAATACATCAAAACTGTTCCAAATATTCTATGATGCTTGTCTTCAAGGACTTGGTGCGGTCCTCATGCAAGACAAGCAATTCTTTGCATATGCTTCATGTCAATTGAAAACCCATGAGATCAATAACCCGACTCATGATCTTGAACATGCAACGGTTGTCTTTGCTTTGAAAGTATGGAGGCACTACTTACTTGGAAATCGTTGTGAGATCTTTTCTGACTGCAAAAGTATGAAATACACCTTCACCCAGCCAGGTCTCAACATTTTTCATAGGAGATGGATTTAAACCATCAACGACTTTGATCTCTCAATCAAATACACTCTCAGCAAGGCTAATGTTATGGTCAATACCCCCAGCCATAAAGCTTATGTGAATAACCTCATGCTTAAAGAGCATCAACCTCACTTGTTTGAGGAACTCTACCAACTCAACCTCGATCTAGTACCCCAAGGTTACCTCGCAAACTTGGTAGCTACTCCTCGCCTTGAGGAAAAGATTCGTTCTGCTCAAATAGATAATCCATACACCAAAGATATCGTTCCAAAGGTCCAGACTCCGAAGTATGAGTCTTTCAACCTCAACGATCAAGGAACCGTTTTCTATGTTCTCCGGATGGTTGTTCTAGAACTTCCCAGCTTAAGAGAAGAGTTTCTCAAACAAGATTGTGATGCTATCCTATCTATCCACCCTGGCAGAACTAAGATGCACATGGATCTGAAAGCACAATATTGGTGGCCTAGATTGAAACAGGACTGTGCCAAGTATGTCTCATAGTGTGATGTCTGCTACAGAGTGAAAGCCATTTATCAAAAACCTTCTAGCCTTCTACAACCATTGAAGCCTCCAGGATGGAAATGGGAGAAAGTGGAGATGGATTTTATAACTGGATTTCCAAGGTCCCATAAAGGCAACAATTTATGAAAGTTGGATAACTGAACTATATATCAAATAATTGTTTCTCTGTATGGGGTTCCTCTTGAAATCATCTCAGATGATGGGAGTATCTGCACCTCCCAGATTTGGGAAAGTTTCCAAAAAGCTATGGGAACACAGCTGAATGTCAGCACAGCTTACCATCCTCAGTCCCAAGGTAAAGTGGAAAGGGTCAATCAGATTTTAGAATATTTGTTAGGTGCTTACGTGATCTCTTTTCGACACAAAGTGGGAAGAATGTCTCCCTTATGTTGAGTTCTCCAACAATAACAGCTTTCAAAAGAGTCTCATGTTGGCCCCCTTTGAGGTACTCTATGGTCGTAAGTGTCGAACCACAATTGGTTGGCAGGGGCAGGTGAAAGAACTTTCTTTGGTCCCGACATTGTCACCCAAGCAAAGGATAAAGTTCTTATTATTCTTGAGAATTTGAAAATTGCTCAGGATCGATAAAAGAGTCACTATGATAAAAACACAAGGATATGGAATATCACGCTGGAAATCTTGTTTACCTATGAGTCACTACCATGAGAGGTACTCATCGTTTCAGTATCAAAGGCAATCATGCGCCTAGATACATAGGTCCCTTCAAAGTTCGAGCTAAAAGAGGAGAAGTTGCTTATAAGCTTGAGCTTCCAGAAAAACTCTCCATGGTGCATGATGTATTTCACGTGTCCCAACTCCAGAAGTCCTTCAAGGATCTCGGGCGCACCGTGGATCACGAGCTCATCAATCTCTAAGAAGATCTCTCCTACAAATAACACCCTATCAAAATTCTAGAAGAGGCAAAAAACAAGACTCGCAACAAGTCTATTAAGTTTTGTAAGGTGTAGTGGTCGCACCATTCCTTTGATGAAGCAACTTGGGAGCGTGAGCATCACCTCCATTCCAAGTACCCTACCCTCTTTGAGTCTTCTTCTTCCTACAATCTCAGGGCAAGATTCCCGTTTAGTGGAGGGAGAGTTGTAGCATGCCAAATGTATAACATTGCGGTGCTACCTAGGCTACCATATTCTGGATATCTTTGCATCAAAATAATATCATACTCTTGTCACCATGCCACCTTGCATTTGAGAATCATATTAAACAATTTTATTTGGTTCTTTTTCTCATATTTCAATTGTCTTGCATATTATTATTATTGCTTCTAGATAAAATTTATTTGCTTTTCTTACTAAATTGATGATGCCCAAGTTGAGTTTGGGGAATATCTATTACCATCTATCCACCCATCTACATTGCCACCTTCTTTGATTCTATCCACCAATTCTACCATCCCATTTAATATGAGCATTTGCATCTCCTTTGGTATTTAACCCAAGCTCATCACTATGTTTGTATGGATCCTTAACTCTGTTCTACATGCCTCCATACATGATCTCATATATTTTTCACAATATGTAATATGGGAGCGACATAGCCACCTTTGCATGCTATGTGTAGTAGAGGTCCTTTTCTCCTTATTATATTGGATCTTATGTGAACTATGGGCTTGATTGAGGCATGGAGGCCATATAATGAAAATAGTGGAAACCACACACTATCATGGCCCTATCACACAAGCATGCATATCCTTCATTTGTGCATGATGTAAACAAGGTGGAAATGGGTCCATATATTTTTGTCTTGCCATGGCTTTAATCATACATGAAGGTGTTCATTATGGGGTTTGTTTGTTCTAACAAGCTAGCTCAAGTTTTGATGCCTACATGCATGGCCATTCTTGTTTCCTTCCTTGATCGTCTATTGGATTTATTTTGGATTTTAAACAATGGCTTTAGTATATTGAGGAAAACAAACAATTGAAACAAACAAAACCCAAATAAAAGAAACCTACCACATAGCTACCTCTCTTTCTCTATGTTGGCGCATGTTTTCTTTTGGGCTTGTTTGCATGGTTTGGTTCCAAACAAATTTTGCAAAGAACCAAAATAATAAAAACAAAATAACTAAGAGAACCTAGCTAAATTTCCTACCTTTTCTAGCCTAAACCTAACCCATCCAGAGCATACCCCCTCTCCTAGGTCTGGTCGAGCCAGACCACCCCACCCCCACCTAGCTACCGCAAACCCTAAACCACCAACCTAACCATGGCTAATCTCGAGCTCCCCTCCAACCCAAGTCGGCCATGCCCCGCTTGGCTACCAGCCCACCACATCGCCCCTTCCTTCCTGGGCTGACCAAGTCTAACCACCACCACCATGCCCTGATCCCCCTCTCTTTCCCCTTTGAGCAAGAAAACCAGAGAGAGCCCTAGCTACTCGATCCCTCCCTTCCATCTGTCTACTTTGGAAAAAGGTGGACAACACAACCATGTGAGCCTCAACCCTATCCCTTATCTACCCAGCTCACCCAGATCGAGATTGAGATCCCCAGTGCCTCCCTCCTTCTTCCTTCCTCCTTGCTTCCATGGACATGGCCAGCCAAAACCCTAGCCTCTGCTTCACCTGTTAGCCGGAGGAGTCATGGTAGCTAGAGGTGCAGGAAGTCAGGGGAGCTTCGTCACCATCCTTCTCATCGTTTGGAACCGGAGAACGTCGCCACAACAGAGATTTGCCTCCGCCACAAACCAGAGCAATCCTGACCATCTTTGTCGACGAGCCTCTCTCCAGATCGCTGCCTACTCGGGACATACATCCTTCACACACAAAACCTAGGTGAGAAAGGCTCTCTCTTAGACATGGTCGCCTCCTTCCGTGTTTCCTCTAGCTCGCCATTGTTTCATCGAGCAGCTGCCGGTTTGCACCTCCGTGAGCACCTGCAATCCACATATCGCCTGTCTGCTGACCTCCCTGCGTGCTTGCATGAGCCTGTGAAGCAGCACCTCTCTACCCTGGATCTCCTAGGAACCGCCACGACATTGTCGCGGCCTAGCTAGGCATCCTAGATGCCAACACTTCCACGATCTCTGATAGTAGCTTGCTGCTACAAGTTCTCTGTCTGTGCCTTTGCTTCAAGCCTGCGTCGCGTGTAGCCAACACCAGCCGCCCCCGAGACCATACCGTTGAAGCCGGCACTCCCATCTTTCCATCACACACTAGCATGCTTCGGGTGGTTCACCACCGCTGCCACTAGCCTCGCTGTAAATCAATGTCGTCGCTGCCGAGTTTTAGAAAAAGGCATTGTCAGTTTCGTTAGTTAGCCGCCAAAGCTTTTGTAGAAAACCCCCTATGGTTCTTGGAACTAAACCCTACGTCCACTGGTCTGGGTCACCTGTCAGCCTAGAAACCACCCCGCCAGTGTAGCCACCTAGGCAGCTGCATGCCCATGCTTCTGCGACTCTGGCTAGATTGCGCTCAGTGAGAAAAATCAATTGTTTTCAAAAATTCAATCCAAATAATTCAAACCCAAGTCAAACCTAGTTCTACTTTTGACCAAGATTTAAAGCAAATCTGTGAGGAATTTTGACATGATTCAAAAATCAAAAGTGCTTAGCTTTAAGTGTTGAACAATTATGTGCACTCTGTTTATTTTGTGAAAAAATGCATTTTAATAAATATTTTCTACTAATATTAAATGCTTTATTAAATGATTCAATAACACCTTTTAATTCATAAATCTAATTAATGCATATAACCTATGTTTTTTGATCAGAAAAGTGCAACGATCAATAATATGCTATCCAAAATAATTTTTTGGCAAATAAAATTTCGGAATTATTTTAAATACCATAAATTCCATTTTCTTCTTAAATCCATAACTTTAAAACCGTAATTCTAAATTTGACAAATGATATGTCTAAATCGATCAGAGTGATGAGACGTTTCCAACTATGCATTCCATGATATCAATTGAAGCATGCTTCATATAAAAATTATAAAACTAGAACTATTAATGCAAGTAAAATATGATAAATAAAATTGCTAAATGTCTTATTCTTGTATATAATTCCTCACCCATGTCATGCTATGTTATACCATGCAATTGTGCATCATTCCATCATGACATACCATGTTTTTCTTGTTGCATATGATTCATATGTTTGCGCACTTTATTTATTATGGTCCTTGTTTCTTTAGTTTTTATTCCGGGTAAACACTGAGCAAGGAGGTTATCAAGAGGCACCAGAGTATTACCCGGAATCCGGTTACCCCACTGCTGAGTTTTAAAGCAAGCAATTCCCCATGCTTGTATTTTCATATAGCACCTATGCCTCTATGTTTATTCTTGCATCGTGAATTGCATTCCGAAATAAATTGCAATCCCAAGTACTACACAACCTTTACTTTTAGTCCCCACTGAAGCTTGTACCATCCATCCTATCAGACATTACTACATGAATTGTTTGAGCCATGTGATTCGTAGAACATCATGTGTAGGGTTTGTGCGAGTCTGATGTGGATAACGAGGTACCTAAATAACTAAATTGTTGCGGTGACCCAGCATACCACTGCATGATATAGTACACTATAGTCATTGACATAACACCAATGAAACACCGTTCACTAGTATTACATCCCTTAGAGTGGTACAACAAAAACACAACAGGTCCAAGACATGACTATAGATTATAAATCGGCTCTTAACAAAAGATCCAGAGAGCAACTAGGTTAAAGAGGGAGAAAAAATATTCTTACAAAGAAGAACCAAAGTAACAATTCCAAAACTAACCTTAGACTAAGACTAGTATCTAAACTAATTGGCTTGCAATTGCTACTAAAGCAATGCTCTACAGGAATCGGTTTTATGGCTAGAGAATCTATTCCTATCTACTCAGGAGCTTTGTCTTCACTCTGTTTGAGGTATATGCAAACTTCGTTGGGTTTATTGAAGAACTTTAGTTTTGGTGACGATTCGTTGAGCAGGAGTTGGTGTTGACGATGTCTTCAACAACATTAGAACCTAGCAAGGGTTAAGAAGGTACGGTTGAGTACGAGCGTACTCATCAAGTTCACTAAAAAGGAGTGTTTGATGCACTATCTACAGCCATAGACCAAAGGTCGTAGGCAATGCAGGTTTTCATAATCATTTCTTTAAAGGTTGCTTTTATTCTGAATACTATGTCCGTTAGCCTTCACAGGTTTACTAGAACTTTCGTGGAGTTCCTTTCCTGCCGCGTTCGTAGCTCCTTCCCGGAACAGGGAGTATCAAGTTATAGTTCTTACACTCTGTAGAGGTGCGTCACTTTTTCCATGAGAGACCTTAGCCTTGTTGCACATCCAAGTTATGACCTTGTCCATACTTCCTTGCTATGGGGCCCAGTCTAAGATCCAAGCCAATCATTGCCTTCTCCATGATCCTGCATGTCCCCTTGGGGTATGCCATGCCCACATATTAAATTATAGCAATGGTTAGTACAGACCGTTATAGATGCCAGAACTACCATGGGACGTTGAGGGCTTCCACCCATAGGCTTCATATCCTCTACGAATTACATACTCATGCTACAAGGATAACAGCCATGACCTGCGCATCCGGATGCATGCGAAAGGAATAAGATACAGTTGACTTCCCTAGAGCCATTATAGATCTCATGGTTAACGCCTGATATACGATGCTAGTATCACTGGCGACATTGGTTGTTAATTCCTATATGATACATTCATGTGCAATGGTGTTTCCATTGCCAATTATAATAGATTAGCTGATCACCCTGGATCAGTAACCGATACCTCCAGTTAATTATGAAAATAGTGTTTTCGACCTTTTTGAAATGTAGGTTATGACAACATTTGAGTTACAAGCCTAGAAAACAATCAAAGGAAATGAGAAAGTGTGAACTTGCCTTTTGTGATTGCAATATTATGCACTCACGGTCTTCAGGACATTAGAATATCCAAAATCTGAGAATAGCATTATTTGTCCGATAAGGACGAATGTTTAAAGAAGCAAGATGCAATTATGCATAAGTAATGTAATGAAATTGGATAAACATGAATCCCCAGAATAATCGTATCTGATCTAGGGTTTGAAGCTTGTGATGAGTTCTTTGGAATGTGTTACACTTTTATACTAGTTTCACACTTGTGATTCTTATTAAGGCTTGTGAGTGTGTGTGAAACAATATGTAAAAGCAACAAGTAGCATTCAATAGTAAAGCACTCAAGTGTGGAAGGGTACATAGGGATTTCTTAAAGAGGATTGTTAATTCATTAGAGTTTTTAAAGAAATACTTAGGGATTACTTTTAATGTTTCTTAATCAAACAAATTTTGAGGAAAATGTTACTTTACAAAGGAAAAAATCATTTCAATTTAAAGTTACACTTTGTTAGGGTTTATTATTAACTATAAGTGACGAGGGTTTAACTCGTCAATGCCATTTGTTATGGACTTGGGTTTTGGAGAAGGAGGGAGCGCTGGAGGCATCAATCGGCTAGCAAACAAGCACACAGGGACGCAAGGTTTACCCAGGTTCAGGCCTCGTAGAGGTCCCTACTCCTGCTTGCCTGCTCTTGAATTAACGAAGGAATCGAACATTACTGGGGCGCGCAGATGCAATCTGGCGAGAGTTGTGGAAACTAGGGTTGTGATTATCCTCCTCGCCACCCCTCCTAGCCTTTATATAGATAGGCTAGGTCTCGGGTAGCAGGTCGAATCGGTTACACATTAGGGTTCACCCTTTAAACTTTCTATCTTAAGCTTCTTCTTGTCTCGCAAGCAATCGAAGAGTCCGTGGGTCACCCAAATTCCGTATTGGGCCTTGGCAACGCCGTGGGTTTCTGCCGTATCTGGACCATATATACCAAACTAGAGTACCTGTAGGGTATACCCATGTTAGTAGCCCCCGAGTGTCCAGTGGAATCGTAGATTCGACTGGGGACTTTATGAAGTCTTTTGAGTGCATGACTGAGCATTTTTTCGAGTGTTTTGTTTGTGTCATAGGGATTGTTGATATACATGCCTGATTTATCCGATGTATCGGTATCAGTTAACTACCTTAGGGAAAAACAACACAATCTACTCAAACTCAAGTCCCCGGACTCGAATTCGGAGAAATGCTGGCGTAATTCGACTCAAGCCGTGGAGGTCTTACATGAGTCGAATTCCAGTGTATAAGTGTGAGAACTCGACGTGTCCGTAAAGGCATGTTCATCGTACCTGTAGGTATGGATATATTTCTGGTAGTGCACAGCAGATGCGTTGCCAGGACTTATTCAGGTCTTATCTTCACGCTGTAAGGGCGGCATCCGAAATTTTTGTCATCGCGGAGATGATTCGGGTGGCCCAAGAGACGTAATCTCTTTGTAGGGAAAATATGAAGAGGAGTCGCCATAGCATTCTATTATGGATGTTATCAACACATAGTACGATGTACAAGGAAGAATAATCATAGGGTGCGCGACCAGCGCTCCCTATGGGAGTAGCCCCCTAGTGCCTATTCGAGTCGTAGACTCGAGTGGGAACTAAAAACATTTGCGACTGCTGTCGTCTTTGGTTGCTTGTTTTAATCGAATAAGCTTCCGGCGCTCCCTATGGGAGTAACCCGTAACTCACAATCGAATCATTGATTCGAGTGATGAGTTTGTCTTGAATGTTCATACACCTGCATAAAAATTCTTTCGGGTGCACGGCCAGTGCTCCTGTTAGGAGTAGCCCCCGAGTGCTTGGTTGAGTCGAAGACTCAAGAAAGGACTAAAGTAGTAAAAATCTTCTACTGCTGGAATCGATGACGTCAGTGTTGATGATGTGATGACCTCAGTTGCCCGCGTGAGCGGCTTTGACGGGACGTGACCAGTGGTGGGTCCTACTTTCTGACTTCGATTTGACTGGGCATGCGTAATCTTCTATTTTTACTGCGTCTCCTCGATTTCCGCGCGTAATGGGGGTAGTGGGGGACGGTTCGTGATTCATCCTTGCCACATGTCAATGGCGATGTACGCCGCGCGTCCAGTAGGGTTTATGCTGGTCGTTGGATGGCATCAGCGAGGAGGTTAAGTAGCAGTGCTGCTGCGATAATTTTCCCCATCTCTCTTCTTCCTCGTGCCTCCTTTGCCATTGCTGTTCTCTCCATTTTCTTGCGCGCTTCCTCTTCGTGGCACTGGACCAGCTCCATGTCTTCCCCAGTTACTTTCTCTGTTTGCACCGCCATCGAAAGATGGGTAAGAAGAAGGGAGGTGTCGCCGCTGAATCTACGGCCACCATTTCCGCTACCAAGAAGAAGGGCGGTACCACCACCGTGCGCACTAGCGTTGTCGGCGCTGGGAAGAAGAAGGGTGCGGGCACCCGCGTCACCAACGGCGCCTGGCGAGCGTCCATCATCAAGCCTTCCGAGCTTCATCTTCATTGTAAAGATGGAGCTCTTCCACCCACAAAGATGACTCGTGAGTGCCCGATGATGAGGTAATCGCTTGTCCTCCTCCGGGTTTCGGGGTGATGTTCCTTGCATTCATCATCCGAGGTCTCTCTCTCCCATGCATCCTTTCTTCAGGGGTCTCCTTTGTTCCTGTGGGCTCCAGCTACACCAGATGTCCCCAAATTCCATTCTCCACATCTCTTGCTTCATCACGCTTTGCGAGTGCTGGCTCAGAATCGAGCCACACTTTGGCCTCTTCAAGAAGCTTTTTAAGATGAAACGGTAGTCAGCGTCTGGTTCGGTAGTCTACGACGTAGGAGGCTGCGGAATCCATGTTGACTCCTCTGTCGTCTACTTCGACATCAAGCTCACCGGATATGTCAAAGGGTGGAGAGACAAGTTGTTCTACATCCGTGACCAGAAGGCCGATGGAGAGCACTACGGACTCGTGCCCTTTGATCCCATGGCGACTTGCAAGAGGAGGCGCTCCTGGAAGAATGTCGTGATGCATGGCAAGTCCAAGGAAACGGAGGTGCTGTATAAGCGTGTCTGCGACCTCGAAAGCCGCATAGGCAAAGAAGAGGGTGGCGCTGCTCTCATTTGCACATGGTTGCGCTGCCGCGTCCAGCCTCTGCAGGCCAGAATCCACCTGATGTACTACTGGGATGGTGCGAGTGATGTCACTTGCATATCTGCGGAAGGCATTTGTTTGGGTGAGGTAGACAGGAGGTTGCGATTGGTGACCAAGTACACTGCCAAGAACGTTCTCCTAGGCGAACTAGTCGTGCCTCCTTTCGACGCCTCTAATCCTCCTCCCGAGGTAGAACTGTATTGTGAAGTAGCTTTCTTTGTCGATTGTCATCAAGTGTTTTATTCTATACTGATGTTTTCTGAATGCAGGACTGGAAAGTGTCTTCCAATTTGCCTCCTCGACCTGAAGGGGTTATCCCTCGCAAAGCAGAGGAAGAGGATGAGTCAGAATTGACTGTACCAATTGAAGAGGAGGAGGGAGCCCCCGAGTCCAGCGATCAGGACACTCACAAGTGTTCCCGCAGCAAGGATTCCGGCGCTTCTTCCCCAACGATGCCGGAAGGTCCTTCTGTGGATGCAGAGGAGCCAATCCTAGCCGTGCCTGTGCGCGCCATGGCTCCTGCTCGGAAGAAGCTGCGACTGCCAAAGGAGTTGTCGGATGACTCCTTTGTCCTTGACAAATTTGCTTGGTAAGTTTTTGATGTTTTCGAGTTCGTCTTGTTTTCTTTGAAGTTACTTTTTCTGAAGTGGTGTTGGCATGTTTTTGTAGTCAAACGGCGTCGCAGTCTTCAGATGACGTCCAATTTGTGAAAGAGTCCGGAGTTGCAGACTCCAAGGCCAAGGAGGTGGCCGAACGGTCTCCTTCTCCTCCACTGGTGGCCCACTCCGAGCACAATTCTTTGAGTTCCCCGCATGCTGGAGAACACCAGATGGTTGCCCGAACGACTGCGCGGTAGTCATCTTCAGAGTCTCTGGAGGATCACGTAAGTGTCCTTTTTGCTGTTTTGGTAGTCGAATTTATACTTTGTACTGCCACTGAACCTTTGTATTCCTTTTGATGCAGCTCATTGTGAAGGAAGTTGCTCGCCTGGCAGAGCAAGTCCTTGTCATGGGTCGACAGCACGCTCTGCTGGACAATCGCCACCGTGTTGTCGAAGGTTAGTTTTGGCTTTGTCTTTGTCTTCGTGAAATTTATAAATTCGATTGTTCATGCACCCTGTGCTTTGTAGTTGAGCACAATGAACTTCTTCGTCGTGATGCTTACCTCCAGAAGGCGCTTGTCGTGGCGGCGAAGAATCATGATGAAGCAGTCGCAGCTCTAGACGAGTCGCAAAAGTGCGAAGAGGATTTGCGTGCTTCCACTGCTGAGAGGGAGAATTTGTTCGAAGAACAAATTTTCTCGATTGCCAAGTCCCTCTCAGGTATTCTTGTAGCTGGATTTGCATTGCTCCTTGCTAGATGGCATGTTGTTGTGCTAACACTTTGTGTATGCAGATGCCAGCGACCTGAGCTTTAACACCCAGTCTCTGCGTCGTGCGGATGCATTGGCGGGTGCCATTGCTGTAGTCGAAGACCGCAGTGTTTCCCTCTAGGAGACGCTGGGGAAGGCCAAGGATGTGCTCAGTCGCATCCGTGAGGATTTAACTCCCAAGGTCGGGCTGATCGACAACCTTGAAGACCTAGTGGAATCCCTCGCTGGAGGTGTTCCCGCAGAATTCAAGAACTCTCAGCGGTCCATAGCTGCCACCATGGTACTCGCGATGGTGCAAGCCCATGGTGTGGAGATGGATCCCGCCACTATTTCTGAGGCGATGCCTGTCGACACCGGAGGCCAGCAGGTAGTGTTTGCTCCCTTCGCTGGTAGCTATGCTGAATATGGTTCTCAACTTATCGAGACAATCGCCAAGTACTCCGAGGAGCGGCGGCGAGCGAAGGCGACGAAGACCACGACATCTGGGGCTACCACCGGCTAGTCCATGGCGTCGGAGACTGCCACGGATGCGATGAAACCCCCGAAGCTGAAGTCGAAGTCAAAGAAACGAAATGCTTCTTAGTATTTGATGTGTAATAGCTGTAGCTTTAGTCTTTTGCTTGAACCGTGCTTTTGTGGGGGGTATTCCCTTGACATTTATCGAATTTAACTGTAGTCTTTGTTTATCAATGCCTGATGAGTCTCTTTTGCCTCTTGCTTTATTGTACCTAGGGTCCTTCGAGTTGTCCTTCGAGTGGTCCTCATGATCCTCTGCCCACCGATGAAACCTTGGCACAGCCGTGCTCAAAGGTGGAGGAATTATCGTTACTTTCGCGACTGCGCGATCGCATTAAGCAACTGGAGTGTGAGTTGCCCATCATCCACGGTAGTGCGGATGTGTGGAAGTCGAAGGCGTAGAAGGCCACTGCTCGCGAGAAGTATCTCTTGGAGGAAGTGGCGCAGTTGAATGAGCAATTCAAATGTTAGCTTTTTTCCTTCTCATCTTTTCTTTTAGTCAGTCGCGCCGATGCCTTGTAATCACACTTTGCTGTTTGCTTGGTGTAGTCGTTAGCGCTCGTCATCCTCGGGATGAGAAGGATCGGGTGGCTATTCGAATGAATAACTTGACCCAGGAGCAGCTGCAGGCGAGTGGGTACTTTTGGGTGGACCACGACCGTGCCATTGCATTGGCGACCCTGTAGGATCGTTCTTCTCGCGTGCTTCAATGCTTGAAGAAGGCGCAGTCGTGCCTCAGGCACATTTATTAGACGATGTTTCCACTGGACGTCATTCCTTCAAGCTTATTGGCTCTTCTGGCGAAGTTTCAAGATTTAAGCGCGGTGCGCGAGTGTGTTCGTCAGCATTTGGTCGCAGGTGCAAAAGCTGCCTTATCAGTGGTGCGACTACACCGACCAGATGTGGACATGGCGTCCATTGCTGCTGGACCGCCACCACCGCTAGAAGGGATGACCTGGAACATGGTGCCGAACTACCAGGCGGTTGACCAGCCAGTAGAAGACATCGTCGACTTCTTTGAAGAGCAGACGAATGTTCATCTTCTACAGTAGTAGCATAGTTTGTATCCTGCACATAGATGTATGAGTGTTGTAGTGTTCGTATGATTGTGTTGGGTGTAATTAATACCCATTGATATGTGAAGAGCTTGCTAGCTTGTATTTTTTGTGAGTGTATTATACTCTGCAGTTCCTTTTTGGTAGCCTGACTTGTGTTTACCTCAGCACCTTGCCAACATGTCAGGTGCGTTGCAACTGGGTTGGTGTTTATCAAGGGTTCGATTGGTGTTGTGTCAGCTACCCAGGATACTGCGATTTGTTCGTAGAACGAGGGTGTAAAGGGTGGCGCATCCCCCGAGTGATAAAATTTTAAGAAAATAAGGAAAACACAGAGTTTTGGGGCACTTAGCTTTATTTATTCGCAGAATAGTATGAGGTACCATGTGTGGCTAAGTAGCCTGGCTGAGTGGCCTTATTTGTAATGTAACAACGACTAGGGGTAGAAACGACGCAGCTGCGCGACGTTCCAGAGGTTGGAGTATGCGACTCCTATCTCAAAATCTTTAAGGCGATAGGCACCACCTGGGATTACTTCTGTAATCACGTAAGATCCTTTCCAAGGGGACTCGAGCTTGAGATTCTCTTGTTGCTTCAGTCGCGGGACCAGGTCTCCTTTGACGAAGGATCTAGGGCATAGCCTTCTGTTGTGGTAGTTGTGGAGGCTTTGCTGGTAGATCATTGATCTCTCTACTGCGATTTCCCGTGCCTCATCAAGGAAGTCGACGGAGTCTTCGAGTGCAAGAGTTGACTCCTGCACGCTGTAAGCGACCACTCGTGGGGGTTTGTAGCGTACTTCTGCGGGTAGCACCGCTTCACCACCATGCACCATAAAGAATCGAGTGTATCCCCTGGCGCTATTTGGAGTTGTACACAGGCTCCAAAGAAATGATTGCAGTTCGTCTGGCCAGCATCCAGTGGCTTGTTCGAGTGGTCAAAGGGGCCGCTTCTTGATTCCACCGTAGACGAGGGTGTTGGCCTTTTCGACTTGACCGTTGGTCTGCGGGTGATACACCGAGGCGTAGCTTATGTTGATTCCGAGGTTTTCGCAGAATTCCTGGAACTCCTTAGAGGTGAAGTTCGTCCAATTGTCCGTGATCATGCTGTGTGGCACCCCAAAGCGGTAGACAATGGACTCGAAGAACTTGACAGCGCTGGCCCCTGATTGATTTGTCACCGACATGTCCTCAATCCACTTGGTGAATTTGTCGACTACAACCAAGAGGTAGACATAACCTCCTCGCAAGGATTTTGGGAGCTTGCCGACCATGTCGAGTCCCCATTGTGTGAAGGGCCAAGCCAATGGTATTGGCCTGAGTTCCGCGCTAGGTGTGTGTGGTTTGTCCGTGAATTGCTAGCAAGCATTGCAGTGCTAGACTATGTCCTTGGCGTCGCGCATGGCCGTGGGCCAGTAGAATCCAGCTCGTAGAGCTTTGGCGACGAGGGCGGGACTGCCAGCATGGTGCCCGCAAGTGCCTTCATGGATGTCGAGGAGGACGGCCCTTTCGTCCCCGTTGGAGACGCATCGTTGAAGTACTCATGTGATGCTGCGTTTGTACAGTTCGCTGTTGATGAGGGTGAATTCCTTGGATCATCTGGCAGCCTCTTGCTGAGTAGATATGTGATGTAGGGTTGTGTCCAAGATGGCTCGATCATCATGACGCCCATTGGTCCTTCGAGTCCTGTATCAAGCTCCAGGTCGTCGAGTGCCATTGGCTCGCTGAGTGGCGTAGCCCTCGAGTCCATTGACGTGTTTGCTTTCTTCTCTGGAGCCTTGGGCTTGACGGAGTGTTTGCAGATGCGCTGAAGAAATACCGCATGTGGTATGGGGGCACAGGTGGAGCCAATATTGGTGAGTAGATCCACCTCTTCATTGCTTTCGCGACCCACATGTCGCAGTTCACAGCCGTCAAAGTCCCCTTCGAGTGTCTCGTAGAGTTCGTGATAGGCGATCATGTTGTCGGTTAGTGCATCGCACTCATGCATCATTTGGTTGACCACCAGTTTGGAGTCGCCGTAGATGATGAGCCTCTTGGAGCCGCAAGCTTTCGACATCCGCATCCAATGGATTAGGCCTTCGTACTCGACTTCATTATTGGAGGCGGTGAACTGCATTCGTAGAATGTATTTCAACTTGTCTCCTTAGGCGATGTCAAGATGACGCTGCCAAAGCTCCGCCTTTGGACCCATCAAAGTGCATTGTCCAAAGATAGGACATATCTGGCTTGTCGGGGAGCTGGTTCTCCATCCAGTGCACGAGAAAGTCCGGGAGAACTTGCGACTTGATCGCGTCGCGCTTTTCGTATGTGATGTCGCGTGGAGACAGCTCGATTCCCCAAAGCGCAACTCGTCCGGTGAAGTCAGGATTATTGAGTATGTGTCGGAGTGGGGCATCGTTAACCACCACGATTGGGTGCTCTTGGAAATAGTGGCACAGTCGCCTGGCTGTCATGAAGATGCCATATGCCAGCTTCTGGTAGTGTGGGTACCGCTGCTTCGTTGGTGTGAGCACCTCGCTGAGGTAGTATACTAGGCGCTGAAACCCGTGGACCTTATTTTCTTCAGCTTGTTCCAACACGAGCATCGTCCTGACCACCTGGTTGGTGGAGGAGATGTAGAGCAGTAGTGGTTCCTTTTCGCGTGGAGTCACCAATATTGGCGAGGTGGATAGTAGACGTTTGAGATCTTCGAATGCTTCTTGCGCCTCGTCTGTCCACTCGAACTTGTCAGCTTTGCGGAGAAGTTGGTAGAAGGGCAGCCTTTTCACACATTCGACTGATGAATCGACTGAGCGCCGCGATTCTCCCAGCTAGCTATTGGACGCCTTTTATGTCCTTCGGCTTCTCCATGGCCAGTATGGCCTTTATTTCTTCGGGTTTGCCTTGATCCCTCTCGCAGAGATGAGATACCCGAGTAACTGCCCAGATGGCACGCCGAAGGCACATTTGTCCGGATTGAGCTTGATCCGGTAGCTGTCGAGGTTGGCGAAGGTCTCGCGTAAATCGTCGATTAGTGAGGCTTCCTCTTTGGTTTTGATGACGATGTCGTCAACATAGACTTGGATGTTCCGACCAAGTTGGTTCTTGAGGCAAGCCTGCGTGCACCGCTGATAGGTGGCTCCTGTGTTTTTTAGCCCGAAGGGCATCGTGTTGTAGCAGAACACACCAAATGGCGTTGTAAACGCCGTTTTCTCCTGGTCCTCCTCCTTCATTCGAATCTTATTGTAGCATGAGTAGGCGTCGAGGAAGCAGAGGTTCTCACATCCCGCGGTGGAGTCGATGATTTTGTCGATTCGTGGCAATAGGAAGTGATCCTTTTGGTACTGCTTATTCAAGGAGGTGAAGTCCACGCACATCCGCAGGATATCCGTGACTTTTTTAGGCACAAGCACTGTGTTAGCGAGCCAGGTGCTTTCCTTGATCTCGTGTATGAAGTTTACGTCGAGGATTCTGTTGATCTCCATTCCGACTGCCTTTGCTCTTGGTTCAGACAGTCGCCGAATTGTCTGCTTGACTGGCCTTGTGTCTGGATTCACGTTGAGTGAGTGCTCGGTGACTTCCCTGGGAACTCCTGGCATGTCTGCTAGACACTAGGCGAATATCTCCTAGTGCTCACGGAGGAATTCGACGAGCGCGAGTTCCTATGCGGAACTCAAGTTGTTGGCGATGAGGGCCGTCTTGGTCGGGTCCGTTGGGTGGACCTAGAATTTCTTTGTGTGTATCGACGAGTCGAAGGACAGGTTGGGTGAACTTGGCCTGCTCAGGGGGGCAGACTGTTGTCTGTCAACTCCTTCAATCTTGCGAGTTCCTCCTCCATGCCAAAGGACTAGGAGATTCTGTTGAATTCCCTGTCGCAACTGTCGGACCTCTCGAACTTGCCATTGATTGTGATTACACCGTTTGGACCTAGCATTTTCATTTGCAGGTAGGCAAAGTGCGGCACTGCCATGAACCTTGCGAACGCGACACGTTCGAGGATGCAGCGGTATTGTGAGGGCCAGTCGACGACTTCAAAGTCGATGCGCTCTCGTCGAAAGTTTTGCGGCGTGCCAAAGATGACGTCGAGGTTGATTCTGCCCAGGGGGTATACGCCCTTCCCTGGGACGATGCCGTGGAACGTCGTGTCTGAAACTTCCAGACAAGTCAGAGGGATCCTCATCACACGCAAGGTACTCGCAAACATGAGGTTAATGTCGCTGCCGCCATCTAGGAAGACGCGACTCATATCGAAGCCCCTGATCTACGCCTCGAGTACAAGGGGACAGTGGCCTGGATGAGGAACTTGGCGTGGGTGATCGCGCCTATCGAAGGTGATGTAGGAGTAGCTTCCATTGAGGTACTCAGTGGTGGAGGGTGGAGAGTTTATCGCTAGATTGACTTGGAGAGTGATGGCCTTCTGCAGTCGATTTGAGGGACACCCTTTTTGGATCATCCCCATGTTGCCCACGGCTCGTGGGTATGGCTCGCCTCCGTGATGCTGGACCGGCGCGGCCGCAGGTGGTGGTGGTGGAGGAGCTCCATGTGCCATAGCGCCTAGGGAAGCTCCATAGGCCCTGTCGACCGTGTCGCGATTCATCTGAGCCAGGCCCTCGTGGAGTTTGAGGAACTCGCGGCAGTCCTTAAGAAGGTGGCTGGATTTCTTCTTGCCATCGTGCTTGTCAATGTAGAAGTGCACGTTGCATGGTCCGGACAGTTTGTCCTCGATAGATGTTGCGGGTGCCTCCTCGCGAGTGCGGTGCTGCCACACCTGCGTGGTTTTTCTATTGTCGCGGTATCCACCACTATGATATCCGCTGTTGCAGTTGTCGTTGCATTTGTCGGCATAGCCGGCTGTGACCATATTGACCTTGTCACGGTCATCGTAGACGTGCATTCGACGTCTGCGCCCGAGGTCGTCATCATCGTCAGAGTAGGTACGGTTTTTCACCGAGTCTTCTCCACCAGCCCACTGATTCGCGATTTCCATTAGGTGGTCGATCATTTTGGGCTTCGAGCAGCCTAGCTCCTCCCTAAGCTCTATACGGCGAACGCCACCGTTGATGCGTCGATTGCGCGGTCCTCCGAGATGTTTTCTGCAGAGTTCTTGATGATGGACCACCTCTGGATGTATGAGCGCAGTGACTTGCCAGACCTTTGCTGGTAGCTTCTCAGTTCTACGATTGATGCGGGCCTTTTGTAAGTGCCCTTGAAGTTGCGCACAAAGTTGTAGACCAGCTCTTCCCAGCTGCGAATGGATCTGCGCGGGAGGTTGTTGAGCCATGCGCGAGCGGCGCCCTACAGCTGTAGGTGTAGGCATTGCACGACCGTGCTTTGACTCATGCCATGCAGCCTGACGGAGGGGATGTGATCCTCCAACCAGATTTTCGGGTCCCGTAGGCCGTCATATTTTGGGTTCTCTAACGGGAGCTTGAATCCCTTAGGCATTCGCTTCTGCCTGATGGCCCTGCTGAAGTATCTGGTGCCGCAGAGCTCAGTCTCGTCTTCTTCCGATTTAGTCGAACGAGCACGCCTTGCCCGCATCTTGTCGACTTTGCACTGCATGATGTCAGCACGTGCATCGTAGTCGTAGTGATGCCGCCATGACGGCGACGCCGCCGCGTGTATCGTGACTGCCACCGGAGGAGTACGAGTAGTACTTGTCTAGAGCCTTGCTTTTCTTCGGCTCTGGTGTTGGTTCTTTGTCGAGGGCTGCTTTGATTAGCCCCAGGCCCGCAATTGTACATCGGTGCATGGCAGCTCGCGGATCTCTAGCCGGTGGCTGGTTGTTGAGGAGGTACATGGTAGCCACCGTCACTGTGGCTTGTGGCGTTTTTGGGAGCATGTTGCCCTGCGTATCCATCGTCATAGAGCTGAAGTCGAGGACTTTTGCAGCCTCTACATGTTCTTGCTCGGTAAGGTGGGCCAGTCGAGATCGCCTCTTGTTGGCCACGTACTTGTTGCCTTTGGAGGAGGATCCTCCGTGGGAGGAGAGCCCAGCTCGTCGAAGACTCGACTCGTCTGCGCCTTTCTACGTGCTTCGAGTTGCGCGATCACCTGCTGCTGGCACTTGAATTCCTCCTTTAGCAGCCAATGATAGCCCATCAGCATGTCCTGCGGTGTGTTGGGGGGTAGAGGATTGCCCCATAGAGCTTCACGGTAGCGGGTCACTCGTTGTCGTTAAGCTTGACCAGCATGCGCTCGCCGGTGTTCTCATTCATCGTGAGTGATGGTTCTCTCCCCCGTCCCGTTGTTGACGGGTGCGCCATTACCACCGTTGGTGGGGATGCTGTTTACGACTAGTATGCCACCATTGGGCATACTGTCGTTGGGTGGTCCGGTGCCAGATCTAGTGCTAGTGTTTTCACGATTGATGCCGGTATCGCCTACATTGATGATGGTGCACATGAAGTGGTTAGGGGAGCTGTTGCTCCCACAACTTTCAGATCCAGAGCCGTAGGCTCCATCTTCTATGGCTAGGTCATCTAGATCGGATTCGCGACTGCTGTCGCTGTCCGTATTCCCAGCTGTTGCTGAGGTGTTGAGCTCGCTGAGGGTGCCAATTGGTGGCAGGAACCGCGATGCTGGAGCAATCACGGGTGTTGTTGGTTGGTCAGGCATGTGAAGCATGCCCAGTTGACCAACCTGGAAGCGGAAGCTCCCAATCGCCAGACTGATTCCATCGCCCACGGACTCAAAAGTCGGGCGAGTGGCTGATGTGTGGACGGTGAAGTCGAACGCGCCAAAGAGATGGCGAATCTCTATTGTTGCAGAGTTGTCGATCACGGTTGACAGGGCCGAAGAAGCCGCGATATCAGCACTCCCAATTCCCATAGACGGCACCAATTGACGAGGGTTTAACTCGTCAATGCCCATTGTTATGGACTTGGGTTTTGGAGAAGGAGGGAGTGCTGGAGGCATCAATCGGCTAGAAAATAAGCACAGAGGGACGCAAGGTTTACCCAGGTTCAGGCCTCGTAGAGGTCCCTACTCCTTCTTGTCTACTCTTGGAATTATCGAGGGAATCGATGATTACAGGGGCACGCAGATGCAATCTGGCGAGAGTTGTGGAAACTAGGGTTGTGATTATCCTCCTCGCTGCCCCCTCCTAGCCTTTATATAGATAGGCTAAGTCTCGGGTAGCAGGTTGAGTCGGTTACAGATTAGGGTTCACCCTTTAAACTTTCTATCTTAAGCTTCTTCTTGTCTCGCAAGCAATCGAAGAGTCTGTGGGTCACCCGAATTCCATATTGGGCCTTGGCAACACCGTGGGCTTCTGCCGTATCTGGACCATATATACCAAACTAGAGTACCTATAGGGTATACCCATTTCAATAAGTATTCAAGAAGAAAATAATTAGCATATTTGAACAGCTATTCTACTAGCAAGTGGAGACTTATAAATTTTGAGTATGGCATTACTTTAATTACTTAAAAACTTGGTTTAAATCTTTAAGTAGTTTTCCAAACAAGTAAAAGAATAAGTAAATATGAGCTTGATGATTTTATAAGTGAATAGAATCCTTGTGATAAACAACATACTATTTTATGTTGATTTTATAAATGATAGAATCTTTTTAGGAAAATTAAGATACACTTGGTTTTAAATGGTAGTTTTAGTAAATACATCTTAAAATGGTTAAACCTATTTTGGTTTCACTTAAACATCAATTGATCTTGTTATTACACTTTTAGACTTTAAACAAATAAAGACAAAGGCAATAGTAAAGATTCACATATTTGTAATGTATTAAAATAAAATAAAATGGTTTAAATAAGATTTATTAGACCTTTACCTTTTATTTACTTCAATTATGAAAGATGATATTTTAATGTTTATATTTTATTTTTGTGAACATTTTGGTATAATATATATATTATTGTGATTTCTAAATAATAAGATTTGATTTTTATAAGTTTTATCACTTTATAAACACTTAATAAATAATACTCTTTAGTTAAGTGACACAAAAATATATGAAACGAGTTTATAAATGTAGATTTTGTTTTTCTAAGGATTTTTATATATTATACTTATTTTTCTGAATTTTAAATAGTAAAATATGCTTTTTTAAAAGATTTATCCTTATTAGGCTATTAACCAATAATAATTATTATTTTATTTAAGTTGGAAAATCAAATATGATAATAAGTTTAAAATGTATATTTTGTTTTTCTAAACATTTTGATATATAATTTATATTTTTCTGAGTTACAAAATAAAAGACATTGAATTTCTAAGATTTAATCAATTTCTAAAATTATAAAACTAATTTCCAAAGATTTAATATCTCATGCTGACATCACTTCTACTTTTGTTACTCACCCCAATTCTACCGTAAGACGTAGACATGTGGGGTCTGGGCCATGTCGGCAAGCCACGTTGGAATGGACTGGTCAAACTGGCTGAGGTGGCCGGTAGTGACGCATGCATGATGTCATGGTGACCCAAGCGTGGCCACCACCGCCAGTTAGTGGTCGGCGGCGGCAAACCTAACATCCCCAGCAAACACGGATGGTCCAGTTCGACATAACACGGTGCAGGAATCCTAATAGGGGCGGCACTGCTAGCAAACACCCTCTGGAATAGTGGCTACAACAACGACTAATGCCAGCGCACGATGGAGCATGACGACAAAGAGATTCAGGGCGAGAGGAGGAGATTGGAGAGGTCTAGATGAAGCGTGAGCTCACCCTGATGCTTGTACCATGGTCGGCGGGGCTTGGGGCGGACTGGCGATGGCAAATTGACGACTATGGCTACGGCGGCCGGCGGGATTCCGAGCTTGATTCCGCGCCACTCATGGCATGCCTGCTTGCGAGGTTTGTCGAGGACAAACAAGGAGATGGTGGTGAGCACGAAGGTGCCCTTGGTTGGCTTGGAGGCGGTCTGTGGTGGCTAGGACAGCAAACTCTGGCGAGCTAGGGTTCGGTGACCCCCTTCTATGGAGAGGATAAGAACAAGAGGGAGGGGAAAATGGCGATGAGGATGGACAGGAGCGTCACGGTGGCGGTCTTATCCTCCTCCCTAGCAATGGTGATCCATAGCGGCGATCGAAAACTTGCTAACGGCGGCGGACGACATCGGGTGGCTGCGAGGTGCTCCAGCGAGCTACCTGTGTGCGTGGGGGTGACGACAATGGTGGTTTTGCAGAAAACCCCCTGGAAATTCTTCTGTCTCAACCCACGGTCCATCTGCTTTCCCACTTGTCAGCGAGAGAGAGAGAGAGAGAGAGAGAGAGAGAGAGAGAGAGAGAGAGAGAGAGAGAAATTGGCTGCTATTGGGCTTTTGCAAAGTGGGCGGTTTTTACTTTCTGCTGCTCGCGGGCTAGGAATAGAGATTGGGCCTTGGGCTATGCAGCTGGCTGATTCCTTTTCTTTTTCCATTTCTCTTTTATATTTTCTATTTTTTACAAAACCATTTCAAATATGGATTCCTTCAAGGATTTAGATATCCATAGAATTTGTAGGTCATGAATATTATTATTGTATAAAGCAAGTATGGCCCTCTTCTCCTCATTTCTTATTGTGCATTAAAAATATTCATAATTACATGAAAGGTCATTTTCATTAGGAGATAGTAATAGGAATTAGGGTTTTAGGAATTACTTCTTATTTAAAGATCCCTCGAAGATGATTTGTTTTCACTTGGTAATGGTAATGGTAATGATTTAGGATGGTGAATGATATATATAAAATCTGATTCCTACTTAACCTCATAAAGGAATTATATATATACATTATAAGGTATTAAACCTTATGGTTCATAATATGGTGATTTGAATTTCATGGTTCTACTTAGTTTGTGGGGTTTATAACTACCATAGAACAATCTTGGTTAAGTCATTATGCAGGAATATCAATCATTAATGAGGAAATGAAAATGTTCATTTCCAAATAATGGCCATGAGTTTTGGGAAGGTTTAATAGACTCATATCTATTATGGATATGGATGATGATTAAGAGCTAGGATGAATTGCCTTCATCTTTTGTGGCCATGGATAATAACTCAACTTAGAGTGAGCTATTTGAGATTGCTTTTCTAATGTGATCTTGATGGTATATGAGACTAGGTTTCTATTAGATCTAAGAGAGAAAAATGGTAAAGGCTCTTATCAATACACTCTCTCAACTGGTAATTGATAGCTGTGAGATTCCACACATTTTTTATGGCTTTTATTGATGGTTTTCTCCCGGATTTGATCGTTTGTTTGGTTTTACCTAACGCTAATACTTCAGTAGGGAAGAAAACTTGGTTTTTCACGTGTGTTTCAGGTCCTGAACATTAACAGGATGATTTAACTAGAGAAATACAATATTCTGGAGAAAACAAGCAAGTCCCACTTTGGAAGCACGTGAGGGAAGCTCACATAAGCTTTAACGAGCAACTATACGGCAGGAATATTTTTCTGGCCATATAGTTCCTGCCGTCTAGTTGTCGCCGCCTCTGTCTTGTCAAAAGGGACAACTTTTGTGAAAGGGCTGATGGCGAAAACACAACACAGTAGCTACCACACCATCTAGAAGGGAAAAAGAAGAGATCTGGAGAACAAGGAGAAGACGTTCTTCATCTCGCTTCACGATCTTCGACCTCCTAGCCAATACATCCCATAGCCACTACTTGTACTTGACAGAAAGAGGGATCTCCACCTTGCAAGACTAGGGTTTAAGTTTGTTTCTTCCCATCTTGAATTGTGTTGGATATTTTTCTATTCTTATTGTGGATCCCCACGGTACCACCAAGATGAATTTCCTTTATTTGATTATATTGATGATCCTTTCTTCTCTCATGTGTGAGTAATTCCCTTAGGCGTGGGAGATGTAGGGGATTGGTCAGATGTGATGTGCCTTCATATATTTTCCATTAGTTTGTGATTGATTCTAATTACTATATTATGTGTGCTTGACTATCTGTGGGATGCTTAATGCTTGTTGTCCAATTAAGGGCCCAGTCAACATGATACCTTGTTTTACATAGATACGATCTTGTACGCTAGTGGACCGGCGACCCCCAGGCAACATGGGGATATCAATGGAAAGCTAGTTGACTCGAGGATAACGAGTAACCACTATGCTTATTGCATTAGTATGATCCAAGGAGCTTAATCGCTAAGCGACCTGAAGGGTCTTAATTGTCTAGTGTCTGACCATGGTTTTGGTAGCAGGCTAGTAGGATTATTGAAGTTGGGATAAAATCTACCAAGAGGAGTTCCGACTAATTATGGATTGCTTTCCTACAAATATATCTATAAGATTATAATTGGTACATTTACCACTCGTCCACCTGGCATAGTCACTATCACCATGAACTGAATCTCCCACGCCTTCTTTCACCATCTGCCTCAAACAAAAAACAACCAAAGTCGTTCTTTACTTTTATGCATTTTCTGAAGTTTACATTTTAGTTCTATTTAAATTTATAGCACTTAATCAAAATCCCATTCTTATTTCAACACTTGCAGTCAATTCACTCGAAGACCTATGACAACTTCGGGTGTGACAGAGACTTCATCAATAAACACTTACCTTTGGGCTCCCTCTGGGATCGATATCCGAACTTCGAAACTAGCTACAAACGATCTGTGCTCTTGCAGACATCAAGCTATATTCTGGCGCCATTGCCGGGGAGCTAAGCGCTGAGTGTTTGTCTTCTGACATTTCAGGTGTTTCTACTACAAAATGTTCTCCTTAGGAGACAAAGGGTCTACACGCTCTAGTAGGACCTAACTGCCGGATTATATTGAGCGTGTGCCTGCTCAGAGGCGCGAAGAAATTATTGAAAAACTTTTAAGATTAAATAAAGTTGAAGTTGAAAACCTGAGTAATATTATGGAAATCATGTCTATTTATAGGAAAACTCCTATGAAACCTTAGAAAATTCTCAGGGAATATAGTGCTCCAAGTTCTGAATTTCTTAAACAACCGATAGAGTTCCCTAATCCTGGAGTTAGAGAATATCAATTTGATGGTGGAATTATTAAAATTTTGCAGGAGAAAGCTTTCAGTAGAAGGGAAGATGAAGAACCAGGAAGACATATTAGAGATTTTGATGATGTGATAACATCGCTTGCACCAAAAGGTTTGCCAAGAGACTTTTCTTGTCTTAAATTATTTCGATGGTCTCTTAAAGGTAAAGCTCTAGACTGGTTACATTCTCTCCCTTGCCATTACATTAAATGTTGGGAAAACTGCATTACTAAATTCATAAACAGATTTCTTCCTTTTAAAAAGGTAATTGAACTAAGAAAGAACATAGACAATTTTAGTCAGAACGTGGGAGAAAACTACTCACAAGCTTGGGAAAGATTCTTTGGAATGATCAATAGTATTCCTAATCATGGCTATTCTGAGCTAACAATCTGCCATTTATTTTATCATGGTCTCAATACTCAATGTAGAGAATTGCTTGAGTTCTCAGCAGGAGGATCAATAAATACTTTAACTATTAAAGAATGCTTGGAACTAATGTCTACTAGGGCTAAGAATGATTCTTTATATAATCCTGATTTTGGCACTAAGCCGGAAAAGGGATACTTTAGACAACTCATGATCTTATGCCTGAGGAACGCAAGACTATGAAAGAAAAAGGTATACCTTCTAAACTTGCTAAAGGAAACAAAGAGGATTTGTTACAAGTTTTAACTGAAGAAGATGAAACTATAAAAAAAATTCAAGAATCAAAACATCGACAAGTAAAATCTCATAATAACTTGCATAAGCATTTCCAAAAACACAAAAAGATTTTGGTGGAACTCACTGAAAATTATGATGAGATTAGCCAAGAAATAAAAGTATTTCATAAGTATCTTAGTATGATTGAAACCCAGTGTGAACAAATAGCATATGGTTATGAAATTTTTCTGCGTGATGATAAAGATATTTATGTTTCTACTAATGTTGTCACAAGAAGGGGTGCAGTTGTTACAGGATCCTTAGGACCACCAAAATACGAAGCTGAAAAAGAGCATAAGGAAAAAAATCCTTGCTCGAAGAAAGTCAAGAAGATGATACGTTGGTGGATCCTCAAGATGAGACTGAAACACAAGATCAAACCAAGGAAGACCAAAATGATGCACAACATGATCATTATGACTCTGATGTAGAGGCAATTGATCCAAGAGAAGATAAAGAAACAAGTAAAGAAGATGAAGTTGTTGTAGTAGAAAACAAGAAAAGCAATAAGCAATAACAAAAGAAAGCAATGAAAGAGCCTGACCCCCCGAAAAAGGTAAAAGACAAGAGTAAGTCGGGTGAGAAAAAGCTTCCTTATCCAGATCGAAAAAAGAAAGCACTAGATGAGGTAATTTATAACTCTTTTACAAAGCCACTCATTGACCTTCGTCTGGAAATTCCATTTGCAGATGCAATCAAAGTTCCTACTTATGGTAAATTACTTCGTGATATTCTTAGTAGAAAGAAAGAAATAACTGAAACTATTTCCATGGTAACTAGATATCCTGCTAATGGGAAGTTGTTGCCTAAGTCTAGAGATCCTGGAATACCAACTATATCATGCTAAATAGGTAAAACAGATATTCATAATTCCTTATGTGATCTAGGAGTCGGAGTTAGTGTAATGCCATACTCCCTCTATAAATATCTATAATACTTGGAAGACCCTTCCTCCGTACTACAGGTGCGTCAGTAGATTGTGCAGAAGGGAAGATAATCTTTAATGTTTATGATGCTGAAACCATCTGATATTTTCCAAAGAAGCTAGTAGCAGGAGAATTATATGTTCCACCGGCTAAACGAGTTCATGTGGTAAGTGCCATTGATAAGGGGCAACCAGAGGTAAGAATTCGAGAAGAGAGAAGAGGTTGAGTGATTCAACTATTCTTAATAAATGCTTAATGGGAGTCAACCCATTTTCATTAATTCAGTAAGATAGAGAATAAGAAGTTCATCATATTCCCACCACTTTTTCACAGACATTCTCACAGAAGCACACCCGTGAAGATGCAACTGTAGAAAAGTAGTAGAAATGGCGATTGAATGAGTACAGAATAATAATAAGAATAAAAGTTTGAGTTTTCTATTTATAGAAGCTAAATTTTTTCTTTTAATATGCTAATATTGGTCGACAATTTTTACTATCAATTTTCTGTTAAAAACTTGGTATTTTGCTAAGTTATGGGATAAGAAGGTATCCTTGAAGAAATAGAATTTTTTTGATGATTACTAATGGTTTAACGACCAACTATACGGCGGGAATAAAAATTCTTGCCATATAGTTCCGGTCATATAGTTATCTTTACCATCAACAAATTTTCGTCGAAGACACAAAGAGTTTAACGACCAACTATATAGCGGGAATAAAAATTCCTGCCAAATAGCTCCGGTCATATAGATATCAATGCCTCCGTACAAATTTTTCTGAAAGGTACTGAGAGTTTAACGACCAACTATACAGCGGGAATAAAAATTCCGACCGTATAGTTCTGGCGGTATAGATATCAATACCTTCATAGAATTTTATTCCAAAAGTACTGGGAGTTTAACAACCAACTTTATGGTGGGAATACAAATTCCGGCCATATAGTTCCGGCCGTATAGATATTGATGCCAGTTTTAGAAATTTATCTCGACAGACAAACAGTTTAACGACCAACTATACAGCGGGATCACTTTGATTCGGCCGCATAATTGTGCCCATATAGTTGTTTTCCTGTATAAACAAACCCTAGTTGGCGGCACCGCCGCAACTATACGGGCGGAGCACCATCACCTGCCGGTATAGTTCCGGCCGTATAATTTGGTGCGACCACAAAATCGCACCGGGGCGGCTAGGTCTCCTCCTCTCCTCATTATTTCTCTCATATTCTCTCTCCAAACCTCTTAAAATCCACCTAGAACTTTTGATTCTTCACAAATTTCGTTTCTTTGAGAGGGGGAATCAATAAATCGGTATGTTTCTCTCCCTATCCATGCTTTATTTTCAGATTTCCATGGTTGAAACTCTCATATTGATCTAGTGGATGAACTCAAGCTTATTCAGTTTTCCCTATTAATTTCTCAAGTTAGGATTGAATTTTTCCACGTAGAATCGTTCATATATCATATAGAAACTATATGCCTAAGGTTTTATGGTGAAATTTTGCAGTGCATCACGATGAAAAAAATCGGTAGCCTCTTTCGTTTGAGCACGCGCCAACGGGGAGAGGGCTCAAGCTCAGGGGCCCGTGCCCCGTGCAACTCCAAGATGGACGTTGTCTCATCAAAGAGGGTGCTACCCACACGTTGGGCCGACCATAAATTTCTCACCACGGTAGGGTTGAAGACGGACTTCGACCTCATGTGCAGCAGGTTGGGATTGGTGGTGTAGGGGTTCCGCGTATGAAAACAATAAATTTTTACCCTACGCCCCTGAACCCCTGATGTTGCCAGGACCTATCTATTAATGTCTGATGAACGGGAGGGCTTTTCACGAACTTACCCTTGAAGACCGAAAAGCGTTGTCAACGCTCAGGAGAGCGTGGTTGATGTAGACGAGTCGAAGCTGACCTCAAGGTCGTGATGAAGTCCTTGCGCTCCAACGGATCCAACGACTTGAGTGCCTCAAGTGCGACACCTCGCGGGGAGTTACACACGTCCGGTGCCTGACGATGACTCCCGCTTCCCCTATCTAGCAGCAATTGCGGAAGTAGAGCTCCTGGATCCGAATCCCACAGCACGACGGCGCTCTACGGTGAAGATGTCTCTCATTCACGCATTCCGAACTTGGGACCACGGTCTCGAGAGAGAGAGAGAGAGAGAGAGAGAGAGAGAGAGAGAGAGAGAGAGAGAGAGAATATCAATTGGAGGTCTTCCCAAAAGTGAGAAGACCTTTATTGAATATTGTATGTATTTATCTAGCCAAATACCCCACTATATATAAGGGGAGGGGAGGTACTACGTCCCTCAAAGTCTCGGGGTGGGACTAAAGGAGAGGAGGGGGAGGGGCAGCCACCGGCTGGCCCTAGTGGGCCCCACGTGGCGGGGGCTAGGCCCAGTCAGCCACCCCCTTTGTCCCTTCTCCCTCTCTCCTTTCCCTAATGGGCCCTCTCCCCTCTAGAAATTGGCCCATTAAGCCTTTTGACCTTTTAAATTGATTTTCTCTTTATTAAATAATTATGAATAAATGATTATATCAATATTTAACATTCATTCATATATTATTCAATCTCTGTGGCTATGGAACACCTTCCACCTCCACTCCGGACATCCTCCGGACTTACCGAAACCCTTCCGGTTTTCTCTCTACTATTCTTTGGCGATTCTTCTGATCCTATAAATACTCTCTAAGCATCATCAAGCCCTTAAGCGTGATACCCTACGGTTCGGGAACACTCCATACATGTTCGGGACACTCTCGGACCAATGATCGACAGAGGGACCTGGATGGCCATGTGACCCCTATGCGTTCCACGAAGATCTTTTGTTGTTTGAACCGGGACAGTCGTGTCTTGTTCCCTTTGTCTCTCGATACTTGCATTGCCCGAGATCTGATCAATGACATCACCATGTTGTGTTCAATCTCGTTACCGAACAATGCTACTTGACTCGTTTCGACAAGTGATATCCTTGTGATCAAATCACACGCTGCGCAGCTATTGGATATAACTTCTCTGAGTGGGCCCTTGAGTATCTTTCCGTCACGTGGACGAACAAATCCTGCTCTTGACATATATTTCCTCTACGATTTCCTCTGAGTACCTGACCACACCTTTATAACCACTCTATTACCAAGTGGCGCTTGATGCTATCAAAACACTCTCGGGAGACAGTGATTGATATAGCCTCACAGTCTAAGGAATAGTCTACAAGGATCCATTTCTAATCATTGTAACTTGAACTTCGTGACATGATTGGGTCACGATGTTTAGGTTGGGTATTGGTTCATCATCTCATTCTAAGAATGAGTTGACTCCACTTCCAACTGGCATAAATGCCACATGATCAGGAAACTTGATCATCTGTTGACCAATGAACCAGTGACTAGAGTTTCACTGGGAACCCCTGGTTGTTTATATATCACACGTGTATTGATGTTTCCACTCAATACATTTATAGCATGATATAAATCTTAATCATAAACTATATGAAATATGATAATAGTCCTTACTACTATTTGTCTCTAGGGCATATTTCCAACAGTCTCCCACTTGCACTAGAGTACAAATACACTAGCTGCATTTGTTCTTTAATCATTGGCACCATATATCCGGTACCCTGAACATGCTTGCTCATGGAAGAGGTTGAGTCTTGGGTCTGTACTTTACAGTCCCAAATCCTTTGCAACTTACTAATGTCACCTTGATTGACATTAATACTTTATCATCACATGATAACATCTATCTGTATGCATCGTCGATATGGCAACAAAACAAGGCCTGATTCCAGGAGCCTATAGTGACATTAGATCAACCTCAAGGGCTTTCTCATGGGCACTGTGCCCTGGGACACATCATTCTATGTTAAAAGCGAACAAGCCCCGCCATAACATTATACAACACTTTATATGGTACCCTTATCTATTATTATAAATGTATTCATCAAAACACAAGTGCACTCTGTGCAACTTTCGATGTTTTGTTCACCTCGCTTCCTACTTGACTTTAATCGGTATTTATAGGAGATTGCAATATATTCCCTTATAACATAACTCTTTATGCTTTAAGATCTGTCATGCTGTATGGATTTGGAAAATATGTCTATAGTTCTCTATTAGACACTGCGGACAAAATTAGATCAAAGTTTCGTGATTCAAACTTAATCACTTTCAAACGTTCCTTATTGGATCATATATTATGCTAAGTTATCATCATGGTTTTCTAAGATAGAACCTATGTCTCAACATAGTGGATGATGATCATCCTTTTCTTTCTTTCAACCATTGACGTTAAACTTAATAGTATTCCTAACTTGAGTTATTAAGGACTAGTTCCTTAATTAACTTCTATTCTGAAACCCTTTTCAGAATCCCTTAAAGAATACGACATAATATCATAATACACTTATTATCAACTTCTACACCTCATAAATCATTATTTATAAGTACTTGCGCTTTTATTCTTAACACACTTAAGAATTACTCCTATAAGCTCCCACTCAAAATATGTTCCTACATATTTGAATTTGAGACTTATATTGCTCCCACTCAAAAATATGTCATTCACATATTGTTTTAGGAAGACTTTCATAGATCCCACTCAATTTCATGAAAATTGCATATCTACTCATTATTTTGAACAACTTCAAAATCCTTTTGATCAAATATCAAAGTGAGAGATTTACTATGAGACACTAGTACTTTTACTAGTTTTAAATCCACTAGACATTAAGCATACTTGAATCAAATTCATTTGAATTCGTCCAATACTTGACAAATTGTGCTTTTGTCATTCACCCCCTTTTCCACTATGGCTTTGCAATCATTTGGGAAAATTCAAGTAACTCCTTTTACTTGTGAGATTCAGCAACGAATTTGAAGGAAATATGCCCTGAGAGGCAATAATAAAGTTGTTGTTATATATTCCTTATACATGTTAGATGTTTATTTTACATGCTAGAATTGTATTGATTCGGAAACATCAATACATGTGTGTTTAATAAACAAAAAGGGTTCCTAGTCATGCCTCTCTTATAGACTAGCTTGTTGATTAACAAGATGATCAAGGTTTCCTGATCATGGACATTGGATGTTGTTAATAACAAGGTCACACCATTGGTGGAATGATGTGATGAACATTCATCCGAAGTATAGCATTATGATCAAGTCATTATGTTTATATTGCTATAACATCATACAAAGTAATCTTTATCCTTATACCATGAGATCATGTTAATTGCTGACACCGGAAGAGTATCTTGATAACATCAAACGTCACACCGTAACAGGGTGACTATAAAGATGGGTTCAGTACTACGAAGGTGTTATGTTGAGGCTCATGGATCAAGAGTGGAATTTTTCAATCCAGATGACGGATAGATATACTCTGGGCCCTCTCGGTGATATCACATTAGGATAAATTGCAAGCAAGTGATGTGATCACTAGAATGTTATATCACGGGAACGAGAAAAGAGTGCATGTCGATAACGAGATCAAACTAGGTATGGAGATACCGATGATCGAATCTTGGGCATGTAATATATCGAGAGACAAAGGGATTTAGTTACAAGCGTTAAAGGTTCTCACGATCACAGAAGTCATCGTTGAATGTGTAGGAGTCAATACGGATCTCCAGGTCCCGCTGTTGATTATTGATCGGAGAAGGGTCTCGATCATGTCTGCATTATTCGTGAACCGTAGGGTGGCACACATAAGAGTTACCGGACACCATTTTGGAGCACATATGTTTCAGACGAAAGAATTGCAAAGCGCAGGAATTGTTTCAATAGAAACCGGAAATTGTTTCGGGTGAAATTGCAGAAGGTGGTTCTGCATGTGATATTGAAATATTGCAAGGGGCTATATGTGAATGTTTGTTAATTAAAGTAATTAACAAAATTATGAATAAATTTAATAAAAAGAGTTTTATTAAATGAGAGAGCATTAAATTTGGAGAAATTTAATGCATTTAAAGTGGAGACTTTAAAAGGGAATGTGAAGAGGCATTTTAATGTGGAGGGGTTACCACTACATGAATGGGGGAGGTGAGGTCACCCCCATGCGCCATGGAGAGAGGGCACCCCCTCCTCCTATAAAAGGCCACGCATTCCTCCTTCATCCTCACACCTCCTTGTGAAGGATCTCTCCCCCTCTAGAATTATTCCCCCATGGTCTCGGATTAGCGAGATACATGTTCCAGTGGCATTTCGTCTGGAAGGAGTTGCTGCTTCCGCTGGATCGCTGGAGCGAGGAGGTGGAGGTTGTCCGGTGGCTTGAACGTGTGTGCGAGTGCGGATGCGCTGCTGAATTGCGGCGCTCGGACTTCCTCACAATCTTGAGATCGGCAAGTGTACGACTACATCAACCACGAGTTCCTACTCGTTAACAAATCTTGTTGTCTACAAGGGTAAGTTCTTGTTGATGTATGTCCACCCGTTGCTTTGTACCTAGTAGATAGATCTTGGCGTGTAGTTCACACCGTAGGAAAAAATTAGTTTTCTATGCTGCGGACCCAGAAGTGGTATCAGAGCCTGATCTATGCGTAGGTGCTTAGCACGGGTAGTACACATATGTTCATATGTGGGAGATGATGATCATGTTATTGCATCTTCTATGTATTTTTGATATTGGTGGCATAGTGGGATGAAGCGGCCCGGACCAACCTTACATGTCATCGTACATGAGACCGGTTCCACGACTGACATGCAGCTTGTTGTGCATAAGTGGCTGGCGGGTGTCTGTCTCTCCTACTATAGTCAATATCTGATTTACAACGAGTTGCTAATAACTTAGTTATCCTCGTTGTGGTTCATGTTCATAGGTGAGAACAGTTCTATCTCCGAAAGCCCCAAGCCACGTAAAACTTGCAATTGATAAATTAGAGGCATCTAGTTTAGATCGTTGCTGGGCTAGTGTATTGATATGGTATTGTTGTAAGTAGATGTATGGTAGATACTCTTACAACACAGTCAACGTGTAAGTTCCATAGACCTTGGCCTTACACACAAAGGAATGCTAGAGATCATACCACGATGCAAGTGATAGAGATCAAATGCATGGACCATATCATGTCACTTTACACATTAGATGTTAGCATCTTATACTGATAGTTTGGCGCGTTTGGTAGCATTATAAGATGATCCCTCATTTAGATATCAAGATAAAAATGTGTTCTTCCTTGAGTATGCACCGTTCTATGGATCGTGTTTCGAGACATCATGTGATGATCGGGTGTACTCAAATCTACGCTTTCATAGGAACGGGTGTAAGACAGTTTTACACACGCGAATACTAAGGTTCTTACTTGGCGAGCCTAGCATGTACATACATGGCCTCGGAACACGGACCGAAAGGTTAAGCATGAGTCATATGGTTGATATGATGGCCATATAGATGCTCTCCTTTGAAGCTATATCAACTCACGTGATGATCGGACTTGGTGTAGTGGATTTGGTTCATGTAATCACCAAAAGGACACGAGGGATGTCGTTTTTGAGTGGGAGTTCATTAGTAATTTGGATTAGTTGAACTCAATCTATCATAAACTTAGTCTAAATAAACTTTACAAATTCTGTTGTAGATGGCACCACCTGCTTTTAATTTCAATGTGTTCATGGAGAAAGAGAAACTTGCTGCGAATGGTAGCAACTTCACCAACTGGGCTATGAATTTGAGGATTCTCCTCACTGCTGCACAAAAGCAATATGTGCTAGATGCACCGCTAGGCCCCCCACCAGCTCCTGATGCCCCTAACGAGGAAAAGAATGTCTATGTGACTCATCAGGAGGACCACAACTTAGTTCATTGCGGCATACTGTATGGGCTAGAGCCAGAACTTTGAAAGCGTTTCGAAAATGGCAATGCCTTTGATACCATGGGAGAATTGAAAATGATTTTTGATACCCATGCTGCCGTAGAGAGTTATAATGCTACAGAAAAGTTCTTTAGCTGCATGATGGAGGAAAACAACTCCGTTAGTGAGTGCGTACTCAAAATGTCTGGGTACACCGATAAGCTTGTGTCCTTGGGAATAACGATTCCCATTGACTTAGGCATACATCGTGTTCTCCAATCTCTGCCACCTAGCTACAAGAGCTTCGTGATGAACTATAATATGCAGGACATGAAGAAGTCTCTTCCCAAGCTTCTGTCAATGCTTAAGACTGCAGAAGTGGAGATTAGGAAAGAACATCAAGTGTTGATGATCAATAGGACCGCCGGTTTCAAGAAGGACAAGAAAGGCAAGCACAAGGGAAAGAAGGGTGGCAAGTCTGTTGCCACGCCTGAAAAGAAACCCCGGGCTGGCCCTAAGTCTGACACCGAGTGCTACTATTGCAAGGGGAATGGCCATTGGAAGCGCAATTGCCCCAAGTATTTGGCGGACAAGAATTCCAGCAAGGCAAACAAAGGTATATGTGATATACATGTTATTGATGTGTACTTGACTAGTACTCGCAGTAGCACCTGGGTATTTGATACCGGATCGGTTGCTAATATATGTAACTCGGTTCGGGGGCTACGGAACAAGCGACAACTAGCAACGGATGATGTCAGGATGCGGGTCGGCAATGGATCAAGAGTTTATGTGATCGCCGTCGGGACGCTACCTCTCCATTTGCCATCGGGATTAGTTATAAACCTAAATAATTGTTATTTGGTGCCTGCACTGAGCATGAACATTGTATCTGGATCGTGTTTGATGCAAAGTGGTCATTCCTTTAAATCTAAAAACAATGATTGTTTGATTTATAAGAATGATATCTTTTATGGTCATGCACCTATGTTGAATGGTTTATTTCTGTTGGATCTCGATAGTAATATTACGCACATTCATAATGTTAATGCTAAAAAGATTAAACTTGATGACGATATGTCTACATATATGTGGCACTGCTGTCTAGGTCATATTGGCGTTAAACGCATGAAGAAACTCCATTCTGATGGACTTTTGGAATCACTTGATTTTGAATCATTTGATACATGTGAGCCATGCCTTATGGGCAAGATGACTAGAACGCCGTTTTCCGGTTCAATGGAGCAGGCAGATCTATTGGAAATCATACATACTGATGTGTGTGGACCAATGAGTGTGTCGGCGCGAGGTGGATATCGTTATTTTGTTACTTTCATGGATGATTTGAGTAGATACGGGTATATCTATTTGATAAAACACAAGTCTGAAACTTTTGAAAAGTTCAAGGAATTTCAGAATGAAGTGGAAAATCATCATAATAGAAAGATCAAATTTCTACGGTCTGACCGTGGAGGAGAGTATCTAAGTTACAAGTTTAGCACACACATGAAAGAGTGTGGAATAGTTTCACAACTCACGCCTGCCGGAACACCACAACGTAATGGTGTGTCGGAACGTCGTAATCGTACCTTATTGGATATGGTTCGATCTATGATGTCTCTGACTGACTTACCTCTGTCATTTTGGGGTTATGCACTGGAAACAGCTGCATTCACTTTAAATCGGGCACCATCTAAATCCGTTGAAACGACACCGTATGAATTCTGGTTTGGAAACAAACCTAAGCTGTCATTTCTTAAGGTTTGGGGATGCAATGTTTATGTGAAGAAACTTCAACCGGATAAACTCGAACCCAAAGCAGAAAAATGCGTCTTCATAGGATACCCTAAGGAAACAATTGGGTATACCTTCTATCACAGATCCAAGGGCAAGGTTTTTGTTGCCAAGAATGGATCCTTTCTTAAGAAGGAGTTTCTCGCGAAAGGTGTGAGTAGTCGGAAGGTAGAACTCGAAGAGGTTATTGAACCTTCTCTTCATGGAATGGCGAGTGGCGCAACACCGGAAGTTGTTTCGGAGTTGACTTCACCTGATGAAGAGAGAGCTAATGATAATGATCGTGAAACTCCGAAAGAGGACACTACCGAACCTCGCAGGTCAAGCAGGACACGTGCAGCTCCTGAACTGTACGGCAATCCTGTTGTAAATTTCATGGTTGTGAAATGGATGACCCTGCAACGTATGAAGAAGCGATGATGAGCCCGGATTCCAACAAATGGCTAGAAGCCATGAAATCCGAGATGGAATCCATGTACGAGAACCAAATTTGGAACTTGGTGGACTTATCTCACGACCGAAAGGCCGTTGAGAATAAATGGTTTTTCAAAAGAAAAACTGATGCTGATGGTAATGTGACCATCTATAAGGCTCGACTTGTCGCAAAGGGGTTTCGACAAATTCAAGGAGTTGACTATGATGAGACATTCTCTCCCGTAGCGATGCTTAAGTCGGTTAGGATTATGTTAGCAATTGCTGCATATTTCGATTATGAAATATGGCAGATGGATGTCAAAAATGCGTTCCTCAATGGTAAGATTGAAGAAGAGTTGTATATGATACAACCTAAGGGTTTTGTCGATCCTAAGGATGCTAATAAGGTATGCAAACTTCAGCGATCCATCTACGAACTGAAGCAAGCATCACGGAGTTGGATTAATCTCCGCTTTGATAAGGTGATCAAAGAGTTTGGATTTGTCCAAACTTATGGAGAGGATTGTATTTACAAGAAAGTGAGTGGGAGCAATGTGGCATTTCTGATATTATATGTGGATGACATATTATTGATTGGAAATGATATAGATCTTTTAAACAGTGTTAAAAGTTATCTAAACAACAAATTTTCAATGAAAGACCTTGGTGAAGCGTCATATATATTAGGCATTAAAATCTATAGAGATAGATCAAGGCGCCTAATTGGGCTATCGCAGAGTACACACCTTGATAAGATATTAAAGAAGTTTAATATGGACGAAAGTAAGAAGGGGTTCTTACCTATGTTGCAAGGCAAGACATTGAGTAAGACTCAAAGTCCGGCTACGATGGAAGAAAGAGAGATGATGGATAAGATCCCATATGCCTCGGCCATAGGCTCTATTATGTATGACATGCTATGTACAAGACCCGATATGGCACATGTTATTAGTTTGACTAGTAGGTACCAATCTGATCCAGGTTCGGAACACTGGATAGCGGTAAAGAACATCCTCAAGTACTTGAGAAGAACTAAGGATATGTTTCTTATATACGGAGGTGAAGAAGAGCTAGTCGCTAAGTCTTATGTCGATGCTAGCTTTGACACCGATCCGGATGACTCTAAGTCTCAATCCGGATACGTATTTCTCTTGAACGGAGCAGCAGTTAGTTGGGGAGTTCCAAACAACCTGTGGTGGCTGGATCAACGACGGAGGCGGAATATGTTGCTGCTTCACAAGCGGTGTAGGAAGCAGTTTGGATGAAAGAGTTCATTATGGAACTGGGTGTGGTTCCCAGTGCGTTGGACCCGATGGTGATCTATTGTGACAACAATGGATCCATAGCCAACACAAAGGAACCGAGGTCTCACAAGAATTCCAAACATATTAAGCGCCGGTTTCACTCCATCCGCGATCATGTCAAGGATGGAGATATAAAGATTTGTAAAGTACACATGGACCTAAATGTAGCAGATCCGTTGACTAAAGTTCTCCCTAGGGCAAAACATGATCAACACCAGAAATCCATGGGTGTTAGATTTATCACTATGTGAACTAGATTATTGTCTCTAGTGCAAGTGGGAGACTGAAGGAAATATGCCCTGAGAGGCAATAATAAAGTTGTTATTATATATTCCTTATACATGATAGATGTTTATTTTACATGCTAGAATTGTATTGATTCGGAAACATCAATACATGTGTGTTTAATAAACAAAAAGGGTTCCTAGTCATGCCTCTCTTATAGACTAGCTTGTTGATTAACAAGATGATCAAGGTTTCCTGATCATGGACATTGGATGTTGTTAATAACAAGGTCACACCATTGGTGGAATGATGTGATGAACATTCATCCGAAGTATAGCATTACGATCAAGTCATTATGTTTATATTCTTATAACATCATACGAAGTAATCTTTATCCTTAGACCATGAGATCATGTTAATTGCTGACACCGGAAGAGTATCTTGATAACATCAAACGTCACATCGTAACAGGGTGACTATAAAGATGGGTTTAGTACTACGAAGGTGTTATGTTGAGGCTCATGGATCAAGAGTGGAATTTTTCAATCCAGATGACCGATAGATATACTCTGGGCCCTCTCGGTGATATCACATTAGGATAGCTTGCAAGCAAGTGATGTGATCACTAGAATGTTATATCACGGTAACGAGAAAAGAGTGCATGTCGGTAACGAGATCAAACTAGGTATGGAGATACCGATGATCAAATCTCGGACATGTAATATATCGAGAGACAAAGGGATTTAGTTACAAGCGTTAAAGGTTCGCACGATCACAGAAGTCATCGTTAAATGTGTAGGAGTCAGTACGAATCTCTAGGTCCCGCTGTTGATTATTGATCGGAGAAGGGTCTCGATCATGTCTGCATTATTCGCGAACCATAGGGTGGCACACTTAAGAGTTACCGGACACCATTTTGGAGCACATATGTTTCGCATTTAAAGAATTGCAAAGCGCATGAATTGATTCAATAGAAACCGGAAATTGTTTCGGGTGAAATTGCAGAAGGTGGTTCTGCATGTGATATTGAAATATTGCAAGGGGCTATATGTGAATGTTTGTTAATTAAAGTAATTAACAAAATTCTGAATAAATTTAATAAAAAGTTTTATTAATGAGAGAGCATTAAATTTGGAGAAATTTAATGCATTTAAAGTGGAGACTTTAAAAGGGAATGTGAAGAGGCATTTTAATGTGGAGGGTTACCACCACATGAATGGGGAGGTGAGGGTCACCCCCATGCGCCGCCATGGAGAGAGGGCACCCCTCCTCCTATAAAGGCCACCCATTCCCTCCATCCTCACACCTCCTTGTGAAGGATCTCTCCCCTCTAGAATTATTCCCCAAGGTCTCGGATTAGCGAGATACATGTTCCTGTGGCATTTTGTCCGAAGGAGTTGCTGCTCACTGGATCGTTGGAGCGAGGAGGTGGAGGTTGTCTGGTGGCTTGAACGTGTGTGCGAGTGCGGATGCGCTGCTGAGTTGCAGCGCTTGGACTTCCTCACGATCTTGAGATTGGCAAGTGTACGACTACATCAACCACGAGTTCCTACTCGTTAACAAAGCTCGTTGTCTACGAGGGTAAGTTCTCATTGGACGTATGTCCACCCGTTGCTTTGTACCTAGTAGATAGATCTTGGCGTGTAGTTCATACCGTAGGAAATTTTTTGTTTTCTATGCTGCGGACCCAATAGAATTTCTTTCTAATCTCAAGTGAATTTTGCTTTGGGATTTCTTATATCCTTAGTTTACCATTATTTCCTTAGTAGTTCGTAGGTATGTCATATTCTGATAATCATGACAAATGATTCACAAATGTCTCCATACAAGATATGGGTTACATTTTGAATCCTACTTCATGTAGTGAACACACCAGTGGGGAAAACACAATAATCAATATCATTGATTCTTTCCTTTGTGAAGAGAATCGTTCAGGAACGTTTTCCATTGCGCTTCTCAACACTCTGATGCAGGGTTTTGAATCCTCATCATGTTTTTCACTATCTTCCATTTGCTCCATAATCGAGAAATATCACTAAAAGTGAGCTTTTCAAGAATGCACCAAAATCCAAGCAATACAAGTTTTGCTTCTCTTTCGGTTTTAGCTATGGATTTCGTATTCAAAGTTTCCAATGAATACTCTACGAGGACTTATTCGCTATTGTTTTAGTTATATCGAATAACCCCAAAACTTTTACGACGATCCATACCAGATATGGAGCCACTTTTACAAATTCAAATGGTTCACTATATATTCTAATTGAGTGCTAACTATTTCTAACTAATGGTCTCTACATCTATACTACAACAATTTATTTGGTGCCATCTATTTACCCATTTTGATATCTAATATCACATCGTGATGCTTTGCATTTTGACATTTCAAACGCATTGCATTCCACAATTTATTTTATGCCATTCTTATAAAGTTAAATTTCATTACTATTGATCAAATCATAGTAATTAGATTCTCTTTTATCTTTAACACCCTTTGTTTGATGAAACACTTTGATCAAATCAAATAGTTTCATACTCATGTTTCCTTTGGTAAACTTCTTTACACATTTAAACAATCATATAATGATAATTACCATTTTCGTTAAAACACAATACATCGAATATGTATTTACTTTTAACAATTCATTAAACACTTTGTATTCAAGTAATACTCAGTGTTCAAGTTATTTTGCCGAACCTAGGCATGATTTATATGTGATAAGAAATCGGATGACTTTTACATATTATCATTATAACTTTGAATTTAAACAATGGTTTCATTCACTAATGAAATATCATTAAGTTGGGTATTTTAAGGCATTTCAATATTTTACAAATGTTCATGTATTATTAATTAGTTTCAAACAACAAGGATAACTCATATATAATCAAACAAGATATGAACACAAATAGAAATCATTCATAAAAGTAGAACAACTGTTTGTTACAAACTGATATGAATAACCGTCTCACAATGTGTGAGACACACTAAAGAAGTTCATAAGATTTTGATTACAATAACTATCCAAAAACATAAACTAAATGATAAATGTCGAGGGAGAGCGTTGTTGGCCATCATCATCATGCTCGCCATCAGCACGCAACGTCACCTCCTCTCCAGCAAGCACCTCTCATGCAGAAGGACTTGTTTTCAGCAAAATAGAACAAGTATCAAATATACTTTACACTGCAAATGTGTTTGCAAGATTATAACATTTATAAAATTGTATATCAAATATATACCTTTGTCATTGATGACCTCAGCGACATTTGGTTAAACTAACACATTCCTGAGATGTGTTATGAACCGGTGGAATTCCATTGATTCCGCATTGCCTCTCATAATGCAAGTCCTGACTTGTGCTTGGTAGCTTGGTGGCAGCGACCGTAGCACAACGCCATTTGCAAAAGAGCCCGTCATCCAGCTATCCAGGAAGTATGCAGGCCTCATGTACACATCATGCATGCTCTCCAAGTGGTCGTCAAGTGATGAGTTCTCCTCCATCTTAATGGAGAGGAAGTCTCCCATCAGCTCATGCTCCCATATGCATGCTTGTTCCACGAAATGTGTCCTAAGCTGTAGCATTACCGTACAAGGGTTGACATCACCCACGAAAGGCCACATCTTGTCCACCATTCCATAACGCATTGTAACTAAAATGAAGGAGGCCATTTCCTGACGGAGACAATAGTCTTCCCGCAGCTCTGGGGTCTCTAGGTCAATGGGCTGATCCAAATCCATCCCGTCGAGTATGTAGTCGACCACGTCATTCTCACTAAGGAGAATGTGGAGACGCGCAACCCATATAGAGAAGTTTGATCCATCTAATCTGAGCTTCTCTCCTTCTAACCAATCAATCGTCAACGGGAAAGGTGGCATCAAGGAGAACTTTTCTACATTTACAATTGCAAAAGGAATTTATACTAAGTTTATAATTAAATGAGTTAATAATAACTCCACTCAGAAACACCTATCCCTAGAAGGGTTCCTAGTGATAACACGACCCCTATCAGCCACATCTCCCCCGATCGTCACGGCCATCAATGTGGGTTCAAGGTTGGACGCTAAACGTCGGTCACATCATTCATTTGACTCGTGCTCGATCTTTCGACCATTCGCGTTCCGAGGCCATGTCTGCACATGCTAGGCTCGCTAACTCAACCTTAGTGTATTCACTGTGCAACATGGCTTACACCCACTGTATGCAAACGTAGATATGTCTGACACCCACGCATGTATCGTGGATCGCCTCATACCGAAGAACTTTCTTGGTGGTGCACACTAAGGGGGAACACAATCATTGGTAATTTTAACAGGGGTCATATTATTAGGCTACCGTCGAGTATCTAATACTAGCACACAATAAGATATATAAACAATAACATTGAATGTAAATGCTATGTGATATGGTCCTTCACATCGTGATCTTCATCCGCCGTCACCGGGTTCCGGCGCCGTAGACACTAGGGTACCGGTGTCATTCCGGCGTGGTAGTGCGTCACCTCCGTGACTATCTACTACTACGTGACAAACGATAATCACTTTACCTTTGCCACAACCATGTCACAAAGCAACGCCCCCCTGCAAAACAAAGTTAGATGCCTCTACTTTATCTTTGCATGTTTTACGTGGCTGAATGGGCTTTCACACAAGAACCGTTCTTACCTATGAACTTTCAGCACAACGCTGATCAAGTAGTTATCACTACTACACCCCTTTCGGGGCCCTCCATTGCAAATGGCATACCAACTAATGCGAGAGAGACAGACACCTCCCTAAGCCACTGTATACGGTACAAGTCGTATGTCAAGCATGGACCAGTCTCGCGAATGAACGCGTAAAGTTGGTTGGGGCCGCTTCATCAAGCATTACTTCGGTATACACAAGTACACGTGGGAGGGTAACAACTAAAATATCAACGCCACACGCTACATCTCGTGTGTTCTACCCGTACTAGCATTACTACGCATAGGTCTAGCTCTGATACCACTGTAGGGGTTCCACGTATGAAAACAATAAATTTTTACCCTACGCCCCTAAACCCCTGATGTTGCCAGGACCTATCTATTAGTAATATAGTAATGGGAGGGGCTTTTCGTGAACTTACCCTTGAAGACTGAAAATCATTGTCAATGCTCAGGAGAGCGTGGTTGATGTAGACGAGCCGAAGCCGACCTCAAGGTCGTGATGAAGTCGTTGTGCTCCAACGGCTCCAACGACTTCAGTGGAGTTACACACGTCCGGTGCCTGACGATGACTCCCTCTTACCCGATCCAGCATTAGTTGCGGAAGTAGAGCTCCTAAATCTGAATCCCGCAGCGCGACGGTGCTCTTCGGTGAAGATGTCTCTCATTCGCGTAGTCCGAAATTGGGACCACTGTCACGAGAGAGAGAGAGAGAATATCAATTAGAGGTTTTCCCAAAAGTGAGAAGACCTTTATTGAATATTGTGTGTATTTATCTGGCCAAATACCCCACTATATATAGGGGAGGGGAGGTACTACCTCCCTCAAAGTCCTGGGCTAGGACTAAAGGAGAGGAGGGGGAGGGGCAGCAGCCGGCCCGCCCTAGTGGGCCCCACGTGGGGGTCTAGGCCCAGCCGGCCACCCCCTTTGTCCCTTCTCCCTCTCTCCTTTCCCTAAGGGGCCCTCTCCCCTCCAAAAATTGGCCCATTAAGCCTTTTGACCTTTTAAATTGATTTTCTCTTTATTAAATAATTATGAATAAATTATTAAATCAATATTTAACATTCATTCATATATTATTCAATCTCCGTGGCTATGGAACACCTTCCACATCCACTCCGGACATCCTCCAGACTTACCGAAACCCTTCCGTTTTTCTCTCTACTATTCTTCTTTGATTCTTCCGATCCTATAAATACTCTCTAAGCATCATCAAGCCCTTAAGCGTGATATCCTACGGTTCGGGAACACTCCAGACATGGTTGGGACACTCCCAGACCAATGATTGACAGAGGGACCTGGATGGCCATGTGACCCCTGTGCGTTCCACGAAGATCTTTCATCGTTTGAACCGAGACAGTCGTCTCTTATTCCCTTTGTCTCTCAATACTTGCATTTCCCGAGATCTGATCAATGACATCACCATGTCGTGTTCAATCTCGTTACCGAACAATGTTACTTGACTCGTTCCGATAAGTGATATCCTTGTGATCAAATCACACGCTGTGCAGCTATTGGATATAACTTCTCCGAGTGGGCCCTTGAGTATCTTTTCGTCACGTGGACAGACAAATCCCTCTCTTGACATATATTGCCTCTACGGTTTCCTATGAGTACCTGAACACACCTTTATAACCACTGTATTACCAAGTGGCGCTTGATGCTATCAAAGCACGCTCGGGAGACAGTGATTGATATAGCCTCACGGTCTAAGGAATAGTCTACGAGGATCCATTTCTAATCATCGTAACTTCAAATTCGTGACATGATTGAGTCACGATGTTTAGGTTGGGTATTGGTTCATCATCTCATTCTCAGAATGAGTTGACTCCATTTCCAACTGGCATAAATGCCACATGATCAGGAAACTTGATCATTTGTTGACCAATCAACCAGTGACTAGAGTTTCACTAGGAACCCCTGGTTGTTTATATATCACATGTGTATTGATGTTTCTACTCAATACAGTTATAGCATGATATAAAACTTAATCATAAACTATATGAAATATGATAATAGTCCTTACTACTATTTGTCTCTAGGGCAAATTTCTAACAGGTGGTGCTTAGCTTCGCAAGCCACGACACCTACGCCGAGCTCACCCATGAGTTCCTTGCCTCCTTCTACGATGACCATAGGGAGAAAGGTAACATGTGCACGATAACCTTCACCATGAACTGAACACACTATGAAGTCAATTTCGAGCAATTTGGCAATGCTTTCAGCTTCCCTCATACTGGGGAGCCCAATATTACTAACCACTATAGTGTCACAAGTTGAGAGACTTGGGAGGTTATTTCTGTTAATGGTGGCAGTCACTTTTATCAGAAGAAGATGTCCACCATTCAGAACCCAACCATCCGCTACTTTGCTTTGTTCCTCGCCAACACAGCGTTGGGAAGGGGTGATACTGGTTCCATGGCCAATGCGGACATGGCAATGATCACCAAGGCTCTCTTCCCCAATGCAACACAAAGCCCCAGTCCTGCAGCTCTACTCATCCAGCACTTCGCCACCAAAGCAACAAGAATAAAGGTGATATTCGTGTTGGTGGATTGGTAACCCACCTTGCCGATGCATTGAACATTGCACTACCTGTTATGGAACCTGTTGATGGCTCCATATGGACGTCAAATATTTGACTGCTTCTGGCTTCCTTGGTGTTTACCATGCTAACAGGAGGCTCCGAGCATATCAATTTGGTTATCTTGATGACACACAGGTTCCACAGGTCCGGTTGCCATGCCCCCAAGCCTTCTCAGTTGTGGAGAAGGACACTTGGATCCTCACCAAGAACCAAGTGACGGAGATCTTGGTCAAGCTCCAGCCCGAGGAAGAGGAAGATGAAGGGCACCAGGATGAGCAGGAGCAGGACAAGGAGTTAGAGAAGGGGCACAACCCTTCTTGGAAAGGACAACAGCAACAGCCAGGAGGAGCCTAGGAACCGTGGCCTTGAAGGGATTCGCAGCATAGTAAATCAAAATTTTCTACGGAGCGAACAGAGGGAAACCCAAGATCTAATCTAGGAGATGCAATCAACGAGAGAGATTGGATTAGATCTTCATACCCTTGAAGATTCGCACAGCGGAACGTTCGTCGGAACGTGGGTGATGTAGTCGTACTCGCTTCTCCTCCTCGCGATCCGATCCGATCTAGCACCACAAGTGGCGGTCCTCCGTGAGATGCACACGCAGCACCTCGACGCCTCCTTCCTCGGACCAGCAAGTATGGTGGAGAGATAGATTGGATCTACAACATGACGGCGTGGTGTATATGGTGGAGAATTTCTGCAGCAGGCTTCGCCACAAACAATGGAGGGAGAGAGGAAGGCAGCAGGCGGCTAGGGTTGGAGGAAGGTGTGTGGGGGAGCGCACCAGCCCTCTATATAGAGGGTGCGGCCAGCCCTTGCCCATCCTCCAAGCCTATCTCTAGTTTAAACGATTTAAAATTATCCCTTATCTAGAAACCCTATCTCTAGTTTAAACGAGTTTAAACTTATCCCTTATCTAGAAACCCTATCTCTAGTTTAAACGAGTTTAAACTTATCTAGGATCGGCTGGGCCCTATGGGGCCTTGTTCCCCTGGCCCAATGCGGCCAGGACACTCCTCATAGGCCCATGCCCTCCCGAAGGTGGGGCCACGTTGGTCCCCTTCCGAAGGTTCTAGAAGCTTTTGGTACAATACCGATTAATCCTAACAATTCAACTCCAAAACTGCACCGCCTTTATATGAATCTTATTCTCCGCACCATTCCTAACCTCTCGTGATATCCCGGATCCCATCCGAGACCAACAAAAAATTCATAAACCAACTATCCAATCTATCCTAGCCGAGACACGTTAAGTGTGTGACCTCGGGTTCGAGAATATGCGCATATGATCTTCTATCAATAATCAACAGCGGGTCCAGGCACCCATATTGACTCCCACACATTCATCGATGATCATATCGGATGAACCACGATGCCAGGATTCAATCAATCCCATATATATATTCCCTTCGCTCATGATATTTTACTTGCCCGAGATTCGATCATCGCACCGCCATACCTAGTTCAATCTCGCTCACAGAAGTACTTTACTGCTCCGTAATCCGATATCACTTTGTGATTAACTCCTTAACCACATGCTTGCAAGCGTGTTGATATCGACACGAGTGGGCCCAAGTATATCTCTCCGACTTGGGAGGGACAAATTCCATCTCGATACACACAACCCAATGATACTTTCTCGATCACCGAGAGACACCTTTATGATCACCCTCTCATAGGATGACGCTTGATGACCTCAAAGCTTTCTTCCGATACCAGGAGTTGCATTATCTCATGGTCTAAGGAATACAATATTTGACATAGGAAAAGCTTCGCAAAGATGAACACAATGACACGATCTAATTGCTTCGCTTAGTTTGGGTCTATCCACCATATCATTCTCCAATGATATGATCTCATTATTAATCGACAACTCATGTCCATGGCTAGGAAACCTTAACCATCATTAATCAATGAGCTAGTCCATAGAGGCATACTAGGGACACGGTGTTGTTCACAAACCACACAAGTATTAAAGTTTCCGCTTAATACAATTCTAGCATGGAATATAAACATTATCATGAACAAGAATTATAATAATAACATCTTTATTATTGCCTCTAGGGCATAATTCCAACAGTCTCCCACTTGCACTAGAGTCAATAATCTAGTTTACATTTGGCAACAATCTCACACCCATGGCAATCGAGGTGCCGATCATGTTTTACACGGAAGAGGTTTAGTCAATGGATCTCGACATTCAGATCTGTATGTACTTTGCTGATCTTCGATCTCCATCCGCTATATAATCTCGGATTATATGAAACTTATGTTGATATGCTTGGTCTTTGGATGATATCTTGGTTCCTTAGCGAGTGCTATGGCGCCAGTGTTGTCACACAATATCTCCAGTGGGTCCAATGCACTTGGAACCACGCCAAGCTCAGTGATGAAGTTTCTGATCCAAACTCCTTCACTTGACGCTTCTGCAGCAGCCATGTATTCCGCTTCTATTGTAGATCCCGCGATCACGCTTTGCTTGCAGCTTCTCCAGCTCACAGCTCCTCCATTCAAAATATACACGTATCCTATTTGAGATTTAGAATCATCCTTGTCGGTGTCGAAACTAGCATCGACGTAACCTTTTACGACGAGTTGTTCATCACCCCCATAGACTAAGAACATTTCTTTAGTCCTATTTCAGTACCTTAGGATGTTCTTCACGGCTGTCCAAAGGTTCCACTCGGATCACTTTGATATCTCGTCAAAATAAGAGCATTGGACACATCCGGTCTAGTACACAAGATGGCATACATGATGGAACCTATGGCCGAGGCATAAGGCACTTTGCTCATAGCTTCCTATCATCATCAGAATGGACACCGAGCTTTGCTCAATATCTTACCGACAACATAAGCACTAAACCTTTCAATGCTTTATCCATTCTGAACCTTTTCGTAACTTTGTCTAGGTATGTACCGCTTAAAGCTATCAGGCGTCTTTGTCTATCTCTATAGATTTTGATGCCCAATATATAAGCAGCTTCACCTAGGTCTTTCATTAAAAAACACTTGTTTAAATAACTCTTCACATCGTTAAGCATGTTGATGTCATTTCCAATAATCAATATGTCATCCACATATAGTACCGTAAACGCCACCGAGCTCCCACTCACTTTCTTGTAGATGCAAGCTTCAGAGCAATTTGGAACAAATCCAAAGCTCTTGATCACTTGATAAAACGAAGGTTCCAACTCCGAGATGCTTGCTTCATCCATAAATGGAACGCTGAAGTTTGCATACTTTATCAAGATCCTTAGGATCGACAAAACCTTCGGGTTGCATCATATACAACTCTTCATCAATGTTGCCATTGAGGAAAGCCTTGACATCCATTTGCCATATTTCATAATCATGAAACGCAGCAATTGCTAATAAAATCCGAATGGACTTAAACATCGCTACGGAGAGAAAGTCTCATCGTAGTCAACACCTTGAACTTGTCGAAAACCTTTGCGACAAGTCGTGCTTTATAGACGGTAACATTACCATCCGCTCCCATTTTCTTCTTGAAGATCCATTTGCACTCAACGGCCTTTCGGTCGCTAGGAGGGTCCACCAAAGTCCATACTTGGTTTTCGCTCATGGATCCCAATTGGATTTCATGGCTTCTAGCCATTTCTCGAGTCCGGCTCATCATCGCTTCCTCATAGTTCGAGGTTCACCGCCTTCTACTAACAAGACAAATAAGACAGGTTGCCGTACCACTCGGGAGGGGCACACGACCTTGTCGACTGCGACGCTCAAGAGCAAGATCGTCCAAAGCTTCATGATCCTTATCATTAGCTTCCTCTATTGTTGGTGCAAAGTGACATCGAACAATTTCAGGTGCGCGCTACTCTCCAATTCAAGAGAAGGTTCAATAACCTCGCCTAGCTCTACTTTCCTCCCACTCACTTCTTTCGAGAGAAACTCCTTCTCAAGAAAGGAACCGCTTTATGACAAACACTTTGCCTTCGGTTGGATAGAAGGTATACCCAATAGTTTCCTTAGGGTATCCTATGAAGACGCATTTTCCGCTTTGGGTTCGAGCTTGTCCCATCAACTTCTTGACGAAGCTTCGTGATCCCCAAACTTTAAGAAACGACAACTTAGGTTTAGCACCAAACCACAGTTCATACGGTGTCGTCTCAACGGATTTAGATGGAGCCCTATTTAAAGTGAATGCAGCGGTTTCTAATGCATAACCCCAAAATGATAACGGCAAATCAGTAAGAGACATCATCGATCGGACCATATCTAATAGGGTTCGATTCCAGCGTTCAGACACACCATTGCGCTGTGGTGTTCCGGGTGGCGTGAGTTGCGAAACAATTCCGCTTGCTTTAAGATGCATGAGAAAATCATAACTCAAATATTCGCCCCCACGATCGGATCGTAGAAACTTAATCTTTCTGTTACGATTGTTCTCCACTTCATTCTGAAATTCCTTGAACTTTTCAAATGTTTCAGATTTATGTTTCATTAAATAGATATACCCATATCTACTTAAGTCATCGGTAAAAGTGAGAAAATAGCGATATCCACCAAGGCCGAAACACTCATCGGTCCGCATACATCGGTATGTATGATTTCCAACAAGTCCGTTGCTCGCTCCATCATACCGGAGAACGGGGTTTTGATCATCTTTCCCATGAGGCATGGTTCGCATGTGTCAAATGATTCAAAATCAATAGACTCCAAAAGTCCATCAGAATGGAGTTTCTTCATGCGCTTTACACCAATATGACCTAGACGACAGTGCCACAAATAAGTAGTATTATCACTATCTACTTTGCATCTCTTAGCCTCAATGTTATGGATGTGTGTTTCATCCCTTTCGAGATTTAGAAGAAATAAACCATTCACAATAGGTGCATGACCATAAAAGATGTTACTCATATAAATAGAACAACCATTATTCTCCGATTTAAATGAATAACCGTCTTGCAATAAACAAGATCTAGAAATAATGTTCATGCTCAACGCAGGCACATAATAACATTTATTAAGGTTTAAAACTAATCCCAAGGTAAAACTAAGGAGAGCGACGGCCATCACATCAACTCTTGATCCGTTGCAACGCCAAGATCGTCACCTCATCCCTCGCAGCCGCTCATTCCGTAGCTCCTGCTTCGAGTTACAAATATTAGCAACCGAACCGTATCAAATACCGTGCACTACAACGAGGGCTAGTAAGGAAAACATCAATAACATGTATATCAAATATACCTTTGATGGTGCCAGCCTTCTTGTCCGCTAAGTACTTGACAGTTGCGCCCAAAGGACCCTTGTCCTTGCAATAGAAGCACTCTGTCCGGCTTAGGACCAGACTTGAGCTTCTTCTCGCCAGGGCGACGCTTGCCGCCCTTCTTGAAGGGCTTCTTTGCTCCCTTACCTTTCTTAAAGGTGGGCTTGTTGACCATCAACACATGATTATCCTTTTGATGTCCACTCAGCCTTCAGCTTTGAAGAGCTCGGTGATCGTATCAAGGAACCAATCTGATTATGAGTCACTACAAAACTTTTGTAGCTGGGAGGGAGTGATTGCAGAACCCTGTCAATCTTGAGCTCCTCTGGAATCATGCATTCCAGTTGCTCAAGTCGTTGAGTGTAGCCCGTCATCTTAATGGCGTGCTCACTAACGGAACTCCCTTCCTCCATCTTGCAGTTAAAGAACTTCTCAGAGATCTCATATCTCTCAGAACGGGCATGAGTCTGAAACATGGTTTTCAGTTCTTCGAGAATCTCAAAGGGCCCGGGATAGTCTTCAAAACGATTTTGAAATTCCAGTTCCATAGCAAACAACATGGTGCTCTTAATCACACCATAATCATCTTTGCGCGACTGATAGACAACTTTCTCATCAGCCGGCGCAGTTGCAGCAGGGGGGTCACCTAACGCTTTCCCAAGGACATAGTCCTTTTGACCGCCAGAGAGAATGATTCTTAGATTGCAGAACCAATTGGTGAAGTTAGACCCATTGTTTCTAAGCTTTTCCTTCTCAGCAAAAACGTTGAAGTTGAAGTTGGACTTAGCCATGTGATCTACAGTATTGGCAAGTACAATTTAGACTATGTTCATGATAAATAGTTCAACTTAATCAAATTACTAGATGAACTCCCACTAAATTCAACATCCCTCAAGTTGTTTAGTGAACACGATCCAAATTCACCACACCTAATCCGATCATCACGAGAAGAGATGTGGCTTCAATGGTGGACAACAAAGTGTCGATCATATCATTCATATGACTCATGCTTAACCTTTCGGTTCTTGTGTTCCGAGGCCATGTCTGTACATGCTAGGCTCGTCAAGTTAGACCCAAGTATTTCCGGCAGTAAAACTGGCTTGCACCCGTTGTATGTGAGCGTAGAGTCTATAGCACCCGATCATCACGTGATGCTTGGACACGACGAACTTTCGCAACGGTGCATACTCAGGAAGAACACAGTTTTATCTTGATCTTTAAGTGAGGAATCATCTTATAATGCTACCGTCGCGATCTAAGCATAATAAGATACATAAAAGGATAAACATCACATGCATATAACTTTATGTGACATGGTATAGCCAATCTTCGCTCAATGATCTCCATCTTGTGCGTTCCGGCATGATCTCCATCACTCCACCATGATTGCCTCCACCACGAATAGCAACTACAACTATTGCTAACTACTTAGCGATAAAGTGAAACTATTACATGGCGCATAAGAAGTTGACACACAGGTCATACACAATTATAAAGACAACCATATGGCTCCTGCCGGTTGTGTACTCATCGACAAGCAAGTCGTGAAACATTACAAAACATGATCATCGCATACATTATACACATCACATCTTGGGCCATACCATATCACAGAAAACACTCCCTGCAAAAACAAGTTAGACGCCTACTTTGTTGTTGCATGTTTTACGTGGCTTATGGGAGTAGATGCTAAGAACGATTCTTACCTACGGAAAGCCACAACGGTGATATTATGGTTGCCAAACTCCGGTGTTAATCCCATGACAACTATAATGAGAGAAACTGACATCCACCAGCCGCATGTGTGGAACAAGCCACACGTCAAGTGCGGAGCCGGTCTCGCGAATGACGTCGCATAAGGTTGTCCTGGACCGCTTCAATCTCACTATCCCGTGTCATAAGAAGAACACAAACAAGAGGCTTGCAACAGAAAACATCAACGCCTGCAACAACCATGTTATGCTCTACTCGTGAAACACATCTACGCATAGATCTAGCTCGATACCCATCAAGGGATTCGCAGCATAGTAAATCAAAATTTTCTACTTTTAACAGAGGGAAAGCCAAGATCTAATCTAGGAGATGCAATCAACGAGAGAGATTGGATTAGATCTTCATACCCTTGAAGATTCAAGACAGCGGAACGCTCGGAACGTGGGTGATGTAGTCGCATCGCTTCTCCTCCTCGCGATCCGATCCGATCTAGCACCACAAGTGGCGGTGCCTCCGTGAGATGCACACGCAGACCTCGACGCCTCCTCCTTCCCGGACCAGCAAGTATGGTGGAGAGATAGATTGGATCTACAACACGGCGTGGTGTATATGGTGGAGAATTTCTGCAGGCTTCCACAAACAAATGGGAGGAGAGAGGAAGGGCAGCAGGCGGCTAGGGGTTGGAGGAAGGTGTGTGTGGGGAGGCGCACCAGCCTCTATATATAGAGGGGTGCGGCCAGCCCTGCCCATCCTCCAAGCCTATCTCTAGTTTAAATGATTTAAACTTATCCCTTATCTAGAAACCCTATCTCTAGTTTTAAGCAGTTTAAACTTATCCCTATCTAGAAACCCTATCTCTAGTTTAAACGAGTTTAAACTTATCTAGGATCGGCTGGGCCCTATGGGGCCTTGTGCCCCTGTCCCAATGCGGCCAGGACACTCCCTCATAGGCCCATGCCCCCTCCGGGAAGGTGGGGCCACGTTGGTCCCTTCCGAAGGTTCTAGAAGCTTCCGTATAATACCGATTAATCCGAATAATTCAACTCCAAAAACTGCACCGCCTTATATGAATCTTATTCTCCGGACTATTCCGAACCTCTCGTGATATCCCGGATCCCATCCGAGACCAACAAAAATTCATAAACCAATTATCCAATCTATCCTAGCCGAGACACGTTATGTGTGACCTGGGTTCGAGAATATGCGCATACGATCTTCTATCAATAATCAACAATGGGTCTAGGCACCCATATTGACTCCCACATTCATCGATGATCATATCGGATGAACCACGATGCCGATTCAATCAATCCCATATATATATTCCCTTCGTCTCGCGATATTTTACTTGCCCGAGATTCGATCATCGGATCGCCATACCTAGTTCAATCTCGCTCACGAAGTACTTTACCCGCCGTAATCCGATATCACTTTGTGATTAACTCCTTAACCACATGCTTGCAAGCGTGTCGATATCGACACGAAAGGGCCCAAGTATATCTCTCCGACTTGGGAGGGACAAATTCCATCTCGATACACACAACCCAACAGATACTTTCCGATCACCTGAGAGACACCTTTATGATCACCCTCTCATAGGATGACGTTTGATGACCTCAAAGCTTTCTTCCGATACCAGGGAGTTGCATTATCTCATGGTCTAAGGAATACAATATTTGACATAGGAAAAGCTTCGCAAAGATGAACACAATGACACGATCTAATTGCTTCGCTTAGTTTGGGTTTATCCACCATATCATTCTCCAATGATATGATCTCATTATTAATCGACAACTCATGTCCATGGCTAGGAAACCTTAACCATCATTAATCAATGAGCTAGTCCATAGAGGCATACTAGGGACACGGTGTTGTTCACAAACCACACAAGTATTAAAGTTTCCGCTTAATACAATTCTAGCATGGAATATAAACATTATCATGAACAAGAATTATAATAATAACATCTTTATTATTGCCTCTAGGGCATAATTCCAACAGGCCTAACCAGCCACAACAGGGGTATGGCTACGTCCCCTATCAGGAGTTCCAGTAGATCAACCAACACGTTGGGGAGATCGACCACACTCTTCAGGATGTGAATGAAGATGTGAAAACTTTGACTCACAACTTCAGTCACTTAATGACCCACTTCCCCGACTTCTACCAGCAGTACCCGTGCCAGCCGCCAAATGACGGCAACAACTAAGCCTGGCAATAGCCTAAGCTTGGGGGAGGTTTGAAAACCTCCAAACTTTGCATTCATGTTTTTATTTCTTCTTTTGATTTATTTCTTCAAAAATTGCATGTTTATTTTCAGTTTTGCATTCCAAAACCAAAAAAATACAAAAAAAATAGTTGTAATTTTATTTGCAAGTTTGTTTCTTTATTTCTCTCGGAGATTGCTTAATTTCAGGTGATTTGGCAATATGGAAATATAGGAGAGGTTCGACTCGAATACAAGAACGAAGCAAGCAAGAGGATGTATCACATTCCTTTCATCACACTCTTTGCAACCTTAAATTTATCCTACAATTATTTACTTGCTTGCACTGGAGTCACTCCCCACTTAGCTTGTTATCCTACAAATTATATTCCTTTGCTAGTGTCCCCTTTTTAGCTTTGAAACAATGAGCAATGAACTTGGTTAAAATACTTCCTACATTTTTACAACAAGAAAAGCATCTGAAAGATGACTTGAGTCCATGTTTAGCTCAAAGAATTTGATTTTAGAACTACTCCATCCCATTTGAGCTTAATATAAATAGACTCGATAGTACCCTTGATTGAAATTGTTTGATTAATGGATGCTTCGAAGTAGTAGAAATTATGCCACTACTTTTTCTAATAATTACCGTAAGATATTGCTTTACGCGTGTCATTACAACTCTGTCGTGCTCCATGGGGAACTATTAACTCTGCTGGCCAACGAACAATCTAAATGTGGGAAACCACTTGGTTTCGGCTATTGAGTTATGTAAACATCTGTAGCAGCAATGCTATGACATGTAATTTTTTTAGTCTCCTCATGGTTTCACGTTCCAAGTGAAGTTGTAGTACTCCTCTGGCCCATTATGGCTCAACATCATTTATTGGCATGGTCACGACTGCACAACACAGCCCCAATTAACATGTTAAAAATAGTGGCATGATTTCTCTATGAAAGAGCTGAAGTTTTTGAAAGACAAGAGAAAGAAAAAGGTGCTTTGAGAGTCTTGAATTTTTTTGACATGGGAGTAGATGGGTTGCTCTTAAATTAAATGTTTTGATGCCAACTTGAGTACTCTTAATTGGTTAAATGAACAAGAACAAAAAGTTTTCATCTCTCAACAAAAAGAGGCACCAAAGGAATTTGTCTCACCTTCCTAGCTAAACTTTCGACACTTGCTTGGGCATATGATTTATTTGCTAACAAGATATACGTGGTTATGAAGTGGACTCAGTGCAATCTTGTGAATATTTGTATGATCATATCTAAGATTGTAGGAATTGTGAAGTAAAGAATTTGACACCAATTCTAACTTGTGAGTTCCTTTATTTTCAGTCTTGAATCTCTGCTATTCTTCCTTATTTCCTTGTCACTCGAGGGCGAGCAACATCTAAGATTGGGGGAGTTGATTGTGAGATTCGACACATTTTTTATGGCTTTTATTGATTGTTTTCTCCCGAATTTGATCGTTTTCTAGTTTTACCTAACGCTAATACTTCAGTAGCGAAGAAAACTTGGTTTTTAATGTGTGTTTTAGGTCCTGAACGTCAACAGGAGGATTTAACTAGAGAAATACAATATTCTGGAGAAAACAAGCAAGTCCCACTTTGGAAGCACACGAGGGGAGCTCACAGAAGCTTTAACAAGCAACTATACGGCAGGAATATTTTTCTGGCCATATAGTTCCCGCCGTATAGTTGTTGCCGCCTCTATCTTGTCAAAAGGGACAACTTCCATGAAGGGACCAAGGGAGAAAACACAACATAGCAGCCGCCACACCAACCAGAAGGGAAAAATAAGAGATATGGAGAACAAGGAGAAGACATTCTTCATCTCGCTTCGTGATCTTCGACCTCCTAGCCAATACACCCCATAGCCACTACTTGTACTTGAGAGAGAGGGATCTCCACCTTGCAATAATAGGGTTTCAGATTGTTTCTTCCCATCTTGAATTGTGTTAGATATTTTTCTATTCTTATTATGGATCTCCACGGTAATACCAAGAGAATTCCCTTTATTTAATTATATTGATGATCCATTCTTCTCTCATGTGTGAGTAATTCCCTTGGGCGTGGGAGATGTAGGGGATTGGTGATATGTGATGTGCCTTGATATATTTTCCATTAGTTTGTGATTGATTCTAATTACTATATTATGTGTGCTTGACTATCTGTGGGATGCTTAATGCTTGTTGTCCAATTAAGGGCCCAGATAACATGATACCTTATTCTACATAAATAAGTTCTTGTACGCTAGTGGACCGGCGACCCTCGAGTGACACAGGGATATCAATGGAAAGCTAGTTGACTCATGGATAACGAGTAACCACTGTGCTTATTGCATTAGTCCGATCCAAGGAGCTTAATCGCTAAGCGACCTGAAGGGTCTTGATCGTCTAGTGTCTGACCATGGTTTTGGTAAGAGGCTAGTAGGATTATTGAAGTTGGGATGAAATCTACCAAGATGAGTTCCGACTAATTATGGGTTGCTTGCCTACACATATATCTATAAGATTATAATTGTTACATTTACCACTCTTCCACCTAACATAGTCACTATCACCATGAACCGAATCTCCCCGCGCCTTCTTTCGCCATCTACAGCAAACAACAAACAAGCAAAGTCGTTCTTTACTTTTATGCATTTTCTGAAGTTTACATTTTAGTTCTATTTAAATTTATCGCACTTAATCAAAATTCCATTCTTATTTCAACACTTGCAGTCAATTCACTCGAAGACCTGTGACAACTTCGGGTGTGACAAAGACTTCATCAATAAAAACTTACCTTTGGGCTCCGTGTGGGATCGATATCTGAACTTTGAAACTAGCGACAAATGATTTGTGCTCTTGCAGACATCAGTAATCTAATTATCTCTTAGACATTTCATTTGACTAAGAGATACTATTCATTGGTTGCCTAAAAATAATAAGACCTTGATAATCCTAGGTTTTTAGGCAAAGAAGTAGACAGGATTCTATTCATGGCTTGATAAGACCTTGTTTAAAGGTTTCTCAAGACTTCCTATCCTCACACTTCACTAAGCTTGGGTCATAGTTAAGGAATTCCTTTCCTAAAAATACTCTATCTAAATCTCTCATCTAATTCACTAAGCTCTCCTTTGCTTAAATGAACTAGTCATCTGGCTTCACCATATCCATCATCATATGATGACATGGTCATGCCACTACAACAATATTCCCCTACATTCTTCTCTTAGTATATAACTTCCATTACTCCTTTATAATAACCTTGCCTATACTTTCAAGGCTTGCAAGATTACAATTCTCTCCATATCACATATGATATTAAACCTCTGGAATGGGTAGGGTGCTACTCCCATAATACAAGATTGTTCTTGTATTATCTTGGTCAGAATACTATGCCTTCAACTACTCCATTCCACTTAAGTTCTAAACTTCCTCATACCCTAGCTTGACTATTCAAGATAAAGCTAGATGATCCATCTTACTAGGGCTTGCCTAATTTGGTATTCTCACAACTCTTCTTCAACATCTAGCCATCTATCCTCAAATGATTTGAGAATAATGGCTACCATACTTTGATCAAAGTATGCTTAGGCTTCTAATTGTTTGATCAAAATCTGTTATCACTAAGTACTGGATTTGTTCTAGTATCTCTATAGGCTTATCTTGTTAAGGAAACTTACTTTAGGTTTATACCTACATGTCTTAACAAGATTATTAGTTGATACACTAACACTACTAGCTTTCTCACAGCTCCATAATTACTAACTTAACCCTTAGGTTTAGATACTTCTTCTAGTTAACTTATGAGTGAGTTAACTCCTCCAACATCAGATGATTTGATCACCACTAAGGATCACATTCCATTGATGATGGCACACTCTACCATATCTAGTTCCTTCTCCTTATTAATCTACTTAAGATCTTTGGAAGGTCAATATAATAGGTCAAAGCTAGGAGTCAATAAGTTCTAGGTCAGGAATTAACCACTCAACCTTGATGATCAATTGGCACTAGGACTTGGTTAAATAGGAATGTCACCTACTAATATGGCAACAAAGATATGAGATGAATGGTCTTGGCTCAACTTCCTTTTCTACTCTACATGTGATATGAGCTAATGTTTAAGAACTACCATGATTCTCATGGTAGGAATAACTATAGTAAACATGTGTACCAAGGTTTAGTTAATAATTTATTTTCTTAAGTTATCAACTTAATTGAGTATTCAAGAGTTTTTATAATGAATACCTAGATATGATCTCTATAAGATCCTTCATAAATGTGTGGTGGGTTTAGCTTAGATCTATTTGATCTACCCATAGATCAAATTATATTACCCAAAGATAAGGTTTTAGCAAAGGTCATATTGAAACTTATCACAATCAACTTGTTAATAGGTTAGTCCAAGAAATCATATAAATAGTACTCCAAAGTGTGGACAAAACACAAGAAAGTTGATAAAACCAAGCACGGGACATCAAAAATTATAGATACATTTGCAATGTATCAGCTACCGCCATGGCCATCAATTTCGAACCGTGGAAGATCTCGATGGAGGGGAAATGATGGATTTCGAGCTGGAGGAGACCGTGGTGCTGCTAAAAGGGTGGCGTTTTTCCGCGAGATGTGACCAAAATCCTCCCACCACATTTTCACCACAGTGCGGGAGCGTGCGTCATCTCCCTCTACTGCATTGATGGAGATAGGGTGTTCCCTTTTTTGCCGTCAGGAGGGTGGCTTATTGGAAATGGCTGAATCAGTAGTTTCCAGCAGGTCTAGCCCGGGATGCTTTGAGAAACGGGGTGGACACAACATGGAGAAAGCCCAGACATCTAAGGGTGTGTTTGGTTCTGGTGCAAGTTTCCCCCTGCATGCAAGTTGCACGCGTAGGGACTGCACGCGGGGATCCGCACCTGGGCCAAAATCCCCAGTTATTTGGTTGCCCGCATTGACACTATTTAGCACTGGGCGGAAATGAGGCTTATTGTTTGGTGGGTTGTATTAGGCCTGGGAGAAAGGATTTCCCATGTTTGGTTCCAGCATTCTCGTGTGGTCTGGTAACCTCTTCCCCAGATGGTGAGCTTACCAGACCACAACAAGCACACACTAATATGCATAGAACAAGCAAAATATATATCAGCAAAACATATTTAACGATGCTAACATAAACATTGTAGCACGACAATCACACGGCATACATGCAAAGTTCACAGCAACGAGGACAGACAAATTTCACAACAAAGTTTACAAGTCGATCATGGCAATGGTAGGATCATGCTCTGGGCACTTCTTCGTCACTTTAGTCATGGTGTAGTCGAAGATGGTGTCAATACTCGGATTTTTAATCCCAGATGCCTGTTATGCCATACATCGCAATCCCATGATTACCATTTTTGTAAGACATAACAGATTGGATATGACGGTACATCATCCATTACAAACCATAATAAGGTCTTACACAAATAAAGGATCTCATGATCCAGTCTTAGTACAATCAAGTAGCGGAATAAATAGCGTAGCGGTGGGGTCCATCTTCAGTGTCACAGGCAATGCTGACGATGGGAGATGATCCTAGTTGTCATAGCTGTCATGCTGTCCTCCTTCAGGGTAGTCCTCCTCATAGTCTGGCCACGGGAATAGCGAGGGACAAAAGCCATGAGTACTCTTTAAGTACTCGCAAAACTATCACTAACAGGTAACTTAGTTCTAATAGGAAATGCTAAGTTCTAAGTCTATTTGTAAAGTTAAGTTTGAAACCTAAGCTGAGTTCAGAAATAAAGAAAGATAAAATAACGTTTGAAAACACCTAAGTGGGAACTTAGTTATCATAGTCACAACTCTGTTGTGGTTAAGTCATGTCAGAGTTCATTTCTTAAGTCATTTTGAAAACATCTGACAATGGAATAGTATGGCCACTCCAACTGTCCATAACCGCGGACGCGGCTATTCAAATAGTTTGACATGTAGGGGTTCCGCGTATCAAAGCAATAAATTTTACTCTACGCCCCTGAACCCCTAAAGCTGCCAGCACCTATCTATTAGTAATACAGTAACGGGAGGGGCTTTTCGCGAACTTACCCTTGAAGACCGAAAAGCGTTGTCAACACTCAGGAGAGCGTGATTGATGTAGACGAGCCAAAGCCGACCTCAAGGTCGTGATGAAGTCCTTGCGCTCCTTCTGGCTCCAACGACTTGAGTGCCTCAAGTTCGACACCTCGCGGGCTCCAACGCTCTCCTGTGCCTGACGATGACTCCCGCTTCCCCGATCCAGCAGCAGTTGCGGAAGTAGAGCTCCCGGATCCGAATCTCAGTGACGCAATTCACAGGAAGATGTCTCTCGCTCGTGCAGTCCAGACTTGGGACCACGGTCACGAGAGAGAGAGGGGAGAGAGAAAATATCAATTAGAGGTCCTCCCAAAAGTGGGGAGACCTTTATTGATTATTGGTGTATTTTTCTAGGCCAAATACCCCACTATATATAGGGGAAGGGGAGGTACTACCTCCCTCAAAGTCCCGGGGTGGGACTAAAGGAGAGGAGGGGAAGGAGGTGGCCGCCGGCCACCTAGTGGGCCCCACATGGGGGGTTAGGCCCAGCTGGCCTCCCTTTTGCCCCTTCTCCCTCTCTCCTTTCCCCTAATGGGCCCTCTCTCTCCGGAATTGGCCCATTAAGCCTTTTTGACCTTTAACTGATTTTCTCTTTATTAAATAATTATTCATAAATGATTAAATCAACATTTAATATTCATTCACCTATTATTCGATATCTGTGGCCATGGAACACCTTCCACTTCCACTCTGGACATCCTCCGGACTTACCGAAACCCTTCCGGTTTTCTCCCTTCTTTTCTTCGGCGATTCTACCGATCCTATAAACACTCTCTAAGCATCATCAAGCCCTTAAGCGTGATACCCCACAGTTCGGGAACACTCCAGACATAGTCGGGACACTCCCGCACCAATGATCAATAGAGGGACCTGGATGGCCATGTGACCCCTGTGCGTTCCACGAAGATCTTTTGTCGTTTGAACCGGGACAGTCGTGTCTTATTCCCTTTGTCTCTCGATACTTGCATTGCTCGAGATCTGATCAATGACATCACATGTCATGTTCAATCTCGTTACCAAATAATGCTATTTGACTCGTTCCGACAAGTGATATCCTCGTGATCAAATCACACGATGTGCGGCTATTGGATATAACTTCTCTGAGTGGGCCCTTGAGTATCTTCCCGTCACATGGACAGATAAATCCCGCTCTTGACATATATTGCCTCTATGGTTTCCTTCGAGTACCTGAACACACCTTTATAACCATCGTTTTACCATATGGCGTTTGATGCTATCTAAGCACTCTCGGGACATAGTGATTGATATAGTCTCACGCTCTAAGGAATAGTCTACGAGGATCCTTTTCTAATCATCATAACTTGAACTTCATGACATGATCGGGTCATGATGTTTAGCTTGGGTATCGGTTCATCATCTCATTCTCAGAATGAGATGACTCCATTTCCAACTGGCATGAATGCCACATGATCAGGAAACATGATCATCTGTTGACCAATGAACCAGTGACTAGAGTTTCACTGGGAACCCCTGGTTTGTTTGTATATCACATGTGTATTGATGTTTCCACTCAATACAGTTATAGCATGATATAAAACTTAATCATAAACTATATGAAATATGATAATAGTCCTTACTACTATTTGTCTCTAGGGCATATTTCCAACAGTCTCCCACTTGCACTAGAGTACAAATACACTAGCTGCATTTGTTCTTAATCTTTGGCACCATATAACCGGTACCCTGAACATGCTTGCTCATGGAAGAGGTTGAGTCTTGGGTCTATACTTTACAGTCCCAAATCCTTTGCAACTTACTAATGTCACTTTGATTGACATTAATACTCTATCATCTCATGATAGCATCTGTGTGAATGCATCGACGCTATGGCAACAGAACGAGGCCTGATTCTAGGAGCCTACAGTGACGTTAGATTAACCTCGAGGGCTTTCTCATGGGCACTGTGCCCTGGGACACATCATTCCACGTTAAAAGTGAATTAGCCCCGCCATAACATTATACAACACTTTAGATGGTACCCTTATCTATTATTATATATGTATTCATCGAAACACTAGTGCACTCTATGCAACTTTCGATGTTTTGTTCATCTCGCTTCCTACTTGACTTCGATTGGTATCTACAGGATTTTCCAACATATTCCCTTATAACATAACTCTTTATGCTTTAAGATATGTCATCCTTTATCGATTTGGAAAACATGTCTACAGTTCTCTATTAGACACTGTGGACAAACTTAGCTCAACGTTCTGTGATTCGAACTTAATCACTTTCAAACGTTCCTTATTTGGATCACATAATATGCTAAGTCATCATCATGGTTTTCTAAGATAGAACCTATGTCTCAACATAGTGGATGACGATCATCCTTTTCTTTCTTTCAACCATTGATATTAAACTTAATGCTATTCCTAATTTGAGTTATTAAGTTCTGGTTCCTTAATTAACTTCTATTCTGAAACATTTTTCAGAATCCCTTAAGGAATACTACATAATATCATAATACGCTTATCATCAACTTCTACATCTTATAAATCATTATTTATAAGTATTTGTGCCTTCATTCTTAACATACTTAAGAATCACTCCTATAAGCTCCCACTCAAAATATGCTCCTACATATTTGAATTTGAGTATTATATTGCTCCCACTTAAAATATGTCAATCACATATTGTTTCAGGAAGACTTTCATAGCTCCCACTCAATATTATGCAAATTGCATATCCTCCCACTATTTTGAAAAATTTCAAAATCCTTTGATCAAATATCAAACTTGGAGATTTACTATGAGATACTAGTACTTTACTAGTTTTAAATCCACTAGACATTTAGCACACATGAATCAAATTCATCTGAATTTATCCAATACTTGATAAATTGTGCTTTTGTCATTTACCCCTTTTTCCTACTATGGCTTTGCAGTCATTTGGGAAAATTCAAGTAACTCCTTTTACTTGTGAGATTTAGCAACAAATTGCTTTCTAATCTCAAGGGAATTTTACTTCTAGGATTTCTCATAATTTAGTTTACCATTATTTCCTTTGTAGTTCGTAGGTATGTCACATTCCAAAAATCATGACAAATGATTCACAAATGTCTCCATACAAGATATGGATTACATTTTGAATCCAACTTCATGTAGTGAAAACACTAGTGAGAAAAAACACAATGATTAATATTATTGATTCTTTCCTTCTGTGAAGAGAATCGTTCAGGAACGTTGTCTGTTGCGCTTCTCAACACTCTGATGCAGGGTTTTGAATCCTCATCGTATTTTTCACTATATTCCATTTGCTTCATAATTGAGAAACATCACTAGAAGTGAGCTTTCTCAAGAATGTACCAAAATCCAAGCAATACAAGTTTTGCTTTCCTTTTGGTCTCAGCTATGGATTTTGTATTCAAAGTTTCGAATGAATACACTACAAGGACTTATTAGTTATTGTTTTGGTTATATCGAATAGCCCCAAAACTTTCACGAATTCAAATGGTTTACTGTAATTCTAATTGAGTGCTAACTATTTCTAACTAATGGTATCTACATCTACACTACAACAATTTATTTGGTGCCTTCTATTCAACCCTCTTTTGATATCTAATTTCACATTGTGATGCTATACATTTTGACATTTCAAAATGCTTTGCATTCCACAATGTCTTTTATGCCATTCTTATAAATTCGAATTTCATTGCTATTGATCAAATCATAGCAATTTGATTCTCTTTTATATTTATACCCTTTATTGATGAAACATCTTGATCAAATCAAATAGTTTCATATTCATGTTTCCTTTGGTAAACTACTTTACACATTTAAACAATCATTTAATGATAAGTACCATTTTCGTTAAAATACATCGGATATGTATTTACTTTTAACAATTCATTAAACACTTTGTATTCAAGTAATACTCAGTGTTCAAGTTAATCTGCCGAACTAAGGCATGATTTATATGTGATAAGAAATCGAATATCTTTCACATATTATCACATAACTTTGAATTTAAACAATGGTTTTTCATTCATTAATGAACATATCATTAAGTTGGGTATTTTAAATAAGGCATTCTAATGTTTTACAAATGTTCATGCATTATCAATTAGTTTCAAACAATAAGGATAATTCACAAGTAATCAAACAAGATATGAACACGAATAGAAATCATTCATAAAAGTAGAACAACTGTTTGTTACAAACTCATATGAATAACCGTCTCACGAAATGTGAGACACACTAAAGAAGTTCACGATATCTTGATTACAATAATCATCCTAAAACATAAAATAAATGATAAATGTCGAGGGAGAGTGTCGTTGGCCGTCATCATCATGCTCACCATCAACACGCAACGTCACCTCCTCTCTAGCAAGCACCTCTCATGCAGAAGGACCTGTTTTCAGCAAAACAGAACAAGTATCAGATATACTTAACACTGCAAATGTGTTTGCAAGATTATAACATTTATAAAACTGTATATCAAATATATACCTTGGTCATCGATGACCTCTCCGGTGATTGGTTCAACCTTTACGTTCTGAAAACGTAATATGAACTCATGGAAATCCAATGCTTCCGTATCACCACTCATGATGCTACTCTGGACATGTCCTTTGTAGATGGGAGGCAACGACTGAAGCAGTACGTCTATCGCAAATGGATCAGCCATCCAGTAATCCATGAAGTGAACCAGTCTCGTGTGTGCATCAAGCATGCACTCCAAGTGACTCTTCGGACATGTATGCTCCTCCATCTGTATGGAAAGGAACTCTCCAAGCAACTTGTGTTTCCACATGCGCACATGGCCTATGAACTCTGCTCTCAGCTGATCCACCATCGAATATGGGTCAAGATCACCCATGAGCGGATGTAGTTCATCCACCATCCCGTAACGCATTATTATCTGAATGTAGGTGGACATCTCTTGGCGATAGTAGCGGTCTGCCAGCTCTTGTGGGGTCTCATAGTAGTCTAGCTCAGTCAAATCCATCGTGCGACGTATGTAGTCTACCACATGATTTTTAGTAAGGAGATCATTCAGGCGCACAAGCCAAATAGGGAAGTTGGATCCATCAAGTCTAAGTTTCTCACCCTTTACCCAATCCTCAATGACAAAGTAAGCTTCACGGTGAGCCATCTACATTTATAATTGCAAAAGGAATTTAGACTAAGTTTATAATTAAATGAGTTAATAATAACTCCACTCAGAAACACCTATCCCTAGTGAGGGTCCCTAGTGATAACATGACCCCTATCAGCCACATCTCCCCCGATCGTCATGGCCATCAATGTGGGTTCAAGCGTGGACGCTAAACATCGGTCACATCATTCATACGACTCGTGCTCGATCTTTCGACCATCCGTGTTCCGAGGCCACGCTTCTCTAGCGTGCTAGGCTCGCCAACTCAACCTTAGTGTCTTCGCTGTGCAACATGGCTTACACCCACTGTATGCGAACGTAGATATGTCTGACACCCAGGCCTGTCACCCTGGATCACCTCATACCGAAGAACTTTCTTGGTGGTGCACACTAACGGGGAACACAACCGTTGGTAATTTTAACAGGGATCATCTTATTAGGCTACCATCGAGTATCTAATACTAGCACACAATAAGACATACAAACAATAACATTGAATGTAAATGCTATGTGATATGGTCCTTCACGTCGTGATTTTCATCCGCCGTCACCGGGTTCCGGCGCCGTAGACACCAGGGTACTGGTGTCATTCCGGCGTGGTAGTGCGTCACCTCCGTGACTATCTACTACTACGTAGAAAAAGGTAATCACTTTACCTTTGCCACAACCATATCACAAAGCAACGCCCCCCTGCAAAACAAAGTTAGATGCCTCTACTTTATCTTAGCATGTTTTACGTGGCTGAATGGGCTGACAAGAACCGTTTCTTCTATGAACTTTCAGCACAATGCTGATCAAGTAGTTGTCTATACTACACCCCTTTCAGGCCCTCCGTTGCAAATGGCATACCAACTAATGCGAGAGACAGACACCCCCTAAGCCAGTTTATACGGTACAAGCCGTATGTCAAGCGTGGACCAGTCTCGCGAATGAACGCATAAAGTCGGTTGGGGGCCGCGTCATCAAGCATTACTGCGGTATACACAAGTACACGTGGGAGGGTAACAACTAAAAGATCAACGCCCACACGCTACATCTCGTGTGTTCTACTCGTACTAGCATTACTATGCATAGATCTAGCTCTGATACCACTGTAGGGGTTCCGCTTATGAAAACAATAAATTTTACTCTACGCCCCTGAACCCCTGAAGCTGCCAGGACCTATCTATTAGTAATACAGTAACGGGAGGGTCTTTTCGCGAACTTACCCTTGAAGACCGAAAAGCGTTGTCAACGCTCAGGAGAGTGTGGTTGATGTAGACGAGCCGAAGCCAACCTCAAGGTCGTGATAAAGTCCTTGCGCTCCTTCTGGATCCAACAACTTGAGTGCCTCAAGTGCAACACCTCACGGGGAGTTACACACGTCCGGTGCCTGACGATGACTCCCGCTTCCCTGATCCAGCAGCAGTTGGTCATTGGTTAATCCAAAAGACATGACCGTATACTCGTATAATCCATAATGAGTAGTAAGGGCGGTCTTTGGAATATCCGTTGCACGAATCTTAAGTTGGTGATAACCAGTCCTAAGATCAATCTTAGAGAACACATTTGCTCCAGTCAACTGATCAAATAGATCCTCTATCTTTGGCAATGGGTACTTGTTCTTGCTGGTGACGTCATTCAGCTTCCTGTAATCTATGCACAAACGGTTGCCTCCATCTTTCTTGTCTACGAATAACACAGGCGATCTCCATGGAGATGCGCTTGGTTGAATCAAGCCTATTGCCAACATAGCATCCAACTGCTTCTTAAATTCCACTAACTCTGAGGGGTTCATACTATAGGGTCTCTGGGCAATGGGTCCGGTTCGGGGGATTAGTTCAATGATGAACTCAATATCCCTATCCGGGGGTATACCGGGCAATTCATCTGGGAATACGTCGGGGTATTCATAGACTACTCTGACTTGGTCAATGGTGGGTAGGGCTAGACTCTTATTACACATGAATTGACGGGGTAAGGTTTCAGAGATATGCTCTACTGAGACTCCAGAGCTACTGGTCATGGTGATGGCTTTCTTGGCACAGTCAATCAATCCTTTATGCTTTGACATCCAATCCATTCCTAGCACTACTTCCAAACCTTTGGTTCCAAGTACTATTATATTAGCATAAAAATCTATCCCATGTATTCTGATAGGCATAGCTTTGCAAATTTTTCTAGCTTTTGTAGTTGAACCGGGGATTTGAACTATCATGACATGCTTCAAGTTGGTTGGGTGAATCTTACTAGTGCATGCAAATTCTTTGGTGACAAATGAGTGCGATGCTTCAGAATCAAACAACACTCTTGCTAAAACTGAGTTGACAAAAAACATACCCAGCACTACATCTAGCGCTTCTTGGGCTTCTTCGGCGTTCAAGTGGAAGAGACGGCCGTTGCGGTTGTGAGGGTTCCCTGGGGCGAATCTTCTTCCTGGTTGAACACGACGCTGTTGTTGAGCTAGGGCATTCACATTGGCATTGGCGGCAATCTTCTTGGGGCACTCATTGGAATAGTGACCCTTCACTCCACACTCGAAACAAGTAATCTGAGACTTGTCTTTCGCTACCACGAGCACAACATTGCTTCCAGTTCTGGGTGCAGTGTTGTTGTTGTTGTGCTTGGGAGGTGCACGGTTGAAATTGCTGGAGTTGCCGGGGTGATTGTTGTTTCCTCCAGACTTCACATTTCCTCCACTACAGTTGGGGTAGCTTGGACGAGACATTAGGGGTCGATTGTTCCGCGGTGCATATCTTGCAGACGGGTTGGGACGGTACTTCTGGTGACTGTTGGATCCAGCTTGATGCATCATACGACGTTTGCGGTTGTCGTTTGCTTGATTGATCTTCCCTTCCATCTGAATGGCAGAGTCGACTAGCTCTTCGAGATCCTCGAAACGGATGTTGACGAGGACAGTCTGCATCTCATCATGCAGTCCGTTCAGGAATCTCTCCTTCTTCTTGGCCTCCGTGTTGATCTCATTAGGTGCATACCTGGCAAGGGACAAGAATCTGTCACGGTACTCCACTACAGTCATTCTGCCCTGCTTCAACTCTCTGAATTCATCCCTCATTCGGGTGACTAGACCCTGCGGCATGTGGGTGCGGCTGAACTTGATTTTGAAGGCTTCCCATGTCATCACTTGACCCTGGTTCATTGTGTGGGTGTTGTTCCACCATCCTCTTGCATCTCCTGCCAAATAGTGGGTGGCAAAAAGAACTTTCTTGTTGGCATCCACTCCTACTACTTCTAAGTTGTTCTCCATTATCTGCAACCTGTCATCAGCATCCAGTGGGTTCTCCGAAGTGCTAAAGATTGGGGGATTGGTATTCTAGAAGTTTTTGAGTTTGGATCCATGATGATCCTGATTTCCATGGTTCTGACTGTTGTGAGCCATCTGGGCGATCTGCTGCAGTGTTACTAGATTAACTTGGTGCTCTGCCCTACTAGCTTCATGGTCTGCAATGAGAGTCTGTAGAATCTGCAGCATTGGGTCTTGCGATGAGCTACTCCCTCCTTTGTTTCCACGAGTCATCTGAAGATTGAGATAGATAAAGGGGTAAGATGGAAAGTTCTAAGATTTATGGTTTTGATTTCAAAGCTAAACTTTGAGTTCGACTCAGGTTTTGCAACTAACTTCTTTTCATTCATTCAAGCAAAGCACACGATACAAACACATACACACCACAACATCAAAGGAAAACAGATGGTTTTAAGAACCACTCTGCAAGCTACGATACAATGGGACCGATACTCCTCACTCTATGATAGTGCTCTAGTGCATCTACTCATCATCGATGAAGTCGGAGTCATCATCGTCGGTGTAGAAGTCCACGACATCCTCCTCCAGATAGTCATCATCATTGCTGAGGTAGAAGTCAATATCCCCTTGGATATCTTCACCTTCCTCTTCTTCTTATTTTGCTAAAATCTGAGCTTCTTGCTCCTTGATGGTCTTCTCGAGGTCGGCCACCTTCTTGCGAAGATGGTCGATGGTGCGATCCTTCTTTAATTTGCACGTTGACGGCAAAGAGACTGACGATCCTTAACTAGTAGTGAGAAAATCTGGGCCTTCTGGGCGGCAAGGGCGAGGTTGTTGTTGGTGATCTCTCTAGCATTGTCCAACTCCTTCTGTCTGTCGTACAGTAGGAAGTCGAGCTTCTTCACTTGACGCTTCAATATTGGGTGACTTGGCATCTCTAGCGGCATTCCCATGGAATCACGCCTTGCATAGTGAACAAAGCGGGTTCCTTGGATTAGGTTGACACTCAGGGTACACATACGTGCGAGAGCTTCATGCATTGCCCTGGCTAATCCATCTAGCCAATTGTTCTCTCTCACGGAGAACTGAATCCTCCCAGATACTGGTGCTTCTATCTTGCCTCGAAGATCAACAGTTACTAGCCATTGTAAATCTCCTCCTGGTGGACCCGGGAGTTGAGCTCCAAGGAATTCCAGATGCGAACGCTGCAAGAACTCAGACAGTGAATCCAGATCCCTCTCGAAGATCAGTTGGCCTCCGTTGCCCAACTGGTAGAACTTCTTGTACTGGGTTTCCATCTATAAGAATTTAGGATGAGAAAGTTAGTGAAGTGATCAAGTGTGTCAAAGTTTTATGTAGTAATGTAAGAATTTAGAGGAACATGAATTTTTTTAGAGAATGTATCCCAAGGGTAAGAGAGGAAATAGTTTTCATAAATACTTACTTTGGTTTTTGAAACTAAGTTTTTGTTCGGACGTCCATTCTAGCTAGGGTCTCCTATGGTCAGAATGGCTCTGATACCAACTTGTCAACACCCGGATTTTTAATCCCAGATGCCTGTTATGCCATACATCGCAATCCCAGGATTACCATTTTTGTGAGACATAACAGATTGGATATCACAGTACATCATCCATTACAAACCATAATAAGGTCTTACACAAATAAAGGATCTCATGATCCAATCTTAGTACAAGCAAGTAGCGGAATAAATAGCATAGCGGTGGGGTCCATCTTTAGTGTCACAGGCAATGCTGACGATGGGAGATGATCCTAGTTGTCATAGCCGTCCTGTTGTCCTCCTTCAGGGTTGTCCTCCTCATAGTCTGGCCACGGGAATAGCCAGGGACAAAAGCCATGAGTACTCTTTAAGTACTCGCAAACTATCACTAACAGGTAACTTAGTTCTAATAGGAAATGCTAAGTTCTAAGTCTATTTGTAAAGTTAAGTTTGAAACCTAAGATGAGTTCAGAAACAAAGAAAGATAAAATAATGTTGGAAAACACCTAAGTGGGAACTTAGTTATCATAGTCACAACTCTGTTGTGGTCAAGTCATGTCACAATTCATTTCTTAAGTCATTTTGAAAACATCTGACAACGGAACAGTATGGCCACTCCAACTGTCCATAATCATGACGCCGCTATTCAATAGTTTGACACTGCATGTGTGGTACACTTTCACCACAAGATTCGATACATCTGTCAAGGATAACCCTGAATCATCATACTTAGTATGCAGATAATCAAACATAACCTTTCCTTTACACACTCTAGTATAAGCACCTCTCCTATGAGTATGGCCTAGATGACCCACAAGTATAGGGGTGTATCGCAGTATTTTCGAGGGAAGTGAAACCCAATTTATTGATTCGACACAAGGGGAGCCAAATAATATTTATAAGCCTTAACAACTGAGTTGTCAATTCAGTTGCACCTAGAAACAATCTTGCTCATAGCAGTTTATCAGTAGCAACAGTTTTGTAGTAGGAATAGTAAAGTAACAACAGTAGTAGAAGCAAAGTAAGTAGTAACAATAGCAGTAAACAGTAGGATTCGAGTGCGGTAGGCATAGGGATGGATGGACGGGTGTTGCATGGACAAGACAATTCACATAGCAATCAGAACATAGGGTAATTGCAGATAAATAAGATAAAGCATCCAAGTACTAGATAATCCTCGGCATGTGTTCCATATATAGTCATACGTGCTCGCAATGTGAACTTGCACAACATCTTTTGTCCTGCCAGCCCGTTTGCAGCGGGGCCTCAAGAGAACTACTGGCAATTAAGGTGCTCCTTTTAATAGAGCACCGGAGCAAAGCATTAACACTCCGTGAACACATGTGATCCTCACATCAAAGCCATTCCCTCTGGTTATGCCGATTTCTGTCACTTCGGGGCCATTGGTTCCGGACAACAACGTGTGTATACAACTTGTAGATAATACCATAAACAATACTATCATAATGAATCAATAACATTTTCAGATCTAAAATCATGGCACTCGGGCCCTAGTGATAAGCATTAAGCACAACAAGTCGCAACAAACTCATAAAGCACTAATAAAAGATACTAGGCACCATGCCCTAACAATCTGATGCCATTACATGAACGATCTCATCCAATCCTACAATCCCCATAGCCTACAGCGGGGGATTACTCACTCATAGATGGGGGAAACAAGGATGGTCGATGGAGAAGCGATGGTGATGATGATGGCGATCATCTCCTCCAATTCCCCGTCCTAGCAGGGTGCCAGAACGGAGTTTCTGGTGCTGTTTCGTGGAATCTGGTGGTGGCGGCGGAGCGTAACTCCTTCTAGAAAATCGTCGAACCCCCCTGAGTTTTTAGGTCAGAAGGCATCTTATAGGCGAAGAGGGAGACCGAGGGGGTGTCTGCGGCGGTTAGACCACCCCCTGGCGCGGCCAGGCCCAGCCCCCACGGCTAGGTGGTGTGGCTAGGCCCCAGCCCCACTCCGTCTCATATTCTGGCTCTAGGAGTCCTCTGGTGAAATAGGATTTTTGGCTTTTGTCCCGTCCAATTCCGAGAATATTCATTTTCTGACTTTCCTGGAACCAAAAACAGCAGAAAACAGGCAGCTGGCACTATGGCTCTTGTTAATAGGTTAGTCCAAGAAATCATATGAAAAGTACTCCAAAGTGTCGACAAAACACAAGAAAGTAGATAAAACCAAGCATGGAACATCAAAAATTATAGATACATTTGCAATGTATCAACATCACCAAGCTTAACTCCTGCTCGTCCTCGAGTAGGTAAGTGATAAAAAGAAAGAATAATTTTTTAGGTGACATGCACCATCATCAACTTGATCAAAGTATTTGTAAAACATTCAAAGCTGGGATCATAGTACTTCAATCATAACATGAAAGACAAAGTTCTAGCAATAAGACAAAGAAACTATGATACAGCATGAAAAGGTACAAACAAAACATTCATAAATAACAATGCTTTGCAAGACGTTTGTTTGTTTCACATAAAGAAAACATAGCATAGTAGTATTCAGCTTGTCCCTCATTGAGTAGCAAATATAAATGCATAGGACACCTTCAAAGTTCATAAGAGTGACTAGATACAAATAGTTTAAAACAAGCAATATATACATCAATCAACAAGTCTTGGGACAATGCACATAGAACTAAGAATGGCCACTATGCTCTCAAACTAAGAAAGGCCTTAATAGAAGGAAGTAGGGATTCAAGTCTCATAAAGAGCTTCCAAAAATTATGGTACTTAATAGCTTTCAGCTCTCATTGCCCCTATCATCAGCATCTTGAAGTGATTAAGGTTAAAGTGAACAAACTATGGTGTATATGCTTGATGAAGTATAAGTTAGAAATCTCATGTCCCTTGAATACGAGGGCCGCTCCTCATGCTACTCAAGTTTAGTCACCGGTAGGTTCTTGTCATCGTAAGTACATGTGTATCATAGAGAACTGCCAACAGGGTACCCCTTGCCCGATGATACGGAAGAATCCCCATATCAAAATGACAAGGCCAGCAGACAACGAGCATCTCAGCAATCTTCTTATTTACCATGGGAATATGGTGCTTTTTTCTCTCTTTCCTCTTTTCATAATCTCTTTTTTTCTCTTTTTTCTCAATATAGGACTCTCTTTTTTTTTATAAGAAGAATGCTTCATAGACATCTCATTATGGTTACGCTGCAGGTTTCCACCATGTCAGCATGGATTAGACCAGCGGCCCAGGCGTTTCTCTAACACACATACATAACTCTATGGACTTACAAGCTCCCCTTTCATTTCACACCGACGACATCCATAGACAAAAGAGCATGATATCAACTAGGTACAAAGTACTAGTGCAATGTTGAAAGCGTTCCCCATGGCAGCATGGTTCTGCTAATCCCCAACAAATAAGTGCAAGCATATACAACATAGACGACACAATGGTTCAAGTTTATTAAGGGCAAGAAAAGTAAAGTGTTCCATCAAGTTCGTGAGAGCTTTAATCACTAGTTTTCTCATAACAAGTTTAATTTGGAAGGTAAACAAAAGCATGAATATACTTGGAATAGCATAAGCTAGTAGGTAGGTATGGTGGACTCTTTGGAATAACTTGGTGTAAGGAGTTGGATGCATGAGTGGAACTCATACTTGGTTGTGGAGGCTAGCAAAAGACTCGGAGCGACAAACTAAGAGAACAATAATGGCCATAATCATGTAGAGCGACAAAACATCATTGATCAAAGCATCAACTGATACTACAAGTTAAAAACTAAAGGATCATAAAGGCTTATGGTGACTTGAGATAGTCATAACATGGTGTGAGCATGCGCCAAGTCAACCCAAATAAAGCATCAAAGGAGAATACCACTATACTATACTTTAATATGCTAAAACAATGCATGATTCTTCAAAGGAACATTAGGCAATCTCAATTGTTTATAACAAGTCATGCTACAGCAAAGAATACTAAGCATAAAGCCAAAACAATATCAAGCATGGCATGACAAAGCATAGCCCACAGTCAAAAACAAGCTCTCTTTACCACTTAAGCATGAACTTTCCTACTCTTTTCCAATCCAAACCAAACAATTTGAAAACCAATATATGAAAGAGGGGGCCCAACCAATTTATTCAGCAAACTAAGCAAACAAAGCAAACAAAAAACCAAAACAAAAACGAAAAATAAGACGTTCCAAGAACAACACAACTATGCATGAAACAATAAAAAAGAAGCGTTTGGAAGAAACCTGGGATTTTTATTGATGAAGAAGGGGATGCCTTGGGCATCCCCAAGCTTTGACGCTTGTACTTATTGGATATTTCTTGGGGTTACACGCGTGGCATCCCCAAGATTGAGCTTTAGTCCATCCTCCATCTCATTACTCATTCCTTCCATACACCTGAAATTTTTCCTTCATACAAAACTTCACACAATCTTTATTAGCAATATTAGTGCACTCAAGATAATAAGTCTTTAGGTTCAGTTCTAACACCAATAAACTTCCATTAGAACACTAGCTACTGTAGCACTTCCCTCAAAAATCTCAATTCCCCAAAAGAACTCAAAAAGGAACCAACAAGAAGCAAATGCAAATAAAGGCAGAAATCTGTCAAAACATCCTAGCAGGTAAAGACGAATTTTGTCGAAGACCTTCTGTTGCTCAAATCGAAAAGTGTTGAACTAACGAAAGCTAGATAACAACCTGGGGCAGCAGCACAAAAATTCACGCCTCAAAAGGACGTATAGAGATTGTACACTAATGTTTACGGTGAAGTATAGAAATCTGTTTCGGGACAGCAACTTTCCCAACCATTACTTCTCTCTCATTAGAGGTTACCCTTGGCACAAAAAACAGATAAAAAGGATAAGGAGCGGTTATTACTGAAGTAATAACTTCCAAGACTCATCTAAAACTTTTGGGTTATCTCCCAATAAGTACTTTTCTTTAACGCCTTTAAGTTAGGCATGATAGTTTGAGAGGATGCTCACATAAGAAATATGAATTGAAGTAAAAGAGAGCATCAAGAAGCAAATTGAAAACACATTTAAGTCTAACACACTTCCTATGCATAAGAATCTTGTATGCAAATAAATTTGCAAAGAACAAAGTGACAGGCATAGGAAGATAAAACAAGAGTAACTTCAAAACTTTTAGCACATAGAGAGGTGTTTCAATACCATGAAAACTTCTACAACCATATTTTCCTCTCTCATAATAATTTTCAGTAGCCTCATGAATAAACTCAACAATATAACTATCACATAAATCATGCTTTTCATGTTCTACAAAAACATAATTTTTATCAAGCTCAAAAATAGTGGGATTAAAACCTTCAAACCCACTTTTAACAATTCTATAACACGATGACTGATCATTCAATATAGGACCATCGTCTAGAGCTTTATCATAAACAATTTCTAAGAAAAACTCTTTAGTACCATGCATCTCGAAGTTAGGCACAAATAAAGGATTATCACAGATAACATGAGCATAACATTCATCCTCCTTTGGTAAGCATGGGGGGCAATCAAATAATGTAAGGGATAAAGAGTTACTCTCATTAGAAGGTAGGCATGGATAACTAATCCATTCTTCCTCCTTTTGCTCATCACTCTCCTCTTGTTTTTCATCTAATGAGCTTTCAGGTTCATCAATTTCTTCTTCCATAAGATCCTGCAAGGCATTAGTCCCTTCCATTTGTGGAAAGCATCTATTAATATATTCAATAATATAGCCATTTTCTTCCTTGTAATTATCAAAGCAAAATTTAAGTATACCATAAACCTCATATTTATAAGGTGAATCATCAATATTTTCAAGCAAACTAGCAATTTCAAAAGCACCCTTCCAAGCAATAAATTCCTCAATTTGTTCCACATCATAAAAGTCATAATTTCCCTTAACATAAGAAGATATGATAACATCATCATTATACTCACATTGAAAAGGGAGGTGTTTGTACCTCCTACAGCAACAAGATTTATCAAAGCAATAAGTAACATTATAAGTAGAGCACACGTTTATAGCAATGGTATACAATTTATCAATTTGTTCCCATAAGTGTTTCCCTTTTTGTGACAAGCGGTGTTCCTTATAATAATATTTTTGTTCTTCGTGAACCCACCTTGCCAATAAGATTCAGTTTCGAAGAAACCAGCCATTGATAGAAAGCATGATAAGGCAAGACAATAACAGACCAACGAAAATAACAACTAGAGTAGGAACTAATTTTTTGTATTTTTGATAAAGAAACAAGAAAATAAGGCAGAAATAAACTAAACTTAAACAATAGTGATTCCAAGTGGACTTGATAAATAAAGCTATGCTCCCCGGCAACGGCGACAGAAAATAGTCTTGATGACCCACAAGTATAGGGGGTGTATCGCAGTATTTTCGAGGGAAGTGAAACCCAATTTATTGATTCGACACAAGGGGAGCCAAAGAATATTTATAAGCCTTAACAACTGAGTTGTCAATTTAGCTGCACCTGGAAACAATCTTGCTCACAGCAGTTTATCAGTAGCAACATTTTTGTAGTAGGAATAGTAAAGTAACTGCAGTAGTAGAAGCAAAGACAGTAGTAACAATAGCAGTAAACAGTAGGATTCGAGTGCAGTAGGCATAGGGATGGATGGACGGGCGTTGCATGGACAAGACAATTCACATAGCAATCAGAACATAGGGAAATTGAAGATAAATAAGATAAAGCATCCAAGTACTAGATAATCCTAGGCATGTGTTCCATATATAGTCATACGTGCTCACAATGAGAACTTGCACAACATCTTTTGTCCTACCAGCCCGTTTGCAGCGGGGCCTCAAGGGAACTACTGGAAATTAAGGTGCTCCTTTTAATAGAGCACCTGAGCAAAGCATTAACACTCCGTGAACACATGTGATCCTCACATCAAAGCCATTCCCTCCGGTTATCCTGATTTCTGTCACTTCGGGGCCATTGGTTCCGGACAACAACATGTGTATACAACTTGTAGATAAGACCATAAACAATACTATCATAATGAATCAATAACATGTTCAGATCTGAAATCATGGCACTCGGGCCCTAGTGACAAGCATTAAGCACAACAAGTCGCAACAAAGTCATAAAGCACTAATAAAAGATACTAGGCACCATGCCCTAACAATCTGATGCCATTACATGAACGGTCTCATCCAATCCTTACCATCCCCATAGGTTACAACGGGGAATTACTCACTCATAGATGGGGGAAACATGGATGGTCGATGGAGAAGCGATGGTGATGATGATGGCGATGATCTCCTCCAATTCCCCGTCCCGGCAGGGTGCCAGAACGGAGTTTCTGGTGCTGTTTCGTGGAATCTGGTGGTGGAGGCGGACCAGAACTCCTTCTAGAAAAACGTCGAACCCCCAGAGTTTTTAGGTCAAAAGGCATCTTATAGGCGAAGAGGGAGACCGAGGTGTGCAGGCGGCTAGACCACCCCGGCGCTGCCAGCCCACCAGCCAGGTGGTGTGGCTAGGCCCCAGCCCCACTCCGTCTCATATTGTGGCTCCGGGAGTCTTCTGGTGAAATAGGATTTTTGGCTTTTGTCCCGTCCAATTCCGAGAATATCCATTTTCTGACTTTCCTGGAACCAAAAACAGCAGAAAACAGGCAGCTGGCACTCTGGCTCTTGTTAATAGGTTAGTCCAAGAAATCATATGAAAAGTACTCCAATGTGTGGACAAAACACAAGAAAGTAGATAAAACCAAGCATGGAACATCAAAAATTATAGATACATTTGCAATGTATCAGGCCTCCCAGCCATGACCATCTGTCATCCTGGGCACTGCATAGGTGGACAACATTGAGAGCTAGACTCAACTCAAACCTCTCCCGCGAGGGAACTAAAACTAATGAATATAAACTTCCGGCTAAGCCTTACCCAATTCAGGTGTTGTGGTTGTACGGTAAAATTGGAATGGTATCGCATCCGAACCCAACCATCAGTTTTTGTAAAAGGGTTAAGGCTCATGCCTTAACATTTTCATCATCATCATAAACTATTTGTGTTTCTCAACACATGTCAAAACATCTCAATAGAATGACTCATCATTCCAAGGTTTTTACAAGTCATTTTCACCAAGTATTCCCATCTAAAGTGATCAAGTTTTGGTTTAGCTCTAGACTACTAGGTTAAGAGTGTTCACTAATGTGGAATGCTAATCTCAATCTCATGCCATAGAATGACATCTATGTCTAACTAGATAGGTCAAGTTTTATACTCTTTATGCTACCTTTAAACAAGTAAAGGACTTTGGTAAAGTAAATAATGTAAAGCTTGTAAATAAAACTTGAAGTAGGTATAAGTCAAAATGGCATAACCAAAGCATGCCTAATGCATTTGCTTAGGTTATCTAGCTTAATTCTAACTTTCTAACCACAGCTTGCTAGGTATAATACTTGCAAGTGTTAGCTTGCCAATAATAGCTTGCCTTGGTTGGTGCAGTGGTTGAAATTATCTTCCTCCTCCTCTTGGTAGAACTCCTCCTCCTTGAAAGCTTGGTCGATACTATCGTCTATAAATACATACGGAATACACAATCACCAAACAATACTTAAATAGTCTACTTAGCAAACTAAGGCACATACATTTGATGATCTAGTATCATCACAAACATCACAAGGTTTAATGAACTAGCTTCATTCTTTTTATTTGAGAAAAGTAATTTCTACTCATTCAAATTAACTAAGATTTAATATTCTCCAATTAAAATATGGTATCATGTGGACACATGTCATCACCACATATTCTAACATATGGGAAAGTGATTTAAGGGTTGGATCACATTTAATAAGTTTAATTTTAATAATTAATGATTTAAAGTGACTAGAAATTCCTACATAGCATTATTTTGGTATTAGTCTAAAGTCATTGCATGTAAACCTTAATATTATTACATATTCAGATGGGTATGTTTAAATGTGATTTTTGAGAGTTGGAATCAACTCAAAAGCTATCAGGGTTGATTTTATAAAAATGTTTGAATGTGCAAAAGCTTATGTCTTGTTATTTTTACTAGGAGGTATATCTAACTCTAAATGATTTAAATCCAACGGGCTTGGATAGATATTTTCATTAGCTTTCCAACAAAATTGGAATCACTCAATTTGGATTTATAAAACTCTCTCAGTTGATTTTTAAACTAAGGGATAGATTTTAGTTTAAGTCTAAAAAGAAAAATCCTAATTTGAATCACAGGGCTGGCGCGGGAAACTAATTGGGCTGGCCCAGATTCACTCAGCGGCACTGAGGGTTGCTGACAGGGGGGTCCCGCCTATCAGTGGCTCATTACACGCGAAGCGGTATGGGGCGATATGGACCGCAAGATTAGAACTAGATCTAATGGCTCACGGTCGTCATCGACGAAGGACTCGTCGCCGACGAGACTGAACCCTAGCGGCTCGGCGGGGGTGCAGTGGGGACGTACCAGGGCTCCAGCTAGTGCGGCGAGGCGGGCTCAGGTGAAGTTGCGGCAGAGGCTGAGGTGGACAAAATCAACGACAGCGTCTCCTCCTCTACTGCGGCTGCCTCCGGTGAAATTCCGGCGACCTGCTGCTCGAGCTGCTCCGGCGAGAGGTGGGGAAGGACTGGGGGTGAGAGGGGAGTGGGATGGTGTGAGGAATTCGTGTTGGGGAGGCTTCCTTTTATAGGCGCGGCGAAGCGGCAGAGAGGTGTGGGTGCAGCTCGTCGGTGACGATGATACAACGAGCTACCAGCGTGGGCGAGATAGATGGACGGTGGGCGGTTTCCTGGCGGTCAGCTAGGACTTAATGGCGATGCGAGGGGCGGTGGCTAGCGGTCGGGAGTGTCGCGCGCTCTAGGAGACACGGGTGATGCTCGACGGGGTTCCTGGCGACTGTGGGTCACGCGGCGGTGCACGGACGTGTCTGGCGGGGTGAGGTGGTCAAGGAGGAGCGGCGTGCATGGTCTACGGTCGAGGCGTGGTCTGTGGCATGCTGGCAGTGAAGGCGCTCTGGCGTGCTCTGGCGCGGCGCAAAGAGGATAGTGCGGCGCTTCTCTGGGGTGGTCCAGGGGCTGTCAGTGATCATGGGGTGGATCATGGGCGGCGGTGAGGTCACGCTTCACTCCCTGGAGTGGCGGAGAGGGGCTGATGGTCTGCTGCGGCTTGTGCATGTTTGGTCGGCGAGCATGGCCTCGGGGTAGCATGGTACTAGCGCTGGGGACTAGGGGATGGGTTAGTTTAGGCTTGGTTAGATAAAAGATGGACATAGGGAGTAAATGGGGTGCAAATGGGTGGCAAAACCCTGTATAAATAGTGAACCTAAACTAGAGTGTGATCAGTGCATGCCAAGTGTTTGATTAAATGGCCGCATGAAGAAAAGATTTGAATTTTTCAAAGATTTTTGGTGGAGTGGTTTATCACAAGCTTAAACATCTGTGGTTGCTAGGATTTTCCAAATGGAATTCATTTGAGTGGTTTTTGAAAAAGGGTGATCTATACATATGAACTAGATTCTATTTTCAATTGTCATTTAAAATTAGAGTTCAACAGTTTTTGGAAGATCACAAAGTGGGTCTTGGTACAACATTACTTGTTCTAGAAAGGGGTGCAGAGATCCACATTTGTTTCTATTGGACATTGAGTGCTAGGGACACCCAAAGTGGGTTAAGTGATTAAAATGGCAAAAGTGACCATTTCCTTTATTTAATTCCTTTTGATTTCTTTTTCTTAGGTTTTTGCTTGGGAATGATCTAGATGATGTGACATTCATCATAGAACCATTTTACCACCATTAGAACACACAATCATGGCATTTCAAACAACTCATATTTTAAATGCACACACATATGAATGCTTAAAGATTTTAAATGGAAAAAGGTTTTGTTAACCCTAAATTGGGTAGATTTGATCTTGATTAATCCTGATTAAAGTTTTGGGATGTTACAGATGGTGACCATGAACAGGTCATCCTTCAACATCTTGAAGGTAAGGAAGTACCCGATCTTGATCTAGTGGGCAATGGCAAAGCCAGCCCACCCCTGGTCAAGGCAAATCCTGCCGCTGATGTCCCGAAACTTCACCATCCAGCTGCATCCGGTGTTCGTCTTCAGCGTGATTGTCCTCGGCATAGTGCCGAGGAAAGGCCTGAAGCCATCGGGGATAGGTAGCAGGTCTAACCAAGGTGCCAAGATGACCTTGGCAAAATGGGTTGGTCCTACCTGGTCATGGAAGTGTCCAATCTTCAGAGGCCTCCCCCTTGGCCTCTTAGCGCCGCTGCCCTCACCACCATCGTTTGCTCTCTTGGAGGCACTGCACTCACCACTATCCCCGGAGCATGCTCCTCCATTGGTGGGGAGAGCAACTCCGATCAGCATCTTCGAGCACTGAAAAAAGAAGCAACAAATATAAGCACATACATTCAGGTGATCATACATAAACAATCAAACATGGCCTCATATAGAATGGCACAGATGCAAAGGGATACTCCTGAGGAGCAACACAAATGAACACTGCATTTGGGTAGCTTACAAGTTTGTTCATGAAGAGGATCCCCTTGCATTTCATTGTGCTACTTTGTAATCATCAGCCAAAGGAAGGAAAACACAATGCCTAGCTTCAGAATAACTTGCACAAACAAGATAGAGCTGGTGCTACAGGGATCCAGAGGAGGCGCACAACCAATTTTGTTGTGCGCACCATCCGGTTCCTATAGCACTAGCTCTATGAATGTATTGTACAAAGAAAAATCACAAGCTGGGTTCACAGCACAAACAATATTTGCCTCATAGTTCATAGCATATGCAGCATGAAGCGATGATCATACCAAACCAAGTTCCATCAGCTTGAATAGATGGCAGAACCAGGTTCGAGAGGATCATCGCTCCCATCTTTGCGCGGTGCGTATATAATCATCGGCAGTCCCATAAATGAACAACTAGATTGTGTGCCTCATATTAGGCATTGTGTGTCTAAGATCAATCATAATCGGCATGCTATGAAGCAACCTATTGGGATCTTGGCCAAAGAATGCAAATTAATCATCGGCCTATATGAAGAGCATGAACAGTGTAATAATCCCCAATTTTCAAGGTCTGCGAAACCCTAAAACTAAACTGGGCATACATCTACCCACAAACAAGCACAAATCGGTACGAATGTGACGACAAATCTAGTCCTTACGAAGGCGTAACAATGAAAAAAAAGACCCTAACCCATCTAATCTACCAAAACAAGCACAAATCGGTACAAATATACTGTGCATTTCAATCAAACTAGGAGAATCGCACGGTAATCGATAGATCTACACTGCTATGGGCTTACAGAGTTGGTGGTTCGAAGACTTACCGCCATTGCTGCGGGTGTTGGAGCTTGGGGCTTGTAGACGAACGGGAAGAAGCATCGCAGTCGTAGTAGAAGAACCGCTGCAGGCAGGAGAAGGATAGTTCTTGCATGGATCTGCCGCCGCCTGCTATCCCCGCGATGGTCTTCGATCTTCCGACGAGAGAGGAACCGCCGGCGGTGAGACGGGAGGAAGAGCGGTTGTGAATGGGGAGAGAGTGAGAGTGGTGAGCGAGCGGTGAGGGGATTTATGGCACGCGTTCTCGATGCGTCGCGCCGTCTTCCGCTCTTCTCCTCGCATGCAGCTGTGTGCCCTCTCTTGGCTCCCTAGGTCCGACTTGGCATTCCTAACGGGCCAAGATTTGGCTGTTTTAAGACCCGTGCGATACAAGTTTGGACCACCATGCATGTATTCGAACGGTCTTATTTTTTTGGGTCCGATGTAGAAAACGGTCGTGGGACCCATCAAACACGCCCTGAGCGGACCGATTTCTTCTTACTATGGGCTGGCTGGACTTGCGGCGACCTACCAAACGCGCCCTTGGTTCCATCGGCAGGGCACAGGTACCTACGGGCTCGGATCCTCCGAAAGAAAAACGCGGTGGTTGCAGCGTCGGGCTCCCGTTCGCTCGCTCGCTAGCCTCTCCGTGATGCAAGTTGCGCTAGGCTAGCTGCAAACTTCCGGGAGAGAAGGGCGCCGACGACGTCTGGTCCGCGGGCAAGAGTGGTCCACGTACGGCTAGTCGTCGACGGACCAACTAATCGCCACAAGGAAAATTGGCCTATTGGACACGACGGAGACCGTGGGGCCCACAGACCCTTGAGTGGGACCAGGAATATCGCTATAGCGCATCTCCCTGCTTGCTTGTGCTACGAGTAGGTCCGGTGGATTATGTGTGTGTGTGTGATAAGAGGGAAATCTCCTGAAGTATTTTTTACTACTCTCTTCCTCCATTGTTTTCTCGTAAGCTAGCGACGTACCGGACGTAGGACGAGAGTAAGAAACGGTGTCAAAGTCCTGCCCGAGACGGAGAGGTTGTGTTGGGGCTTTGGAGTGATCGCGAAATCCAGTGTATAGATCCAGGATTGCTAAATGTCAAAAGCGTTTAGGCGATTAGTGTGGCAACATTAATAGTAATTGATTAGTGCAGTTGCATTGGTTTGAGGATCGTTTACTCTTGTGTATGCATAATTTGCTATACGTGCCTTTTTTTTGAGATAAAAGTCGGTGTCAGGGCAAAATAGCCCCCTGAAAGCATGAATTAGCCACACTCCATTTTCAAATCGTCTCCATTTTTTTGGCAAAAAAAAATGGTTTGCCAAAACATGTCGCAAAACTCCCGCAATGGTATAAGAGATGGTACCTTCAAAATCCTCAAAATGCCCCTTGATTTCTTACCCCTTCTTGCTTCACACACATATTTTTCTCCTCGATATTTTCATGGCGCCAAATCGTCAAGTTGCATACTCTAGGCTAGTATACGAACGAACGAGGCACCTTCTCCAGTCTTGACACTCTCTTCACAACAATCCTTGCTCTCCCCCACATATTATTTTTGTACAGTTTACTTATATATATCCAAGGTTTTCATTATTTTCTGAAAACCTAAATTGCATGAATTGAGCTACTTTCTCACGGGAAAGAAAATATTTTTCGAGGTTTCTTAAAATAAAATAAAAGGTAAGGTTATGAGATTCTGCTCCTTCTATCTACGACATATCCTCTTCAGGGTCATCTAGCGATGTGGGACGAAATGGTGCTAATTAATGGTCATCTACTTATTATTTACTGGACCCATGTTGATATGGAGCTACCCCCGACACCATTGCACTGCCTTACCTACAAGGCAGCTACTAGAAAGAGGAAGGAGGTAACAAGACAAGAGATCAATGAACAGTCAACCTCTATGTATGTGTATGAACTGTCTTTTACTTATTTCGCAAAAAACAAGAGATCTCCTCGGCTTCCATGCGAAATTGCTGGTGGGTTCGGATGTACGTTATTCCTTCGTTAAACTTGATTGACGCAGAGCAAAAAGGGTACCTCTTGGCTGGGTTTGCTTCGGCTGGACATCAAGACATGGATGAAGAGCTAGACTTGACATTCCGATAAGGGCTGATTGATCTCGCAATCCTCGGTTCCAACCGGAGGTTTCGTTTTCCTACGTATACAAATCTCATGTTTCTAGATCTCCACCATGATAGGAATGGCAAGCACCGTGCGTTAGTACATACATCCGACTATCCAAAACAGCTCCTGGGATCGAGCTTTCTCATGATGATGCATATGTATGCATGCACATCTTGGAAGCGGTCGTGTTGAGGAAATTCATTTGCATTCAGAACTACTCCCTCCGTTTTAAAATATAAGACGTTTTAGCTTTGTGAATAAAGTATATCTAGACCTCTTTTAGTGTCTAGATTGGTTCATTTAGATTTAGAGTGAACCTAGACACTAAAAGAGGTCTAGATACATATTTTTATAAAGCTAAAACATCTTATATTTTAAAACGGAAGGAGTAGAAAGGTGCAGTTCAGGGCAAGAGACATACACGTATGCTACGATGAAAAGTCTGAAAACATTTATGGAGATAATGATGTATGGTAGCTGTTGTCTTATTGATTTCCGAACGGCAATCAGTTAGCTAACCAGACGAGAAACCCTGCGGACAACCGAACACGTCCTAACTTCCAAGTTAGAACACGTTTCACTATTGGAATGGAGCTAGATGTCTGATGGCCAAAAGTCAGGGCCGTCGGCGTAGGCCACGAGTTGGCGCCCAACAAAGCTAGCCGCGACGTAGAATTGTCCTCGGTGTAGGACAGGCTACGCCGACGGCTGCCCTCGGCGTACCTATTTTCCATTTTACATTATTAATCTTAGAAAAATTATAACTAAATCATTCTAATTTAAAAAATATAAATAATATATCAAAATTTGCAAGAAAATAAGGTTTATCTATCTGCACTAAAATATTATATATTTATAAATAAAAATTACATATAGTTTAAAATGGTTTAAAATGGGCATAAGAAATTCAAAAACGATCCAAACAATGTAAAACCTTTGCGTGGTGTCATATTATGTGATATAGTTGCAAGGAAAAATATAAAACTTGGTATATTGATTATGTCTCAAAAAACCTTCACAAAATGACTTATCTTATTCTAGATTTCCTAGCTTTCGGGTCAAATGACCAATATTATGGCTAGAATCAAGGCATAGTTTGTGATAATATGTCTATATTGTGCATGCATGTGCATCATGGGATGGCGAACAATGTAGTTTACCTTTTCATCGCACCAAAAAGCCATTTTTCCGAGCGCAAAAACGGGGGGGTTTGTGAAGCAACTACCAAATGGCTAATTCAAAATGCTAGCATCCCATTTTTCAAAAATACTAGACCACCCTACGTGGACAATGTCCCAACAGGGGGATCTCAAACCTTTTTTCCATCCCTGGTGAAAAAGACAAATTTTCGCCGAATCGGTAGGAAGTGGGTCAGATATGAATTACATGTACATGATCTGATGCTCATGATTTTTTACAAAAATCATTTTTAGGTTCACAACATGCTATTTCATAGAGATCCACTTCAAATTTAGTGAGACTCAGCCCCGGGCTAAGAATCTTCATGCCCACCATTCGACAAAGTTTGACGATGGTTTAAAACAGGCATAAGAAATTCAAAAACGATCCACACAATGTGAAACCTCCGCGTCGTTTTATATTACGTGACATGGTTGGAAGGAAAAATATCAAACTTGGTATATTGATTATGTCTCAAAAAACCTTCACAAAATGACCTATCTCATTCGAGGTTTCCTGGCTTTGGGTCAAATGACTAATGTTATGGCTAGAATCAAGGCATAGTTTGTGATAATATGTCCATATTATGCATACATGTGCATAATGATGGCGAACAATGTTGCAGGAGGAAGTTTTCATTTTCGTCGCAACAAAAGGTCATTTTCCATTTTCCGAGCGCAAAAAATGGGGCGTTTTGTGAAGCAGCCATCAAATGGCTAATTCAAAATGCAATCACCACATTTTAAAAAAATACTAGACCATTCTTACATGGACAATGTACCAACAGGGGCATCTCAAACCTTTTCGTCCATCCCTGGTGAAAAAAACAAATTTTCCGCCGGATGGGTAGGAAGTGGGTCAGATATGAACTACATGTACATGATCTGATGCTTATGATTTTTTTACAAATATCATTTTTATGTTCACAACATGCTATTTCATCAGAGATCCACTTCAAGTTTAGCGAGGCTCAGCCCCGAGCTAAGAATCTCCATGCCCGCCATTCGATAAAGTTTGACGATAGTTTAAAACGGGTATAAGAAATTTAAAAACGATCCAAACAATGTGAAACCTTCGTGTGGTATCATATTATGTGACATAGTTGGAAGTAAAATTATTAAACTTGGTATATTGATTATGTCTCAAAAAACCTTAACAAAATGACCTATCTCATTCGAGATTTCCTGGCTTTCGGGTCAAATAACCAATGTTATGGCTAGAATCAAGGCATACTTTGTCAAAATGTGTCCATATTATGCATACATGTGCATCATGGGATGGCTAATAATGTTGCAGGAGGAAGTTTTCATTTTCGTCGTACCAAAAAGTCATTTTCCATTTTCCGAGCGCAAAAAATGGGGGGGGTTATGAAGCAACCATCAAATGGCTAATTCAAAATGCAAGCACCATATTTTTCAAAAATACTAGACCATCTTACATGGACAATGTCCCAACAGGGGGATCTCAAACCTTTTTGTCTATCCCTGGTGAAAAAAACAAATTCCTGTTGAATCGGTAGGAAGTGGGTCAGATATAAACTACAGGTACATGATCTGATGCTCCTGATTTAAAAAAATTAGGTTCATAATATGCTATTTCATTAGAGATCCACTTCAAGTTTAGCGAGGCTCAGCCCCAAGCTAAGAATCTTCATGCCCGCCATTCGATAATGTTTGATGATAGTTTAAAACAAGCATAAGAAATTCAAAAATGATCCAAACATTGTGAAACCTTCACGTGGTGTCATATTATGTGAAATAGTTGGAAGAAAAATTATCAAACTTGGTATATTGATTATGTCTAAAAAAGCCTTCACAAAATGGCTTATCTCATTCGAGGTTTCCTGGCTTTCGAGTCAAATGATCAATGTTATGGCTAGAATGAAGGCATAGTTTGTGATAATGTGTCCATATTGTGCATACATGTGCATCATGGGATGGCGAGCAATGTTGCAGGAGGAAGTTTTCTTTTTCATCGCACCAAAAAGCCATTTTTCATTTTCCGAGCGCAAAATACGGGGGGTTTGGGAAGCAACCATGAAATGGCTAATTCAAAATACTACCACCCTATTTTTCAAAAATACTAGACCACCTTACATGGAAAATGTCCCAACAGGGGGATCTCAAACCTTTATGTCTATCCCTGGTGAAAAAGACAAATTTCTGCTGAATCTGTAGGAAGTGGGTCAGATATGAACTACAGGTACATGATATGATACTCATGATTTTTTACAAAAATAATTTTTAGGTTCACAATATGCTATTTCATCAGATATCCACTTCAAGTTTAGCGAGGCTCAGCCCTGAGCAAGAATCTTCATGCCTACCATTCGACAAAGTTTGATGATAGTTTAAAACAGGCATAAGAAATTCAAAAATGATCCAAACATTGTGAAACCTTCGCGTGGTGTCGTATTATGTGAAATATTAGGAAGGAAAAATATCAAACTTGGTATATTGATTATGTCTCAAAAAACCTTCACAAAATGACCTATCTCATTCGAGGTTTCGTGGCTTTCAGGTCAAATGACCAATGTTATGGCTAGAATCAAGGCATAGTTTGTGATAATGTGTCCATATTGTGCATACATATGCATCATGGGATGGCGAATAAGGTTGCAGGAAGAAGTTTTCCTTTTCATCGCACCAAAAAGCAATTTTTCATTTTTCGAGCGCAAAAAACGGGGAGGTTTTATGAAGCTACCATCAAATGGCTAATTCGAAATGCTACCATGCAATTTTTCAAAAATACTAGACCATGTTACATGTACAATATCCCAACAGGGAGATCTTAAACCTTTTCATCCATCCCTGGTGAAAAAGACAAATTTCTGCTGAATCGGTAGGAAGTGGGTCAGATATGAACTAAAGGTACATGATCTGATGCTCATGATTTTTTACAAAAATCATTTTTAGGTTCACAACATGCTATTTCATCAAAGATCCACTTCAAGTTTAGCGAGGCTCAGCCCCGAGCTAAGAATCTTCATGGTCGTCGATGATAGTTTAAAATGGGCATAAGAAATTCAAAAAGATCCAAACAATGCAAAACCTTCGCGTGGTGTCATATTATGCGACATTGTTGGAAGGAAAAATATCAAATTTGGTATATTGATTATGTCTCAAAAAACCTTCACAGAATGACCTATCTCACTCGAGGTTTCCTGGCTTTCGGATCAAATGACCAATGTTATGGCTAGAATCAAGGCCTAGTTTGTGATAATGTGTCCGTATTGTGCATACATGTGCATCATGGGATGGTGAACAATGCTGCAGGAGGAAGTTCTCCTTTTCATCGCACCAAAAAGCCTTTTTCCATTTTTCGAGCGCAAAAAAAGAGGGGTCTTGTGAAGCAACAACCAAACGGCTAATCCAAAATGCTACCATCCCATTTTTCAAAAATATTAGACCACCTTATATGGACAATGTTCCAACAGGGATCTCAAACCTTTCCGTCTATCCCTGATGAAAAAGACAAATTCTTGCTGAATCGGTAGGAAGTGGGTCAGATATGAACTACAGGTACATGATCTGATACTCATGATTTTTTACAAAAATCATTTTTAGGTTCACAATATGTTATTTCATCAGAAATCTACTTGAAGTTTAGCGAGTCCCAACCCCAAGCTAACAATCTTTACGCCTGCCGTTTTAAACGGACAAATGAAATTATGGATAGAATGATGGCATAGGTTGTGATAAGTTAATATGGATATCATATTAGGATTCCTATCATTTTTTTGATCAATTTAGACATATGATTTGTCAAATTCCGATTTACGGATTTAAAGATATTAATTATTCCATATTAAATAGAAAAATAAAAAAATAAAATTTATATTTTAATTTGAATTCAGTAATATTTTTACTTGTTCATTATTGTTTACTTAAATAATTGTTTGTAATTTCAAAAAATACAAACATGTGACATGATGATATAAGAGTTAATAGGATTGATATCATAGTATTGACAATAAGATATAAATTTATTTGCGAAAACAGATTCTGAAGGAACGGAGAAGTTATGCGTGCTAGAGGTGGAGTAGTGAGGACGAGTGACTGACCGGGAAGTTTAACCAAGATGGAAAGTTAATCAAAGATTAAGTGTAATTAGTGTTAAAAATGTTCCATGTGAGAGATTAACGAGTCAAACAATTCAAAGATTTAAAAGTTGGGAAAAAATTTGAATTATATTATAAAATTATTTTTGCAACCGGCCTTTAGTCTATATCGACGGCCTCTATGCCAAGGGAAACCATCGGCGTAGGCTACGCCGACGGCCTCCGTCGCTCCACCGAGTGAGGTCTTTGTCGAGGATGCTACGCCGAGGGCAGCGCTCGACGTAGCCTACGCCGACGGCTTTTAGCCCTCCGTGTAGCGCGCCATTCTTGTAGTGTTTGTTTGCCCGCAGGGTTTCTCGTCTCTTTGGTGGCATGCCCCGAGGATCAAGATCCTGGCACTAGTAGAAAACGGACCTTTGGTCCAGGGGTATTAGTCCCGGTTTTGCTACAAACTGGGACTAATGCCCCGGTCCCAACGGCTAGATCTAGTCCCAGGGGGTGACAGGCACTAGCCCCGGTTCGAACGGGACCTTTAGTCCCGGGTCTTGTAACAAACCGGGATTAAAGGGTTTCATGCAGGCTGGGTCGGGCGCCAGACCCTTTAGTCCTAGTTTGTTACACGACCCGGGACTAAAGGTGGACCTTTAGTCCCGGTTCGAGACACGAACCGGAACTAAAGGCCTGGATTTATCTTCTTCCCCCACCTACCTGATCCACCATTTCAAGCTGGTGGCTCCTCTCTCTTTCTTGCTTCAAGCTCGAGTTCATAACCATTTTTTTCTCAAGATTTGTCTATATTTTGTGGTGCCCCATCTATCCAAAGGTTCTAAATGGTGAGCAACTTCATCCTTTGAACTCTCATTGCTATATTAGCTCATTTCATGCTCTATCTTGTAGATGGATTTGTGGATTTAGTTTGGTAGTAATTTTTGCAATGAACATGAGATCGATGTTTAGATTCTATCTTTAATGTAAGGAACTCTAAGGTAAATATCACAATATGTCGATTCTATATATATATCTTGTTTTGGCACATAGTATCGAAATTTGATTTTAGAAGCACACACATGCGTGAGTTCATCATTCTAACTAGCTGGGCAAAATATCCTTCTTCGTCTACCTGCGTTTAACAAACTGAAAAAATTGTAACAAAGATAGGGTTAATTCATAAAAGCTTGATAAGAAGACATCACAGTACATCTTCGAGAAGCTCCTCTATGGCGAGCTCCTGGAAGATGTCTAAGACATCTTCGATAGAAGCTCCCATTACTAGGAAAACGGCTATAGGTAATATGCACATCCGTGGCGCATGTGCTAGTGGTTCCCCACGGCTAAAATAGGCGTGGTGCACTGCATAGAGGTGCCCTACGGATAACTACAGTAGGCATGGCGCACATGTGCGTGGTGCGCCATGGATGTGTGTGGGCCAGGGCACTGCCGGCCGTATACCACATAGCCATAGCGCACCAACAGCTAGTGCGCTTTGAGTGTGACCGGCAGTTGTGGCGCACTTGGGCACCATCCGCTACAGGAAAAATTGTGCTGCACTGCTGTGCAACTGGGAAAACAAGTCCGTGGCGCACGGGTGGTATGTGCGCCACGGCTGTTCGTTATGCCTGTGGCGCACCACGCCACGTGCGCCACGGATGTGCGTGCTGCCTGCTACATTTTGGCAGATAGCCTTTTGCACATTGCCTAGATCCACCATCTCCCACTTCACTTTCCCCTCCTTCTTCCTCTTTGTATCTCGCCCCCCTCCTCCTTACCACCTCAATTTCTCCACTCTTTCACCATTTGTAGCTTGTAAAACTTACCTTGGATGCTACATACATAATAGAGGAAGGCTCTCCTTCTGGCCACCATCTCTCGGTCTCTCACCTCTCCTTCGAGATCTTCTCGCGGTCTCTCGTCTCGGTAAGTTGTCTATGTAAGAGGGATGTGTTTATGTGTATGGATAATATGGTCACATATCTATGGAGAGGATCAATGCTCTCATGTGTTTGGAGAGCATGCATGCTCTCTCATATATTGGCATTGTTTTGCCAAAATGTTGATTTATTTCCATTTTGGCAAGACTTTGGCATTTCGCAAAGGTCCAAATTTTAGGATAGGTCATGCCGAAATTTTCCATCGACCATTGCATGCATGCATTGGTTCTGTGGTTGTAATAAACTTCTAATTTTACCGTGTACACCGCGCAGGCAACCATGGTCCGCATAATGAGCGAAGGCATTGTGGCTAGATTTTTGAAATGCGCGACGGCCAACATGATACGAAATAACATGACGGGATAAGATGTCCGTGCAGAAGATGCAAACTCAATTGGTTGATCGACCCAGCTTCCGGAAATTTGCAGGCGCACCTGCTCCGCCATGGTTTCATGGATGGCTACACTCGGTGGATAAGTGATGACGAAGACGATGAGGCCGTAAATGGGGCGGCCGAAAATGAGGAAGGCAGGCAACATGATCATGATCACGGCAAGGACGGGCGAGATGAAGAAGAGTCTCCTAGAGATGGTGAAGGTGCGGAAGCAGACCAGGATGATGATGGTCTAGATGCCAGAGCGAACGATGGAACAACGTCAAGCTGGGTGCAGGACCCTTATGTTCAAGAACTGCTTCTCAAGCACAGGAGTAACGCCAGGGCTGCCGCTAGAGAGAAAGCCAAGCTTGCGCAACTTGAGAAAGACGCGGTTACTCCATTGTATGAAGGATGCAAGCCCGATGATACCTGGTTGAATGTCACGCTCAAGGCTATGGAGATGAAGGCAAAACATAAATGGACCGACGCAAGCTTCGACGATATGATGGCATTCTGGCACGATCGTCTCCCGGGGGGAACACGTGTCCAACTAGTATCGAGGACGCCAAGAAAATCATGTGTCCTCTTGATCTACCGCACATTAGATACCACGTTTGCATCAACGATTGCATCATTTATCGGGGCGAGGACACGGAGAAAACCACATGCCCGGTGTGCGGCGTTAGTTGATACAAGAAAGGGAAGAAAGCTCCTCGAAAAGTTGTATGGTACTTTCCTATCACTCCTCGTCTGTAGCGCTATTTCGCAAACCCTAAGAAAGCAAATCTCATGCGCTGGCATGCGGAAAGAAAGAAGCCAGCAGATGATGATGACCCTGAAAAGGACGAGCTGCTGACGCACCCTTCAGATGGTAGCCAGTGGAAAGCATTAGACCTCGAATTCCAAGAATTTGGTGGAGATTCGAGGAACATCAGGCTAGGTGCAAGCACCGATGGACTCAATCCGTTCGGTAGCCAGAGCAGCACGCACAGCACTTGGCCCGTGTTTGTATGGATGTACAACCTCCCTCCCTGGTTGTGCATGAAAAAGAAGTACATACAAATGAGTATGCTAATTCAAGGGCCAAAACAACCTGGTACCGACATCAATCTATATCTCGGGTTGTTGAAAGAGGATCTAGCCATGTTATGGGAATCCGGAGCCAATACGTATGACGCTGTCGCACAAGATTATTTCACTATGAGAGCCGTGTTGGTCACTACGGTGCAAGACTATCCAGGTTGCGGATATTTCTCGGGGTAGGTTATCCAAGGATTCTACGCATGCGTTAGGTGCATGGATAACACGACCTATCTCCAACTAGAGAAAGATCCAGGGTCTTCGAAAACTGTGTTCATGGGGCACCGAAGGTGGCTTGGAAAGAATGATGCATGGAGAAAACATGGAAATCTGTTCAATGGAAAATCCAAGACCCGAGGAATCCCAGAGCGGAGGAGCAGCGAATAAGTGGATGAATTGCTGAAAAACTGGAAAGAGTGTCCTAAACCGAGAAAGAAGCGAAAGAGGCAGCAATACAAGCTGTTGATGAAGGTATGAAAAACAAGGTCTATTTTCTGGGAGTTGCCATACTGGAAGTTTCTCCGCACGCCTCATAGCCTTGACATCATGCATATCACAAAGAACGTGTGCGAGAGTCTAGTCGCCACCCTAATCAACATGCCGGATAGGACGAAAGATGGTCCTAAAGCAAGGAACGACTTGATATTCATGGACATCCGAAAGGATCTTCACGGAGGATGCCCTACTCCTGATGATCAGGAAGATGACGATGATCATCAGTCGGGATTGAAAGGGTAAAGAGGTCAAGAAGAATGAATATTACTGCCCTCCTTCGTGCTTCACACTAAGCCATGATGAGATCAAACAGTTTTTCAATTGCCTTCTAGGAGTCAAATTTCCTTACGGCTACGCGGGCAAGATAAGCAGGTACCTAAATGAGGCTAAGCAGAGGTTTAGTGGGATGAAGTCTCACGACTGTGTCGTGCTAATGACGTAGATACTTCCGGTTGCACTACGAGGTATAATGGACGAGCATGTCCGAGAAACATTGTTTGGGCTCTGCAAGTTTTTCGACGTCGTCTCTCGAAAGTCAATTGGCGTGAAACAGCTCGGGAGGCTACAAGAGGAGATCGTGGTGATACTATGCGAGCTTGAGATCTACTTCCCGCCCGCATTCTTCGACATTATGGTGCATCTGCTGGTCCATATCATGGAGGATATCATCCAACTCGGGCCGATGTTCCTCCGCAGCATGATGCCATTCGAAAGGATGAACGGACACATCAAAGGATACGTTCGCAACAGGTCCCATCCAGATGGAAGCATAGCCAAGGGCTTTCTGGCCGAAGAGTGCATCTCTTTCTGCACGAATTATCTAGGCATCAAGAACCCTGTCAGCCTTCCCGTCAATAGGCACCTTGGCAAGCTCGATGGATCGGGTCACCGAGAGGGTCGTCGCGTACTGCATGCAGACTACGATTGTCGACGCGTAGACTTTGATAGAGCAAACCTAGTCACGCTACACCATTTAGAACTGGTCGATCCTTGGGTACAAAAGCACAAAAGGTCAATCGAGAAGAAGTATAGTGATCGGGGCATACAAAGGATGCAGGGAGAAATAATCAAAGAGCACAACTCAGATTTCACGCGTTGGTTGAGGCAGACGCTCCTAGATAATCCCCCGCAATCGCATTCTGCGGAGGAAAACATCATATTCACCTTGTCGCAGGGACCCATGCACAACCTGGTGACCTATCAGGCGTATGATATCAACGGCTACACATTCTACACGAAGGAAAAGGACAACAAGTGTGACTATCAGAACTCAGGCGTAACATCGGAATTCTACACCGATGACAACGTGAAGGAAAGATTTTACGGAAGGATCGAGGAGATCTGGGAGCTCGACTACTGTGGAGAAAAGGTGCCGATGTTCCGTGTCAGATGGGCCAAGAGCGTCGAAAGAGAAGACCGGTTTTACAACCATGTTAATACCCGAATCAGCCAAATCCAAGGCCGTCGGTGCGCACATCGCCGCGAAAAATGAACCATGGGTACTGGCTAGCAAAGTGGACCAATGTTTTTTTATTACCGACCCGACAAAGCCTAGCCGTATTGTCGTGAGGAGAGGAAAAAGAAACATCATCGGAATGGATGGAGTCGCCAACGAGCAAGACTTCGACCAGTATGGTGATCCAAAGATTGAAGATGACGACGACTACGATGAAGAAACATACATCACAAGAAGAAAAAGGACAACCTTACCCAAAAAAGGTAGCCCGTTCGAGCGAAGAAACATAAAAGTGCCAGGGCTAAATTATTCAACCACGACAAAGAAGGGAAAAAATATTGTAAAACGCTAGCTCAAAAAAGATTGTAAAACGCATGCTCAAAAAAGATTGTATTGATGCATATGGATGGCATATTATTAATGGACACATTATTATTTAATTTCTTTCTATTTTGAATCACTTTTGTACCACTTTTGATGATATATATGTACCATTTTTGTCATATAAAACATATAACAGATATTTTATATAGTTTACATAATTTTTGGGATATTTTTTAACATTTTAAAGTAGTTTTAATATAAAAATAAAAAATGGGGGCACCAGGGTTCGAACCTGGGTGCTCCAATTTTAGTGAGCGTACAAATCTAGGGCGGAACCAGTGGAATATGCAAGTGCTAGTGTCAACAAATGGGGCGGCAGCCTTTTGTTTAACTTGACACGACACTTAGCCGTAGCGCACCCTTACCTAGTGTGCTACGGTTACCAGTAGCGCACTAGGTAAGGGTGCGCTACAGCTAAGTGTTGTGACAAGTCTGCTGCACACGGTCATCTCCCATCTCCCATCTATCTCATAACCTAAGCTGCTACCGACGCGCCACCTCCGCTCGATCTGCCGCCTCCGCTCGCCCGCTGCCTGCCGAGGAGGAGGAGAGGAGGCCGCCGCGTCCGTGGAGGAGGAGAGGAGGCCGCCGCGTCCGAGGAGGAGGAGAGGAGGCCGCCGCGTCTGTGGAGGAGGAGAGGAGGCCACCGCGTCCGAGGAGGAGGAGAGGAGGCTGCCGCGCGTCCGTGGAGGAGCTCCGTCCGCGCTCTTCGTCATCGTCCGTGCGCTCTTCATCATCGTCGTATTTGAGGTGAGCGTCCCCTCTCCCCTCTCTCCCCTCTCTGACCTAGGGTTCCTCTGCATCGTGCTCTTCTTACTTGATTCGTAGACAAAAACATTGTGCTCTTATTTGAGGTCATCCTGCCGAGGGTTTCCTGACCTAGAACACAAAATTTCAACCCAAATTAGGGTTTCCTCCTCTCTTTGGTGTCTGATATTGGACAGTGTTTTACCTAGTGAATAGCTTCGAGCACATGAACCCTAGCTTGATTCAGTGATAGTGTTGTTGGTGATACACGAGGAATATACTGAAATGATTTGTAGAAATACTTTCTAGGAAATTGATTTGTTTTCTATCAAATCTGACAGTGTAATGATGTATAGGTTTGATTCCTAAAGTTTAATTGATTCCCAAATCTGAAAGTGTAAGTAGAGATGGATGACAAATATGAAATATAAGACATCCATTTCTTATAATGTTTAGTGGTATTGCACTTTGTGACATCCATTTCTGTAGAGTGTGTATCTGTGAAGTGAATGTCCAGAAAGCAGGTTGAGATGATGCCAAAAGAATTGACAGCTAGATGATGCCTTGTCTTTGTTGTTGTAAATAGTTGATTTGTGTTGATCCTAGGCTTTTGGTTGTAGTGTTGATGATAGTTACTGAATTTTGTAGTGTGCCTTGATTAATTCTTGGATGCCATAGTGGTAACCCCATATGCTGAATTAGAAATATGTTTTACCTCATTTGTATATGCTACACAAGCATAGCTTGCATGTGCTTGTGATGTTGCTAATAGAACAGTATTCCTTCAGGAATGTCTAGATGATTTATCAAAGGAATATGATTTAAATTTATACTCTGAGTGCTTGCAATGATTCCTGGCTAAACTAGCTAGGAAGATGATAAGAAATATATTTACTTCTATTTAGCACATGATCTTAAGTGGCTTCTGTAGGTGGTCTAGCTGCTATGGTAAAATATGATTACATGATACTATTCTTGTTTTCTTTCATTCTTGACAGCAATTGTATAAAGATCTGATTCATAAGTTGGTTGTTAGGAAAATGATGAATTACATTTAGAAAGCTTTTACTAAATGATTAACTAGACAATATATCATGTAATGGTTGTTCTTGTACTGATGTCTTTGGCTACTAGTTTGATCTCTGGTAGTTCTACTGGAGAGATGTCTTTGGCTACTAGTTTGATCTCTGCTGCTGTAATTTGCTTGTTTTCAAGACCACCTGAAAGTTCTACATCTAATATATTACCCTGCCTAGTTGTAATTCTTGGTTATGCTCTCCTTTAAATCCCAGTTAGAGTGGTTGCTGTGCTTTGTTGTATTCGTAGCTATATTACCCTGCCTAGTTATATTCGTATGCAGGTGCTTGTATGAAATGAGTCCTGATTTTCGCCAAAATGTTGATTAACTTCCGTTTTGGTAGAAATCAGGCACTCCTAGTTTAACAAAAATGAGCAAAGGTAATGCCGGATTTTTCCGCGCACTTTACTAACCATTATTTGCATTTTATTAGTGCAAACATGTGTGACAACGACGAGGCTGGATCTTCTCAGCGTATCAACGCTGAAGGAGAAGTGAGACCTCAAAACAGACCCTTGTCATTCTGGGAGGAGGTCGAGCGGCTAGAAAGAATGACAGAGGGTGATGAAGAATACAACCCTTCCGAGAGCGACGCTGATGAGATGGAAGACGCGGAGGAAGAAGAAGCGGACGAAGGAACGGCAGATGATGAAACCACTAATGGCGGCGAGGGCACAACAAGTGGTAGTAATCCGCCTAAGAAGAAGGAAAGGCGCCCGAACACGGTCGGCACCGTCAGAGAGGAAATTACCGAAGTGAGCCCAACAGGGGTTCCTTTGGCGCTCGACCATGTGGTCAAAGGGTACGGTGGGCAAGTGGAGGCTATCACCCGGACCGCCTTCTCGATGAACACCGAGAATCTCCGGCATAAAGATAATGGCCATTTGCGCACACTCCTCTTCGAGAAGCTGCACGCAAGATACAAGTTCCCCCTTCAGTATCGGAACACAGATTATCATGGGAATGAAGTAAATAAATCCTCCCTCATGAGGATGAGCACCGCCCTGGCCAGCTGGAGAACCCAGATAAAGAAGAAGATATTTAAAGAAGGGAAAAGTCTCGAGGAGATCCAAAAGATTGACCCGCAGATCACCGAAGATCAATTCCAGGAGTTCAAGGCCAAGTGCAAATCCGAAGCAGCCAAGGCCTCGAGTAAGCGGGGAAAGGAATTGCAGGCGATGAACATAGGTCACCACCATCTCGTATCTGGTGGTTACAGAGTTGTGGAGCCCAAATGGGATAAGGAGGATGACGAGTATAGAGCTAAGGGGATACCTAACCCCTTTTCGAAATTTGAGAACAAGCAGCTTCGAAACTTTATCAGGGCTCGTTACCATGTGGACCCCAAAACCAAAGAACTCACCATGGAAACTAAGGTGAAGGACTTCGAGGTTCTTGCGGTAAGTAATTTAATTACCGCGGATCAAGTCGATTACATTCTAATCGATCAAGTCGAATTTCTAAACGGTTCATGTTACTTCTTCTGCAGGAGCAGGAAATTGCTAGTCAGGGATCCCATGGTTCCTCATCCCATGGGTCGACGGCGGCCACCCGGTGGGATAACCCTTTTAACAGTGCGATGAACTGGGCCAAGAAAATCACGCCGGTTACAAAGAAGCCATCGTCGGCTGGCCGTCTGGCCGGCTACGGGGCTAAGAATTGGGTGGATCATTTTGGTCCACCCCTGAGGACGCGTGTGGAGGGAAGGAGCGACGAGGAAAACCGCGAGGTTCAGGAACTTAAGGAACAAGTGGCACGGATCCTGCAGATCGTCCAAGACAACCTAGCAATCGCATTCACCTCCATCCTGCCTACCTTGGTGGAGTCACTATCGAACTGGAGTGCGGGTGGTCGACAAGGACCGTGCCCGATTCCAAGCATGGTCAGTAGCCACTCAAACAATGCGGCGCCGGCGAACCCGGTGAATTATGTGTTCGTGACTCCGCCCGCTAGCACGGCGGTGTCGAAAGCATTGGTGACTCCGCCCGCTAGCACGGCGGCGCCGGAAGCATTGGTGACTCCGCCCGCTAGCACGGTGGCGCCGGAAGCATTGGTGACTCCCCCTGCCATCACTGCGGCGTTGGAGCTTAATGCAACCGATAGGAAGAATACACCGGCGGCCGGCACCGCACCATCAAGCAGCCCCTCCGTCTCTTGCACGCTCGTCGTCGTATGCGGTGCCTCGACATTAGCCGAGCTCGACGCCATCACGGTAAACCAAATACTTTACCGCCTTGCCATTTATTACTCTTATGGCATCTTTTTAATGCCATACATGTTTTTCGCAGACGGATGTTCCATGCACTCTCTTAAGCTTCGTGAACAACGAGTTGAGGGATGTTGCCAAGGGTACCATCATTCAACCCTTGCACCGCGTGTTCCACTCAAAGCCGATGCCAGATAGCATGCATAGGGTTAAAATTATCTGGGTGCTAAGGGGCTGCGATGACCTGGAACCTCCCATTCAACCCCTAGGAGCGGATGAAGAAGAGCCGGCTGTCCTCAGAAGTTGCTGCGGCTTATTCCTTCTATGGAAAAAGAGCATGATTTGTTTGGGGACGGCCAGGGCCATCACCCCACAGACAACAACACTGCCTGTCGTGCCAGCGCCAAGCCATGGCAAGACCCCCACACCGCTACCGTCGTCACCTCCACGCGATTGTTCGGCTGGTCATATTGACATGACCATGGGGCAGGATCCGAACGAGGATGACGAAGATTACTTCGATGATTTCATCAACACTAATCTTTTCCCCGGTGACCTAAACGAAGACCCAGCTGGTGGCCCCGCAGAGAAAGCCACTTGCAACAAACGTCTCTTTGGTTCTCAGGAGACGCCTCCAGCTTGCACCTTCACCGAGCCAGCGGATACATCCAACTGGCCCTTTGTTCTAAGCCCTGACACACTACATAGGGCAATCAATGCTCAGATTGCGGTGCCTACCCACTTCCCAAAAGGCAAGAAGACGAGGAAAAGAAAATCTCGCAGCTCGAGCCAGCCGGTGGTGTCAACTGCGAATCCGATCAGGTTTCAGGACGGGCCACCAAGACCAAAGGGTATTATGTGGAGGATACATGTGGCGGGTGAGCCCATGCTAACTAAGAAATTGCTCAGGCTCGCCACTTCAGAAATGAGGAGTGTGCATGACGGTGTGCTGATGATAGAGAGATGCCTTCTTGCGGAGAAAGATCCCTCGCACCCGGTATTCGTGGTTAAGGTGCCACGAGGCTTGGGCTTCGTCGATAATGTCCCCGCGGATCTGTTCTTCCTGCGGTTTGATGACATCTTCAATATGTTCCACCTGTATCCGCTGCACTATACCATGGTACGCATGTTTTCTCTCAGCCTGGCCATTCAGATCATTAGAGAGAACACCCCGGGCATCGCTATAGTGGACCCCTACTACATGCGTGATGGCTGCTTGGGAAGCTCCATTGAACGGCGATTCGTGGCCTCGTACCTCCAAGGCATCTTGGTGGCGAACAAGACAAAGGAATACATTCTCGTGCCTTTCTTTCCCGAGTGAGTCATTATTCACTCGCCGCCATAACATGCTTTATTAGATTTTCATCATTCTTTTTCCAACACATTTCGTTTGAATTGTTTTGCGCAGAGATCAACACTGCACACTCATCTGCTTGTCGCTGAAACATTCGCAAGCCACGTATTTCGACTCAGGGAGTCAAGAAAAGAAGAAAAACTTTGACAAGATCAAGGAAGTTCTGGATGATGCTCTCACCGGCTATGCCTCAGCAGAAGGCGCCACCTTCGTGCGTAAGAAGCTCAAGTTTGGCAGGCACGTCTTCACCCATGTGACGGAATTCCCCTGCATGAAGTAGCCGGCAGGCAGTCAAAAGGAAGCCTTCTATGCACTCCATCACATGAGGGCGTTCCTACTAGAGCAACAGAATTCTACGCTGCCAGATCATCTCAAACGGTGGGCCGAAGTCAAGGCCAGGATCAATGATTCAGATATTAGACAAGAGATGTATCGCATCCAGCAACAGTTTGGGGCAATCATTAGCCATGATGTCATGACTTCAGGGGGGTCTTCTACGGAGGCAATCCCCCGAATAACCGTGACGTAGTAGATCGCCTAAAGATGTAGGGTGACTATAGGGCGTTCATGACGAAACAAGGCGTCCTCCCGTTCCCTGAGCCGAGCCAGAAGTCTTGATTTGTTGGTCTAGTTGTAGTTCTTTATCCCCACAAGTACTTGTGTATGTCGCCATGTACATGCTACTACTTGGTATTTTTTGCTTACTTTGTTACCTTATTTGATAAGTATATCTTTATATGCGACTTTTACTTGTTTTTTCACCCACCATTTAATTATTATTGCCAAGTTTTAGATGACGTGGTACGTCGTGTACAAGGGACGGGTTCCCGGAGTCTACGATGATTGGGAAGACTGCCGGAGACAGGTGCACCGTTTCAGCGGCAATAGCTACAAAGGGTACAACACTATGGCGAAGGCGGAAGCTAGATACGCGCGCTATCTAGCGGGAGTTAGGACGAGGAACCAGATGAAGACCTATACCTCCGTCGCGGTGATGGTTATCGTCCTTGGTTGTCTGTCCTGCATGTTCCTACTTTAGATGTCTAGGCGAGCTTCCGCGAGCTCTAACTTGGTTGAGACATGTATTCATGTCATCACTAGCTACTTTGTAACTTGATCGAAATAATGTAACTTATACTGTGTATTTATGTATGTGACTTATCTATATGTATTTGTTTCTATCTTGTCTGTGTATTTATTTTTGTATTGTATATCTGTGTATTTATTTTTGTACTGTATATCTGTGTATTTATTTTTGTACTGTATATCTGTGTATATCAGCTGTATTGTATATAATATGTATTGAATATCATCTGTATTGAGTACTTTTTTTTGAAAAGCTCAGCCGTGGCACACATATACTTGGTTAGTGGTGCACTACGTTGGTGGCGCACGTGGTCAAATACTAGTAGCACACTATGTCATGCGCCACAGGAAAAGCAGTAGTGGCGCACAAGGTAGTGCGCTACCACTAACTAGATACTAGTAACGCACTATGTCATGCGCCACAGGGAAAACAGTAGTGGCGCACAAGGCAGTCCGCTACCACTAACTTGAGATACCCAGAAGGCGCACTGGCAGCCGCCACGGGCACTTTTAGCCAGAAGCGAAGTCATGGCGCACCCCTAGTGCGCCACGGAAGGGGAAAATAGGTGCGCCACAGACATGCGTTTTCCTAGTAGTGTCCGCCGTAGTAGTGTCCCTCTCACACCATCTTGGAGTTAATAACTTCTCTAGCTATAGATTAATACGCCAGGTAACTAAAACAACTCACATATTAGGGAGTGCCTCAATTGCGAGCTCCTCGAAGATGTCTGAGGACGGGATCCTAAGACATCTTCGAAAAGCTCTGCTGTAGTGGTGTCCCTGCTCTTGCACACCATCTTTCAGTTTATATCTTCTCTAGCTAGATCAGTATGCTGGTGGAGCTAACTAATTTCACATATTAGAGAGTGCCTCTATGGCGAGCTCCTCGAAGATGTCTGAGGACGAGGTCCTAAGTCCTAAGACATCTTCGAGAAGCTCCACCGTAGTGGTGTCCCTGGTCTCGCACACCATCTTGAAGTTCTTCACAAGAATGCATACCTATTTATAGATTAAGCAACACAACACAGTGTCGGGCACTGAAGACATAATGTCAGCACACTCACCCCTAGTGTTGCCACCCACCCAAAATAGTGTTGTCATTTACTAGATTAGTGTTGCCCACTGAGAACATAGTGTCGACATGTTATCGCCACATCCACATTTAGTCCTCGTTGGTGCCTCCAACCGGGACTAAAGATTCATCATATCTTTAGTCCCGGTTGCTGGCTTTAATTTTGTTTTTTAGATTAGTACTAATTAATTATGATTATGTTAGATGTACTTAATATAATGTAGATGAGCCGGCAATGGATGTACGCTGACCGACTCTCTAGCGAGTTCATTAAAGGCATGCATTCTTTTCTCCTTGTGGCCGAGGCAAACAAGTGGAATGGTTTTATGTCTTGTCCATGTGGTGTCTATCGGAATCATAAGGAATACTCTTCCTCAAGAGTCCTTCATAGCCACATGTTTCGGTCCGGTTTCATGACCGGCTATAATTGTTGGACCAAGCACGAAGAAAGAGGGGTTATAATGGAAGACAACGAAGAAGAAGAGAATGATAACGACTACCCTACTATGTCCCCTGAATACGATGGTACTACAATGGAAGACATTGATGAATAAAAAGATGAAGAACGGGCATCAGATCTGCCCGATGATGATCTTAGTCGGGCCATTGCTGATGCCCAGGAAGAATGTGTAACTGAAAGGGAGAGGTTGAAGTTCAAGCAGATGTTAGAGGATCGCAACAAATTGTTGTACCCAAATTGTGAAGATGGGCACAAAAAACTGGGTAGCACACTGAAATTGCTGCAATGGAAGGTAGAGAACGGTGTGACTGACAAAGGATTTGAAAAGTTGCTGAAAATAATGAAAAAGTTGCTTCCAAAGGATAACGAACTTCCCGCCAGTACCTATGAAGCAAAGAAGGTTGTCTTCCCTATAGGATTAGAGGTGTAGAAGATACATGCATGCATTAATGACTGCATCCTCTACCGCCATGTAGGAAATCTGAGAATTTGGATGCATGCCCAGTATGCACTACATTGCGGTATAAGATAAGATGAGATGACCCTGGTGATGTTGAGGGCGAGCGCTGCATGAAGAGGGTTCCTTCCAAGGTGATGTGGTATGCTCCTATAATACCACGGTTGAAACGTTTGTTCAGGAACAAAGAGCATGCCAAGTTGTTGCGATGGCACATGGAAGACCGTAAGAAAGACGAGATGTTGAGACAGCCCACTGATGGGTCACAGTGGAGAAAAATCGAGAGAGAGTTTCCAGACTTTGCAGGTGATGCGAGGAACTTATGGTTTGGTCTAAGTACAGATGACATGAATCCTTTTGGGGAGCAGAGCTGCAGTCATAGCACCTGGCCTGTGACTCTATGTATCTATAACCTTCCTCCTTGGTTGTGCATGAAGCGGAAGTTCCTTATGATGCCAGTGCTCATCCAAGGCCCGAAGCAACCCGACAACGACATTGATGTGTACCTAAGTCCATTAGTTGAAGAACTCTTACAGTTGTGGCACGGACAAGATGTATGTGTGTGGGATGAGAACAAGAAGGAGGAATTTGACCTACGAGCGTTGTTGTTCATAACAATCAATGATTGCTCTCGAGAACATTTCAGGACGCACAAACATGGGATACAATGCATGCACACACTATTTAAATGAGACTGAAAGTATATATTTGGATAAATGTAAGAAGAATGTGTACCGGGAATCGTTGCTTTTCTTCATACGCACCCTAAGAAAGAAAGGTAAGCATTTCAATGGTGAGGCAGACAGTCGGTGTAAGCCTATCCACTATACTGGTGATGATGTATTTGATATGGTGAAGGATTTAAAAGTAATCTTTGGAAAGGGTCCTGATAGACAATCTGTTCTAAAGGACGATATCGTACACGCACCCATGTGGAAAAAGAAATCTATATTTTGGGAGCTACCCTATTGGAAAGTCCTAGAGGTCCGCTCTGCAATTGATGTGATGCACCTGACAAAGAATCTTTGCGTGACGCTGCTAGGCTTCTTGGGCGTGTATGGGAAGAGCAAAGATACAACTGAAGCACGGCAGGACCAACAACGTATGAAAGACCGAGACGGTATGCATCCAGAGTTGTTTGAAGGTACTGCTAGCTACGCTCTTACCAAAGAAGATAAGAAAATCTTTTTTGAAGTCCTTTACAGTATCAAGGTCCCGTCTGGTTTCTTGTCGAACATAAAGGGAATAATAAATATGGCAGAGAAAAAATTTCAAAACCTAAAGTCTCATGACTGTCACGTGCTTATGACCCAGCTGCTTCCGATTGCATTGAGGGGACTCCTGCCGGAAAATGTTCGAGTACCCATTGTGAAGCGATGTGCGTTTGTCAATGCAATTTCTCAGAAGGTAATCAGTATAGATAGTCTACCAAGGTTACAGAAAGATGTGGTCCAATGTCTTGTCAGCTTCGAGTTGGTGTTCCCACCATCCTTCTTCAATATTATGACGCACCTCCTAGTTCACCTAGTCGAAGAGATTAACATTCTCGGTCCTGTATATTTCTACACAATATGTTCCCCTTTGAGAGGTTCATGGGAGTGTTAAAGAAATATGTTCATAACCGTGCTAGGCCATAAGGAAGCATCTCAAAGGGATATGGAACAGAGGAGGTCATTGAGTTTTGTGTTGACTTTATTCCTGACCTTAAGCCCACCGGTGTTCCTAAATCACGACATGAGGGTAGACTTAGTGGAAAAGGCACGCTAGGAAAGAAAGCAAGGATATGTATGGACGGACATTCTCTCACTAAAGCACACTACACAGTTCTGCAAAGTTCCACCTTGGTGGCTCTGTATATCGAGGAACACAAGAATATTGTACACTCCAACAACCCGGGGAAGCCTGGCTCCTGGATTAGAGATGAACACATGAGGACTTTCGGCGGTTGGTTGCAGACACATCTCATGAATGACATAAATGTTGAAGAGCAGTTGTACTTGTTGGCCAGGTCACCATCTTCGACTATATTGACTTTCCAAGGGTATGAGATAAATGGGAATACATTTTACATGATCGCCCGAGATAAAAAGAGCACCAATAAAAACAGTGGTGTCTGATTTGATGCAACAGACGAGAATGGGCAAAAGGATACATATTATCGTTACATAGAGGAGATATGGAAACTTGACTATGGACCTTATTTTAATGTCCCTTTGTTTCGGTGCAAATGGGTCAAGCTGACAGGAGGCGGGGTTGAGGTAGACAAGAAATACGAAATGACAACAGTGGATATCAACAACCTTGCATATAGAAATGAACCATTTGTACTAGCCAATGATGTGGCGCAGGTTTTTTATGTGAAGGACAAGTTTTTTATGTGAAGGACGTGTCTACCAAACCGAGAAAAAGGAAAGATAAGCAAAATAATACAGCATACGATGAGTCAAAGCGCCACATAGTTCTTTCAGGAAAAAGAAACATCATGGAGGTGGAGGATAAGACAGACATGTCAGAAGATTATGATAAGTTTCATGAAATTCCGCCCTTCGCTGTGAAGGATGACCCAAGCATCCCGTTAAGTAAGGAAGATGCTCCATGGTTATGGATTAGAAGAAAACCCTAACAATAGAGATGTGTGGATGTTGGTGATGTATAATATTATTAAACCTTTATTTTTAATAATCTGCTTATATATATATGGATATGAACTATCTCGATCTCAATAGTATTGCAACTTGCTGTGGCCAGACATTTATTAATATTAAAATGTAAAAATTAGTCATAATCATATCTAGCCCCGTAGTACATAGCTTCAGGGTCGTCTTCAGAATCGTCATCGCTATCGGGTTGCCGTACGCTTGCCGATCCTCAGCCCTTCCCCAGCTTGTGCACGGGGGAACGGGGGAGGGGGCCCCTGCCACTCCGGCCTCGGATTCACGACGCGCGGGGGAGGGGGCTCCTGGATGACGACCCCGGTACGCCCTAGGCCTTCACCACCACGACCATTCTTGTGGCTATGCGACTGGTTAAAGTGCGGGTACCTCAGGCGAGGATGGTCTCCCATGGCGATGTAGCGCATCACGCCGGCGATAGTCCGGTTCGCCCACCACAGGCAGCGACCGGCCTCGTTGTGGTTCACTGGGGGCGGGCCGTCACCCTCATACCTGGCGAGCTCCCTTTCCTGCCGGTTTGCGAAGAAGACATTCCAGGTGTCTAGGTTGTCGGGATCCCAATGGGGATCCATCCGCTGCTCTAGTGTGAGCTCGAGGTAGAAGTGGTTCGTGATGGCCGCCTGGCAGGCCGAACCTTGAGGCACAGAAGGAACATGAACCCCTCCAGTGCTCAACATCCAGCCGGCGGGCAGCCGGTACCCCGACGGGCATGGGTAGCTGGAGGCGCACAGCGCCTCGGTCTCCTCGAGCGTCAGAAAGGCCCAGTAAGTGGTGTCCATTGTTGTGAGAGAGAAGGTGTGGATGTGTGGATGGACATGGCGGTCGGCCTAGGTATAGAGGGAAATCACGGGAGAACATGGCGGGAAGCAGGGGAAATAGCGGGAAAACATGGCGGAAAGCAGGGGAAATGGCGGGAAGTGGGGGAAATGGCGGGAAAACATAGCGAGAAGCGGGGGAAATGGCGGGAAATATGTTTTACTCCTAGTTGCTAGTTTTAGTATTAAATATTATATTTCTAATGAGTATATTATTTTTTTGAATATTTTGGTATATAATATGTATTTTCTGTTTTTAAATAATAAACTATATTTTTACAACATTTGTACTAAATATAATACTTGTTAAACAATAGATAATTTTATTTAAGTTTTATAATAAAGTATGATAATAGATTTAAATTATAGATCTTCTTTTTCTGAAAATTTTGATATATAATACATAATTTTTTGAAAAATATAAACCATTTTTCTTTTTGGCGCCAAAAATCACCTTTAGCCCCGGGTTGTAATACAAACCGGGGCTAAAGGGTGTACGCGCGCGGGAAGAGCGGCGGGCGAAAACACGTTTAGCCCCGGGTTGTAATACAAACCGTGGCTAAAGGGGGACCTTTAGCCCCGGGTTGTAATACAAACCGCCCCGGTTTGTATTACAACCCGGGGCTAAAGGGGGGTACAAATACCCCCACCCCCACCCCGGGTCGTGCCACGACCCGGAGAGCCGTTTTCACCTTTCCAGAGCTAGAGCCACCGCGCCGTCCGTCCCGCCACCGGCCATCTCCGCGCCATCTGTCCCGTCGCCGCTCACGCCCGTGGAGCTCGCCACAAGATCGCCACATACTCATACCAAGATCTCCGCCTCATTGTCTTAAGGTGATAAATGTCAATCAATTTTGGTTATGTGTTAATTTTGGTTAGTATTAATTAGGTTAGTATTAATTAGTATTATAGGTTAGTATTTATTATTAGGTTAGTATTAGTATTAGGTTAATATTAGTATTAGTTAGTATTAGTATTAGGTTAGTATTTAGTATTATTATTAGTATTAGTATTTAGTAGTTAATAGTAGTATTAGGCTAATATTAATATTAGGTTAATTTGGTATTACTATTAGTATTAGTATTTAGTAGTTAGTATTAGTATTTAGTATTAGTATTAGTTAGTATTAGTATTAGGTTAGTATTTAGTTAGTATTAGTATTAGGTTAGTATTTAGTATTAGTATTAGTTAGTATTAGTATTAGGTTAATTCTATAGGTTAGTATTATCTAGGGTTAGTTAGGGTTAGTTAGAATACTTAGTTAATTAGGTTTAGTTTAGTTTGTGTTAGGTTTAGGGTTAGTGTTATTAGGACAATACTTAGTGATTTGGTTACTGTTTATATTTTATGATTGTTTATTACTATTATTTAGTTATGCCACGTCCTTCTTGTCCGAGCCTACTGGACTTCGTCGGTTCCGGGGATGTCCGAGCCTGGGCTCCGCCGGGTTGGCACTAGGAGGTGCTACCTGTGGGGACTCGTACCTTGGTGAGGAATCCGGGTATCATCGTCGACCCAGAGCTTCTTTGGTGGCGTCCACAAGGTCTAGGAGCGGTGCAGAGGAAGCCGGCCCCCGAGGAGGTGGTACGTCGTCGTATCAGGGAGGAGGACGAGCACGTACGGCGATATATGTATCTTTTGGAGACTAGGCTCTCCAATATATGGCAGGTTCACGGATCTCACCCGAGCTATTCTCCGGTGATGGTTCCTCTTCTCTGGTTGCAGAGCTGCCGTAGCACAGAACGCGGCAACCGAGTTCGCTAGTTTGATATGAGCAAGATGTATTAATAATGTACTTTATATTATAAGCGAGATATGAGCGAGATGTATTAATAATGTACTTTATCTTATATTATTTTACTTTATCTTAATGCAAAATTGTTTCATTATTAGTACGTAATCTTTTTTCTGTATCCGAGTTGCCGCAATTGTAATATTCTTTTACCTAATGCAATATTCTTTTTCTGTATTAGTTAAGCTATGGATGGTAGACGGAATGAAGAGGAGCTTCTCAACATGATAGATGAGGGTACTGGGGGTTATTATTACGATGGCTCCGAGTATTTTAATTTGTCTGGAGGAGACGAGGGTGGAGACGATGGTGCTGACCATGGTGAAGACACCATAATAATAACAAACTCCGTCGAGGTATATAAAGCCTCTATCGATCGATCACTAGTATAGATGCACTAATTCATTCGTATATATGTACTGACGAATGTTTCTTCTCTTAGACCTCCGCTTCCGGCCAATCTTCTACAAGGACAAGATGCCCGACACACAAGTTGCCCACTGATGTCCATTTCAGCATTGACTTAGTCTCTCCGCTGGGTCAACCGTTGGAGCCCAAAGAATCCGTGAATGCATTTATAACTCAATGCGGAGTGATTGTTAGATACACCGTCCCGATCACCACGCGAAATTGGAATAATCCAGGAAAGAAAAGGGATCCGGCTGGGGCTAGTTTTGTAGATGACAGAGTGAGAGATGCGATGTGGAATTCTGTCAGGACACATTTCACCCTACTAGTCTTGGAGACTGATGAGGTCACACAACAAATGACGAGGAAAGTCAAGCACTTCGCTCTTAAGAAGATGGGCGAACTATTCAAGGAATGGAAGAAAAGATTGTACCACAAGTATGTCTTGAAGAAAAAAGCTCCTCCATTCACTGGCCCACTAGAGATGCAGCAGGATAACTGGGCTGTATTTGTGGAATACAAGAACTCAGCACCAGTTGTGGCAATGTCAAAAAAGAATAAGATAAATGCAGCCAAAAAGAAATATCACCATCATATGGGCACAAGTGGCTACAGGAGTGCCATGCCTAAGTGGGATAAAGCTGAGGCTGACTTGGAGGCTAAAGGGGTCACTCGAGCTATGTCTCGTTGGCCCAGGAGGTCAAGAAATTGGATACTCGGGCATGGGGCATCGTATGACCCAGAAACATGCGAGATTGTTGCAGCCAAAGAAGTTTCTTCACCAAGAATAAACTTATTAAAGTGATAAAAGACGTTGAAGAGGGAACGTTTGTTCTCGACAGAGAGACCGATGAGCTGACAAAGGCTCTCGGGAATCCTGAAAAGGCTGGACGAACAAGAGGGTTCGGACCTTCTTGTCCATGGGTTATCGGGTTTCCCGAGGACATTGACACGTATATAAGCCGATCGAGAAAAACAAAGCGGCAAAAAGAGGAGGATGTGGAGCGGTTCGCGAGGTTTGAAGCCATGCTACAGGAGCATCGCCAGGAGCTTAATGAACTTAAAGGACTCCGACAGCAAGATCCTGCACCAGATAGTACGGTCGGCCCATGGCAACAGAAAAGCAGTGTGACTTCCACGGAGGGCCACGGTAATGATGTAACGACGGATGTGTACCCCGTGGATGCAATTAAGGAGAAGACTAGTTGTGAGCTGCATGTTGAACTGAAGAACATATCAATGAAGGTGGCGGTCGGCTTTGCTTTACCTTCTGTACCGAGAGCGACCTACCATTGTAATCCGATTCCAGCTGGTTATGCTCGTGTCGGTGTGGATGAAGTTCAACCGATGTGTCAGTCACTACAGCTTGACATCCCTAGACGTGAAGGGGAGACGAGACTAGGAAAAGTCAGGAATGGCGTCATTCTTTGGAAAAAAGAATACGTCAAGTTTCCAGGCTCGACACCAAGGCCACCTTCTCCACCGAGAAACAATCCATCACCTCCAAGGCCACCGTCTCCTCCCAGTAAAAGTCCACCTCCAAGTCCACCTCCAAGGGCACCGACTCCTCCCAGTAAAAGTCCACCACCTCCAAGTCCAATCCATGACCCCAACACGAGTCCATCTCAATCTACATAGCTGCCTCCACCCACTAAGGGCCAAAAGCAGAAGAATAGCACCGCTTCGTCGAGCGATAACCGACGCCCAAAGCGACAGTTGTCGCCCCTCCCAAGAGTACCTCCAGTTCCTCCCAAGAGGGCTTACGACCTGACCGATGAGGAGACCGATGCGGTCGTACGAGGCGAAGTGGATGCTCATTTTAAAAAGAAACAACCTAAGCCAGAGGTCCAAATAAAACCAGAAACCAAGGAGCACTTTAGGAAATTACTGACGCAGCCATCCCAAGCTTAGTTAAATGCGCCAGATGACTATACACGATATCTTCAGAAGACACTGAAACAGAAGAGATCAAGCGGTAGAGGAAGCATCACAAAAGAGGTTCCCCAGCAGGGGGAACAAGCAAAACAATCGAGTGGTAGCGGAAGCATCAAAATGCACGTCCCTGATACATTGCAAATGTATCTATAATTTTTTATTTTCCATGCTTGGTTTTATCTACTTTCTTATGTTTTGTCCACACTTTGGAGTACTTTTCATATGATTTCTTGGACTAACCTATTAACAAGAGCCATAGTGTCAACTGCATGTTTTCTTCTGTTTTTGGTTCCAAGAAGTCAGAAAATGAATATTCTCGGACTTGGACGAGACAAAACCCAAAGTTATTATTTTACTGGGGGACACTTGGAGCCAGAATATGAGACGGAGAAGGTCCAGAGGGTGGCCACACCACCTGGCCACGCGGCCAAGCTTGGCCCATGCCAAGGGGTGGTGTGGCCAGCCCAGGAACCCCGTCGGCCTCTCCTTCCGCCTATATATTGTCTCTGATACGGAAACCCTAAGTACCCAATCAAAATTCCACGAAAGAGTCTGTAGCCGCTGTCATCTCCATTCCTAGATCGGGAGGGATCTGAAACTCTTCCCGACACCCTGCCGGAGAGGGGAATTCACCCTGGAGGCCTTCTTCATCATCATGCAAGCCTCCGGTGTGATGCGTGAGTAGTTCATCTCTAGACTACGGGTCCATGTAGTAGCTAGATGGCCGGTTATCCTCCTTTTTTCTATCATGTTTAGATCTTGTGATCTTCGTTCATGATCAAGGTCATCTATTTATAATTCTGCATGTTGTGTTTGCGGGGATCCGATGGATATTGAGATGCTATTTTAGATTGATTATTGATTCTATCATGTCTTTGTTATTTGTGATCTTGCATGCTTTCCGTTGTTAGTAGCTATCTTGGCCAAGTAGATGCTAGCAACTCCAAGAGTTAGTATTTATGCTCGATAGTGGGTTCATGCCTCTGTTAATCTGGGGAAGTGACAGAAATCTCTAAGTTACTAGATGTGCTGTTGCTACTAGGGAGAAAACCACAATCCTTTGTTCATAGAACAATCGTATTGTTTAATTTACACGCAATTCGTAAAGCAATAATATGTTGCTTGCAACTTAATACTAGAGGGGGTTTGGATGATAACCTGAAGGTGGATTATTAGTCATAGATGTAGTTGGATGGCGGTCTATGTATAATGTTGTAATGCCCAATCGAATCTCAAAGGAGTCAAGATGATTAGTATATGCTTGTATGCTTTCTTGATGTTTATCAATTGCCCTGCTGTAATTTGTTCACCCAGCATGTTATCTATCTTAAGGAGATCCACCTCTAGTGAACTATGGACCCCGGTCCTTTCTTTTACATTCAATCTACAAACTGTTTACTGCTTTGTGTTTACTTTCTGCAAACTACTACTTGCTTCCATTCGATACATTTAATCCTTTGTTTTCAGCAAAACCGGTGAGATTGACAACCTCATCGTAAGTTGGGGGCAAAGTTCTGTGGTTGTGTTGTGCAGGTCTCCACGTTGCTACTAGTACCGGTAGTGCGCCCTACCAAGGCTCAGCTAGCAACACCTTTGGGGTGTTTCCTTGCTCCTACTGGATTGATAACCTTGGTTTCGTACTGAGGGAAAACTTGCTCCTGTGCTCATCATACCTTCCTCTTGGGGTTCCCCAATGAGCTCGATATATTTTGGGCCATTAGTCCCCAGCTGGGGAAACAAGCAAAACAATCGAGTGGTAGCCGAAGAACCAAAAGAGACGTTCCCCAGCTGGGGAAACAAGCAAATCAATCGCTCCCCCCGCTCCAGGTGCAAATACCCGAACCTCAACTATATGAGGGAGAACCTATGGATCCGGAAACGGCTAAGATATTGGCCGAGCAATGTAATATGTCTATTCATGACATTATTCACGGCGATATGCCCAAGGCTGAGGTAGCACCCAAATTTGTTCACGGGGAGCCTCTGGTCAGTTCTGAGAGGCTTCGGAATATGCCAACAAAAATGCGACGATTCCATGAATGGTACATGAAAGCATCGAAAGAAGAGCGATATTCGCTCATACTGAAAGTTCGAAAATCGCATTACTTCACTGAAGACTAGGTCCCTGTTGAATTTACAGAATTATTTTAGTTATTCAATCTAAAGGAACTCGACAAATCTATCCTCAGTTGTTATTCTCTGTAAGTGATTACTTTATTTATGTAATTAAGTCTCTATCTCAGCTTGTTCAATTTATTGCCGGTAAGTATACTCACTATATTCTTTTGTACGCTATATATAATGATGCAGAATGAAGATTCTCGAATGTAAAAGAAAGGCTATCAATGGATTTGGGTTCATTGACCCACATCGAGTTAATGGAGCTATGCTAAAGGATAAGCCACTGGAGACCGAGCAAAACTTGCTCCGGTTTCTCGTGAACCAACATTTCTGTAATGAAAACTATTTCCTTATCTTGACGGCAAGTGAGTTCTTATACACATTAACTTTTGCTTACTCGATGTTTAGTGTAAATGACGAGTTACTGACGTATGTAAACCTTGCGTAGGTACCACTGGATTCTTCTAAGCATTTCAATTGACTTGGGAAGAGTTCACATTATGGACTCACTAAACAAAGACATTGAAGACTACCGCGGCATTATCGATATGCTCCAGAGGTAATTTCAACCATTATTGCACTATATCGGTTTCCTTCGTTCATTTTCTGGGATATCAAGTAGTTATTAACTCATACATTCATTTTCTTTGTCGGGTAGGGTTTGGACACGGTTCAAGAACAAGGTCCTCGGTCAATAGCGTGAGGAGCTATTTTTTAAATCGGTCTCGGTAAGTAGTACGAGCTAAGTCCGCGCATTTATTTAATTCTAGTTTATGCGCATTTATCATGCTAGAGTTATTATTTGATTGAATTCTATTCTTATAAAGTGCACGAGGCAGCCACGGGGGACTAATCTATGTGGATTCTACGTGTGCGAGTTTAAAATCGAGCTGGAAAATCCGAGTAACCTACTGATAGGTCCGACTTATTTTTAAGACCCGGATCGTATCTTTTGTTGTGAAGTTTTAGGAACCATTCAAGATTCTTCAAGCCGAAGATCAAGCTAGACGATGATACATCCGACTTTGGATCTTGGAGGCCTCCGGGGGCTGCTGTTGGGGATATACTTTCCGGGTATCATCACAGTTCCTCACTGACCAGGGTGGCCCACTTCGGGTTAGAGCTTTGCTTCACGAGCGGCCCAGTCAGGGAGAAAGACGGAGTCCAATCCGGCTACGGGAAGACCCAGAAGACTTACCGACTTAGACCCATAATATTACTTGTAGTTCAAGATGTACTCTATAACCGACTCTTACACGTAGCCGGATAGATCTCTCCTGTAAACCGTAGGCTGGATATCTATATAAGCCGTCCTAGGGAGAGCCTTTAGGACAGACCAATACTCTAGACCCTCAACTCACACAGGCGAAACCCTTATAACCCATATTCCGGCTCTGCCGTATTATTGGATTGCTAGCAGGAGTAGGATCCGTCCAAAGCCGGCGGATTCGAACCTGGGTAAACTTGTGTGCTCACCGTCCCGGAACACCGTACGTCTCACACCCCTCTCTTTCGCACGCCTCGAGAACCACCTCATGGCGTACTTGTCATCAATCCGACGACAGGTAGGGCTAGGGCTAGTTTTTCTTTTCCTTTTTTATGTTTTTAAATGTAATATATTTTGTATGAACTTTGCTAGTGTATTTTATGCGCGAATCGCGTTGGTTTGAATTTTAAAAAAATGTGGTCCATGGCCAGGCGCGAACATTTGGGTCGCGCCACTGGGCGCGATCGGCCGAACAGACCGGACCGCTACCCCAGAGTGATCGCGGACCGATCCAAACAGATAGAAATGGACAATTCTGGTCGCACGTTTAAGTCGGCCCGGTGGAGATACGCTAACGCGTATAGACCCATCACATGGTCTCATGCACGAAACCGAGCTTGTATACATATACTTCTTTCTTTGTGCTTGGCTGCGAGCCTTGTTAATTGCCCCGTACGGTTGAGGTTAATCATAGGTTTTTTTTTACTTGGTTAATCATAGGTCGGTTCGAGCATGTGCCAAGCTAACTGAACAGGAGCTTTTGAAGACGTGCTGGGCTATTCTTAAAGACGATCTCTTATCTACGCTGAATATGTGAACTCCTATTCGCCGCTCCTTGCGGGTAAAACCTATCTAGCGGCCTTTGCGCCGACGCCTAGGCGCTCGTCGCTGTTGGGCTGGCCCAAATTAAGTGAGGTCCTTTACGATTTTCGTTTTCGTTGTAGTTTCTATTTTGTTTTTACCTTTTCATTTTCTTATTTTATTTATCATTTATTTTTATTTTTATTCTGTTATTCTGTATTCTTTTCTATTTTTGTTACTCCCTATGATCCATACATAATAGTTGGCATGGTTTTAGTTTTTGAACTAAAACCACGACAAGTATTATGAACCGGAGGGAGTAACTCTTTATTTCTTTCTTTTCAATTTTGTCCATGTTTTCATTTTTCTTTTCAATTTTTTTATTTATTCTTTTACTTTTGAGAATAGTCAGATTTTTTGTGTAATACTCTCTCTGTGCCATATTAGTAGTCATTGATTTAGTAGTAATTTGAAATAAATCAGCCACGACTAATATGGAAAGGAGGGATTACATTATTGTTTTTTGAATCATGTGGCCAATAATTTTCTACCCATATGAACATTTTCTTGTCATTTTTCTTTCTAGTTTCTTTTTTGTATTTCAAAATCTTATGAATCTCTTTTATTTTATAACAATCGAACATTTTCTAAACCACGTGAACAATTATCTTGAACCGCACGAACACTTTTTCTCTCTTCTCTACATTGTTGGGACTCCCGTACAATAATTTTTTAGCCATACAAACTTTTTTCCTCATATGATTTTTTAAAATACGGGAAACATTTTTGTAAACCAAGCGAGCACTTCTTTCCACCTATGTGCATCTTTAACCTCGCAAACATTTTTTAAAAACTTTATGACTATATTACTTAAAAATAGGTATCATATATGTTTTGATCTTTACATAAAATTGTTCTTTCCAAATGTTAATAGTTCTTATTATGCTAAAAAAATATGCCCACACCCATAGCTGATACTTTTTATGTCAAAAGTCAAAAGTACATGTAAAGGTTTTTACCCAGCGGATGAGATTTCTTGGCACCTAGCAAGGGGCCCTGGATAATTATACATCATGACTGAGTCCGGGAACATTGGCATATACAATTGCGTCATGCATTGCAAACGACGATAAATGTGTCATATGTTGTAGAATATTCAACCATGTCCCTCTGCCTGGTTAGGCACGGTGTTATGTTTGACCGACCACTATTAATAACCGACCACCACTAAGCAATTATCCCCGTATACACAACCACCCGCCATTCTTCCTCTCAACCTTCCACGATCTTGATCGCGAGACGATCGAATCTTTGGTGACTGACGACGTAGGTGATACACCATGATTGATCAGATCGATGACAACCACGAGTGTGGCGGAGATTTATTTCTTTGATCTCTTGATCATGCTGGGGTTTACGGTCTCGGGAAGCAATGTGTCTAGGTGGATCGATAGCGACTTATAGAACGACATCAACGAGAAGTGGTGGTGTCATTGCGACTCTAGCATGTTGTTGTATGAACTCGTACATACAAGGGCAAGAAGATTTTGGTTGTGCTCATGAAATGCAACTAGAAATCCCGAGATGCGCCTCCATGGAGTGGGTCAAGAAACCTCACACAGAAAGGAGCTTTCACGCGTGTTGGAAGTGATGTAGACGTGCAGGAGAAGAAAATCATGGGTTTGACACTGTGGTGTTGCATAACAGACGGAATATTCTTTCAGTGGGAGGCGACGTTCCCGTCGACAGCGAGGCGTCCGTGGTGACTTCGTCAATCTTAAGACCCGCTCTGCCGGCTCAGTCTATCGGAGGTGCTTATAGGAGTAGGGTGTGCGTGTGTGCGTTCATAGGGTGGATGCATGTACGTGTTGTAAACGTCTACGATTGTACCGTGTTTTTCAAAAAAAAAAAAAATCATGGTATCCAAGTACGATTACTAGCATGCAGTTGTGGAAGTAAGGCAGGAAAGGCACGGACATGTTAGCATGAATTTAGTCGATGTGCTTGGATGTGGCTGATGTGATACAACCGATTTGGGAACAACTCGATGCTCTTGCCGATCCTAATGATTAATTAAAGGCATGTTATATGTCTGAGTGTATTTTTTGTTTATTTGAATATTCTTTCTAGCTGTATTATATTTTACTAAACCATATTTTCTCTCTGATCTTAGATGCATTGATTTCGTGTTCTCTATCATCGGCGTAGTCTTGTTCTTTTCTAAAATAAATAATAAAATAAGGAGTGTGTTAGTTGATTTAGAAATATATTATTCAGTATTTATTAAGTGTAAATAAATGGGAGTGTATGCACATCAACATCCAAGGTAGACACTTGTGTCCAACCACCAATTACCTAGAAAGGACTCATCAGAGTAATTGCGGTCCATATAGCTAGGTCTCACTTGCTCAAATGGCCCATACAGTTTTCTATATAACAAACGAAATCTTAGCACCACTCCACGCTCGTCACCCTCATGATGCCGCACTTCCCACTCTCGAATTGACTCCTAGATCTCGATGATTAGAACCAACCATAGATCGTAGCACTACCTTCCCCCTGCTATTAGCCAATCATCACACTTCTCTACTCATTAGGATTCTCCACCAAGTTCCTAGTCGGCAATTATCTTCTTCACTCTTTCTATACACCACGTTTTGACTTGTTCATTCAAATCTATAGATATATTCTTCCGTCTTTATTTTCTCTAAATATATCATTTCTCTTTAGATCGCTCCTATATCTCTTTTAGATCCTCGGCGAGGTCGTCAGTGCATGGCGTGCTGGCAATGCGATCAGATCCATAGTGATGTAGTCAACGATAGCGTTGGAGGATGGTGTCGTCAAATTAAAGATATGTACGTCGAGAGGGGGTCCTCGAGGCGTGTGGAAAGAGGGGGTGTGAGGCGATGGTATTCCAGGATGGTGAGCACAAAAGCTTTACCCAGGTTCGAATACGTCGGCGGTGGACAGATCCTACTCCTGCTAGCAATCCAGTAATACAACAGAGCCAGAAGTATAGACTACAAGAGAGGTTTCTCTTGTGCGAGTTGAGGTTGTAAGTTGACGATGCCCTAAAGGTTGGTCCCTAGGACGGCTTATATAGATGTGCGGCCTAGGATTACAGGAGAGACCTATCCGGCTACGATTCAGAGTCGGTTATAGAGTACATCTTGAACTACAAGTAACTATACAAGCCTAAGTTGGTAAGTCTTCTGGGCCTTCCTATAGCCGGATGGGCTTCCGTCTTCTCTCTCTGACTGGGCCGCCCGTGAAGCAAAGCTCTAACCTGAAGTGGGCCACCCTAGTCAGCGAGTCACAGTGGGTATACCCGGAAAGTATATCCCCAACAGTAGCCCTCGGAAGCCTGCAAGATCCAAAGTCGGATTTCATCGTCTTGCTTGATCTTTCTTCGGCTGTAGAGTCTTGAAGGGTTCCTGAAACTCCAAAATAAAAGTAGGATCCGGGTCTAAAAAATGAGTCGGACCTGTGAATATTCCATTGGGTTTTCCCCAGCTCAATTTCAAACTAAGCCAGAAGTTGGTCTCTGACGCAACCTGGCATCAGTCAAGGTCTACATTCCTATCAGCATGACTGTTGGTGGGTCCGCTTCGCGCGAAACTGAGGCGCCATTTAATGCGCACACGGAGATCGAGTAGGAGTAATATTCTCGAGGAAGTTGCCCAGTTCCTTCCGCAACATGTGGCACAAACTACTGTTCATTCACACAGATCTTGGCGCAGACGTGATACATAAGGGGTTGAGATTCTCTCATTCTCCTCTCATCAGCGCCCTTGCTCTCTTTTTCCTCCAAACAACCTAGCGCATTTGCTTCCTTTCCTTCTCCAATCCCACAGTGCCGCCCACCAAAGGTGATCCCCCCGACCAGATGGCTGACGCTTCTTCATCCAGCCACATGGCAACGACGGTGGCGACAACGGTGGTGGCAGCGATGGAGAAGTAGAACTTTCACGGGGTCTAGATCCCCTGCGTGCTTGATGACGATAAGCTATGCGGCGCCGAGAAGGAAGGTCTCCTCTGCGCTGGTGAATGGTGGAGCAGCTTCAACGAAATCGTCGCCACCCCTCATGCCGACGAGAGGGTCCACCTCGGCACCCATCTAGACCGAGGTTTGAGATTTCCTCCCTCAGAGTTCTTCTCTGAGGTTATCAATTACTATGGAGTTCAACTCCACAATCTTCCTCCCAATTCGATTCTAGAGCTTAGCACTTTTGTTTCTCTTTGTGAGGGGTATCTCGGAATCAAACCGAGTCTTATCCTATTCTCGTACTACTTCGGTACCCGGAAAAATTCCATCACTGCCGGCAATCCTTACATTACTAGAATGCTTAGCCTAGCTCTTAGGAGAGACTGAACCTATGCTAAGATCATGGCTAGTGATTCAATGAAAAAGTGGCCGTCCATGTTCTTTTACCATAAGGACAAACCGTCCCTGGGGAAGCAAGAAGCTTTGCCGGCTGTTGTCGACGGTGCCACCGCTCCCAAAGAATCCTGGGCGCGGAGGCACATGCTCTCTCTAAAGATTTGATCCGTGCCAAGAGGCGGATTGAATCCTTGATGAAGCATAACGGTCTGCGTGGATCTGACTTGATCTAGTACTGGTTAACCTATCGGATCCAACACCTCCAGCACCATGGTGACCGACTTATGCATATGATCAACAAGAGCAAAAAAGATAGCTTGAGGGTTTGCGGGCTCGCAATATCTAGCAGGGAGTACAAGACCTGGATCAAATGGTTGATCAAGGAGCGGGTGGAGAAGAAGATTCCAGGTGTTTCCATGTACATGTTCACAGTGGATGAACCCCTGACTCCTCTAAGATTTTCGAGTGATATCCCTTGTACTTACATTTGTGCGTTTTATTTGCAATACTGAGCTATTCCATCTTTCAGCTTGCTACCCTCCCCGAGTCAGAGCTTTCTCCTCTCAAGGGATATCCGCCTGAGGATCCGGTTCCAGGAGGATGAAGATCTTGAGATTTTTCTCGAAGCGCTTACCCGGAAGCGTAAAGCTCCGACCGTTTCTGTTGGCACACAGAAAGTGCCTATTGTAAAGAGGTAAATTTCTTCACAAGGTTTTGTATCTTAATTCGTATTCTTTCCTAATTGCAATGATCTTACTCTGTTACCATTCAGAGATAAAACCTTCACCAAGGGCAAGTGAAAAGGAAATCCACGGAAGACTTTGCGCCAACAAAAGTTGACTCTGGCTTCGCTTGCTGCCCCGCCTCCGACTCCTACCCCGATGCCATCATCAGTACTAGAGGATACTTCATCTCCTCGTGCTGAAGATGTTCTGGCTCAATCTTCAGAGCCAGTGAACCTTGGTTCATAGACCGACATCACCATGAGTGAATTGGGACTTGATAAGGGTGAACCCTTAAAGGGTAATGATCCCTCAGCTGAGAACTTCATAGAGAACCTTCTACAGAATCCGTGTATTGCCAAACTTGGCCTTACTCATAAGAGCACAGAAGAAATTCAGAAGCTGGCTCTCCATTTCCTAGAGAGACAAAATATCACAGCTGAGGAGGAGGCTCAAGAGGCCGAAGATATCGAACTCTCAGAGCATCTTCATAAAGTTCATCTTCGTGATGACAAGTTAAAGGCCGGTGTGGTTCCACCTCCACAAGTGGTTCATTTAACCCTCGCGGAGAAGGTTTCTTATGAAGTTAACATGAGCCTCAACAAACTGACTCATGAACATTTTGTAAGTCATATTTCGACTCTTTTTATTAAATTTTGTATCATACCCTCTAGCCCCCAAGCATGAAGTTGGATAGGAATCCGAGTTTATGATTTTATAGGATGCCAAAGAATGAAGTGATATAGCCCCCCAAGACTCGTGTTGATATTTAACTTAGTTAAAATAGCAGCCAGTCTTAGTAGACTTCTGACTCCGGTTACCATGCTGACTTACAAAAAGTTAATGCTTATAACCAGGAACTATTGAAGAATATCTGCAACAAGCAGAGAGAGATCAGAGCTCTCCAACTTGAAAATGCGTAGCTAAAAGTTGCGAAAGATGAAGCAGAAGGTAAGTATTTCCAGCTTCATTTTCTTAGTCTGTTTAAATTGTGGCCAAATGTTTATTCGACTTTATTTGTTACCGCTTCAGATCTTGTGAAGTAGTCCTGCAAGCTTATTAAACAAGACGAAGATTACAAAGTGTTGGAAGTTGAAAATGTGACTTGCGTGCTGAGCTGGACAAACTCAAGGTAGACCATGAGCGCAACATCAACAACGTTCTTGAATCCAGCAACATGGCTACTGAAGAGCGTGACCACACCATATCAAAACAAGACAAAGCTATCTCGGACTTGAAGGATGGGTTGGACAGGCAACAAGATACCACCGAAGCTCTTTGGAATGAACTCCGAAGTCTTCAGGAGGAGAAGACCAAAGTAGATGACTCTATCTTTGGTAAGTTGTTGTCCCTGAGTTTGTTGTTTTTCTGGCTTTGTTTACGAGGATATATTGTAGACCTTATTTTCTTATTGCCAGGTCCTCTCAACATTCTTGATGCCTCTTCATCCAAGTCTTGTACCAGCCGGCTTATTGCTATCGAAGACCTGATCCATGACTTCCACCAATCTTTGGAGGAAATCGGTGAATCCGTCCAACTCTTCGGCTTAGAAAAAATGTCTGCCTTTGAAGTACGAGACAAGGCGAAGGATATTACCAAGCTTGTTAAGGATTGGAATATGTCCTATGCACACACGGACACAAAATGCCCTAACAATGGTAATGAGGCACCATGGAAGCATGGAGATATGGCAAGTTACTAAGGGTTATTCGAGTATCGATGAAGACGGCAAGCAGCAGAATATCAAAGAAATCTGGGATACTTGTGCCGAATATGCTTGTCATGTGGCCGAGTTGACCTGGTACGAGAACCCGTTCTTCACGACCATTGAAGTGCCACCTCCCCCTAGAAAGAAGTTGTTGAAGCTTCCGAAGACGACAAACATACTGAGTCTGATATACTCATCTCAAAAAGATATCAGGGTGATGTAGGTGATGTCTCAAGCGAGCCGACAGATCCTTCATCTTCACCTGCATCATAGAGTTCGCCAGAAAAACAATGTGTTATTCTAAAAAACAATTTGATGTAATAGCTAGAATATTATTTTGTTGTGCTACCTTGTAAGAACTTATGCTTTACTTGTTAGCACTTTTGGTTTTTATTTTTGTGCTCAAAAAATACTTAAGCATTGTTTTGTTTATACTTATCGTTTATCTGGTCTTCTGGCTCGTCCCTTTCATGAGCCGACAAACCTTCAGTAAGGAAACTTTGCCGAGCAACGGAGCGCAATTGCTAAACCAGTTTAAAACCGGAATCAAAGCTGGCCTCTAGTACCAACAATTCACTACTCGAAAAATACCCGCGTCCAGCAATCATACAAAAAAGGCAAGTATAAACTAAAAAAATTAAAGCTATAACCGAAGGTAGCATTTTAGAATCGGAAATCTAAGCAGAACAAACATGAGCATAAAATAGATTCAAGTATTCTGGGATTTTCGACTATGACATGATCATTCGGAAATAAGATGGTACTTAAAAAAATATAAAAAAACATTTAGGAGACCAATTCTTTATTTCATTTTGAACATGTACATTGATATGATTACAAAAAAAGAAATTAAAGAATAAAAGGAGTAACTGAGCAATATTCCATGGATGGTCTATCTCATCCGGGTTTGTACTACCTCTAGCTCTCTTTCTCTTCTTAGTAGCAGGTCTTTCTTTTCTATCCTCATGTCAGTTAGGTAGTAAGAACCATTGTGCAATACTCTACTAACCATAAAGGGCCCTTACCATATAGGGGCAAGTTTGTGCTCTTTTTTTTGCACTAGTCGGAGAACCAGACCGCCCTTCCTAAAATACCGGTTTATGACTCTCTGACTATGATACTTGCGTAACTTCTGCTGATAGGTTGTAGATCTTTGTTCAGCAACGACTTGAACTTCCTCAAGCATATCGATGTCATCTTGTCGAGTGACTTCGGCATCCTCTTCGACATACACTACAAGAAATGTTTCCTTCCGCAACGACTTGGCTCGACGGTCATCGTAGAAGGCGCATCTTCTGCAACGAATTTCTCGGCTCGACCGTGGCTGATGGAAAGCTTTTTTCCGGTTTCATGGCCCTCTACTATGACGGAACCTCTAATAATGTGGAGGAAGCTCAGCCAACATGTGGTAGAAGCAAGATTTTCGTTTCCTGGCGCGATGTTGACTCGCCGAAGTCCTTTGAGGCATGTGGGTCCCGGACGTCAGTGTCTCTAGCGGACCATACTTTTCGGTCACGCCTTTTTGATTTGAACTTGATAACGCTGCTCGATGCGTTTGCCGTTTAGTCAGGCTGCTAGGTCCCAACCTCTCATTAGAAGAATCGTGTGTATGATGGAACTTTTTTACTTCGCTCGTGCTACCCTGTTCTGAACTTGATAGCGTTGCTCGATGCATCTGCTGTTTAATCACGCTGTTGGGTCCTACATGTCATCCTCTCATTAGAAGAGACGTGTGCATGATGGAATTTTTTTCCTTGGCTATTGCCTCCCTGATTTCAACTTGATCACGTTGATCGATCTCTCTACCGTTTAGTCTGGCTGCTGGGTCCCCCATGTCAGCCTCACATTACAAGGATCGTATGTATGATGGAATTTTTTCTTCGCTCTCACTATCCTGTTCTGAACTTGATAGCGATGCATGACGCATCTAGCATTTAATCAAACTCCTTGACCCCACATATCATCCTCTCATTAGAAGAAACGTGTGTATGATAGAATTTTTCCCTCAGTCGTGCCTCTATGTTCCGAACTTGATAGCGTTGCTCGCCGCATCTACCGTTTAATCATGTTGCTGGGCCCCACATGTCATCCACTCATTAGAAGAAACGTGTGTATGATGGAATTTTTGCCCTCGGTCGCGCCTCCGTGTTTCGAACTTGATAGTGTTGCTCGATGCATTAGCCGTTTTTCCAGGTTGCTGGGTCCACCATGTGAGCCTCTCATTAGAAGAAACGTGTGCATGCTAAACTTTTTTCTCGCTCGCGTCTCCCTGTTTCGAACTTGGCAACATCGCTCGAGGCAGAACCTATATAAGGCCGCGCTACTGGGTCCCACATGCTGGTCTCTCTATAAATGAAACCTGCGTATGATGGACTTTTTTTTGGCCGCGTCCGCTGTTTGGACCTTGGCAACGTTGCTCGATGTCGCAGCCGTGTATAGTCTTGCTGCTGAGGCCCCCATGTCAAACTCTCTGGTATGTTCTGGCTTGTGGGTCCCTCATGCAGCCTTGTATGTTTTGACGGGTGGGTCCCTGATGCCAGCCTCTCTATACAAGTATTTAACTTTTTTTCAAACCTGACCATTAAACTTGAGGGATGCTGAAGGCTGATGGGTCTGCGATGTCAGCTGATGAATGCAAGTGCATAGATCGTTTGTAGCTAGTTTCGAAATAAAGATAACGATCCCATAGGGAGCAATAGGCGAAAGACTAAAATGCTTTTAACTACAACTAAACGAAGTACTTAAGAAATAACTTTAAGATGCAAGAAAAGTAGAGTAGTTTTTGGGTTTTTGATTGAACGAGGTAATTTAAAGTAAAGCGAAACTTAATGCAGAAAGTGAGAATCGCGTGTGTAAAGAACTTTGGAACTGCAATAGGGAAAAATGCATTCTCAGGGAGTGGTGGATACACCGCTAGCAATTTAGACTAAGCAATCAAGATTATTATAACAAATATTCTCATAATATGTATGTACGTGGGAGGAGCTCCATATATGGACAAATAGGCAGCAACCACTGCTCACATCATCCTTCATAACCACAGCTGACGAATAAACGACTTCAATCGTATTACCCCGCTATTAAAGGATTTCTCCCATGGCATGGACATGGCTTTATGAGTTCTCCTTGATTCCCCAAGTTAGTACGTAAAGAATGACAACAGCTTTATAGTCACAGTAAGTGTTATCATCCCTTCATCGAGTCCCCATAAGAGACAAATATAAAGAAGGTGCACAACTCCCAACATCAAGATGAAGACAATTAACACATACACATAATAATGTACAAAATAATAATCTCCATCTCATCTCAATCATATGCTAGGGTTTCTCCATCTCCCCAAGAACTAGAGATCTACTTAGACATGGAGACAATCAACATCATGGCAATGGTAATGGTATCTATCGTAGATGAATAGTACTTGTATAAATCCACAATGATTACGAAAATTACAACAAGATCTAGACAAGATGTAGATGGGATGGATGGAGATGGTGGTGATGCAGCGGTTGATGACGAATATCGATGGCTTAGCCTTCGGGATCTGCGCAGGGTGAAGATGGATCCGTAGTGGATGAGTTCCCCCTCCAGATGCCTTCTGGAGGTGAGGTTTCGGTGATTTCTGGATGTTCTGTATGTCGTCTCCCCAATCCAGTTGCACGGGGTGAAACTATTTCAAGAGGCGGTGGCGACGCCAACTATACGACCGAATTATATGGCCAGAAAAAGTATTCCGGTCGTGTAGTTGGTCATTGAACCGTCTGTATGCCTCGATTGCTTCGGGTTTTCTTCTGGTGTTATTGATATTTCCCAAATAAGCATTTTACGTTGTTTTTGACTTCTTTTCTCCCTAATACAACTGCTCCAATAATTGTGTCCATTGGATCCATCATCTATCCTGATCCTGGTGAAAATAGACATAAAATGTGCACGCGAGCGCCGTAAAATACCAAGATCCTACATCTACAATGCAAAATAATAATATAAAACATGGTGCAAATATGCACTTATCAACTTCCTGATACGTCCAAAACGTATCTACTTTCCCGAACACTTTTGCTATTGTTTCTCCTCTAAACTTGTGTGATTTGGATGCAACTAACATGGGCTGATGTTGTTTTCAGCAGAATTACCTTGGTGTCTAGTTTTTGTGCAGAAAATCAACTATTAGGAAAAATCCAGGAAAATATGCCAAAAATCCTATTTCACCAGAAGACTCCAGAGCTGAATCACGAGATCGTGGGGCCCAGCCATACCACCGTCACGGCCGGGCTGGCTCGGCCGCCAAGGGGTGGTCTGGCCGCCCCAGACACCCCCTCGGTCTCCCTCTTCGCCTATAAGATGCCTTCTGACCTAAAAACTCAGGGGGGTTCGACGTTTTTCTAGAAAGAGTTCCGCTCCGCCGCCACCACCAGATTCCACGATTCGGAACCAGAAACTCCGTTCTGGCACCCAGTCGGGGCGGGGAATTGGAGGAGATCATCGCCATCATCATCACCATCGCTTCTCCATCGACCATCCATGTTTCCCCCATCTATGAGTGAGTAATCCCCAGCTGTAGGCTATGGGGATGGTAGGGATTGGATGAGAGCGTTCATGTAATGGCATCAGATTGTTAGGGCATGGTGCCTAGTATCTACTATTAGTGCTTTTTGACTTTGTTGTGACATGTTATGCTTAATGCTTGTTACTAGGGCCTGAGTGCCATGATTTCAGATCTGAACATGTTATTGATTCATTATGATAGTATTGTTTTTGGTCTTACCTGCAAGTTGTATACACACGTTGTTGTCCGGAACCAATGGCCCCGAAGTGACAAAAATCAGGATAACCGGAGGGAATGGCTTTGATGTGAGGATCACATGTGTTCACGGAGTGTTAATGCTTTGCTCCGGTGCTTTATTAAAAGAAGCACCTTAATTACCAGTAGTTCCCTTGAGGCCCTGCTGCAAACGGGCTGGCAGGACAAAAGATGTTGTGCAAGTTCTCATTGCGAGCACGTATGACTATATATGGAACACATGCGTAGGATTATCTAGTACTTGGATGCTTTATCTTATTTATCTGCAATTTCCCTATGTTCTGATTGCTATGTGAATTGTCTTGTCCATGCAACGCCCATCCATCCATCCCTATGCCTACCGCACTCGAATCCTACTGTTTACTGCTATTGTTACTACTGTCTTTACTTTACTACTACTATTACTTTACTATTCCTACTACAAAGCTGTTGCTACTGATAAACTGTTGTGAGCAAGATTGTTTCCAGGTGCAGCTGAATTGACAACTCAGTTGTTAAGGCTTATAAATCACTAGCAGAGAACGGGCCTTTAGTCCCGGCCCGTAAGAGCCTTTAGTCCCGGTTGTGGTACCGGGACTAGAGAGGCGGGACTAAAGGCCCATCCACTAGTCCCGGCCCTCTTACCAGCCGGGACCAATGGGCATCCACATGGCCGTCTCTGCGGGCGCGGGGCGCCATCCATTAGTCCCGGTTCGTATTACGAACCGGGACAAATGGTTCTCTGCCGCAGCAGAATTTTAGGCACTTTCTCTGCCGCAGCAGAGAATTCAATTTGTATCCTTTTTTTTCATTTCAAAATAGTTTTCTACGCTACCACATACCGTACATGTTCATGCATACATAAGATAACTTCTCTTAATTAAGATCGAGCATACAAATATATACATGATAGTTACACATGGGAGATCACAATTATCGGGACTAGAGCCCATCTATTCAATTACACGGTCGGGGATCATCGGCGCCTATTCACACTAAATTCTCCGGCGTCATCTATCATCTCGCTCATCAAGAATCCTGCCAGTTCTTCAGCAATTGCTACTACGCGTTGCTCTGGTAGGAGCTGATCCCACATTATCTCGAACTATATAAGAAAAGGAGATCAATATGAATATCAATCATGATAACAAAAAGTGACGGTAATAAAATAATGTTGTGAATGTATTGCTTACATCGACTCTATAATCATTCAGCTCACTGGTAAACGTGCGAATGAACTCGCAAACGTAGAATCCACATAGATGTCAAGCTCCATTGAGTCCCACCCCATTGCGATTTCATCCACCCTGACTTTAGCATAGCCAGCTGGAATCTCACGGCCATGCCAGCGTGCGTCAGGTGGACAAGGTAAAGCACATCCGACCGCCACCTTGATGGATAGGTTATTCACCTTCTGATGGAGCTCACAAGATGCCTGCTCTTTAATTCCATCCACGGGGTAGCCGGGACCGCCGTCTATCATCCGTGCATCGTCAGACAGGACCTCTGATTCAGCCACGCTGCTTCTCCGCTAAGATGGAACGGCGGTAATATCGAGTGCAGGATCTTGCAGGCGCGCTACTCCTCGAAGTTCGTCAATCTGTTGCTGATGCATTCGAAGTGTTCCTAGCAACTCGGTGAACCTGTCTCCATCCTCCTCCTGCCATCACCTCTTTGCTCTCTCTAGGCTCCTATAAGTATCTCTGTCTTTGGGAAACCCCATCTCCCAAGTATAACTAGTGCCAAGGCCTCGTACTCATCCTCCGCGTTCTTTATTCCCGAGGGCCTTTGTCAGCAAGTCATTCTCCCTATCGGGACAGAACTTTGTTGTCCCCTCTTTAATTTCCTTAACCACTCTCTGCCATGTTTCCCGGGGTATCCTAATCCCGTCACTGCAAATAAGGTCCTTTGTTTTTTCGTCATACTCACTCCCATGCCCAAGGAACCAATTTCTTGCCCTCAGATCCCATTCTTCGCGTATTGGTTCTGGAGTGATCCCTTTAGCAAGCATCTCACTCTCTTTAGCATCCCACTTTGGCATGGCAGTCGCATAGCCCCTGGCCCCAGGTGATGGTGATATTTCTTCATCGTGGCATTTTTCTTATTTTTTCCGACTTTTCCATAGCAGGTTCTAACTTCTTGTACTTCACAAATGCATCCCAGTTAGCCTACTGCTTCGTTAGATAGCCTTTGAATTTAGGAGGAGTCTTCGTCTTTTGATACTTTTGCCATAATGCTTTCTTACAGTTCTTGAATAGTTTGGCCATCTTCGTAAGAGTCCACTGCTTGACTTTCTTCCTCAATGCAGCTGTGTCGGCATCATCCTCACATTCTGGCAGGGTGAAATGTGTCATGAGGTCATTCCAAAGACCCTCTTTGTACCTGTCGGCGACATACTCACCCTCTTTCGCCCCTTTGGTCTTATTCCACTCTCGAACGGTGACCGGGATGCGATCCCTAACCATAACTCCGCATTGTTGTTTAAATACAGTTTAAGCCTTTTCGGGTTCCAACGGTTCACCCCGTGGTGATACCACCGTAATTGTATAACGCGTAGATGCGTCCAACTTTTTGGCTGGGCCTCGTTTGGAATTTTTTTGCTTGATGTGGAGGCCTAAGAGAAGAAACATTCGTCAATTTATATATATACAACTCAATTAATGCATCTACTAATCACCGGACTTCATATATATACCTCGTCAGACTTCGTTAAGGTTCCATCGAGGCCGTTGGCTTCTCCATCAACGGAGCCGTCGGCTTCTCCCTGATCATTTCGGTCGACCTCCTCACCCTCACCGGAGGGGTTCAGATACATCGACAGAGATTCGGGTGGATCAACATGGGGGCCGTCGTTGATCATATCCTCGAGAATTTCTTCTTGTGCTAGGTCTCTGCGCATTGGACTAGGTGGATCCATAGTTTCTGCAAAATGCGAGATGCACACAATATTATTTCCTATATACAAATATTGCCTATATACAAATATTTCCTATATACAAAAATATATTTCCTATATACAAAAAGTCTGGGGGCCCGTGAGCACCACCACCCTAACCCTAAGTCCGGGGGCCCGCGAGCACTACCACCCTAACCCTAAGTCCAGGACCCGCGTGCACTACCACCCTAACCCTAAGTCCGGGGGCCTGCGAGCACCACCACCCTAACCCTAAGTCCGGGGGCCCGCGAGCACCACCAACCGAACCCTAAGTGCGGGGGCCCGCGAGCACTACCACCCTAACCCTAAGTCCGGAGGACCGCGAGCACCACCACCCTAACCCTAAGTGCGGGGGCCGCGAGAACTACCACCCTAACCCTAAGTCTGGGGGCCCGCGAGCATTACCACCCTAACCCTAAGTCCAGGGGCCCGTGAGCACTACCACCCTAACCCTAAGTGCGGGGGCCCGCGAGCACTACAACCCTAACCCTAAGTCCGGGGGCCCGCGAGCACCACCACCCTAACCCTAAGTGCGGGGGCTCGCAAGCACCACCACCCTAACCCTAAGTGCGGGGGCCCGCAAGCACCACCACCCTAACCCTAAGTACGGGGGCCCGCGATCACTGCTATAATATTACAATATACTACTATAATGCAATATACTACTATTACAATATACTACTATAATATTACAACTATATACACTACAAAATAATATTATAATATACTACTATAATGCAATATACTACTATTACAATATAATACTAAAAAAATTACAACTATATACACTACAAAATAATATTACACTACTAAATAATATTACAACTATACACTACTAAATAATATTACACTACAAAATAAAATTACAACTATATACTACAAAATAAAAAAATGGAAAAAAAGAACTTGGTAGGGGTGCCGCACATCACATCTGTCACCTTGGCTGGCCTTTCACCATAGTGGCCGGCGCCGCCCGTAGCCTGGACGGGAGCGAAGGGAGGGCAGCGGGTACCTCTAGCTGTGGCACAAGGCGGCTAGAGTGGCGGCGGCGGCTAGAGTGAGTGGCGGCGGCGGCGGTTGGGGTGGTGGCGGCCGGAGAGAATCGGGTAGCCTGCCGGCGTCGATTCATCGTCCTCGCGCGTGGGGGTTCTCTGCGTGAGGAGAAGAAGGGGCGCGCCAATATATAGGTGGGGGACCTTTAGTCCCGGTCCGTATAACGCACCGGGACTAAAGGGACCCTTTAGTCCCGGTGCGTTATACGGACCGGGACTAAAGGTCCCCCCCAGGGTTTTCGGCACCGCCCAATGCGCGCACGCCAACGCCACACCTTTAGTCCCGATGTGTAGCACGCACCGGGACAAAAAAAAATTCAACATGAAAAGTTCTTGAATTTGAATAAGTAATCCAAATCTATTTTTTGTTTTATAAAATAATTATTCTAACTAGTGAAACTAATAACCATTTTGCCATTTTCAATTTAAAAATGCATTAACTATTATATTTTGCATATTTTTGAATCTCACTGAATTTTTAACATAAAAAATGCTTGAATTTGAATAGGTGATTCAAATCCATTTTCTGTTTTATAAAACAATTATTCTAACTAGTCAAACTATTAAACATTTTGCCATTTTTATGTGATTCCGACGCATGTCCAGGAAGGGGGTCACACCTGGGGCCTACACATGGCACCTACCAACCTTGCACCACTCTAAAACACATATCCTAGGGGCACATGCAAGTTTTCATGTGATTCCAACGCTCCGGTGGTCTTCCTCCGGCGAAACCCTAGACCGGGGCCCCGAATCGTCTACCCCTATAGCTTTCTCCGTACGAGGGTAGCGCGGTGGACCTTTCTATTTGTTTTGGTTTGTTTAGGACATATGTACATGGAGAGCAAATGTTGGGCCAACTTTGCCACATTCTAGGCCCCGGTTGTCCCGCGGCGGGAGTTTCCACGTACAGATCCAGGATTTCACTAATTGTTAACGCATGTCCGAGAAGGGGGGTCACACCTGGAGCCTACACATGGCATCTACCAACCTTGCACCACTCTCACACACATATCCTAGGGGCACATGCAAGTTTTCATGTGATTTCGACGCTCCGGTGGTCTTCCTTTGGCGAAACCCTAGACCGGGGGCCTCGGATCATCTACCCCTATAGCTTTCTCCATACGAGGGTAACGCGGTGGACCTTTTTATTTGTTTTGGTTTGTTTAGGACATATGTACATGGAGAGCAAATGTTGGGCCAACTTTGCCACATTCTAGGCCCCGGTTGTCCCGCGGCGGGAGTTTCCACGTATAGATCCAGGATTTCACTAAGTGTTAACGCATGTCCGAGAAGGGGTCACACCTGGGGCCTACACATGGCACCTACCAACCTTGCACCACTCTCACACACATATCCTAGGGGCACATGCAAGTTTTCATGTGATTCCGACGCTCCGGTGGTCTTCCTCCGGTGAAACCCTAGACCGAGGGCCCCGGATCGTTTACCCCTATAGCTTTCTCCGCATTTAGGGTAGCGGTGGACCTTTCTATTTGTTTTGGTTTTTTAGGACATATGTACATGGAGAGCAAATGTTGGTCCAACTTTGCCACATTCTAGGCCCCGGTTGTCCCGCGGCGGGAGTTTCCACGTACAGATCTAGGATTTCACTAAGTGTTAACGCATGTCCGAGAAGGGTGTCACACCTGGGGCCTACACATGGCACCTACCAAACTTGCACCACTCTCACACACATATCCTAGGGTCACATGCAAGTTTTCATGTGATTCCGATGCTCCGGTGGTCTTCCTCCGGCGAAACCCTAGACCGGGGGCCCCGGATCGTCTACCCCTATAGCTTTCTACGTACGAGGGTAGCACGGCGGACCTTTCTAGTTTTTTGGGTTTGTTTAGGACATATGTACATGGAGAGAAAATGTTGGGCCAACTTTGCCACATTCTAGGCCCCGGTTGTCCATGGCGGAGTTTCCACGTCTGTATCTAGGATTTCACTAAGTGTTAACGCATGTCCGAGAAGGGGGTCACACCTGGGTCCTACACATGGCACCTACCAACCTTGCACCACTCTCACACACATATCCTAGGGGCACATGCAAGTTTTCATGTGATTCCGACGCTCCGGTGGTCTTCCTCCGGCGAAACCCTAGACCGGGGGCCCCGGATCGTCTACCCCTATAGCTTTCTCCTTACGAGGGTAGCACGGTGGACCTTTCTATTTGTTTTGGTTTGTTTAGGACATATGTACATGGAGAGCAAATGTTGGGCCAACTTTGCCACATTCTAGGCCCCGGTTGTCCCGCGGCGGGAGTTTCCACGTACAGATCCAGGATTTCACTAAGTGTTAACGCATGTCCAAGAAGGGGGTCACACCTGGGGCCTACACATGGCACGTACCAACCTTGCACCACTCTCACACACATATCCACACATCCACACATCCACACATTCCCTAGATTTATGTCTCAAATAAAAGGTTTAATACATTACATAGATTTATGTCTCAAATAAAAGGTTTAATTAATACATTATTACACATCACCAACATCTAGTGTTGTGGTTTTCTTCTGCACCGTAGCCATGGAGAATCTTTATCTTTTAACAGGATGCTTTGGTCAGTTTTCACTTTGAATGGCGGAATTTCATGAAACTTATTATAATCTTCTAACATGTCTGTCTTGTCATCCACTCCCATGATGTTTCTTTTCCCTGAAAGAACTATGTGGCAATTTGGCTCATCGTATTCTGTATTCTTTTACTTATCTTTCCTTTTTCTCGTTTTGGTAGACATGTCCTTCAGATAGAAAACCTGAGCCACATCGTTGGCTAGGACGAATGGTTCATCCATGTACGCAAGATTGTTGAGATCCACTGTTTTCATGCCGTACATTTGGTCTACATGTACCCCTCCTCCTGTCAGCTTGACCCATTTGCACCGAAACAAAGGGACCTTGAAAGTAGGTCCATAGTCCAGTTACCATATCTCCTCTATGTACCCATAATATGTGTCCTTCTACCCATTTTCATCTGTTGCATCAAAGCGGACACCACTGTTTTGGTTGGTGCTCTTTTTATCTTGGGCCATCGTGTAAAATGTATTCCCATTTATCTCGTCACCTTGGAAATTACATATAGTCGAAGATGGTAACCTGGCCAACAAGTACAATTGATCTCCAACAGTGGTGTTATTCATGAGATGTGTCTGCAACCAACTGCCGAGATTCTTCTCGTGTTCCCCTTTAATCAAGGAGTCAGGTTTCCCCGGGTTTTCAGAGCGTAGAATATTCTTGTGTTTCTCGATATACGGAGCCACCACGGTTTAATTGTGTAGAACTGTGTAGTGTGCTTGAGTGAAAGAATTCCCGTCCCTACATACCATTGATTTCCTTCCTAGTGTGCCTTTTCCAGTCAGCCTCCCCTCATACCGAGATTCAGGAACACCAATCGGCTTAAGGTCAGGAAGAGAGTCAACACAAAACTTAGTGACCTCCTATATTCCATAACCCTTGGAGATGCTTCCTTCTGGCCTAGCACGGTTATGAACATATTTATTTAAGACTCCCATGAACCTCTCGAAGGGGAACATATTGTGTAGAAACACATGACCAAGAATTCTAATCTCTTCGACTAGGTGAACTAGGAGGTGCGTCATAATATTGAAGAAGGATGGCGGGAACAACAACTCGAAGCTGACCAGACATTGGACCACATCAATCTGTAACCCTGATAGACTTTCTTGATCGATTACCTTTTGAGAAATTGCACTGAGGAATGCACATACCTTCACAATGGCTAGTCGAACATTTTCTGGTAGAATTCCCCTCAATGCAACCGGAAGCAATTGCGTCATAAGCACGTGGCAGTCATGAGACTTTAGGTTCTGAAATTTTTTCTCTTTCATATTTACTATTCCCTTTATATTCGACGAGAAGCCAGACGGGACCTTGATACTGAAAAGGACTTCAAAAAAGATTTCCTTCTCTTCTTTAGTAAGAGCGTAGCTGGCAAGCCCTTGAAACTGCCCTGGATGCTTGCCGTCTCGTCCTTTATGATGTTGCCGATCCTCCTGTGCTGCCTGGGTATCTGTTGACTTCCCATACAAGCCCATGGAGCCTAGAATATTCACACAAAGATTCGTCGTCAGGTGCATCACGTCGATTGCAGAGCGGACCTCGTGCACTTTCCAAAAGGGTAACTCCCAAAATATAGATTTCTTCTTCCACATGGGTGCGTGTCTGTCGGCGTATTTTGGAACAAGTTGTCCTCCAGGACCCTTTCCAAAGATTACATCTAAATCCTTGCCCATACCAAATACATCAGCACCAGTACGGGGGACAGGCTTCGTCCGGGCTTCTCCCTTGCTATTGAAATGCTTGCCTTTCTTCCTTAATTGATGACTTGGCGGAAGAAAACGACGATTGTACGGGTACACATTCTTCCTACATTTATCTAGATTTATACTTTCAGTCTCATCTAAACAGTGCGTGCATGCATTGTATCCTTTGTTCGTCTGTCCTGAAATATTACTAAGAGCAGACCAATCATTGATGGTTACGAACAACAAAGCTTGTAGGTCAAATTCCTGCTGTTTGTGCTCATCCCACACACATACACCTGGTTTGGCCCACAACTGTAAAAGTTCATCAACTAATGGCCTTAGGTACACATCAATATCATTGCCGGGTTGCTTCGGGCCTTGGGTGAGCACTGGCATCATAATGAACTTCCGCTTCATGCACAACCAAGGAGGAAGGTTGTAGATACATAGAGTCACGGGCCATGTGCTGTGACTGCAGTTCTGCTCCCTAAAAGGATTCATGCCATCGGTACTTATACCAAACCATAAGTTCCTTGCATCACCAGTAAAGTCCAGGAAGTCCCTCTCGATTTTTCTCCACTGCCGACCATCAGCAGGGTGCCTCAACTTCCCGTCTTTATTACGGTCTTCCATGTGCCATCACAACAACTTTGCATGCTCTTTGTTTTTGAACAAACGTTTCAACCATGGTATTATAGGAGCATACCACATCACCTTGGCAGGAACCCTCTTCCTGGGTGGCTCGCCCTCAACATCGCCAGGGTCATCTTTTCTAATCTTATACCGCAATGCAGTGTAGACTGGACATTTATCCATATTCTCGTACTTCTCACCGCGGTAGAGGATGCAGTCATTAGGGCATGTATGTATCTTCTGCACGTCTAATCCTAGAGGGCAGACAACCTTCTTTGCTTCGTACGTACTGGAGGGCAATTTGTTATTTCTTGGAAGCAGCTTCTTCATTATTACCAGCAACTTTTCAAATCCTGAGTCAGTCACACCGGTCTCTGCCTTCCACTTCAGCAATTCTTGTGTGCTACCCAGCTTCTTCTAGCCATCTTCACAAGTTGGGTACAATAATTTGTTGTAGTCCTGTAACATCTTCTCAAACTACAACCTCTCCTTTTCTATGTCGTAGTCTCGCTTTGCATCAGAAATGACCCGACCAAGATCATCAGCGGGCTCATCTGGTTCCCGTTCTTTACCCCCTTCTTCTTCATTGTCTCTCATTGCGGTATTAGCGTATTTAGGGAACATAGATCGGTAGTTGTCATCATCGTTCTCTTCTTTATCGCTGTCTTCCATCATAACCCCTCTTTCTCCGTGCTTGGTCCAAACATTATAGCCGGACATGAAACCGGACCGAAGCAGGTGACTCTGAATGACTCTTGAGGAAGTGTGAGCCTGTCATTTCGACATTCAACACATGGACAACACATAAAACCATCCCTCTGCTTGTTCGCCTTGGCCACAAGGCGAAAAGAAAGCACGCCTACTCTGTAAGCGTCAGACCGTCGGTCACCGTATATCCATGGATGGCTTATCTGCATCATACAACCATGCATATATATCAAACGCAATCACGATGCTCAAATTAGTACCACACGGTCTAAACGAGAAAATAGTGGCTAACCTTTTAGGACACCTGGAAACAAAGATGAGAAAACTTAAGTGTGGCTCTGGCACCTCATATCATGTTTTGTCTTGTGTGAACTCAAGTGACATCGCTCTAACAGGCATTTCACCGAACACCTCTAGTGCATATCAGAAAAAAATTAGCACAAAGTTATACTGTTGGGCCACGCAGAGAAAAACAAAACCTTTTCCTATGCGGTGATCCCAAGATCTAGCTGAGGTAGTAGGCCACGAGAATTACCACTAGATGCGCGGTTGCGGAATCGATGAAGCACGTCGCTTGATGCAGTGCAGTCCTCACGATCCATTCCGATCCACAATCGTCGAAGTGCTGAACATACAGGACCTCCGCTAGTATCCACACGTACAAGGTCCGGTACGGCGGCGACAAGACTGGACTAGACTAGAGCTAGGGTTTCCAACACGTGGAGTGACCTAACCGTGTGCTCTAAGCACCTGCGCCCCAGCTAATATAGGGAGTGAAAGTGGGCTCCACTCACTTGTGGCCCATTCACTAAAAGGCCTATATTAGCCACTGCAAGTCCCACTTGCTGACTAAGTCCATGTCTCTATTTGGGTCCAACCCAAATAGATTTCCTGTATGGGTCTAACCCAAACTTGCTCCCGCTCTTAAGTGTGTGACCCGACAGGCTCATGGTGACCCAGACACGATCCGAGTCTCACTCATGACCGATCAGTTGGTAGAGGCTCCTAGCAGAACGTGCCAACTCCCAAGTACCAAAGAGTCATGACGACATACCTTCCAATGCAACTTTCGTCTGAGTCCCTTTTGCCTCACGATATACCTTGTCGAACTATAGGCGATTAATCTTCATCCCTTAAATAGTTCGACTCTCTTTCTCGATCCGAGATAAGTGATTCATCCAACTAACTCTTAGTCAGTCACCTCGGTTAACACTTAACCGAGTCACGCATGGCCATGCTTTCGAATCATATCTTCCAAGAGGGCCCAGAGAATATCTCTCTAGACGGAGGGGCAAAATCCCATCTCGGTTATTCACATCACGCAACTTGATTCTCAGTCGACCCGAACTCCGCCTTTATAACTGCCTAGTGACGGAACAACGTTTGACAGAACCTAAGTCGGTGATCCTCAACTCGGATTGTGCAATAACCTCAGGTCTAAGGATTACATTGATTGAGATATACAAATGACGACTTACTCGTTGTATCTCAATATGGGTCAGTCCGACTCGCTAAACTCTTTAGCCGAATACGTGTAAGTCAGAATAGCATCTCCATGCCCATGACAAGTGGAACCTAGTCATCTGCCGACTTTCACATTGGTCTAAGTTGTGTGTCCAGCACAACCTGAATGACCAAGGACAATTACCATGAACAACAAGAATATATAGTTCCACAATCGAATCACATATTCGATGATACATATCAGTAGTTCATACATGGACTATAACTTTATGAATACATTGAGAAATATCATCAACCATGATTGCCTCTAGGGCATTTTCCCAACAGTCTCCCACTTGCACTAGAGTCAATCATCTGACATCACATGTCTAGGCATCTAATGCCCATAGCTCTTAAGTGCGCCTCATGCTTTGGCTGTGGAAGTGGCTTTGTCAACGGATCCGCAATGTTTGCATCCGTGTGTACCTTGCATAACTTGATATCACCGTGTTCCACGAACTGGCGAATAAGGTGGTACCGCATGAGTATATGTTTGTTCTTCTGGTGTTGTCTAGGTTCCTTGGCTTGTGCAATAGCACCATTGTTGTCACAATACACGTCTAATAGATTGGACGAGCCCTGAACCACACCAAGATCCATGAGGAAATTCCTCATCCAAACGGCTTCCTTTGCCGCCTCCGAGGCAGCAATATACTCAACCTCTATCGTAGACGCAGACACTGTCTCTTGCTTGGAACTCTTCCAGCTCACAGCCCCTCCGTTTATCACAAACACATATCCGGATTGCGAACGAGAACCATCCAAGTCAGTGAGATAACTCGCATCCGTGTAACCCCTTACACTGAGTTCATCCTCACCTCCATAAACCAGGAACATATCCTTAGTCCTTCTCAAGTACTTGAGGATATTTTTAGCCGCTGCCTAGTGGATTTCTCTAGGGTCAGCCTGGTACCTGCTCACAACACTTAGAGCATAGGAAACATCTGGCCTAGTACAAATCATAGCGTATATGATGGATCCGACTGCAGAAGCATACAGAATTGCACTCATCCAACTTCGCTCATCAGTTGTCGAAGGACACTGAGTCTTGCTAAGTTTTACGCCATGGGACATCGGTAAGAACCCCTTCTTAGACGATTCCATGTTGAAATTCTTCAACACTTTGTCCAAATATGTACTCTGACTCAATTCAATGAGCCGTTTTGATCTATCTCTATAGATCCGGATTCCTAGTATGTAAGTCGCCTCACCCAAGTCTTTCATTGAAAAACTCTTTTCCAATGATTCCTTGGTCTCTTGCAACATCTGGACATCATTTCCAATCAGTAATATGTCATCAACATATAAGATCAGAAAGTTTACTTTGCTCCCACTAAATTTCTTGTATAAACAAGAATCATGATCACTCTTGATGAAGCCAAACGATTTGACTACCTCGTCAAAGCGAATGTTCCAACTCCGAGATGCTTGCTTCAACCCATAAATGGATTTCCGAAGTTTGCATACCTTGTCAGCATTAGCCGGATCGACAAAACCCTCGGGCTGTATCAGATACACGTCCTCAGTTAAATTTCCATTAAGGAAAGCCGTCTTGACATCCATCTGCCATATCTCATAGTCGAAATAGGCTGCTATAGCTAACATGATCCGAACTGATTTAAGCATTGCTACGGGTGAGAAAGTCTCATCGTAGTCAACTCCTTGAACTTGCTGGAACCCCTTCGCAACAAGTCGTGCCTTATAGATAGAAACATTTCCATCCATATCAGTTTTCCTCTTAAAGACCCATTTGCACTCGACGGGTCTTGCACTGTCTAGCAGATCAACCAAGTTCCAAACTTGATTTTCATCCATGGACTTTAACTCGGATCTCATGGCTCCAAGCCATGACTTAGAATCAGAACCCACCATCGCTTCTGAATAAGTTGCCGGCTCATCCCTGTCTAACAGTAACACATCACGAACACTTCGCAATCTGGCCGATCTTCGCAGTGTTGGTGCTGTTTCTGGCTCAGGTACCACGACCGGCTCAACCTCCAAGGCTTTTTCCGACTCGCTACTGGCCGGTACTTCTCGAATTTCCTTGAGTTGCACCGTGCTCCCACTGACTCCCCGACTGAGAAACTCTTTCTCAAGGAAGACACCGTTCCGAGCGACAAACACTTTGCCCTCTTCTCAGTTGTAGAAGTAGTAACCCAAGGTTTCCCTCGGATATCCTACGAAAATGCACTTATCTGACTTAGCTGTAAGCTTGTCTGATTGAAGTCACTTGACAAAAGCTTCACAACCCCAAATCTTAAGAAAAGATAAACTCGGCTTCTTGCCAGTCCACATCTCATGCGGTGTCTTCTCTACCGACTTTGATGGTACTCTGTTTAGTGTGAACGCTGCAGTTTCTAGACAATAACCCCAAAATGATAAAGGCAGATCTGTCCGACTCATCATTGATCGTACCATGTCCAACAAGGTCTGATTCCTCCTTTCCGATACACCATTTCTCTGCGGCGTTCCTGGAGGAGTGAGCTGGGGAACTATTCCACAACTCTTTAGATGGTCATCAAACTCATGGCTCATGTACTCGCCTCCTCGGTCAGGTCGAAGAAACTTTATTTTCTTGCCAAGTTGATTTTGTACCTCATTCTGGAATTCCTTGAACTTTTCAAAGGCATCCAATTTATGTTTTATCAAGTAGATATATCCATACCTACTCAAATCATCAGTGAATGTAATGAAGTACTCATAACTACCTCTGGCTGTCGTGCTCATCGGGCCACATACATCACTATGTACTAGTCCCAATAAGTCGGATGCCCTTTCACAACTCTTTGCAAAAGGTGTCTTGGTCATCTTGCCGAGAAGGCAGGATTCGCATGTCTTGAACAACTCTAAGTCGAACAAAGTTAGGAGTCCATCATCATGGAGCCTCTTCATGCGTTTCCAACTTATATGACCAAGCCGACAATGCCAAAAGTAAGTCATATTCAGATCATTTGGTTTTAACCTTTTCACATTTATGTTAAAGACAGATTCACCCTCAAGATTCGAAATAAATAACCCGTCCTGGACGGGTGCAAAGCCGTGAAACATATCACTCAAATATAAAGAACAACCATTATTCTTAATATTCGACTCATAGCCTTGTCTCATCAAACATGAGGCAGAAATAATGTTTTGACTAAGCACTGGAACATAATAACAATTATTCATCTCCATTAAGAATCTAGAAGGTAAATGAAGTTGCATCGTGCCGACTTCCAGCGTAGCAACTCTTGCTTTGTTGCCGACCCGAATGTCAACCTCGCCTCTTGCCACGCTCCTAGTTCTTACCAGTCCCTGCAACGAGTTGCATATGTGAATGACTAATCCGGTATCATATACCCAAGAACTACCAGGTGCATCAACAAGATAAATGTCTATAACATTGCAAACAAGCATACCTGAGCCGGAAGTCACACCTCCGCTCTTGGCTTTGTCAGCCAGATACTTGCTGCAATTCCTCTTCCAGTGGCTATCCATCTTGCAGTAGAAGCAAGTGGATCCGGCTGCAGGAGATGGCTTAGTCCCTGAGGAAGCGCTTTGGCCTGGGTCCTCAGCCTTACCTCTCTACTTTGCCTTCTTCTTCTTAGTCCAAGAACTCTTCTTGAACTTAGCCTTATTCTGTACCATCAACACTTGACTAGAACCTTTCTTGAGATCCGCCTCAGCCTGCTTGAGCATTCCATGTAATTCAGTGAGCTTCTTATCCATACCATGCATGTGGTAATTCGATATGAACTGACCATACGCACTAGGAAGAGAGTTCAGAATTATGTTTGTAGAGAACTCTTCGCTAATGGGGTAGCCAAGCCTTTCTAGAGACTACATGTAACCAACCATCTTGATCACATGCAGACTCAGTGGGTCGCCATCCTTAAGCTTGCAGCTCAACAAAGCCTGAGAGACTTGATACCTCTTAGTCTTTGCCTGAGCCTGGAACATAGGTTTGAGGCTTTTGATCATATCGTAGGCCTCAACATTCTCGAACTGCTGCTGCAAGTCTGGTTCCATGTGAGCAAGCATAAGACAGCTAATCTCCGTGGATTCATCACAAATCCGATGGTAGGCATTGGTGGCTGCGACAGTCGCATTCTCATCCGGCTCAGCTGGAAGTGGGTTGTCTAGGACATGGTCCCTTTTTTCTTGTTTGAGAACAATTCTCAGATTATGATACCAGTTGGTGAAATTAGTTCCATTCAGCTTATCTTTCTCTAAGATGGTTCTCAATGTAAAACCGGAAATCTGAGGAAGACTGCTAGGTGCCATTGATATACAACACAAAATATGCAAAACACTTACGACATGTATCCATAAAAGAGCAAGCATATTAAACACTTTAATACTTATGCTCCCACTAGAACCAACACCCCTCTGATGGTTACTTAGTGATTCAGGACCCTAAATAAGCAAGTCGACTAGTGAGCTTTAGCATCACCGCTAGCCGTCAAGTGATCTAGGTAGACAACTCCTTGTCAATCGTATCTCATACGACTCTTGTTGAATGGGTGGCATCACATGCCTCGGCTCCCATCCGACTTTTCCCCGAGTCCCACAACCGTTGTGATAGACCCGTCTAGATTACCAAGTGCTTCAGCTGTAAGAGTCTGACTCGAACCCACCTAGTCGGAAAGAATTGATAGCATCTCAATTTTATGAGCCCACTACGAAAAATGTCCGACTTGTGATGGTGCAGCACTGGCGGGGAAACCGACTAGACCTTCTTTGAGCGATTACTTTCTACCAACTATCTAATAGAGGTAAAACAGAGACATAACAATAACACAAAATAAAGCAATTATAATGTGAAATGGTATGGCTCTCTTCATGGCGATCTCTATCTCCACAAAGCTTGTAATTTGAATCGTGTCAACTCTTGTCACGTGCCGCATTACACCATGTAGCCGACTTGTACATCGACTTGTATGCCATCCGGGTTCTCCAAACAGCTACACTAGCTTGTAGAGTAAATTACATAGAGAATCCGACACGCGGGTCGTTATACAATAAAGTGACAACACCTAGGCTCCAGCCGACTGATAAAAACCGTGATACGTAGATCACGTATGGATTACACACATTATATGCACATAAGCCATACCATTCACAACATCATCCTGCAAAAAGAAGTTATGCATAGATACGATATCTACCGGCGTTGTGAAACTCGTAACGACGTCTAAGGCGCTACGACAGGGCGAAGACTCAGATTCGACCAATCTCTTTGATCTTCGATCACCGCATCCAGGTTTACGTGTCACAGTCTACCCCGATGGCGGAAGCCGACCGGTAGGGGTATGTCGTTCCACGACCTTAGCAGTTAGATCATGGAAACCAGATCATCCATTCTCCCGAGTACAGTTGATCCAATCAACTTTGTACAAAACTGATCTATCTCATAGATCGACCACCAAAACTACAATTAGATCCAATCTAACGCCAACCATATATCACATATGCACGATCTCGAGCCTAAAACCAGAAGCTAATGCTCTGATACCACTGTTGGGCCACGCAGAGAAAAACAAAACTTTTTCCTATGCGCTGATCCCAAGATCTAGCTGAGGTAGTAGGCCACGAGAATTACCACTAGACGCTCAGTTGCGGAATCGATGAAGCACGTCGCTTGATGCAGTGCAGTCCTCATGATCCATTCTGATCCATGATCATCGAAGTACTGAACGTACAGCACCTTCGCCAGTATCCACACATACAAGGAGGAGCGCCGGTGATGGACTGCTAGGTCCGGTACAGCGGCGACAGGACTGGACTTGACTGGAGCTAGGTTTTCCAACACATGGAGTGACCTAGCCATGTTCTCTAAGCACCTGCGCCCCAGCTTATATAGGGAGTGAAAGTGGGCTCCACTCACTTGTGGCCCATTCACTAAAAGGCCTATATTAGCCACTACAAGTCCCACTTGCTGACTAAGTCCATGTATCTATTTGGGTCCAACCCAAATAGATTTCCTGTATGGGTCTAACCCAAACTTGCTCCCGTTCTTAAGTGTGTGATCCGATAGGCTCATGGTGACCCAGACACGATCCGAGTCTCACTTGTGACCGATCAGTTGGTAGCGGCTCCTAGCAGAACGTGCCAACTCCCAAGTACCAAAGAGTCATGACGACAAACCTTCCAATGCGACTTTCGTCTGAGTCCCTTTTGCCTCACGATATACCTTGTCGAACTATAGGTGATTAATCGTCATCCCTTAAATAGTTCGACTCTCTTTCTCGATCCGAGATAAGTGATTCATCCGACTAACTCTTAGTCGGTCGCCTCGGTTTACACTTAACCGAGTCACACATGGCCATGCTTTCCGAATCATATCTTCTGAGAGGGCCTAGAGAATATCTCTCCAGACGGAGGGGCAAAATCCCATCTCGGTTATTCACATCACGCAGCTTGATTCTCAGTCGACCCGAACTCTGCCTTTATAACTGCCTAGTGACGGAACATCGTTTGACAGAACCTAAGTCGGTGATCCTCAACTCGAATTGTGCAATAACCCCAGGTCTAAGGATTACATTGTTTGAGATATACAAATGACGACTTACTCGTTGTATCTCAATATGGGTCAGTCGGACTCGCTAAACTCTTTAGCCGAATCCGTGTGAGTCGGAATAGCATCTCCATGCCCATGACAAGTGGAACCTAGTCATCTACCGACTTTCACATTGGTCTAAGTTGTGTGTCCAGCACAACCTTAATGACTAAGGACAATTAGCATGAACAACATGAATATATAGTTCCACAATCGAATCACATATTCGATGATACATATCAGTAGTTCATACATGGACTATAACTTTATGAATACATTGAGAAATATTATCAACCATGATTGCCTCTAGGGAATTTTCCCAACATATACCCACCTCACGCATAGGAAAAAAACAGGAGAGAGTGGAGGGCTGGGTGCATATATATAGGGCCAGACCATTAGTCCCGGTTTGAGATACAAACCGGGTCCCGGTTTGTATCTCAAACCGGGACTAATGGTCCCTTACGGGCCGGGACAAAGTACCTCGGCCTCCTCGGGTCGTCTGGTTAGGACTATTAGTCCTGGCCCCAGCCATGGCGGGACTAGTGGCCCGAACCAAAGGCCCATTTTCTACTAGTGAATATTCTTTGGCTCCCCTTGTGTCGAATCAATAAATTGGGTTTCACTTCCCTCGAAAATACTGCGATACACCCCCTATACTTGTGGGTCATCAAGACTATTTTCTGGCGCCGTTGCCAGGGAGCATAGCTTTATTTTTCAAGTTCACTTGGATTCTTTATTATTCGCTGCCATCCATCCATCATGGGTAAGTCTCGTGATGGAAAGGTTCCTATTTTACCATCCACTACAAGAAGAGGTACGGTTCTGAACACCTCTGTTGCTCTTGATTCACCATCTGTTATGAGTAAGCTCGTTACACCACCACATACACATGCTACACACACTGCTACTACTGCTGAATCTGAAACTTCTGATACTTCTGATACTGCTTCTACTGTGCTTAATAAGAGTGGTTCATTAGGTCCTTTCCTAGATGCTACGATTGCTAGAACTATAGCTGGAAATACTGAAACTCCTAATGAAGACACTACTACACCTATTAGTTCACCTCAGTCTAGTGAGAGTTATGATATTGAACATGGTTATGTTGAGATGATCGATGAATTTATTAAAGAATGTCAAAACACCCATGATAGGAGTGCTGCTAAGAATCTCCTTGAGAGGCGTACTATTAGACCCAAATTATCTCCTAATGTTAAGTTTGCTGCTTCTCCCATAAACATTAAAGATAAAGATTATGATTTCTCTCTTGATCTATCTTACATAGCTATTGTTGAGAAAGAACCTTTTTGTGGGACTAAGAATGACAAGTCGGTACTTTATATGTGAGCTTTCTACCATGAGTGGCCTGTTTTCTGATGATATTAAGTTTCGCACCTACTTTGTTGCTAAGATTTTCCCTTTTTCACTGAAAGGGGAAGCTAAAACTTTGTTTAGTAATTTACCTCTCGGATCTATTGATAGCCCTGATTGCTTGATTAGTACTTTCCTGCAGAAATATTTTCCTCCTAGTGCCAAACATGTTATTTTGCAAGAACTTTTTGACTTTAAACAGGGAGAAAAAGAGATTACCTGAATCATGGGCAAGGTTTTGTGCTTTGATTCATGCACAGGCTGGAAGTCCATTACCTAAGAATGAGCTTCTTGATATATTTTATAATGGACTAACCGAAGAATCTAGGACATACCTAGATAGCTGTGTTGATTGTGTTTTTAGGAATAGGACTCCCAAGGAAGCTGAGGAATTAATGGCTAAAATAAGCAAGAATTATGAAGACTGGACTCCTCCTGAACCAGCTATACCTGAAACAATTATACCTGAACCAGCTATACCAGCGCCTATACCATCATCTAAGAAGAGGGGAGTTATTGAATTAAATGATGAAGTGATGAAGGAAGCTAAGAAATGTCTTAAGGAGATGGGAATTAAAGCTGGAGATGTCAAGAATTTACCTCCTATAGAAGAATTATGTAAACCAATTCCCCACTCATCCACTATTGAGGTACACTCTCTCCAACACTTTGATGAAGGTGATATCCCTTACTCTAAACCTCCTGATCAATGCTTAGAAGAATTCAATATTTTTATTGTTAAGCAAGATAATTTTAATAAAAGAGTGCAAAATCATCTAATGGAAAACACTAGAGCTATTGTTGAGTTGAAGGATATTGTGGAAACAACCTCTAATGATGTTAAAATGATTGTTAAACATTTTCAAATGGTTCAAACTCAAATAGATCAACTTATTAAAGTGCAAAAAGACTTGCTAGTTAATGCTGCCAAAGAAAAACATGCTTATGAAATTAGAACTAGAAGTGGTGCTGCTACCCAGGATCCTCTATATCCTGAGGGGCATCCCAAAAGAATTGAGCAGGATTCTCAACAAGCTGAAAATAGTGGTACTACTCGTAAGAAAAGGAAAAAGAAACATAAAACTATTGTAGAACCCTCTGAACCTGCTAAAGATCCTAATAGTATATCTGTCTCTGATGCTGAAACTGAAAGTGGTAATGAAGAAAATGATGTTCCTGATAAACAAAAAGTTGAAGAAGAACCTGAAAGGCACACTAAGAACACTAAATACACTAAAGAAGATTTTGTTGCTAAGAAACATGGTAGTGAAAGAGAGCCTTGGGTGCAAAAACCTATGCCTTTCCCTGATAAGAAACACAAGTCGAAGGAAGATGAACACTATAATAAGTTTTGTGAGTGGATGAAACCTTTATTCTTGCAAATTCCTTTGACTGATGATATTTAAATTGCCTCCTTATTCAAAGTATATGAAGGATATTTTCTCGAATAAAAGGAAGATCCCTAATGAAGAAATTTCTACTTTGCTTGCTAATTATGCCTTTAATGGTAAGGTTCCAAAGAAACTTGGAGACCCAGGGATTCCAACTATTCCTTGCTCTATTAAGAATAGTTATGTTAGAACTGCTTTGTGTGATTTGGGAGCAAGAGTTAGTGTTATGCCTTTTTCTCTCTTTGCAATTGGCTTCAACTGATAAACTAATACCAACTAATACCAACTGATATATCTTTGCAATTGGTTGATAAATCTACCACTATTCATGTTTGTATATGTGAGGATGTACCTGTTCAAGTGGCTCATAATTGCTTGATATTAACTGATTTTGTTGTGCTTGAAATGCCTGAAGATGATAATATGTCTATTATTCTTGGGAGACCTTTTCTTAATACTGCAGCAGCTGTTATTAATTGTAATCAAGGAAAGGTGACTTTCAATGTTAATGACAAGGAACATACTGTCTATTTCCCCAAGAAGATTGATAGGACTTACGGTTTGAATTCAATTGAACATGTTGAGGGCATTCAAGTTGGAGAAATCTATTGTCCCATACCAAGAGAAAAATTTGAAACTATTATGATTGGGACCATTGCTATCAAAGTTAAGGTAACATAATCATTAGTAGAATACAAAGTTTTGTATCATGTGAAATTGTTTTGGTAACAAGACCTGATCAACCTTGTTAACAAAAGGATTTCATTGAACAAAACAATGTTTTCACCATGATTATCTCCGCGCATTTCTATTCTATCCATTTAGTTTTTGCTTTCGTTTAGTTTTCTTTTCTATTGTTAGTTGCTTGCATATTAGAGTGTCTTAGAACTTCTGTAGTTCTAGACTTGTTTTGTCATTGCATCATTCCAAAAAAAAAATCTCTGTCTGTCAGAAAATCATTCATCTATGCCTGAAAATGCTCAAAAATAAAGTGTCTCGAAAAATTCTAGAAAATTCATATTAAATTTTTACATGCAAAAACGGGCAGAGGAGTGCCTAGAAGGTACCATGGGCCCCCACCAGGCAGGCACACCACCTGGTGGCGCGGCCAGCCCGGGGGCGTGCTTGCCTATGGTGTGGGCCAGCCCTAGCCCTCCACTCACTCTCTCAGTTTCCACTTTCTTCTCTCTCCCGAGTAGACACCAGTTCATTGCTCAAAATCGCGTTCTTGCTTTGCTTGCCCTTGATTTTTCGATCTCCTTGCTCAACCCATCTTTGCTGCTGAAATTTGGAGCATTTGTTCTCCGGTATGTGACTCCTCTGCTTGTCCAAGTAGATTTGTGTTTAGTGGTTTATATCTTGAGTATTTTGCTGTTGTAGGTGACAAGTTATGAGATCTTGTAAGCTTGTTTGATGCTTATAGATATAGTTTTGATGCATGTTTAGGCCTCTTACAAGTCCCTATAAGTAGTGCCCTTCATTATATTCACTTTCCAATCACTTGTTTAATAGATGTTTAAATTTCAGAATATCAAGCATGAACAACCATACCTTTGGAGAAATATTTGAGAGGGATGCACCTAGGAGGTCAAGGCCCTCAAGATCAGCCTCTCAGTTTAGGCCATCATACAATGAATATCTCATTGCACCTTGTATTGGTAATGAAAGAGATGATGGGGATGCTCACCCATCTACTTTTCCTTGTTTTACTTTCTTACAAGCTACAGGGATTCTTGATGATTTCTTGATACTGATTTAGAGGGTTGGTTTGACCTCATACATGCAAGATGAGAGTGAGAAATACGCTATGCTCACCAAGACTTTTGTTGAGAGCTTCGTGTTTACTAACACGCCCTATCAGTCAACTGTCTCTTTCAGAATTTATAATCTGCCCTTTACCATGCCATTGGAAAGATTTTGCAGTATTGTAGGTGTGGGCATGACAGGAACCATGGAGAAGATTCAAGGGCGACCCGCTGATTTGCTGGAGCTCTACCGAGGGGTGACCAATGATGATGACCGCGTAGCCCATCGCGGAAAGATAAGAAACATCCAACTCCCTGCTCTTAGATACTTTGCATATTATCTTGCTACTAGCGTTCTGGGTAGGGAGAATACGAGTAATATCTCCAACTATCATTTAGCCTTCCTTGCTGCTGCGCTTAACAATGATACTCGGTACAACCTTGGCTCGCTTATTGCTCGCCGCCTAGCTGCTAGTGGGCCTATCTATGGGGGCATAATCACTTCACGTATGGTCAATGTATTAGAGCTTTCTGTGGATCCCAATATACTATATTGGCACCACAAAGGCTTGACCTTGCTGCTATGAAAACACATCACTTTGTCACTGCTGATTCTGAGTTGGACAGTTTAGTATATAGGATGTTGTTTACTAATAGGGATGAGAGGGAGATCCCTTTGCCGCAATCCACCTTGTTTAGTGTTCACAGGAGGCCGTGGTCGTGCTCCAAGGAGGAGGTGGACGAGCAGCTCTGCTTGCTGGGTTTCCATAGGCAGCACCAGGAGGATGTGCCCTCCTACGATTACTCTGCACATTACGGTGGGGCATCTCCGAGCTTGCACCAGGACGAGGGTACCTCTTCACCGTACCACGGAGGCTCTCCATCTTGGCCAGCTTGGGATTGACACCCACTTAGGCCAAAAGCCTAAGCTTGGGGGGAGGTACACCGACACCACACTCATTTTGCATCGGTACTTTGTATATTCATGTTTTGTTCTCTTTTTTAGTTTTCGTTCTTTCTTTGTTTTTTCTTTCTTAAAACACAAAAAGACCAAAAATATTTCTGTTGTTTCTCTTTGTTTGCTTCTTCTTTTTGCCTTGGTTTGCTTTTTTCCTTTTGCTTTGTTTGAACTATTCGAAAAACCCAAAAAGATTTTGCTTTGCTTGTTTTTCCTTTTCGGTTCTTGTTTTAAAAATCGGAAACACCAAAAATATTTGTTGTTCTTCTTTGGTTTTGTGAATTTGTTGCAGGGTTCAGCAGTCCTTAGTGGGATTTGGTTTCATGTGATTATACAAGCCACACAAGTGAAGGGCAATAATGAGGATTAATGACAACTTGAGGTGTGGTAAGAGGCTGGTAACGAACTCTATTTGTTTTCATTTTTGTACATATACTCATCATTGTGGGCATGCTTAGCCTGTTCGTGTAGGGTGTATGTTATTTATGGATGCTTAGTAGTTCTTGCTTTCATATGATTAGTTCCATCTTGCTAATAGTTTGTAGCATGTCATATGAATGTTTGCTTGCATTACTCTATTCATAACTTGGTATGACACTGTGGTATCCTCCTGTGAATGTTTCATGTGAATTGACTTGGCATATGCTCACACATGCATATGACTGAAATAATCAGTTAAGCCTCGATGGATTATTTTGCCTTGAGGGTCTTGAATCACTTTCGTGCCATGATTAGTCCTGTTTTGTTGCAAGCATGATTATGACAGCTATTGCTCTCTCGTTTGTTGCTCCCTTACTATTGCTAGCCTTCACTTACACTGAGTATGTTTTACTCGTGTTTCCAACTCCCTAAAACCAAATATTGCCAAAAGTGTCCACCATACCTACCTATTAGCATCATTTGCTATTTCCGTGCATATTCAATATGCCTTGTTTTATTCCGAATAAAATGTTTGCTTGTTATGAGAATGTTAGTTAGTAAAGCTCTCACAAACTTGATGGCACACTTTATTTCCTGCACTTAATAAACTGGAACCATTGTGACTGTCCATGAAAGTTATATGCTTGCAAATTATAGGTTGGGGATTAGCAGAACCGTGCTGTCACGGGGAACGCTTTCGACACCTGTAAATATATACCCAGTTGATACCATGCTATTTTGTTTGCGGATGTCATCGGTGTGAAATAAAAGGGGAGCTTGTAAGTCCATGGAGTTATGTATGTGTGTTAGAGAAACGCCTGGGCTGCCGGTCTAATCCATGCTGTCATGGTGGAAACCTGCAGCGTAACCATAATAAGTCTCTATGAAGCATTCTTCTTATAAAAAAGAGAGAGATAGCTATTGAGAAAAACACAAAAAAAGAGATTTGAGAAAAGAGGAAAGAGAGAAAAAAGCACCATTTTCCCATGGTAAATAAGAAGATTCCTGAGATACTCATTGTTTGCTTGCCTTGTCATTTTGGTATGGGGATTCTTCCGTATCATCGGGCAAGGGGTACCCCATTGGCGGTTCTCTATGATACGCACGTATTTATGATGACAAGAACTTACTGGTAACTAAAGTTGAGTAGCATGAGGAGCGACCCTCGTACTCAAGGGACATGGGATTTCCAGTTTATAGTCTATCAAGCATATAACTCAGATTGGACCTCACTTTCACCTTAACCATATTAAAGATGCTTATGATAGGGGCAATGAGAGCTCAAAGCTAATGAGTACCATACTTTCATCATTTGGAAGCCTTTCAAATTATTCAAAACCTTTTCATTTCCTTGTTGAGTCTCCACATATTCTATGAGCACCTTCTTGAGAGCATAATTGTCATTCTTAGTGTAATGTGCTTGTCTCAAAACTTGATTATTTGTGTTATGACTTTGATGCCTGTATCTTTGATATCTTTACTTCTAGTTTTCACTTGAACTTCAGAGGTGCCTTGGCATTCACAATAAAAAGGCAAGCGAGATACCACTCTATCATACCTTGTTATGAGCATTGTAATGTTGCTTATGTTTATGTTTCATGCTACTTATTATTTTTGAGTTGGAATCTCTTCATAGCTTGCAATGCCTATTAAGTCAAACTTAGTTGCATACTCCTTATTATGTATTGTCTAAGTAGTTGATCACATGCTGAGAATATATACATCATATGAAGCAAATGTGTTCGTGAAAGTTTCTTTTATCGCACTCAGTTTTCAACTGAATTGCTTGAGGACAAGCAATAAGCTAAGCTTGGGGGGAGTTGATACGTACAAAACATATCTACTTTCCCGAACACTTTTGCTATTGTTTCTCCTATAAACTTGTGTGATTTGGATGCAACTAACACGGAGTGACGCTGTTTTCAGCAGAATTACCTTGGTGTCTAGTTTTTGTGCAGAAAATCAACTATCAGGAAAAATCCAGGAAAATATGCCAAAAATCCTATTTCACCAGAAGACTCCCAGAGCCAGAATACGAGACGGAGTGGGGCTGGGGTCCAGCCACACCACCTGGACATGCGGACTGGGCCTGGCCATGCCAGGGGGTGGTCTAGCCGCCCTAGACACCCCCTCGTTCTCCCTCTTCGCCTATAAGATGCCTTCTAACCTAAAAACTCAGGGGGGTCGATGTTTTTCCAGAAAGAGTTCCGCTTCGTCGCCACCACCAGATTCCACGATTCGGAACCAGAAACTCCGTTCTGGCACCCTGCCGGGATGGGGAATTGGAGGAGATCATCGCCATCATCATCACCATCGCTTCTCCATTGAGCATCCATGTTTCCCCCACCTATGAGTGAGTAATCCCCCGCTGTAGGCTATGGGGATGGTAGGGATTGGATGAGATTGTTCGTGTAATGGCATCAGATTGTTAGGGCATGGTGCCTAGTATCTACTATTAGTGCTTTTTGACTTTGTTGCGACTTGTTATGCCTAATGATTGTCAATAGGGCCCGAGTGCCATGATTTCAGATCTGAACATGTTATTGATTCATTATGATAGTATTGTTTTTGGTCTTACATGCAAGTTGTATACACACGTTGTTGTCCGGAACCAATGGCCTCGAAGTGACAGAAATCAGGATAACTAGAGGGAATGGCTTTGATGTGAGGATCACATGTGTTCACGAAGTGTTAATGCTTTGCTCCCGTGCTTTATTAAAAGGAGCACCTTAATTGCCAGTAGTTCCCTTGAGGCCCCGCTGCAAACGGGATGGTAGGACAAAAGATGTTGTGCAAGTTCTCATTGCGAGCACGTATGACTATATATGGAACACATGCCTATGATTATCTAGTACTTGGATGCTTTATCTTATTTATCTGCAATGGCCCTATGTTCTGATTGCTATGTGAATTGTCTTGTCCATGCAACGCCCGTCCATCCATCCCTATGCCTACCGCACTCGAATCCTCACTGCTTCGCTATTGTTACTACTGTCTTTACTTTACTACTGCTATTACTTTACTATTCCTACCACAAAACTGTTGCTACTGATAAACTGCTGTGAGCAAGATTGTTTCCAGGTGCAGCTGAATTGACAACTCAGTTGTTAAGGCTTATAAATATTCCTTGGCTCCCCTTGTGTCGAATCAATAAATTGGGTTTCACTTCCCTCGAAAATACTACGATACACCCCCTATACTTGTGGGTCATCACTTCCCTAAGCTTAGACTCTTGCTCGTCCCGAGCAAGTATAGCTTGATGGATGTAATCCTCATATTCATGAAGCTGAGTCTATAAAATAAATGAGGCAGTTGCAGCATGTGTTTATCATATATGATACATAGGAATAAGTTCATGAATAGTACCTTACTCGAACCATCTCAATAGTACTAGCAGGCTTCCACACCTTAGTGATCAACAATTCACAAAAGATGAACCTCAACATAATGTAAAAGTATCCAGTTCAATCGAATGAGTTAGCGAGGTAGTCCCAAGTGTTTTAGGATCAACGTATTCACTTAGGATTCAAAATATCAAAAGTGTATTTTTGTCATCCTACAATATAGTGATGTATGCCTATTTGCTCTTTGCACACTCGCTCTTTTTATTCTTTCTTTTCTTCTTCTTTTGTGTATATGCTCACACTTTTGTGTAAGTGTTGTGCAAAGGAGCTAGCCATACATTCCACTTCATGTAGGAATTCAAAGTTTAACAATCTCAATTTTCAAATTCTAATTGTATATGAAGCATTTTAATGACTTGAAGATTCTACCTCGACTTGTTCTCACTCTATTTTGATAGCATTTTTTATTTTCCTTTGTTCGAGGTTTCTTTTTCAACTTAACTGCATAGATAATTTTCCTGTGTAAATCAAACCATAGACTTACAACATATTGACTAAATTATCTTTATATGTTCCATTTATACCAATAGTGTGGAAGACTACTATTGGTATCATCGAGTGTAAGTAAAATTATACTCAAGCCATTCATATATCCAATAAGACAAGCACAATCTCAATATTTCTCCATATATAATAATAAACTCAGAATTTCATAAAAGGGTTCGACTATTCCTGAAGGGAATTCTAATGATGCAAACTTTATTTCTAGTTTGAACTAATGCAAAGCAAAAATAGTGATATAAAACTAATAAGATAGATTACAAGATCTTTAATGATCTCCCCAAGCTTGGAATCAAGCCAGGCGAGATCAAATAACTCCTTGTTGGTATCTATTACTCCTCCTGGGTAGGAAGAGTGATGCCCTCTTGACGGGGATATTCCGAATGGGGTATGCCCAGCAGGACATTCCAATTGGGCCAAAGGCCTAGTGAGTGGGCCTGCAGGACGGTGACTGGAATACGACCGAGGAGAAGGCCTGGTGATTGGAGACAGGAGGCCCATAAGCGTACTTGAAGCCCAGTCGGATTAGGTCAAAGCATCTAAATCATATCTTTTTCGGTTGTAAACTGTAAACCCTAGCGAGGTGTCTCCTATATAAGAATCCCTAGGGTAGTCTGAGGATGGACGTTCCATCATACACCCCTTCAAGCGACTCGCTTCTTAGACGCCGAGCTCGCCACCCATGTAACTCGCTCTCCATCAATCCAATCTAGCAGGAGTAGGTCTTTACCCTCCGGGGGGCCGAACCTCGGTAAATCCATGTGCATCCGCCCCCATCTCGCACCTCATATGGCCACCAGCTCTCACCCCTGGTTCTATCAATCGCTGCCTATGGCAGCGACTGCCATGGCCATTTCCACGACAGTGGCGCCCATCGTGGGGCCCAGTCGGACTGGCCTGAGTTCTGCGGAGAGACCCTACTCGCTGATCGATCGGCCGATTGCCACCGGTCGCATGATTTCCACTGGCGGGATCTTATAGATCCTGCCTAGTAGCTATATCCCGGCGTCGCGCCCGATCACCCACAATGCGATAATGCCGGTCGGCACCATCCACCTGTTCGTCGGCTTCACCGACATAGTCGACCAGGTGGCAACGGTGATCGTTGGTGGATCGCCGCCACGCTGCGATCTGCTCTCGGAGGAGCAGGTCCGCTCCATCAGCCGCCACGCCACCGAATACGACTCGGCCGCTAGCAACGCGGTCGAGACCAACGCCTCCGTGGACGATGTGGCCCTCCATGACGACGCCGACTCCGCGACCCCTGCCTCGGTCGAGGGATCCATCACCGCAGCATCACAGGAGGACTCCATCATGCGGGTCTCCAACCCTGAGGACTTCGAGGATTCCTCCATCCTTGGGATCTTCGATTCTGACTCTGGCTCAGAGTCCCCCGAGGACTTCCGCTCTAGATCCAATCGCTTCAACGCAATTTACATGGCGGGCAGCACGATCGCCTCGCTAGATCCATTCTCTATACCAATCCCTCCAACCGCGACAGCCATGGAGGTGGAGGAAGCCCGCCTGCGACTGGAGGAGGCATAGCACAAGGAGCTAGCCAAGCGCGAGAAATTCCGCCTCGAGCGGGCAATGGCGTAGGAGCTGTCGCTCTACCACCAGCGTCGCATCAGGACCCACCTAAACTCTAATGTCCAGGGCCGCATCCTAAACTTCAACGACGAAAGCGACCCCGCATGCGCGGCTGAGTACGAATACTCCGAGAACGTGCCACCAGGTGGCAGCAACCGACCACCACCCAGCGCACCGGCGACTAGGGCCCCACCGTCATCCATTGGTCGCGCGCCCCCACCGGACCAGGCGCGGATCATAATCTAGCCACATGCCCGCGACGCCAATGGGCTCCCACTGTACTCCACTCCAATGGAGAACGTCGTCGCGGCCGATGCTGCAGTCGCCCACCTCGACGTCCAAGGAGAAGGCGCGCTATAGATCCAGTATGCCAAGGCCCTACTCGCCAGGGCTGTCGAGCAGCAAGCCACGGGAGTCGACCGGCAGGGGCAGATGTATTCCCGCTCATCGGCAAGCAGGGCAGCCTCAAGCGGCCACCCAACCATCGCCAACGCAGTGACCTGCCCACCGCCCCAGCCCCTGGCGCACCAGCCACGGGCCGCCAACCCCGCGCTCTCCACCAACGAGCCGCGGCCAGTAAACAACACGGTCGCTGCCAACGGGCAACCTATCGACGCCCGAACCAACATCGTCAACAACCAGGCTTGGTGGGTGTGCCAGCCCAACAACTTGAGGCACACCCTCACCAACCATAGTGACCCCGAACCTAGGGGCTCGCTCAGCCGAGTCGGTCCCCAGTGCTTTAGACCTATGATCCGAGGCGATAAGTACCCCGCCAACTTCAAGGCGCCCAAGGAGATCGAAAAGTACGACCCAACGTATGACCCAGCGGTGTGGGTGGACACATACCTCATGGCGATGGGAATCGCCGGCCACACCAACCTACTAGCCGCTCGCTACCGCCCCCTAATGATGGAGGGTACGACCCGGCAATGGATCAACACCCTCCCCGCTGACAGCATCGACTCGTGGGAAGAGATGCGGCATGCCTTCGTTAGGCACTTTGAGGGCTCCTACACCTGCGGCACCACCATCGAGGACCTGGAGCAATGCATCCAGGGACAACGTGAGTCGACCTGCCACTGGATCCAGTGGTGGCAGGAACTATGGATTAACGCCTCCGGCATCCACCCAGACACAGCGATACACTACTTCAAGAACATGTGCCGGTATGAACCCCTGGTCGCTAAGATCAAGAGGGTCTACCGGACGCTCGACAACATCCCTGACCTCCTCGAGATCGCCAAGCGCTACGCAGAAGAGGACCCCAACCAGGACTCCGACGACGAGTCGAGAGGAAGACGCCGCACCAGCGCCCACGACAGCGGGCGACAGCGCGACATGCGCTACAGCAACAGTCGCATCATCGTCAAGCGCCGCGGTGATGGGCGAGTCGACTTCATCGCCAATGCCAGCTACGGCCAACGCAACCCAAAGAACTTCTGCCATGATGGAGGAAACTATCACGACAGTGGAAACTACCGCGCCAACAACGCGGCGAGGCCGAAATTCGACCCTGCCGCCCTGCTCAACCAACCCTGTGTCTACCACAGCAGGGAGGGAAAGCCCGCCACCCACACTACCGCAGATTGCCACTCCCTCAAGGAAATCGAAAAGGCAAGGTGGGCACGGGACGACCCCAACAACAACCCGCCAAGGGACAACGGAAACGCCGGCGGCTTCGGCAACGCCGTCGAATCACTCCACATCTTTAGCGGGCTCAGCACCAAGCACGAGAAGAAGGTGCTCGCCTGTGCAGTCACCGTCAATGCGGTGACACAGGTCGATATCCCCCGCTTCCTCAACTGGTCTGAGAAAAGCATCACCTGGAGTCACCAGGACCATGCACCCAAGATCGAGTACCCAGGGCGAGTCGCCCTGGTGGTCAGGCCCCAAGTGGCCGACTACTGGCTGCCCAAGACACTGATGGATGGCGGGAGCTCCATCAATATCATGTACTTGGACACGTTCAAGAGGCTCCAGCTCCCAGAATCAGCAATCGAGCCGACCCTGAAAACCTTCCACGACATCGTCCCCGGTCGGAAGGCATACCTGATTGGAAAAGTAACGCTGCCAGTCACCTTCGGCACACCAGCAAACTACCGCACCGAGCGGATCATATTCGAGCTGGTGAACTTCCGCAACCCCTACCACTGCGTCCTGGGACGCCAAACGTTCACCAAATTCATGGAAATCCCCCACTATGCCTACAACATGATGAAGCTTCCAGGTCCAAGCGGCATCATCACCGTCCACAGCGACCCCGATATGGCCGTGGAATGCGAAGACAAAGGCGCTGAGCTTGTCAACGCCGTCATCACCACGGAAACTTACCACGCGGAGGAACTCGCGAAATACGCGGGCAACATCAACAAGAACGACCCCACCATTCTGAGGAAGCCAACCGCCGCGAGCTCCACGTTCGAGGCGACCACGCACACCCGCACCATCGAGCTCGTCCCGGGCGACTCCAACCAGACGGTCACCATTGGGGCGCACATGAGCACCGCATAGGAAAGCGCACTCATCGAGTTCCTCTATGAGAATCGCGACATCTTCGCATGAAAACCATCTGGCATGCTCGGTGTCCCGAGGGCACTCGATGAGCACAAACTCAACACAGACCCCAAATTGCGACCAGTGAAGCAGTCGCTACGGCTATTCAATGAAGAGCGCCGCCGAGCAATCACCGAAGAAGTACAACACCTGCTAGCCGCAGGCTTCATTCGGCCAATCAAATACTCCAAGTGGCTGGCAAACCCAGTCCTGGTCCTGAAAAAGAACAACACCTGGAGAATGTGTATCGACTACACCAACCTCAACAGTGCCTGCCCGAAGGAGGAGTTTGTCCTACCGCGCATCGACCAGATCATCAATTCGACCGTGGGATTGGAGTTGTTGTGCTTCCTCGACGTGTATTCTGGCTACAACCAGATCAAAATGGCGGTCCAGGATGAGGAGAAGACGGTGTTCATCACGCCATTTGGTGCCTTCTGTTACACTGCCATGACGTTCGGCCTCAAGAATGTCGGCGCCACCTACCAAAGGTGCATGCAGGGGTGCCTCACGAGCCAAATTGGCTGCAACATACATTTCTACATTGACGACGTGGTGGTAATGTCCACCCGCCAGGACGACCTGCTCGCCGACCTGGCCGAAACCTTCGCAAACCTGCGGAGGTACAGCACCAAGCTCAGCCTAGGAAAATGCACTTTCGGTGTCCCCACCGGACAGCTCCTGGGATACATAGTCTCCAAACGAGGCATCGAGGCCAACCCCACCAAGATCGACACCATCGCGCAACTCGGGAAACGCAAGTGCCTACGTGACGTCCAGAAGTTGGCCGGGCGAGTCACGGCTCTCAGTCGCTTCATCCGCCGGCTCGCTGAGAAGGCAATGCCCCTCTACCGCCTGATGCGCAAGAACCCCACGTTCTAATGGGACGCGGAGGTGGACAACGCACTCAAAGCACTCAAAGAGGTGCTACTCACGGCTCCACTACTCGCTGCCCCAATCGACAAAGAGCCAATGCTCGTCTATGTGGCGGCCTCCACTCGAGTCGTCAGCATCGTGATGGTCGTCGAACGGCCAAAGGATGGCAAGGAGCGCCCCGTGCAGCGCCCCATCTATTACATTAGCGAAGTCCTGACGAACTCAAGGCAGCGCTACCCGCAGTACCAGAAACTGCTATACGCAGTATTCCGAGCTCAACGGCGACTCCCTCACTACTTCTAGGAGCACCCAATCATAGTCTTCTCCTCTGCGCCACTACAAGACATCATATGCAATCGCGAGGCAACTGGGCGAGTCGCCAAGTGGGCCGTCGAAATCGGCGTCCACAACATCAAATAATAGCCCCGCAAAGCGATCAAATCGCAAGCCCTAGCTGATTTCCTCGCAGACTGGGAAGAAGCACAGCAGCCGGAGAAGCTCCCACACCTCCACTACTGGTTGCTCCACTTCAACGGGTCCAAGAACGTCGACGGTGCCGGGGCCGGGGTCATACTGACCTCCCCCAAGGGAGACAAGCTCCGCTACATGCTCCACCTCGACTTCAAGCCCTGCACCAACAACATGGCAGAGTACGAGGCCCTCCTTCACGGCATGCGGGCCGCCAAGGAGATGAACATCAACCGCCTACGGTGCTACGGCGACTCCGACCTAGTCGCCGGCCAAGTTGCCGAGACCTGCGACGCCATCTCCCCGATAATGATAGCATACCACCAAGCGGTATACTAGCTGGGAGGACACTTCGATGGTTACTCAGTCGAGTGGATCGACAAACGAAAGAATAAGGAGGCAGACACCCTCTCCCGCATCGGCTCGGCTAGGCAAACGCCACCCGCAGGAGTCTTCCTCGACATCATCCACAAGCCTTCGGTCTCCTCGCCAAAGGAGATCGACATCGGCATACCACTGCAACCCGAGCCTGCCCTCATCACCATGGGCACAGAGCCTAGCGACTAGACTGCACCATACGTCGCCTTCCTCGAGCATAAGATCCTCCCAAACAATGAGATGGAAGCGTGAATGATCGCGCGTCGCTGCAAATCCTTCGTCATCATCAATGGCGAGCTCCACAAGCGCAGCATGACCGGCGTGTTCCAGCACTGTGTATAGCCAGAGGAAGGACGCAAGATCCTCCATGACATCCACGCTGGCGACTATGGCCATCATGCCGGCGCCAAATCGCTAGTCGCTAAAGCCATGCGGCATGGCTTCTACTGGCTCACTGCACACACCGACGCCACTGACATCGTCCAACGATGCGTCGGGTGCTAGAAGTATGCCAACCAGACGCATCTCCCTAGTTTGGCACTCAAGACCATCCCCATCACCTGGCCATTCGCCGTATGGGGCATGGACATGGTCGGCCCGTTCAAGAAGGCCCCATCCGGATTCACCCACCTCCTGGTCGCGGTCGACAAGTTCACCAAGTGGGTTGAAGCGAAGCCGATCAAAAAGTGTGACGGCAAGACGGCCACCAAGTTTCTCCGTGAGCTCATCTACCGGTACGGCTACCCGCACAACATCATAACAGACAATGGCACCAACTTCACCAAGGGTGCCATGGCAGAATTCTGCGAAGAACACAGCGTACGACTCGACCTCACCTCAGTCGCCCACCCGGAGTCAAACGACCAAGCGGAACGTGCTAATCAGAGCGTCCTCCACAGGCTCAAGCCGCAACTTCAAGTGCCCCTCGAGCGAACCCCATGATGCTGGGTCAAAGAGCTCCCCTCCATAATATGGGGGATCCGTACCTCAGTTAACTGCTCCATGGGGTTCACACCCTTCTTCATGGTGTATGGCGCCAAGGCCGTAATGCCAACCGACCTGGAGCACGATTCACCTCGAGTCGCCAACTACATCGAGGCAACCAACGAGACCACCCACCAAGACAACATCGACCAGCTCGACGAAGCACGCAACCTAGCTCGCTCCTGCACCACCATCTACCAGCAGGGACTCCGCCGCTACCACAGCTGTTGAGTCCGGACCCGCACCTTCCTGGAAGGCGGCTTGGTCCTGCGACTGGTCCAGGACAAGAAGGGCATGCACAAGCTTCCCCCCCCATGGGAAGGGCCATTCGCCATAGGGCGTGTCCTCGGCAACGATGCTTACTACCTTTTCGACGTACGAGGCAATGGCCAGCTCGAGGTCAGGAGGCCATGGAGTGTAAACCTCCTCCGAAAGTTCTATACATAGAACTCAAACTTGTACCCAGATGATATATAATGAAATATATTCGGATCGCACTAATTGTGCCTACTCGCCATCTTCTTGTGCCACTCGCACTCGTAGTTTAGCAATATGCTACCTACGGAAGTCAACCCTTGGTCGAGCGACCGACACGGCTAAGTAGTGCGACCCAAGGGCACCGGAGATATTCGGGCCTTGTGTTGTCCACAAACAAGCCAACCCGGAGCCACCATCGGAGTCGTGCCGCTCGACTGGCCTACCGGGCCAAGACGACCGATAAACGCTTCCCACAACGACCTGTCCTCCCCATCCTCATGCAAAGCGACTCGAACGGTTAAGTACCATGCATGGGGACTTCGCAACAAGAAAAGCTCACGCGGCTCGGGAACACAGCAAGCAAGAGAGCTGCCTTGGACTCGCCACGCGACTGGCTTTCTGAGCCAGGGGAAGAGACGCGTTACAAACAACGCATTAGACCTTGCAACAGGAACACGCCCAAAACGGCTAAGTACCATGCTCGGGGACTTGCCTAAAGCAACCTCACCCGCGCTCGGGGGCTCGCCTAATGCGACCTTACCCACGCTCGGGGACTCGCCCCTTCGGAGTCGCAAGGCAACTGGCCCCATACGCTAGGGTAAATCATCTCAAAACAAAACAAAAACCCAACGCAAACACACATACACATAAACAAGTTATACCCCACTAAAGGGCGGACGCGCTCGGGGACTCGCTCAAACAAAAGTCAAACATATCACATAACCGACCATGCATTGCGAGTCGATTAACTCCTCTTACTTCCATGCATAAATATTATTCAAGTGGCCACTTGGCATATCTTACAAAAGCCCCAAGGCAGCTATCTATTTTGCAGGCCCTGACGAAGAAGCGCCACCACCGCCCTTGACACGAACATATGGCTCCCAAGGATTCATTGGGTACGTTGTCAGCGACTTTGACAGCACCGACCGGAAGGGTTGCTCCGACTTCAGGTTGCGATGCTCTGGCTTGGGGTCACCCGGCGCCACCACTGTCTCCTGGTACGGCAGCAAGTCCCCCATTGCCAGCACCCGATATGCGAAGGGAGCAGCCTTGGCGGTCAGCCTCAACACCTCCGACATCTCCACCGAGCCAGTCACCGAAGGGTAGCCGCTAGTGACGTCGTCGAGGTCGAAGTCATCAGGGAAATCCGCGAGCCCCAGGCTCAATGCTTGGAGCACCGCCTGGATGCAAAACGACGAGGCGGTGGCCATACTTTAGTCAGTCCCCCAGGTATAACCTCGGTGGGGGACATCCCTTGAGGCGCCGCCTGGACACAAAACGGCGAGGCGGTGGCCGCGTTCACCACCGCGGCCACGCACTGTGAGGCGTTGAAGGTCTGCACCACTGGATCGCCTTGCCCTATCAAAGATGCAACGTCAGACGCCTAGTGTCACTACGGACTCACCCACTCGGGGATTCACAATATATACCAAAGAAAAGAGCAACGACTCACCAAGGAGTTTCCAGCAGTTCTCTTTCGCGTGCTTCTCCATGGCAGCAAGATTGCTTTGCAACCTAAGGACGATCGAGTCAGCAGCCTTTCACTCCTCCTCAGTCGTAGCGACTGCGGCCTTGGCCCTATCCTCAGAAGAGATCATAGACGCCTTCGCCTCCTCCAACTCCTTCACCAGAGAGTCGATACGCCCATTCGCCACATCCAGCTCTGCAACCAGAACAGACCCCTCTCGGGCTTTGGCAATGGGAGCCAGAAGACCATCTAAAAGGATCAGCAACAATAGTCAGCTTACCGTAAACACCAGCAGCTCGCAATCGCCAAACAAAACAATTACTCACCGGCAGTCTCCTAGAGTCGTCGGTTAGCCTCCTGCGCCACGCGCAGGTCATGCTCCAGGCGCTCCTTCGCGGCCTGCCGACCAGCCGATTCCCTCTGCAAGCCCTACAAGAAGAATGAACAATTAACAATTGCAAAAACACAAATTCAGTGCCTAGCCGCTGAAATTCAGCGACTAGACACTCAGGGAATAGCGACTAGAAGAAATTCAGTGCCTAGCCGCTCAAATCCAGCGACTAGACACTCGGGGACTGGCGACTAGAAGAAATTCAGTGCCTAGCCACTCAAATCCAGCGACTAGACACTCGGGGACTAGCGACTACAAGAAACTCAGTGCCGAGCTGCTGAAATTCAGCAACTAGACACTCGGGGACTGGACTTACCTGAATGGCGGCACCAAGCATACTATGAAGCCCACTTGCGTCCCTTGAAGGGACCACGAAGGAGGCGAGCCCGTGAGGAGGTCCAACATCCTCATCGACGATCTCTGGCATCTGCGGAGACTGGTTTTCCGACACAATCGGAAAACCCTTTGCCATGAAGCACGGAAACGACGCAGACGCCCTTGCAGCGACACTAGTTGTTGGGGCCGGTGGTTCTGTCATCGGAGCCCCCTTAGTTGGCTCCGATTGAGTGGCCGCCACCTCCTCACCGCTGGCGGCAGGGTCACTCCCCTTGGTTTTGTCTTTTGCTTTAGCATCATCGGGCTCACCCCTCTGCTTCTTCGCGCCCTCAGCAAGCGTAACGTCCCTGAAGGGCGACCTATCTTCTTAGCGCTGGACCTGCAAAATCACCAAGGTCAGCAAAGAAATCATACAAGAAGTCGCCCAAGAATTGAAAGGAAAACTCATGACTCACTTGGCGACCAAAAGAATGCGTAACCCCGTGCTGATGTGGGCGGGTTTGTCTAGCTCTGGGCCCAGCTTGCGCGTAAGAACCTTCTCGAAAGCATCCGAAGCCCATGACACCACAAGCTTCTTCGATGATGAAGCCGCGGTCGCAGGAATCTCCGGCTCAGACGATGCGGCCATCCCCGAAGGTTGTGGTGACTTTGACGCCGCAGCTTCAGCAGCCACCCGCTCCGACGTAGCCGAAGCTGTCGCGTGATCGCCACAAGCGGTACTTCCACTGCCGCTGCCGCGTCCTCAGCCTCCGATCCCATCATCGGGGTTGCACCCTCCAGGATTTTGTGTGAGGTTTTGGTCATGTTGTTTTCGGATTCATTGTCCGACTCAAACACCACCACCGATTTGGGTGGCGATGCCAGCTTCGGAGCCGGCTTCTTCGCGGGCGACTTCGGTTTGTGAACAAGTTTTGCCGGCGTGGCCGTTCGCCGTGAGTTGTGCTCTTGCAAAATCTCGTCGTCTTCGTTGCGCTCTTCAAGACTACGGCTTGCCTCGAACTCGCGTTGCTTCTGCATGCGAGTCTTGCGAGCCACGGGTGCTGGGGGAGGTACCTCCCTCTCTTCCTCTTCGCTCTCGGAAGACTCTCCTTCGGTCCCCTCCTCGAGCTCATTGGGGACCTCTTTGTCGAGCGGGGGAAGCCAGCCCTCGAGAACCTGAAACAACTAAGAGTGGCCACGAACAAACATCAAAGGGTGTGGTTGCAAATTGCACCGCGAGAATCACGACTGAAGACAAATCCGGAGAGAGAGGCTTACCGTGGGACCTTCATTTTTCTCGGGCACGTACGAGGTGAGCCCGACCGACGTGGTTGTAAATTCTGCGTCGGTAATCTTCTTCAAGGCGGCCTTGTAGTCTGCAGCATCCCATGACTCCTTGCTGGTCCGGGAAGGATCGCTCTTCCCAGTGTACTCGTACATCCAATGGGGCTGGGTCGCCAATGGGACCAAGCGCCACCTGAGCCAGCAGTTGTACAGATTGATTGTGGACAACACTTGGTCCTTCAACTTCTGGATCTGGTCCATCATCTCCACGACGGCCATCCTGTGATCATCGGGGAGCTTGTCCGCTGTCAGCCGGCAGGGCTAGCTTCTCTCTGCGACGAACTCAGGAAGCGCCACTTCGCCGGAGGGGGTGGACTCTTTCACATAAAACCAACTCTTATTCCATTCGCTCGCGGCCTTCTTTGGCAACAGGAGCTTGATGAAATTGACCTTTGGCTTCAACTGAAATGTAACGCCTCCGGCCACCAAGATCGGGTCGCCCGATGCAGCCGTGGAACAGCTCCAACCACAGTGGGAAGTATGGCCTATAACCGAGGTAGCATTCATAGAAGGCAACGAAGATTGCCAGTTGCTCGATGCTGTGCGGGCCAAGATCCGACGGCTTGATCACGTAGTATGCGCAGAACCACTAGAAGAACAACGAGGTGGGGAATCCCAAGCCCCTCTCCAAGTGGCTTGGGAAGCAGATGACCTCGCCGGTGCGTGGCTTTAGCTCGGAAGACACGGGGATCCACAAATTCCCCTTGTAGAGGACCCCTACGTCCTCAAACAACTTGAGCTGTGCTGCAGAGCACTTGGATCTCCCCCACAGATCTTTCGGGGGCGCCATCAGGGAAAAAGCAGGGTCACTTGGTCTGGAAAATCTAGATCGAGGAGAGACAGAGAGAATGGAAGTGCAAAGATGAGGAATGTGGGGAAGGGTCTACATGACTGATTCGTCACACCCCTTATAAAGAAGTCTTACCCGCCAATTTCAGTATAGCCGTTACCCGCGGTAATCGTGTCGAAGTTACCGTTGGACTACCGAACGGATAGTTTGACCAAGCTGATGGTCCAACTCCTCCCACTTGACTCTCCTGTAGCTATACCCTGTCTGGTCGACGGGGCATCGACTCGGAAGTGATTGCATTCGCCAAAGCTGCGACTGGAAACTCGGTGGAAAATTTCCTCGGTTCTCGGCAGAGTCCATCGCCGTTTCAACTGGGCATCCAAATTGGACTCACCTACTCTGACTGCCAACTGCACACCTACGTTTGAATCAAAAATGGCGTCGGGGACTACTGATGGGGATATGCCGAATGGGGTATGCCCAGCAGGATGTTCTGATTGGGCCAAAGGCCTAGCGAGTGGGCCTGCAGGATGGCGACTAGAATACGACTGGGGAGAAGGCCTGGCGATTGGAGACTGGAGGCCTAGAAGCATACTTGAAGCCTAGTCAGATTAGGACAAAGCATCTGAATCCATATCTTGTTCGGTTGTAAACTGTAAACCCTAGCAAGGTGTCTCCTATATAAGCCTCCCTAGGGTAGTCTGAGGACGGACGTTCCATCATACACCCCTTCAAGCGACTCGCTGCTTAGACACTGAGCTCGCCACCCCTGTAACTCGCTCTCCATCAATCTAATCTAGCAGGAGTAGGTCTTTACCCTCTGGGGGGGCGAACCTAGGTAAACCCATGTGCATCCGCCCCCATCTCGCACTGCAGATGGCCGCCAGCTCTCACCCTCGATTCTATCAATTGATGCCTATGGCAGTGACTGCCGTGGCCATTTCCACGACACCTCTTCTTTTATGTTGCCATCTTTAACTATGCTTGCAAAGCGGGTGCTGAGCTTGGCCATGTCGTATTGAAGCTTCAGCATTTTCTTCTTGATGATTTTCTTCTCATATGTTAACTCAAAGACAATTTTAATCAAGAAACAAACTCTACCATTGATGGCATCGACCTTTTTCTCCAGGTGTTTGCTCATCATCCAGTAGGAGTCAATCCCTTCTCCAATTTTTTCAACGCATGCCTTCGAAGCTTTTTCCAACTCATAGATCTTATCGTGAATCTCATCTTGCCGCACCTTCTTAGGTTTAAGAGGGGATGGACCAAGAGGAGGTTTATAATAGGATCCTATGTTGTGACGATAGGGATTAGGGAGATACTCATCCTTGCTCTTTCCCCGCTCTGCTTGCCTCATCATCTCCATCCTTTACGGGAACTTGTCCTCCCAATTTTTGAGAGGCTTGATCTCCGAGCTAGATGATGACGATGATCCTTTAGGTTCTACTTCTTCAATCCTCTTTGCGGGCTTCTCTTCTTTATTCTTCCATATCTTGTTGACATGGAAGGGCTGCATGGATTCGCTGCATGGATATGGTTAGACAGGCTTGTATAAGGATGGCGAGGATTTTTCTAGGTTGGATGCCGTAGCTCTGTGAAAACTTAATGAAAAATGTTAGATGCGATCAGCTTTAAAAGGGGAGGTCAAAAACCCTAGCCGCCTTCCGTAAAGAGAAACTATGCGGCGCGACCCGTATAGATCCCGCTGTATAGTTATGAACCGACTATAGAATACATCTATGGTGGAACCACCTATACGGTTGGAACTATACGGGCAGGAATTTTTTTATTTCGCCGTATAGTTGGTCGTTAAACTCTCTGGACTCTGAATAAGATTTTTGGAGATGGGTCGATATCTATACGACCGCAACTATACGGGCAAAATTTTTATTCCCTTCATATAGTTGGTCGTTAAACTATCAGTACTCAGAAAATAAGTTTGTCAAAGGCATCGATATCTATATTACGGCAGCTATACGGGCGGAATTTTAATTCCAGCCGTATAGTTGGTCGTTAAACTATCAGTACCTTTTGTGGATGGCAGGGGTGATGGCGAAACAACTATATGACCGCAGCTATACGGACATAATTTTTATTCTCGTCATATAGTTGGTCGTTAAACCTTTTGTGTCGACCAAAAATTTTCTGCTTCTCCAAAGATTCCTTGATAATCTAAAACTTAACGAAATATCAAGTTTTGACAGAAAAATGTAAGCTTAGATTTTCGACCAATTTTGGCATTATGAATCTTCCTTCTTCTTTGCTAGAGCATCAAATATTCCTTATTTAACACAATTCTCAAATGAAAATTTAATCAAAAATTATAAAAACATACTCAAACCTTTACTTCGCATGGGTTGCCTCCCATGAAGCGCTCTTTTATGGTCAATAGCTTGAACATAGTGTTTTTCATTCCGCCTTGAGTCCATTCTTCTTGCAGTTCCCATTACTTGTATATCTTTTCTTAATCACTTCTTCTGGGGTTATCACTTCTATGGTGACTGCACTTATATCCTCTTTTACTCGATAATGCTTCAGGCATTGTCCGTTTACCACCCATGAAAGAGAGGGTGTTTTTACCTGGATCTTCACTGCTCCTGACGAATAAGCTTCGTCAACTATATATGGGCCTTCCCACTTTGATCTAAGCTTCTCTAGAAACAACTTAAGACGAGCATTATAGAGTAACACTTTGTCTCCACTTTTAAAGGTCTTATTCTCTTTTTTTCTATTGTGCCATTGATAGCTATGAGATTCAACACATTTTTGATGGCTTTTATTGATGGTTTTCTCTCGGATTTGATTGTTTTCTGGTTTTACCTAACGCTAATACTTGGATAGCAAAGAAAACTTGGATTTTAATGTGTGTTTCAGGATCTGAACATCAACACAAGGATTTAACAAGATAAATACAATATTCTGGAGAAAACAAGCAAGTCCCACTTTGGAAGCACGCGAGTGGAGCTCACAGACGGTGTGACGACCAACTATACAGCGGGAATGGCCGTATAGTTCACGCTGCCTCTGTCTTGTCAAAAGGGACAACTTCCATGAAGGGATTGATGGGTCAAAATATATCGAGCTCATTGGGGAACCCCAAGAGGAAGGTATGATGATCACAACAACAAGTTTTCCCTCAGTTATAAAACCAAGGTTATCGAACCAGTAAGAGCAAGGAAACAACTGCAAGGTGTTGCTAGAAGCTTGGAGTCCTGCACAACACAATCATAGAACTTTGCCCTAAGTTATAGTGAGGTTGTCAATCTCACCGGTTTTGCTGAAAACAAAGGATTAAACATATTGTGTGGAAGATAGTAATTGCTTGCAAAAAGTAAACAGAAAACAGTAAATAGATGGTAGATTGATGGTAAAAGAATGGACCGGGGTCCATAGTTCACTAGAGGTGATTCTCCTTAAGATAGATGACATGTTAGGTGAACAAATTACAGTGGGGCAATTGACAGACACCGAGAAAGCATCATGCATATACTAATCGTCTTGACTCCTATGAGATTTGATTGGGCATTACAACATTATACATAGACCATAATCCAACTGCATCTATGACTAATAATCCACCTTCAGGTTATCATCCGAACCCCCTCCAGTATTAAGTTGCAAGCAACAGAAAATTGCATTAAGCAAAGTGTGTAAAGTAAACAATACGATTGTCCCATGGACAAAGAATTACTGTTTTCTCCCTAGTAGCAACAGCACATCTAGTACCTTAGAGATTCCTGTCACTTCCCCAGATTACTAGAGGCATGAACCCACTATCGAGTATAAATACTCCCTCTTGGAGTTGCTAGCATCTACTTGGCCAAGATAGCTACTAACAACGGAAAGCATGCAAGATCACACATAACATAGACATGATAGAATCAATAATCAATCTGAAATAGCATCTCAATATCCATCGGATCCTCGCAAACACAACATGTAATATTACAAATAGATGATCTTGATCATGAATGGAGCTCACAAGATCTAAACATGATAGCACAAAGGAGGAGAACCAACCATCTAGCTACTACATGGACCTGTAGTCCAGGGATGAACTACTCACACATCATACCGGAGGCAGTCATGGTGATGAAGAAGGCCTCCATGGTGATCTCTCCCCTCTGGCAGTGTACCGGGAAGAGCTTCAGATCCCTCCCGATCTAGGGATGGAGATGGCGGCAGATACAGACTCTTTCGTGGAATTTTGATCGGGTCCTTAGGGTTTTTGTCCCGGGAGGCTTTTATAGGCGAAGGGGCAAAGTCGGTGGAGCACCAGGGGGCCCAGACCCCCTGGTGGCGCCCCCCAGGCCGCGCTGCCACCAGGTGTGGCTGCCCTGGTGCGCCACTTCGTCTCCCCTCCAGACTCCGTGTTGCTTCGGGTAAAATATTGACTTTGGCTTTTGCCCGGTCCAATTCTGAGAATATTTCCTTACTAGCTTTTCTGAAACCAAAAACAGCAGAAAACAGGCAACTGGCATTGTGGCATCTTGTTAATAGGTTAGTTCCAGAAAATTTGTAAAAATGCTCCAAAGTGTGGACAAAACATAAGAAAGTAGATACTAAACAAGCATGGAACATCAAAAATTATAGATACGTTTACGACGTATCAACATGCCCAAGCTTAAATCCTGCTCGTCCTCGAGTAGGTAAGTGTTAAATAAAGAAGAAGAATTTTTGAGGTGACATGCACCATCATAATCTTGATCAAGGTATTTGTAAAACATTGATAGCTGGGATCATAGTACTTTAACATAGCATGAAAGATATAGTTCTAACAATAAGACGTAGCAACTATGTTGTAACATTAAAAGGTACAAACAAAAGATTCATGAATAACAATGCTTTGAAAGACGTTTGTTTGTTTTACATATAGAAAACATAATGAGAATGGTATTCAGCTTGTCCCTCATAGTGTAGCAAAACATAAATGCATAGGACACCTTCAAAGTTCATAAGGGTGACTAGATACAAATAATTTAAGAACAAGCAAGATCAAAGTTATGAATCAATCGACAAGTCTTGGGACAATGCACATTAAACTAAGAATGGCCACTATGCTCTCTCAATAGGTGCATAAAGATAGAAGACGGAGATTCAACATAAAAGTAAAAGAAAGGCCCTTCATAGAAGGAAGCAGGGATTCAATTCTCATAAAGAGCTTCCAAAAATTATGGTACTTATTAGCTTTCAGCTCTCATTGCCCCTATCATAAGCATCTTTAGGTGATTAAGGTTAAAGTGAACAAATATGAGGATATGCTTGACAAGTTATAAGCTGAAAATCTCATGCCCCTTACTTACGAGTACTATCGTCGGATTGATGACAAGTACGCCATGAGGGGGTCCTCGAGGCGTGTGGAAGAGAGGGGTGTGAGACGTACGATGTTCCGAGACGGTGAGCACACAGGTTTACCCAGGTTCGAATCCGCTGGCTTTGGACGGATCCTACTCCTGCTATCAATCCAGTAATACGGCAGAGCCGGAATATGGGTTACAAGGGTTCGCCTGTGTGAGTTGAGATTGTAGACTATTGAAGGTAGGTGCCCTAAAGGCTCTCCCTAGGACAGGTTATATAGATATCCGGCCTAGGGTTTACAGGAGAGATCTGTCCGGCTACGACTAAGAGTCAATTATATAGTACATCTTGAGCTACAAGTAACACTATGGGCCTAAGTCGGTAAGTCTTCTGGGCCTTCCCGTAGCTGGATTAGACTCCGTCTCTTCTCCCTGACTAGGCCGCCCGTGAAGCAAAGCTCTAACCTAAAGTGGGCCATCCTGGCCAGTGAGGACTGTGAGGATACCCGAAAAGTATATCCCCAACAGCAGCCCCCGGAAGTCTCCAAGATCCAAAGTCGGATTCATCATCGTCTAGCTTGATCTTCGGCTTGCAGAATCTTGAAGGGTTTCTGAAACTTCACAACAAAAATACAATCCGGGTCTTAAAAATAAGTCGGACCTATCAACATGTTACTCGGACTTTCCAGCTTGATTTCAAACTAAGTCGGAACTTGGTCCCTGACGTCATCTGACACTCGTCATGGTCAAGTCATGTCATCTGACAAACATCATGTCAGCACGACCGTTGGTGGGTATGCCGTTCGCAGAACCGAGGCGTCGTTTTAATGGGTACGTGGAGATCGAAGCGACGTAATCATCACGTGGGTCCTTCCTAGTTCCTTCCATGATGCGTGGCATTTACACAGTGCTACTCGCACGAATCTTGGCACAGGTAGGTGGTTATAAGGGGTGAGGATTCTCCTTCTCCTCTCTTCACCTGTTCCCTTTGTTGTTTCTTCTCCTCCACATCTCCCCAGCGCACAGAGCTCTCCCTCCTCCCAGATTTCCTAGCGCCGCCCATCCAAGGTCACCGGCGTACCGGCGGCAACGGCTGCGGCAGAGAAGGAAAGCAACCGGGGCGTCTGGATCCCGTGCCTGCTCGACAACGAGAAACTCCAAGGTGTGGAAAATGAAGGTCTCCTCCGCGCATGAAGCGGCTTCAGCTTCAACCATCCATCCCCCAAGGCCAACGAGCGGGTCCACTTCGGCACCCACCTCGACAGAGGTTTGTCCTTTCCTCCCTCGGAATTCTTTTCTGAGGTGATTGATAACTACGGTGTACAACTCCACCATCTTCCCCTGAACTCTCTCTTAGAGATGATTTCTTACGGAGCTTTGTGCGAGGGGTATCTCGGCATTAGGCCGAGTCTCACTTTATTTCGTTTCTACTTCCATGTCCATAGAAACTCCATCACTGCCGGTAATCCGTATATTACCGGTACTATTAGCCTTTCTGTTAGTCACGAGCGTAGTTATCCTCGCATTTCTGCCAGTGACTCGGTCAAACAATGGCCAGCCACTTTCTTCTACCATAAGGATATTCCTTCTCCCTGATACATTGCAAATGTATCTATAATTTTTGATGTTCCATGCTTGGTTTTATCCACTTTCTTGTGTTTTGCCCACACTTTGGAGTACTTTTCATATGATTTCTTAGACTAACCTATTAACAAGAGCCACAGTGCCAGCTACCTGTTTTCTGCTATTTTTGGTTCCAGGAAAGTCAGAAAATGAATATTCTCGGAATTGGATGGGACAAAAGCCAAAGTGCTTATTTTTCTGGAAGTCATCAGATGCCAGAATACGAGACGGAGAGGGTCCAGGGGCCACCACACCACCTGCCGCGCAGCCCAGCCTGGCCCGTGCCAGGGGGTGGTGTGGCCGCCTCCGGCACCCCCTCGGCCTCCCCTTCCACCTATAAGATGCCCTTGGGACGAAAACCCTAAGTACCCAATCAAAAATCCACGAAAGGGTCTGTAGCCGCCGTCATCTCCATCCCTAGATCGGGAGGGATCTGAAGCTCTTCTCGGCACCCTGCCGGAGAGGGGAATTCACCCTGGAGGCCTTCTTCATCACCATGCAAGCCTCTGGTGTGATGCGTGAGTAGCTCATCCTTGGAGTATGGATCCATGTAGTAGCTAGATGGCTGGTTCTCCTCCTTTGTGCTTTCATGTTTAGATCTTGTGAGCTCCGTTCATGATCAAGATCATCTATTTGTAATTCTACATGTTGTGTTTACGGGGATCCGATGGATATTGAGATGCTATTTCAGATTGATTATTGATTCTATCATGTCTTTGTTATTTGTGATCTTGCATGCTTTCCGTTGTTAGTAGCTATCTTGGCCAAGTAGATGCTAGCAACTCCAAGAGTTAGTATTTATGCTCGATAGTGGGTTCATGCCTCTGGTAATCTAGGAAAGTGACAGAAATCTCTAAGGTACTAGATGTGTTGTTGCTACTAGGGAGAAAACAACAATCCTTTGTTCATAGAACAATCGTATTGTTTACTTTACACACAGTTCGTAAAGCAATAATTTGTTGCTTGCAACTTAATACTGGAGGGGGTTCAGATGATAACCTGAAGGTGGATTATTACTCATAGATGTAGTTGGATGGCGGTCTATGTATAATGTTGTAATGCCCAATCAAGTCTCAAAGGAGACAAGATGATTAGTATATGCATGTATTTCTTTCTCAATGTTTGTCAATTACCCCGCTGTAATTTGTTCACCCAGCATGTTATCTATCTTAAGAAGAGCCACCTCTAGTGAACTATGGATCCCGGTCTTTTTTCTTTACATACAATCTATAAACAGTTTATTGCTCTGTGTTTACTTTCTGCAAACTATTACTTCCTTCCATTCGATACGTTTAATCCTTTGTTTTCCGCAAAACACGGTGAGATTGACAACCTCACCGCAAGTTGGGGACCAAGTTCTGTGGTTGTGTTGTGTAGGTCTCCATGTTACTACTAGCACCGGTAGTGCGCCCTGCCAAGGCTCAGCTAGCAACACCTTTGGGGTGTTTCCTTGCTCCTACTGGTTTGATTAAACCTTGGTTTCATAACTGAGGGAAACTTACTGCTATGCTCATCATACCTTCCTCTTGGGGTTCCCAATGAGCTCTACATCAACACCGCAAAGATTTTCTGCGCCGCATAATCGAGCCATCAAGCATTTTTCTGTGCCGCTCTTGGGAGTCAAGGACATCTTCACAAGGGGAGTCCCTCATAACCAATCTCTTTACTTTGTTCTTTTTGTTTTGCTTAGTTTCTTTTTGCTTTGTTTGCTTGTTTCTTTATCAAAAACACACAAAAAATAGTTTTACTAGTTTGCTTTCTTATTTGAAAAACACAAAAAAATTAGTTCCTTTCTTAAGTTGCCACTGTGTCTAGCCTTGCTCCAATCACTATGTCACCCGAGGAAATGATTTTCACTTTTAAACAAGGAATTGAGGAAAGTTTTAAAGAAGCTTGGTCTAGAATCTCTGATCTACATGAAAAAACTGAGCCTAAAATGACTCAAAGCTTGTTCCTTAGCAGTTTTTACCTTGGAATTGCTCTTTGCTATAGATATGATTTAGATGCTATTGTGGGAGGAGATTTCCTCCAATGTAATGAGGATGATGCTATTAATGCTATAAAGTAATTGATCCTCACTTACAACTTGCCTAGCCAAACTGATATTTCTTTCGCAAGAATATTTGCTAGATTGAACACTCTTGAGACTAGCACTACTAGCTTAAAAGATTGCTATAATACGCATAGGGAGCATCACAATTATGTTCCAATAAATTCTGAACCATCAAAGTGGCTCCCTACAGTAAAGATTGAGATAAACACCAAAAAATTTCAAGCCCGTTGTGATATCATGTCTGAATTTTGTCTTATGCCCAAAGATATTTATGAATCTTTGAATACTTGGGAGATTACTGAAGGAGGAAAAGAAATATCTCTTGCTAATAATGCTACCATATTACCTATTGGAATAGCTGAAGGAGTGTTTACAAAGATCCTTGGGAAGATGATCTCTACTGATTATCTTGTTATTGAATGTGCAGGAAAAGGACAAATTACACTTGGAAGGTCCCTATTAGAACTCCTTGGAGCAATAATAGATGTGGGAAAGGGGACCATGCACCTTTCTTCTCCACCAAACAATCATATTTTCCCCAAGGTTAAGAATAAAAGTAAGAGAGTTTTGTATGAAGGAAAATTTTGAGGTGTATGGAAGGAATGAGTAACAAGATGAAGGATGGACTAAAGCTCAAGCTTGGGGATGACACGCGTGTCACCCCAAGAAATATCCAAGAAGTACAAGCGTCAAAGCTTAGGGATGCCCAACGCATCCCCTTCTTCATCAATAAAAATTCTAGGTTTCTTCCAAACGCTTCATTTTTATTGTTTCATGCACAGTTGTGTTGTTCTTGGAGCGTCTTCTTTTTCGTTTTTGTTTTGGTTTTTCATTTGCTTTTGTTTGCTTAGTTTTCTGAATAAATTGGTTAGACCCCCTCTTTCATACATTGGTTTGCAAATAGTTTGGTTTGGTTTGGAAAAGAGTAGGAAAGTTCATGCTTATGTGGTAAAAAGAGCTCGTTTTTGACTATGGCCTATGCTTTGTCATGCCATGCTTGATATTGTTTTGGCTTTATGCTTAGTATTCTTTGTTGTAGCATGACTTGTTATAAACAATTGAGATTGCTTAATGTGCCTTGGATGAATCATGCGTTGTTTTAGCATATTAAAGCATAGTATAGTGGTATTCTCCTTTGATGCTTTATTTGGGTTGACTTGGCACAAGCTCACACCATGTTATGACTATCTCAAGTCACCATAGCCTTTATGATCCTTTAGTTTTCAACTTGTAGTATCACTTTATGCTTTGATCAATGATGTTTTGTCGCTCTGCATGATTATGGCCATTATTGCTCTCTTAGTTTGTCGCTTCCAGTCTTTTGCTAGCCTCCACAACCAAGTATAAGTTGCACTCATGCATCCAACTCCCTAAACCAAGTTATTCCAAAGAGTCCACCATACCTACCTACTATCTTATGCTATTCTAATTATATTCATGCTTTTGTTTACCTTACAAATTAAACTTGTTATGAGAAAACTAGTGATTAAAGCTCTCACGAAGTTGATGGCACACTTTACTTTTCTTGCCCTTAATAAACTTGAACCATTGTGTCGTCTATGTTGTATATGCTTGCACTTATTTGTTGGGGATTAGCAGAACCATGCTTTCATGGGGAACGCTTTCAACATTGCACTTGGTACGTGTACCTAGTTGATATCATGCTCTTTTGTATATGGATTTTGTCGGTGTGAAATGAAAGGGGAGCTTGTAAGTCAATGGAGTTATGTATATGTGTTAGAGAAACGCCTGGGTCGCTGATCTAATACATGCTGACATGGTGGAAACCTGCAGCGTAACCATAATGAGCTGTCTATGAAGCATTCTTCTTATAAAAAAAGAGTCCTATATTGAGAAAAAAGATAAAAGAGAAAAAATAAGATTATGAAAAGAGGAAAGAGAGAAAAAAAGCACCATATTCCCATGGTAAATAAGAAGATTGCTGAGATGCTCATTGTCTGCTTGCCTTGTCATTTTGATATGGGGTTTCTTCCGTATCATCGGGCAAGGGGTACCCGGTTGGCAGTTCTCTATGATACACATGTACATACAATGACAAGAACTTACCGGTGACTAAACTTGAGTAGCATGAGGAGCGGCCCTCGTATACAAGGGACATGAGATTTCTAACTTATACTTCGTCAAGCATGTACACCATAGTTTGTTCACTTTAACCTTAATCACTTCAAGATGCTTATGATAGGGGCAATGAGAGCTGAAAGCTATAAGTACCATAATTTTTGGAAGCTCTTTATGAGACTTGAATCCCTACTCCCTTTTATAAAAAGGCCTTTCTTCCACCATTATATTGAGTCTCCACCTTCTAACTTTATGCACATACTTTGAGAGCATAGTGTCCATTCTTAGTTCTATGTGCATTGTCCCAAGACTAGTTGATTGATGCATATCTTGATGTTGCTTGTTTTAAACTATTTGTATCTAGTCACTCTTATGAACTTTGAAGGTGTCATATGCATTTATATTTGCTACTCTATGAGGGACAAGCTGAATGCTATTATGCTATGTTTTTTATGTGAAACAAACAAACGTCTTGCAAAGCATTGTTATTCATGAATCTTTTGTTTGTGCCTTTTCATGTTGCATCATAGTTTCTTTGTCTTATTGCTAGAACTTTGTCTTTCATGTTATGATTGAAGTACTATGATCCCAGCTTTGAATGTTTTACAAATACTTTGATCAAGTCTTTGATGGTGCATGTCACCTCAAAAATTATTCTTTTTTTATCACTTACCTACTCGAGGATGAGCAGGAGTTAAGCTTGGGGATGTTGATACATTGCAAATGTATCTATAATTTTTGATGTTCCATGCTTGGTTTTATCCACTTTCTTGTGTTTTGTCCACACTTTGGAGTACTTTTCATATGATTTCTTGGACTAACCTATTAACAAGAGCCACAGTGCCAGCTGCCTGTTTTCTGCTGTTTTTGGTTCCAGGAAAGTTAGAAAATGAATATTCTCGGAATTGGACGGGACAAAAGCCAAAGTGCCTATTTTTCCGGAAGTCATCAGATGCTAGAATACGAGACGGCGAGGGGCCAGGGGGCCACCACACCACCTGGCCATGCGGCCCACCCTGGCCCACGCCAGGGGGTGGTGTGGCCGCCTCCGGCACCCCCTCGGCCTCCCCTTCCGCCTTAAGATGCCCTCGGGACGAAAACCCTAAGTACCCGATCAAAAATCCACGAAAGAGTCTATAGCCACCGTCATCTCCATCCCTAGATCGGGAGGGATCTGAAACTCTTCCCGGCACCCTGCCGGAGAGGGGAATTCACCCTGGAGGCCTTCTTCATGACCATACAAGCCTCCGGTGTGATGCGAGAGTAGTTCATCCTTGGACTACGGATCCATGTAGTAGCAAGATGGCTGGTTCTCCCCTTTGTGCTTTCATGTTTAGATCTTGTGAGCTCCGTTCATGATCAAGATCATCTATTTGTAATTCTTCATGTTGTGTTTGCGGGGATCCGATGGATATTGAGATGCTATTTCAGATTGATTATTTGATTCTATCATGTCTTTGTTATTTGTGATCTTGCATGCTTTCCGTTGTTAGTAGCTATCTTGGCCAAGTAGATGCTAGCAACTCCAAGAGTTAGTATTTATGCTCGATAGTGGGTTCATGCCTCTGGTAATCTGGGGAAGTGACAGAAATCTCTAAGGTACTAGATGCGCTGTTGCTACTAGGGAGAAAACAACAATCCTTTGTTCATAGAACAATCATATTGTTTGCTTTACACGTAGTTCGTAAAGCAATAATCTGTTGCTTGCAACTTAATACTGGAGGGGATTCAGATGATAACCTGAAGGTGGATTATTAGTCATCGATGCAGTTGGATGGCGGTCTATGTATAATGTTGTAATGCCCAATCAAGTCTCAAAGGAGTCAAGATGATTAGTATATGCATGTATTGCTTTCTCGATGTTTTTCAATTACCCCGCTGTAATTTGTTCACCCAGCATGTTATCTATCTTAAGGAGAGCCACCTCTAGTGAACTATGGATCCCGGTCCTTTTTCTTTACATACAATCTATAAACTGTTTACTACTTTGTGTTTACTTTCTGCAAACTATTACTTCCTTCCATTCGATAAGTTTAATCCTTTGTTTTCCACAAAACACGGTGAGATTGACAACCTCATCGCAAGTTGGGGACAAAGTTCTGTGGTTGTGTTGTGCAGGTCTCCACGTTGCTACTACCACCGGTAGTGCGCCCTGCCAAGGCTCAGCTAGCAACACTTTTGGGGTGTTTCCTTGCTCCTACTGGTTCGATTAAACCTTGGTTTCATAACTGAGGGAAACTTGCTGCTGTGCTCATCATACCTTCCTCTTGGGGTTCCCAACGAGCTCTACATCAACACCGCACCAGCACTTTTCTGGCGTCATACACTGAGCCATCACTCCCGGCAAAGCTACTGCTTTGCCGGCTTTCATCGATGAAGCCGCCATGGCCCGACCGTCTTGGGACGAGGCCCCTCCGGCTCTCAGTGACGATCTGATCCTCGCTAAGAGGCGGATCGAATATGTGATAAAACACAAAGGCTTGAAAGGATCCGACCTAGTCCAATGCTGGGTCGCACGTCGGATCCAGCCTCTCCAACACCACAGCGACCATCTGATGCACTCCATCACGGCGTCAAAGAACGACTCCCTCCACATTAGTCCTAAGGCTTTAAAGCCATATGATTACATAAGCCAAATTAAATGGCTGATCAAGGAGCGGATTGAAAGGAATATTCTGGACTTGTCTCTGGACATGCATACAGCGGAAGACCCTTTGGTTCCGGTAAGCTTCAATAATAAACCCTTTTATGTGTTTCATCCTTTAAGTTATCTCACAATACTGAGATGTTTTCTTCTTGTTAGCTTGCCGACCTCCCCGAGTCGGAATTTGCTCCACTCGAGGGATATCCTCCAGAGTTTTCTCAGGAGGCGGAACTGGTCCCATTGCTGGACATTGTGCCAGGAAGCGCAAGGCTCCGGCAGTGGCCGTCGGCACAAAGGAGGTGACCGTCGTGAAGAGGTAACTTTCAACACAACTTTCGCCTTTGTACCTTACTCGAATTTTCTTCCAAGATGTAATGTTTTCCATTCTATTACATTCTTAGAGCTAAGCAGCTCATCAAGGGCAAGGGGAAGGGAACTTCTTCGAAGCCCCTGCGACAGACAAAGCTGACCATAGCTTCTCCTGCCGTGGCTCCTCTGACTCCTGCCCCACAACCCTCTGCAACGCTGGTGATTAGTCCTTCGCTGGCTGTCGCAGAAGATCCGTCTCCTACTTCGGGGCCAGCGACCCTTGAGTCGCAGACTGACGCCACCACGGGTGGCTCAGGTTTAGATAAGGGTGAACCCTCTTCGGGTAATGATCCCTCGGCAGAGACCTTTGCCAAAAACCTCCAGAATAATCCGGGACTTGCCAAATTTGGCCTGTCTTGGAAATCTGTAGAAGAAATCCAGATTCTGGCCCGGCAATGCCTGGAGAAGAGAAATATCTCTGCAGAAGAAGAAGCACAGGAGGCGGAGGACATCAAATACTCTGACCTTCTTGAACAAGTTCGTCTTCGCGATGAGGGACTTAGAGCTGGTGTGCTTCCACCACCTCTGGTTATTCCACTCACCCTCGCCGAGAAGGTTACCACCAAGGTGAACATGTGTCTGAGCAAGCTCACACATTAACATCATGTAAGTCGGGATTCCAACTCACGATTTTCTTTATTGCATTTTATATCATATCCTCTAGCCCCCAAGCATGAAGTAGGATATTCAAATCCAAGTTTATGCTTTCTTAGGATGCCAAAGAATGAACTAGTGTAGCCCCCAAGGCTCGTACTGATATTAGTAAAAATATTAGCCCGAGTCTTCAGTAGACTTCTGACCCTCGGTATTCTGACTTACAGAAAGTTAATTCATATAACCAGGATTTGTTGAAGAACATCTGCAACAAGCGGAGAGAGATAAGACTCTCCGACTTGAAAATGCTGAGCTGAAGGTTTCCAAGGAAGTGGCCGAAGGTAAACATTCCGAGTCTGAAAGATTGTCTTTGTGTTTTCATAGTCGAATATTATTATTTTTTATTTTTTATTTTTACTGAACTGTTGTTCTTTTTGACTTACAACACTGGTAAAACAGTCCTGCGCTATGATTGAAGAGGACGAGAACCTCAAAACCTTGGTGGTGGAGAACAAAGAACTTCGCCAAGAGCTGGAGAAGCTCAAGGCGGATCATGAGAAGATCATCGCTCAAGTTCTCGAATCCTCCTGCATGGCTACTGATGAGCGTGATCGTAAGATTGCAGCTCAAGATCAGAGAATCTCGAATCTCAACAACGAGCTATGCAGAGAGAAGGACCTTTCCGAGGCGCTCCGGGCTGAACTCCGGAGTCTTCGAGAAGAGAAGACCAAAGTTGACGACGTCATCTTCGGTATGTTTCCAACTTTCTGACTTTGTGTATATTCTTCGAATTTTTTTATGTCAGATTTCCTTAACCATTTTTGTGTTATATGTATAGGTCCTCTTAACTTGATGGACTCTGCCTCCACCGAGCCTTGCACCCGCCGACTTACCCAAGTCGGTGATCTACTTCATGACTTCCGCCAATCCATCGAGGATATTGGTGAAGCTCTCAGGGTTCCGGACATGCACAACATGTCGGACTTTTAGGTGCGAGGCCAGGCGAAGGAAATGCCGCAGCTTGTCTCGGACTGGAACATGTCCTACGCGCGATCCGCGGCGCAGAACGCTCTCACCATCGTCATGAGCCACCATAGAAACATGGAGATATGGCAAGTTACCATAGGGTACTGCAAAGTGGATGAAGATGGCCAGGAGCAAGATATTAGTGCCATTATGGACTCCTCCGCCGGATATGGATGTCGTGTGGCTGACTTAACCAGCTACAACACTCCCTTCTTCACTCGCGTGGATACACCGCCCCCGCCTCCGGAAGAAGCAGCTGAACTTTTCGATGATGAACAGGCCGTATCGGATCTGAACATCTCGGATCGTTATCAAACCGAGGCCGATGCGTTCAGCGAGCCGGCAGCGCCTGCCTCTTCTCCTGCACCATAGATTACCAGAAACAATTGTATTATTCCGAGAAACATTATGGGTCTGTAAAATATGTAGTATTATAATTTTGCTAGTGCTAAGCTTTTGATCTATTCAACACTTTTGGCTTTAAATTTTTATGTGCCTGAAATGTTTACATAAGCACTTATACTTTTTCGTCTATACTTATCGCTTATCTGGCTTTCCGCCTCGTCCCTTTCGTGAGCCGGCTAAAACTTCTGCACGGAAACTTTGCCGAGAAACGGAGCTCAATTGCTAAACCAGTTTAAACTCGGAAAACAAAGCCGGATTCTAGTACCAACAATTCACTACTCGGAAAATACCCGCATCCGGCAATCAGACAAATAACCAAAGTATAGACTAGAAACTTTAGAGTTATACCTAAAGGTAGCATTTTTAGAACCAGAAATCTAAACTAGAACAAACATGAGCATAAAGTACATTCAAGTATTCTAGGATTTTCGACTTATGAAATGATCATTCGAAAATAAGATGGTAAGAATTTCTCAGAAAAAACTTGAGGCAACCAATACTTTTATTTCTCACAGAGCATGTACATATGTATGATTACAAAGAAGGATAAACTAAGAATAAAAGGGACGTAGCTGAGAAATATTCCATGGTCTGTCTAACTCATCCGGATTTGTACTGCCTCCAGCTCTCTTTCTCTTCTTAGTAGCAGGTCTTTCTTTGACTGGCCTCGTGTCAGTTAAGTAGTACGAACCATTGTGCAATACTCGACTAACTAAAAAGGGCCCTTCCCATACTGGGGAAAGTTTGTGCTTTCTTTGTTGCACAAGCCGGAGAACCAAATCGCCTTTATTGAAAGATCTGTTTCTGACTCTCTGGCTATGATACTTGCGTAACTTCTGTTAGGTTGTTGATCCCATTTCCGCAACGACGCGAACTTCTTCGACTAAGTCGAGATCATTTTGTCGAGAAATCTCGGCATCTTCTTTGATATACGCGGCCACTCTAGGAGAAGTATGAATTAAATCACTGGGAAGAACTTCTTCTGCACCATATACCAAAAAGAAAGGTGTGTATCCGGTTGACCTATTCGAAGTTGTTCGCAAACTCCATATTATAGAGGGTAATTCCTCTGCCCAAGCCCCCGCAGCACGTCGTAGATGTGCTTCGAGTCTCGGTTTTAGGCCTTGTAGGATTAAACCATTTGCTCTTTCGACTTGTCCGTTAGCCTGTGGATGTGCGACTGAAGCAATGTCAAGCCGGACATTTTGTTCGTTGCAGAATTTGGCCAATTCTCCCATAGAGAAATTACTCCTGTTGTCCGTGATAATACTATGTGGATAACCATACCGGATTATAACATCCTCGACAAATCTTTTGGTTGTTGCTCCATCACAACTAGTGACGGGTTTAGCCTCAATCCATTTGGTGAATTTATCCACCATCACTAAGAGGTGAGTAAATCCACTTGGAGCACGTCTAAACGGTCCTACCATATCAAGCCCCCAGACCGCAAAAGGCCATGTTATAGGTATTGTTCGCAACTGATCAGCCGGAACATGAGCTTTGTTTGGCATACTTTTGGTAGCCTTTGCACGTCTTGACTAACCGCTCGGCATCTGCCTGAGCTGTAAGCCATAAAAATCCATGTCTAAAAGCTTTTGCCACTAAAGATTTGGCTGCGGCGTGGTGACCACACCCGCCTTCGTGGATTTCTCTTAGGATCTCCACTCCTTCTTCCGGAGATACGCAGCGCTGAAAACCCCCAGAAAACTCTGCTTATAGAGCTCACCTTTAACTATGGTATAAGCTTTCGCTCGTCGGACGATCTTCCGGCTCAGAACCTCGTCTTCGGGTAATTTGCCATCTACCAGATAATCAAGGTAGGGTTTAGTCCAGCTAGGAATTACAGCCAGGACTGCTATTAGAGGTGAGTCGGATTTGGTCGGATATTCCTCATCTACTACCTTTATTGAGGGAACTTTGAGGTGCTCTAGAAAGCGCCATATGGGACCTCTTTCCGTGCAGAGCCTATCCAAGATAATGCATCTGCTTCCTTGTTTTCTGCTCGAGGGATGTGTTGAACCTCAAACCCTTCGAACGATTTAGATAAATCATCCACGACAGCTTTGTACGCTGCCATGTGCTTATTTGCATTACAAATATCCGAAACTTGTTGAGCAACAAGATCCGAATCTCCATAACACATCAAACGTCGGATGCCGATATCCTTAGCAATCCGGATTCCATGTAGCAGTGCTTTATACTCGGCAATATTATTTGTCGCCGTGAAGTGGATCTGCAACACGTATAGAAGTTTATCTCCTTGGGGGTGATTTGAGCACCACGCCAGCCCCCGAGCCCCCTCGAGCCTTAGACCCATCAAAGTATAGGGTCCAATATTCCGACTCAGGGAGGGTCATATTCTCCTTTGTCTCTGTCCAATCAGCAACAAAGTTGGCAAGGATTTGGGATTTGATTGTTGTCCGAGGTTTATACTCAACATCGAAAGCTGAGAGCTCTATGCCCCATTTGGCGACGCGTCCTGTGGCATCACTGTTGTTGATTATATCTCTCATGGGAGCTGTGCTCACCACGGTAATTGGATGCTCCTAAAAATAGTGTCGTAACTTACGAGATGCTAGGAAAACACTGCAAGCCAGCTTTTCATAGTGCGGATACCGCTGTTTTGATTCTGTCAGAACCTCGCTAACAAAGTACGTCGGACGCTGCACTAAGTGTTCCTGATTTTCCTCCGGTCTCTCCACCACCATGACGATACTAACGACTTTGTTTGTCGCAGCAAGATAAAGCAACATCAGTTCCTGTGGTTCTGGTACAACAAGGATAGGAGCAGATGCGAGTACTTTCTTTAGGTCTCGTAGTGCAGCTTCAGCTTCATCGGTCCACACAAAATCCTTGGTCTTTTTCAAGAGTTTGTATAATGGTGCGGCTCTTGCACCGAGCCAGCTTACAAACCAACCGACTGACTGCAGCGATGCAACCAGTTAGTCTTTGTACGTCCTTCAGGCGAGTTGGCCTGGAAATATTGAGTATAGCCTTGATTTTTTCCCGGTTCACCTCTATGCCTCTTTGAGACACGATGAAACCTAACAATTTTCTGGCTGGGATTCCAAAGAAGCATTTCTTTGGATTAAGCATGATGTTATATTTTCATAGATTGGCGAATGTTTCCTCCAAGTCGGAAATCAGAGTTTCCTTCTTTTTGGACATCACCACAATGTCATCCACGTATGCATGTACATTGCGTCCGAGTTGGTCGTGGAGGCAACGCTGCATCGTGCGCTGGTAGGTAGCTCTTGCGTTCTTCGGCCCGAAAGGCATCATAACAAAACAGAAGGTTCCGAAAAGGGTTATGAATGAGGTTTTGAATTTGTCAGATTCCTTCATCCGGATTTGGTGATAACCGGAATATGTGTCGAGAAAACAGAGGAGTTCCGAGCCTGCCGTAGAATCGACAACTTGATCAATCCTAGGCAGAGCGAACGGATCTTTTGGACAAGCCTTGTTCAAGGCAGTATAATCAACACACATCCTTAAATCAGTGGTGTCCTTTTTAGGGACCATTACAGGATTGGCCGACCACTCAGTGTGGATGACCTCTTCTATGAATTCGGCTAACTCGAGCCGTGCTAGTTCCTTAGCTATTGACTTACGCTTTTCATCGCCGAAACGTCGTAAGAACTGTTTGACGGGTTTAGCGTTCAGGTTTACATTTAAAGAGTGCTCGGCAAGTTCCCTAGGTACTCCAGTCATGTCAGATGGCTGGCATGCGAAGATATCTTGATTTGCTTTGAGGAACTTGACGAGCATGCTTTCCTATGCGCTATATAGGCCTACGCCTATCTGGGTCACCTTGGAGGGGTTATCATCCTTCAATGGCGTCTTCTTCGTCTCTTCTGACCCCTTGAACTCCGGATTCGGCTTTGTCACCTCCTTCTTTGTTGCGGGCATCTCGGGCGGGTCTATGCTCTTCTTGATCTCCTGGTACTCCTGGGCGTGCAGCATGGCTTCAGCAAAGGCGGCATTTCCATCCTTGCATTCTCACGCTTTCTTCGGGTCTCCCCTGATGGTGATTACGCCGTTGGGACCTAGAATTTTCATCATATTGTAAATGTAACACGGACGAGCCATAAAATCCCAGTAAGCCGGACGTCCGAATATAGCGTGGTACGCGCTCTTGAACAGGACCACTTCGAAGGAAAGTGCCTCCGTCCGATAGTTCTTTGGAGTTCCAAAGGTAACATCCAAAGTGATTTCACCCAGGGAATTAGCTTGTCTTCCTGGGACAACTCCATGAAAAATCACAGAGCTATGGTTCAGCTGGGTCTCCGAGATCTTCATCTGGCGTAGCGTTTCGACATAGAGAATATTGATACTACTGCCGCCGTCCATGAGGGTCTTGGAGAAACCATAACCGTCAATAAGTGGATTTACGATTAAGGCGTATTTTCCTCGCCTGTGTAGCTTAGCCGGATGATCAGCGCGGTCAAATGTGATTGCCACTTCTGACCAGTCCAGGTATTGGGGGATAGCCGGAACTATTGCGTTGAGCTCATGTAGAACTGCTTTCTTCACCTTTGTTGGTTGAGAACCGAGGAAGGTGACATAAGTGTCTTTTTTGGTCGGAAAATTTTTCTTCCCTTCCGGCTTGGGATTTGAAGCATCGGCTTCCTCCATGTCGGAATCTTCCTTGGTCTCTTTATCCTTTTCGGGATTCTTCTTTCCCTTCTTCCGCTTAGCACTGTAGCCTGCGGTATCATCTCTTTTAATGTCGTCATTGAAACGACATTCAGCGTTTGTGTGGGACGATCCCCCATTAGCGTCTAGGTGATGCACACATGGGTTGTTGGCAATGTCGGCCCAAGTGTAGGTTTTGCCTGGTTGCTGGTCTCCTCTACCTTGAACTCTCGAAGTCCCACGGCCACGCCCGTGGCCTCCGCCGCGTCCTCCTCGTCCTCCATACCCGAAAGTAGTAGTAACCACTACCGTTTCCGTGTTAGGTTTCTCTTCCGAGGTATTTTTGCGCTTCTGAGCTTGTTGCTTTGGTTATTTTGTCAACTGTGGCATAGCTAGGGCGTTGAGTAATCCCTCTGCATCGTCGTCAGCGTCTGCATACCTGCTCGCTATTTCTATCATCTCTCCCAAATCAGTGACTTTGTCGCACTTCAAGCGATGACGTAGCAAACCAATTGGGAGACCTGCAATGAAAGCTTCAATCGCAGTTTGATCATTTACTCCCTTGCAGGAGTTCTTGGTGTCGATCCATCGTCCAAGATAATCCCGGCAAGTTTCTCCGGCTTTCTGGGTGCAACGCTGTAGGTCTCCGACCGTACAGGGCCTCCGGTATGTGCCGTTGAAATTCTGAAAGAATGCACTTTGCATGTCATACCTGTTATGGATGGTGTTCTCCGGAATTTCATTAAGCCATGATCGTGCCATCTTCCGCAACATGAGTGGGAGATATCGGGTTGCGACCAGGCTGTTTCCGCCTTTGGCGATGCAGCAAGCTTGGAAGAAATCCTGTAGCCAGGTATCTGGCCGAGCAATGCCGTCATAGGCTTGGATATGTCTTGAGATAGCAAATCCTTCTGGGAATCTTGTGGCTCTTATGTGTGGTCCGAAGCACTTTGGGCCCACATAGATATCATCATTTTCGTAGCGCCGCGCCTCTATGTTGGAGTCGATCCTGTGTCTTGCGTCATTCGGTGATAGAGATCGTCCCGAGTGTCGGCTGTGGCTGTGGTGCCTTGGAGCCGGACTTCGGCTTCTGCCACAACCTCCTCCACCGACGCCCTCCATTGCCTCCCTAGGGGCTGTTGTGATGGCTACTTGGCAGAGAGGGTGGAGCAGTTGGGTTATTTCCGGCTGATCGCCGACCTCCATCCGGAACATCATTATTCCGGTTTCGGGGAGGGTCTTCATTGTGGCGAGCCCCTGCCGGCTTGTCTTGGCACGATGTCTGTCATTCCTTCGTCCGTCGTTCGAACGGCTTTCATGTCTAGGAAGTGGCATTTTTTGTCGATCCTCCTCCCGACGCTTCTCTTTATCATCGTCCCTGTGGTCTTTCGACTCTCGTCGGGGCGGGTTCCTCGGATTCAGTGCAGCAATTGCCTCTTGCACCGCAAATGGGTTGACTTTATGCCAATAACGGGCAGATTTGTGGTGTTGTCCTGAAGATCTGGTTCTTGAGTAATTATCCTCCCTGCGGTCGGAACGGTGATGCTGCTCCGGAACACGCTGGGGTATTACATTAGCCCATGCCGGGTCTGTGCAACACTGGTCGGAATCAGAGACCAGCTTTTGACTTCCGGACATGGCGACCTTTTGCTGCTCCAGTCCCTTGTTGAGTAGTTTGATTCCCAACCGGATCTCCTCCGGGCCTGGATTAGCCGATAGAATCTCTCGGGCGCCACGGTATTCTGTACTGGGTTTGGATAGACCCAATCCCCTTTGCTATCTTTCTGAGGCTTCCCCATCTCTTCTCTAAAAAGGACGGCGTGAATCTGCGGGAATTGGTTGTCATTAGTATGACGCTTCCTGGTCTTCTGGTATTGCCTGGAGTTGTACTTCCCCGCAGATGCTATGCGTTTCTTTTCCTCGCCAATGTTTTTGGCTTCGTCAAGGAGTACTTGACGACGCGCTTCCAGGGCTTGTGCCCTCTCGTCCAGTTCTTCAGCAGTAAGTTCTGCAGCTGTAGGAATAGGTGTGGTTAATGCAGCATCGATGAATTTACACGCACCTTCAATGATCACGTGTCCATCCACCAGTTCTTCTTTCTTGGGCTCTTCTGGGATAAGTGCTCCATCCGAGTCCTCCTCATATTCCTCGGCGATTACCTCCTCTGCCAGAGGGTCTTTTGCTGGGATCTTGTTCTTCTTGTTCTTCTTCTTCTTCTTTGCCTTCTTGGCAGTGCCGGTAGCAAAGAAGGCTTTGGGTCCGTTTCCCGGAGTCAAGCTCTGATCGGTACTTTCGGACCTCTGGATCTCGGGATTATCTCTGATTTCCATGCCATCCTGCATTTTGGGAGAGTGTTCCCCGGATCCTTCATCCATGGCTTCTCCTTTCTCTGCAGCTTTGGAGTTATACTCCACTTCATATTCCACAGAGAACCTTCAGAAATCTGCTGACGTCATCGATTCATCCGAGGATGCGGGTACGTCGGTGTTTGTTCCAATTGCCTCCAGCATAGAGTCGGTGTTGTCTCCAGCATCGGCAGAGCCGGATCCGGATCCCACATACCCGACGAAGTGCGATGCATGCTTCCCGAGGTACCTACGGCTTTCGCGATCAGCTTCGTCGAAACTTTTGATGGTCTCGAGAATTGCATCTATGCCTAAGTTTTGCATTATCATGCGTCATAGTGTGTACCTCAGGAAAGGCCTGTCTGTCCCGGCTTCATCAGAGCCAGAATCAGTGTCGTTGATATGCTCCTCCTGGATTTCGACTTCAGCGGGTGGGTCGATCTGGGATTTGGCCTCTCCAAGGAGATCCACTCCAGATTCGACTTGGACCGCTAGGTCTTCTTCAGGCTCAGATTTCTCCACTATCTCTACAACTGGTGCGGGCTGGGTGGGGTTAGGGTTTTTTGTGATCCGGAACTCTGCCGCCTCCGCGGACAAAGGGGATCTAGAAATTTCTCCTGCCTCTATCATCACCGCTAGGGTGGGTGGGACAGTTTCAGCAAAGCCGATGTAAACATCGATCTCGCCAAAAGACATGATGGTGTAGGCAGTCACAGTCTCCCTAGCCGGAATCCAGGTTTCGTGGAGAACATTGAGAGGGACGTCGCTGGCGTAGAGGATGTGACTGACGATGATAGTCTCGCCGATTCGGATTCTTGCAGATTCCTCTCGGAACACAGATCCGAAGCTCACTTGCCCCACAGTGGGCGCCAATTGTCATCAGATTGATGACAAGTACGCCATGAGGGGGTCCTCGAGGCATGCGGAAGAGAGGGGTGTGAGACATACGGTGTTCCAGGACGGTGAGCACACAGGTTTACCCAGGTTCAAATCTGAAGGGTTTCGCAGCATAGTAAATCAAAATTTTCTACGGAAGCGAACAGAGGGAAAGCCAAGATCTAATCTAGGAGATGCAAACAACGAGAGAGATTGGATTAGATCTTCATACCCTTGAAGATTCGCACAGCGGAACGTTCGTCGGAACGTGGGTGATGTAGTCGTACTCGCTTCTCCTCCTCGCAATCCGATCCGATCTAGCACCACAAGTGGCGGTGCCTCCGTGAGATGCACACGCAAAGACTCGACGTCTCCTCCTTCCTTGGACCAGCAAGTATGGTGGAGAGATGGATTGGATCTACAACACGACGGCGTGGTGTATATGGTAGAGAATTTCTGCCGCAGGGCTTCGCCTACAAACAGTCGGGAGGGAGAGAGGAGGGCAGCAGGGCAACTAGGGTTTGGAGGAAGGTGTGTGGTGTGGTGTGGGGAGGGGGCGCACCAGCCCTCTATATATAGAGGGGGGGTGCGGCCAGCCCTTGCCCATCCTCCAAGCCTATCTCTAGTTTAAACGATTTAAACTTATCCCTTATCTAGAAACCCTATCTCTAGTTTAAACGAGTTTAAACTTATCTAGGATCGGCTGGGCCCTATGGGGACTTGTGCCCCTGGCCCAATGCGGCCAGGACACTCCCTCATAGGCCCATGCCCCCTCCCGGAAGGTGGGACCACGTTGGCCCCCTTCCGGAAGGTTCTAGAAGCTTCCGGTACAATACCGATTAATCCGGAACAATTCCGAACTCCAAAGACTGCACTGCCTTATATGAATCTTATTCTCCGGACCATTCCGGAACCTCTCGTGATGTCCCGGATCCCATCTGAGACTCTGAACAAAAATTCATAAAACAATTATCCAATCTATCCTAGCGTCGAGACACGTTAAGTGTGACCTGGGTTCGAGAATATGCGCACATGATCTTCTATCAATAATCAACAGCGGGTGCGCACCCATATTGACTCCCACACATTCATCGATGATCATATCGGATGAACCATGATGCCAGGATTCAATCAATCCCATATATATATTCCCTTCGTCTCGCGATATTTTACTTGCCCGAGATTCGATCGTCGGTATCGTCATACCTAGTTCAATCTCGTTGACAGCAAGTACTTTACTCGTTCCGTAATCCGATATTACTTTGTGATTAACTCCTTAACCACATGCTTGCAAGCGGTGTTGATATCGACACGAGTGGGCCCAAGTATATCTCTCGACTTGGGAGGGACAAATTCCATCTCGATACATACAACCCAATGATACTTTCCGATCACCGAGACACCTTTATGATCACCCTCTCATAGGATGACGTTTGATGACCTCAAAGCTTTCTTCCGATACCAGGGAGTTGTATTATCTCATGGTCTAAGGAATACAATATTTGACATAGGAAAAGCTTCGCAAAGATGAACACAATGATACGATCTAATTGCTTCGCTTAGTTTGGGTCTGTCCATCATATCATTCTCCCAATGATATGATCTCATTATCAATTGACAACTCATGTCTATGGTTAGGAAACCTTAACCATCATTGATCAATTAGCTAGTCCATAGAGGCGTACTAGGGACACGATGTTGTTCACAAACCACACAAGTATTAAAGTTTCCGCTTAATACAATTCTAGCATGGAATATAAACTTTATCATGAACAAGAATTATAATAATAACATCTTTATTATTGCCTCTAGGGCATAATTCCAACAGTCTCCCACTTGCACTAGAGTCAATAATCTAGTTTACATTTGGCAACAATCTCACACCCATGGCACTGAGGTGCTGATCATGTTTTACACGTGGAAGAGGTTTAGTCAATGGATCTGCGACATTCAGATCTGTATGTACTTTGCTGATCTTCAGATCTCCATCTGCTATATAATCTCAGATTATATGAAACTTGCGGTTGATATGCTTGGTCTTTGGATGATATCTTGGTTCCTTAGCGAGTGCTATGGCGCCAGTGTTGTCACACAATATCTCCAGTGGGTCCAATGCACTTGGAACCACGCCAAGCTCAGTGATGAAGTTCCTGATCCAAACTCCTTCACTTGACGCTTTTGCAGCAGCCATGTATTCCGCTTTCATCAGAGATCCCGCGATCACGCTTTGCTTGCAGCTTCTCCAGCTCACAGCTCCTCTATTCAAAATATACACGTATCCTGTCTGAGATTTACAATCATCCTTGTCGGTGTCGAAACTAGCATCGACATAACCTTTTACGACGAGCTGTTCATCACCCCCATAGACTAAGAACATTTCTTTAGTCCTATTTAGGTACCTTAGGATGTTCTTCACGGCTGTCCAAAGGTTCCACTCTGGATCACTTTGATATCTCGTCAAACTAAGAGCATTGGACACATCCGGTCTAGTACACAGATGGCATACATGATGGAACCTATGGCCGAGGCATAAGGCACTTTGCTCATAGCTTCCCTATCATTTACCAGAATGGACACGAGCCTTGCTCAATATCTTACTCGACAACATAGGCATGAACCTTTCAATGCCTTATCCATTCAACCTTTTCAGAACTTTGTCTAGGTATGTACTCGGCTTAAAGCTATCAGCGCCTTTGTCTATCTCTATAGATCTTGATGCCCAATATATAAGCAGCTTCACCTAGGTCTTTCATTGAAAACACTTGTTCAAATAACTCTTCACATCGTTAAGCATGTTGATGTCATTTCCAATAATCAATATGTCATCCACATATAGTACCGTAAACGCCACCGAGCTCCCACTCACTTTCTTGTAGATGCAAGCTTCAGAGCAATTTGGAACAAATCCAAAGCTCTTGATCACTTGATCAAAACGAAGGTTCCAACTCCGAGATGCTTGCTTCACCATAAATGGAACGCTGAAGTTTGCATACTTTATCGAGATCCTTAGGATCGACAAAACCTTCGTTGCATCATATACAACTCTTCATCAATGTTTCCATTGAGGAAAGCAGTCTTGACATCCATCTGCCATATTTCATAATCATGAAACGCAGCAATTGCTAATAAAATCCGAATGGACTTAAACATCGCTACGGAAGAGAAAGTCTCATCGTAGTCAACACCTTGAACTTGTCAAAAACCTTTTGCAACAAGCCGTGCTTTATAGACGGTAACATTACCATCCGTCCGCTTTCTTCTTGAAGATCCATTTGCACTCAACGGCCTTTCTATCGCTAGGAGGGTCCACCAAAGTCCATACTTGGTTTTCGCTCATGGATCCCAATTCGGATTTCATGGCTTCTAGCCATTTCTCGAGTCCGGCTCATCATCGCTTCCTCATAGTTCGAGGTTCACCGTCTTCTACTAACAAGACAACAAGACAGGTTGCCATACCACTCAGAGGGGCACGCGACCTTGTCGACTGCGACGTTCAAGAGCAGATCGTCCAAGCTTCATGATCTTTGTCATCAGCTTCCTCTATTGTTGGTGCAAAGCGCATGGAACAATTTCAGGTGCTGCGCTACTCTCCAATTCAAGAGAAGGTTCAATAACCTCGTCTAGCTCTACTTTCCTCCCACTCACTTCTTTCGAGAGAAACTCCTTCTCAAGAAATGAACCGTTCTTTGCGACAAACACTTTGCCTTCGGTTCTGTGATAGAAGGTATACCCAATAGTTTCCTTAGGGTATCCTATGAAGACGCATTTCTCCGCTTTGGGTTCGAGCTTGTCCGCATCAACTTCTTGACGAAGCTTCAGATCCCCAAACTTTAAGAAACAACTGAGGTTTAGCACCAAACCACAGTTCATACGGTGTCGTCTCAACGGATTTAGATGGAGCCCTATTTAAAGTGAATGCAGCGGTTTCTAATGCATAACCCCAAAATGATAACGGCAAATCAGTAAGAGACATCATCGATCGGACCATATCTAATAGGGTTCGATTCGCTCGTACACACCATTGCTGTGGTGTTCCGGTGGCGTGAGTTGTGAAACGATTCCACTTGCTTTGAGATGCGTGAGAAAATCATAACTTAAATATTCGCCCCACGATCGGATCAGAGAAACTTAATCTTCCGTTACGATGGTTCTCCACTTCATTCTGAAATTCTTTGAACTTTTCAAACGTTTCAGATTTATGTTTCATTAAATAGATCTACCCATATCTACTTAAGTCATCGGTAAAAGTGAGAAAATAGCGATATCCACCGCCAAGGAAACACTCATCGGTCCGCATACATCGGTATGTATGATTTCCAACAAGTCCGTTGCTCGCTCCATCATACCGAGAACGGGTTTTGATCATCTTGCCCATGAGGCATGGTTCGCATGTGTCAAATGATTCAAAATCAAGAGACTCCAAAAGTCCATCGAATGGAGTTTCTTCATGCGCTTTACACCAATATGACCTAGACGACAAGCCACAAATAAGTAGTATTATCACTATCTACTTTGCATCTCTTAGCCTCAATGTTATGGATGTGTGTTTCATCCCTTTCGAGATTTAGAAGAAATAAACCATTCACAAGAGGTGCATGACCATAAAAGATGTTACTCATATAAATAGAACAACCATTATTATCCGATTTAAATGAATAACCGTCTTGCAATAAACACGATCCAGAAATAATGTTCATGCTCAACGCAGTCACATAATAACATTTATTAAGGTTTAAAACTAATCCCAAGGTAAAACTAAGGAGAGCGTCTGACGGCCATCACATCAACTCTTGATCCGCTAACGCCAAGATCGTCACCTCATCCTCGCAGTCCGCCTATTCCGTAGCTCCTGTTTCGAGTTACAAATATTAGCAACTGAACCAGTATCAAATACCCAGGCACTACAACGAGGGCTAGTAAGGAAAACATCAATAACATGTATATCAAATATACCTTTGATGGTGCCAGCCTTCTTGTCCGCTAAGTACTTCGGACAGTTGCGCTTCCAGTGACTCTTGTCCTTGCAATAGAAGCACTCAGTTTCTGGCTTGGGTCCAGACTTGAGCTTCTTCTCAGCAGGGCAACGCGTTTGCCGCCTCCTTTCTTGAAGGGCTTCTTTGCACCCTTACCTTTCTTAAAGGAGGGCTTGTTGACCATCAACACATGATTATCCTTTTGATGTCCACCTCCGCAGCCTTCAGCTTTGAAGAGCTCGGTGATCGTCGATGGAACCAATCTGATTATGAGTCACTACAAAACTTTTGTAGCTGGGAGGGAGTGATTGCAGAACCACATCAATCTTGAGCTCCTCCGAATCTTGCAGTCCAGCTTGCTCAAGGCGTTGAGTGTAGCCCGACATCTTTATGGCGTGCTCACTAATGGAACTCCCTTCCTCCATCTTGCGCTTAAAGAACTTCTCGAGATCTCATATCTCTCGAACGGGCCTGAGTCCAAACATGGTTTTCAGCTCCTCGAGAATCTCAAAGGGCCCGGGATAGTTTTCAAAATGATTTTGAAGTTCCGGTTCCATAGCAAACAACATGGTGCTCTTAATCACACCATAATCATCTTTGCGCGACTGATAGACAGCTTTCTCATCACCAAGCAGCTTGAAGTAGGGGGTCACCTAACGCTTCCCAAGGACATAGTCCTTTTGTCCGCCAGACGTAATGATTCTTAGATTGCGGAACCAGTTGGTGAAGTTAGACCCATTGTTTCTAAGCTTTTCTTTCTCAGCAAAAACATTGAAGTTGAAGTTGGACTTGGCCATGTGATCTACAGTATTTGCAAGTACAATTTAGACTATGTTCATGATAAATAGTTCAACTTAATCAAATTACTAGATGAACTCCCACTAAATTCAACATCCCTCAAGTTGTTTAGTGAACACGATCCAAATTCACCACACCTAATCCGATCATCACGAGAAGAGATGTGGTTTCAATGGTGGACAACGGCGTCGATCATATCATTCATATGACTCATGCTTAACCTTTCGGTTCTTGTGTTCGAGGCCATGTCTACATGCTAGGCTCGTCAAGTTAGACCCAAGTATTTCCTGCAGTAAAACTGGCTTGCTCCTGTTGTATGTGAGCGTAGAGTCTATAGCACCCGATCATCACGTGATGCTTGGACACGATTTAACTTTCGCAACGGTGCATACTTGGGGAGAACAGTTTTATCTTGATCTTTATGAGAAATCATCTTATAATGCTACCGTCATGATCTAAGCATGATAAGATACATAAAAGGATAAACATCACATGCATATAACTTTATGTGACATGGTATAGCCAATCTTCGCAATGATCTTCATCTTGTGCGTTCCGCATGATCTCCATCACTTCACCATGATTGCCTCCACCACGAATAGCAACTACAACTATTGCTAACTACTTAGCGATAAAGTAAAGCTATTACATGGCGATAAGAAGTTGACTCATGGTCATACACAATTATAAAGACAACCATATGGCTCTGCCGGTTGTGTACTCATCGACATGCAAGTCGTGAAACATTACAAAACATGATCATCGCATACATTATACACATCACATCTTGGGCCATACCATATCACGAAAACACTCGCAAAAACAAGTTAGACGCCTCTACTTTGTTGTTGCATGTTTTACGTGGCTTATGGGAGTAGATGCTAAGAACGATTCTTACCTACGGAAAGCCACAACGGTGATATTATGGTTGCCAAACTTCGTGTTAATCCCATGACAACTATAGTGAGAGAAACACATCCACCAGCCGCATGTATGGTACAAGCCACACGCCAAGTGCGGAGTCTCGCGAACGACGCCGTAAGGTTGGCCTGACCGCTTCAATCTCACTATCCGCTGCCATAAGAAGAACACAAACAAGAGGCTTGCAACAGAAAACATCAACGCTCAAGAACAACCATGTTATGCGTCTACTCGTGAATCACATCTACGCATAGATCTAGCTCGATACCATCAAGGGTTTCGCAGCATAGTAAATCAAAATTTTCTACGGAAGCTTAACAGAGGGAAAGCCAAGATCTAATCTAGGATATGCAAACAATGAGAGAGATTGGATTAGATCTTCATACCCTTGAAGATTCAAGACAGCGGAACGCTCGTCGAACGTGGGTGATGTAGTCGCATCGCTTCTCCTCCTCGCAATCCGATCCGATCTAGCACCACAAGTGGCGGTGCCTCCGTGAGATGCACACGCAAAGACTCGACGCCTCCTCCTTCCTTGGACCAGCAAGTAAGGTGGAGAGATGGATTGGATCTACAACACGGCGTGGTGTATATGGTAGAGAATTTCACGCAGGCTTCGCCACAAACAATGGGAGGGAGAGAGGAGGGCAGCAGGCAACTAGGGTTTGGAGGAAGGTGTGTGGTGTGGTGTGGGGAGGCACCAGCCCTCTATATAGAGGGGGTGCGCCAGCTTGCCCATCCTCCAAGCCTATCTCTAGTTTAAACGATTTAAACTTATCCCTTATCTAGAAACCCTATCTCTAGTTTAAACGAGTTTAAACTTATCTAGGATCGGCTGGGCCCTATGGGGCCTTGTTCCCCTGGCCCAATGCGGCCAGGACACCCCCTCATAGGCCCATTCCCCCTCCCGGAAGGTGGGACCACGTTGGCCCCTTCCGAAGGTTCTAGAAGCTTAGACAATACCGATTAATCCGAACAATTCAACTCCAAAAACTGCACCGCCTTATATGAATCTTATTCTCCGGACCATTCCTAACCTCTCGTGATGTCCCGGATCCCATCCGAGACTCAACAAAATTCATAAACCAATTATCCAATCTATCCTAGCGCCGAGACACGTTATGTGTGACCTCGCGGTTCGAGAATATGCGTATATGATCTTCTATCAATAATCAACAGCGGGGTCTGGGCACCCATATTGACTCCCACACATTCATCGATGATCATATCGGATGAACCACGATGCCAGGATTCAATCTATCCCATATATATATTCCCTTTGTCTCGCGATATTTTACTTGCCCGAGATTCGATCGTCGGTATCGTCATACCTAGTTCAATCTCGTTCACAGCAAGTACTTTACTCGTTCCGTAATCCGATATTACTTTGTGATTAACTCCTTAACCACATGCTTGCAAGCGGTGTTGATATCGATTACCGAGTGGGCCCGAAGTATATCTCTCCGACTTGGGAGGTACAAATTCCATCTCGATACATACAACCCAACAGATACTTTCCGATCACCTGAGAGACACCTTTATGATCACCCTCTCATAGGATGACGTTTGATGACCTCAAAGCTTTCTTCCGATACCAGGGAGTTGTATTATCTCATGGTCTAAGGAATACAATATTTGACATAGGAAAATCTTCGCAAAGATGAACACAATGATACGATCTAATTGCTTCGCTTAGTTTGGGTCTGTCCATCATATCATTCTCCCAATGATATGATCTCATTATCAATTGACAACTCATGTCTATGGTTAGGAAACCTTAACCATCATTGATCAATTAGCTAGTCCATAGAGGCGCATTTAGGGACACGTGTTGTTCACAAACCACACAAGTATTAAAGTTTCCGCTTAATACAATTCTAGCATGGAATATAAACTTTATCATGAACAAGAATTATAATAATAACATCTTTATTATTGCCTCTAGGGCATAATTCCAACAGAATCCGCCGGCTTTGGACGGATCCTACTCCTGCTATCAATCCAGTAATACGGCAGAGCCGGAATATGGGTTACAAGGGTTCGCCTGTGTGAGTTGAGATTGTAGACTATTGAGGGTAGGTGCCCTAAAGGCTCTCCCTAGGACAACTTATATAGATATCCGACCTAGGGTTTACAGGAGAGATCTGTCCGGCTACGACTAAGAGTCAGTTACAGAGTACATCTTGAGCTACAAGTAACACTATGGGCCTAAGTCGGTAAGTCTTTTGGGCCTTCCCGTAGCCGGATTGGACTCCGTCTCTTCTCCCTGACTGGGCTGCCCTTGAAGAAAAGCTCTAACCTGAAGTGGGCCACCCTGGTCAGTGAGGACTGTGAGGATACCCAGAAAGTATATCCCCAACAAGTAACATTCCTCATTCTACTCAACTTTAGTCACAGGTAAGTTCTTATCATTGTAAGTACATGTGTATCATAGAGAACCGCCAACGCGGTACCCCTTGCCCGATGATACGGAAGATTCCCCATATCAAAATGACAAGGTAAGCAGACAATGAGCATCTCAGCGATCCTTTTATTTCCTATTTGCATAGGCTTCTTGTTTGTTACCTAGTTGCATAGTTTTTTTATGGAGGATGCTTCATAGATTGCTCACTATGGTTATGCTGTAGGTTTCCAGCATGATTAGGCATGGCTTAGACCAGCCGCCCAGGCGTTTCTCTAACACATATACGAACTCCATGGGCCTTACAATCTCCCCTTTCATTTCACACCGTCGGGATCCATAAGCAAAAGAACATGATATCAACTAAATAAAGTGCAATGTTGAAAGTGTTCCGCATGGTAACATGGTTCTGCTAATTCACAACTTACAAAACGCAAGCATATGCGCAACATAGATGGGCACAATGGTTCAAGTTTATTAAGTGCAAGAAAGTAAAGTGTGCCATCAAGTTCGTGAGAGATTTAATCACTAATTTTCACATAACAAGTTTAATTCGGAAGGTAGATAAAAACATGAATATACTTGGAATAGCAATTATGCTAATAGGTAGGTATGGTGGACTCTTTGGAATAACTTGGTTTTATTTGGAGTTGGATGCATGAGTGGAACTCATACTTGGTACCGATACATTGCAAATGTATCTATAATTTTTGACGCTCCATGCTTGGTTTTATTCACTTTCTTGTGTTTTGTCCACACTTTGGAGTACTTTTCATATGATTTCTTGGACTAACCTATTAACGAGAGCCCCACTGCCTGTTTTCTACTGTTTTTGGTTCCAGGAAAGTCAGAAAATAAATATTCTCAAAATTGGACGGGACAAAATCCAAAGTGCCTATTTTTCCAGAAGACTCACGGAGCCAGAATATGAGACGGAGGAGGGCCAGGGCCTGGCCACACCACCCCCAAGCACGGGCTGGGCTTGGCCGCGCCAGGGCATGGTATGGTTGCCCCAGGCACCCCCTCGGTCTCCCTCTTCTCCTATAAGAAGCCTTCTGACCTAAAAACTTCGGGGGGTTCGACGTTTTTCCATGAAAAGTTATGCTTTCTTGCTACCACCAAGGGGAGATTCGGGGGACAGAAAGTCTATGTTCCGGCACCCTGCCGGGATGGGGAAGTGCCCCCAGAGCCATCTCCATCGATCTCCACCATCATCTTCATCGACCATCCATGTTTCCCCCATCTATGAGTGAGTAATCCCCTGCTGTAGGCTATGGGGATGGTAGGGATTGGATGAGATCGTTCATGTAATGGCATCAGATTGTTAGGGCATGGTGTCTAGTATCTTTTATTAGTGCTTTATGACTTTGTTGCGACTTGTTGTGCTTAGTGCTTGTCACTAGGGCCCGAGTGCCATGATTTCAGATCTGAACATGTTATTGATTCATCATGATATTATTGTTTTGAGTCTTATCTACAAGTTGTATACACACATCGTTGTCCGGAACCTATGGTCCCGAAGTGACAAAAATGGGGTAGCCGGAAGGGAAAGGCTTTGATGTGAGGATCACATGTGTTCACGGAGTGTTAATGCTTTGCTCCAGTGCTCTATTAAAAGGAGCACCTTAATTGCCAGTAGTTCCCTAGAGGCCCCGCTGCAAACGGGCTGGCAGGAGAAAAGATGTTGTGCAAGTTCTCATTGCGAGCACGTATGACTATATATGGAACACATGCCTAGGATTGTCTAGTACTTGGATGCTTTATCTTATTTATCTGCAATTGCCGTATGTTCTGATTGCTATGTGAATTGTCTTGTCCATGCAATGCCCGTCTATCCATCCCTATGCCTACCGCACTCGAATCCCACTGTTTACTGCTTTTGTTACTACTGTCTTTGCTTTGCTACTGCTGTTACTTTACTATTCCTACTACAAAACTGTTGCTACTGATAAACTGGTGTGAGCAAGATTGTTTCCAGGTGCAACTAAATTGACAACTCAGTTGTTAAGGCTGATAAGTATTCTTTGGCTCCCCTTGTGTTGAATCAATAAATTGGGTTTCACTTCCCTCGAAAATACTGCGATACACCCCCTATACTTGTGGGTCATCAAGACTATTTTCTGGCGCCGTTGCCAGGGAGCATAGCTTTATTTATCAAGTCCACTTGGAATCTCTATTGTTCAAGCTAAGTTTATTTTCTCCTTGTTTGCTTGTTTCTTTATCAAAAATACAAAAGAATTGGTTCCTACTCTAGTTGTTATTTTCGTTGGTCTGTTATTGTCTTGCTTTATCATGCTTGTTGTCAATGGTTGGTTTCTTTGAAACTGAAGCTTAATGGCAAGGTGGGTTCACAGAAGATGAAAAATATTATTATAAGGAACACCGCTTGTCACAAAAAGGGAAACACTTATGGGGACAAATTGATAGATTGTATACCATTGCTAGAAATTTGTGCTCTACTTATAATGTTACTTATTGCCTTGATAAATCTTATTGCTGCAGGAGGTACAAACACCTCCCTTTTCAATGTTAGTATAATGATAATGTTACCATATCTTCCTACGTTAAGGGAAATTATGATCTTTATGATGTGGAACAAATTGAAGAATTTATTGCTTGGAAGGGTGCTTTTGAACTTGCCAGTTTGCTTGAAAATATTGATGATTCACCTTATAAGCATTAGGTTTATGGTATACTTAAATTTTTCTTTGATAATTACAAGGATGAAAATAGCTATATCCTTGAATATTTTAATAGATGCTTTCCACAAATGGAAGAGACTAATGCCTTGCAGGATCCTATGGAAGAGACTAATGCCTTGCAGGCTCCTATGGAAGAAGAAATTGATGAACCTGAAATCTCATTAGATGAAAAAGAGGAGGAGAGTGATGAACAAAAGGAGGAAGAATGGATTAGCTACCCATGCCTACCTTCTAATGAGAGTAACTCTTTATCCCTTACATTATTTGATTGCCCCCCTTGCTTACTAAAGGAGAATGAATGTTATGTTCCTGAGGATTCTTTTGAAGATGTTTATGATAAAGCTCTAGTGCTTGTAGATCATGAAAAGCATGCTTTATGTGATAGTTATATTGTTGAGTTTATTCATGAGGCTACTGAAAATTATTATGAGAGAGACAAATATGGTGGTAGAAGTTTTCATGGTATTGAAACACCTCTCTATGTGCTGAAAGTTTTGAAGTTACTCTTGTTTTATCTTCCTATGTCTGTCACTTTGTTCTTTGCGGATTTATTTGCATACACGATTCCTATGCATAGGAAGTGGGTTAGACTTAAATGTGTTTTGAATTTGCTTCTTTATGCTCTCTTTTACTTCAACTCATATTTCTTATGAGATCATCCTCTCAAACTTTTTATGCCTGAAGATGATATTATGTCTATTATTCTTGGGAGACCTTCTCTTAAATACTACAGGAGCTGTTATTAATTATAATCAAGGGAAGGTGACCTTCAATGTTAATGACAAGGAACATATTGTCTATTTCCCCAAGAAGATTGAAAGGACTTATGGCTTGAATTAAATTGAACATGTTGAGGGCATTCAAGTTGGAGAAATATATTGTCCCATACCAAGAGAAAAATTTGAAACTATTAAGATTGGGAACATTGCTATCAAGGTTGAGGTAACATAATCATTAGTGGAATACAAAGTTTTGTCTCATATGAAATTGTTTTGGTAACAAGACCTGATCAACCTTGTTAACAAAAGGATTTCATTGAACAAAACAATGTTTTCACCATGATTATCTCCGCTTACTTCTATTCTATCCATTTTAGTTTTTCCTTATGCCTAACTTAAAGGCGTTAAAGAAAAGTACTTATTGGGAGATAACCCAAAAGTTTTAGATGAGTCTTGGAAGTTATTACCTCTGTAATAACCTCTTCTTATCTTTTTTATTTTCTTTTTGTGCCAAGAGAAACCTCTAATGAGAGTGAAGTAATGATTGGGAAAGTTGCTGTCCCGAAACAGATTTCTGTGCTTCACCGTAAAAATTTCTGAGAGAGCTCTGTATGTCGGATTGAGATGTAATTTTTTGTGCTTCTGGACCAGGTTTTTATCTAACTTTCGTTAGGTCAACACTTTTTTATTTGCGCAACATAAGGTCTTCGAAAAAATTCGTCTTTACCTGATGGTCTGTTTTGACAGATTTCTGCCATTTTCTGCATTTGCTTCTTGTTGGTTTCTTCTTGAGTTCTTTTGGGGAATTGAGCTTTTTGAGGGAAGTGCTACAGTCGCTAGTGTTCTAATGGAAGTTTATTTGGTGTTAGAACTGAACCTTGAGACTTATTTATTTTAAGTGCACTAATGTTGCTAATGAGATTGTGTGAAGTTTTGTATGAAGGAAAATTTTCAGGTGTATGGAAGGAATGAGTAATGAGATGAAGGATGGACTAAAGCTCAAGCTTGGGGATGCCACGCGTGTCACCCCAAGGAATATCCAAGAAGTACAAGCGTCAAAGCTTGGGGATGCCCAAGGCATCCCCTTCTTCATCAATAAAAATCCCAGGTTTCTTCCAAACGCTTCATTTTTATTGTTTCATGCACAGTTGTGTTTTTCTTGGAGCGTCTTCTTTTTTGTTTTTGTTTTTTAGGTTGTGTGGTTTTCTTAGTTTGCTGACTAAATTGGTTGGACCTCCTCTTTCATGCATTGGTGTTCAAATAGTTTGGTTTGGTTTGGTTTGGAAAAGAGTAGGAAAGCTCATGCTTAAGTGGTAAAGAGAGCTTGTTTTTGACTGTGGCCTATGTTTTGTCATGCCATGCTTGATATTGTTTTGGCTTTATGCTTAGTATTATTTGCTGTAGCATGACTTGTTATAAACAATTGAGATTGCTTAATGTGCCTTGGATGAATCATGCGTTGTTTTAGCATATTAAAGCATATTATAGTGGTATTCTCCTTTGATGTTTTATTTGGGTTGACTTGGCACATGCTCACACCATGTTATGACTATCTCAAGTCACCATAAGCCTTTATGATCCTTTAGTTTTCAACTTGTAGTATCACTTTATGCTTTGATCAATGATGTTTTGTCGCTCTGCATGATTATGGCCATTATTGCTCTCTCGTTTGTCCCTCCCTTACTATTGCTAGCCTTCACTTACACTGAGTGTTTTACTCATGTTTCCAACTCCCGTAAACCACATATTGCCAAAGTGTCCACCATACCTACCTATTAGCAACATTTGCTACTTCCGTGCATATTCAATATGCCTTGTTTTCTTCCGAATAAAATGTTTGCTTGTTATGAGAAAGTTAGTTAGTAAAGCTCTCACAAACTTGATGGCACACTTTATTTCCTGCACTTAATAAACCTGAACCATTGTGATTCTCCATGAAAGTTATATGCTTGCTAATTATAGGCTGGGAATTAGCAGAACCGTGCTGTCACGGGGAACGCTTTCAACACTTGTAAATATATACCCAGTTGATACCTTGCTCTTTTGTTTACGGATGTTGTCGGTGTGAAATAAAAGGGGAGCTTGTAAGTCCATGGAGTTATGTATGTGTGTTAGAGAAACGCTGGTCATTGGTCTAATCCATGCTGACATGGTGGAAACCTGCAGCGTAACCATAATGATATCTATGAAGCATTCTTCTTATAAAAAAAGAGAGAGATAGCTATTGAGAAAAAGGAAAGAGAAAAAAAAGAGATTTATGAAAAGAGGAAAGAGAGAAAAAAGCACCATTTTCCCATGGTAAATAAGAAGATTGCTGAGATACTCATTGTCTTCTTGCCTTGTCATTTTGATATGGGGATTCTTCCGTATCATCGGGCAAGGGGTGCCCCGTTGGCGGTTCTCAATGATACGCACATACTTACGATGACAAGAACTTACCGGTAACTAAAGTTGAGTAGCATGAGGAGCGACCCTCGTACTCAAGGGACTTGGGATTTTCAGTTTATAATCTGTCAAGCATATAACTCAGATTGGACCTCACTTTCACCTTAACCACATTAAAGATGCTTATGATAGGGGCAATGAGAGCTCAAAGCTAATGAGTACCATACTTTCAGCATTTGGAAGCCATTCAAACTTTTCAAAACCTTTTTCATTTCCTTGTTGAGTCTCCACATATTCTTTGAGCACTTTCTTGAGAGCATAGTGGCCATTGTTAGTTCTATGTGCATTGTCCCAAGACTTGTTGATTGATGCATACCTTGATATTGCTTGTTTTAAACTATTTGTATCTGGTCATTCTTGTAAACTTTGGAGGTGTCCTTTGCATTTATGTTTGCTACTCTATGAGGGACAAGCTGAATGCCACTTTGCTATGTTTTCTTCATGTGAAACAAACAAACGTCTTGCAAAGCATTGTTATTCATGAATCTTTTGTTTGTGCCTTTTCATGTTGCATCATAGTTTCTTTGTCTTATTGCTAGAACTTTGTCTTTCATGTTATGATTGAAGTACTATGATCCTAGATTTGAATGTTTACAAATACTTTGGTCGAGTCTTTGATGGTGCATGTCACCTCAAAAATTATTCTTTCTTTTTATCACTTACCTACTCGAGGACGAGCAGGAGTTAAGCTTGGGGATGTTGATACATTGCAAATGTATCTATAATTTTTGATGCTCCATGCTTGGTTTTATTCACGTTCTTGTGTTTTGTCCACACTAACCTATTAACGAGAGCCACAGTGCCAGCTGCCTGTTTTCTACTGTTTTTGGTTCCAGGAAAGTCAGAAAATGAATATTCTCGGAATTGGACGGGACAAAATCCAAAGTGCCTATTTTTCCAGAAGACTCACGGAGCCAGAATATGAGACGGAGGAGGGACAGGGCCTGGCCACACCACCCCCAGGCGCGGGCTAGGCTTGGCCACGCCAGGGCATGGTGTGGTGGCCCCAGGCACCCCCTTGGTCTCCCTCTTCTCCTATAAGAAGCCTTCTGACCTAAAAACTTCGGGGGGTTCGACGTTTTTCCATGAAAAGTTCTGCTGCGCCGCCGCCACCGAAGGGGAGATTCGGGGGACAGAAAGTCTATGTTCCGGCACCCTGCCGGGATGGGGAAGTGCCCCCAGAGCCATCTCCATCGATCTCCACCATCATCTTCATCGACCATCCATGTTTCCCCCATCTATGAGTGAGTAATCCCCTGCTGTAGGCTATGGGGATGGTAGGGATTGGATGAGATCGTTCATGTAATGGCATCAGATTGTTAGGGCATGGTGCCTAGTATCTTTTATTAGTGCTTTATGACTTTGTTGCGACTTGTTGTGCTTAATGCTTGTCACTAGGGCCCGAGTGCCATGATTTCAGATCTGAACATGTTATTGATTCATCATGATATTATTGTTTTGAGTCTTATCTACAAGTTGTATACACACGTCGTTGTCCGGAACCTATGGTCCCGAAGTGACAGAAATCGGGGTAGCCGGAAGGGAAAGGCTTTGATGTGAGGATCACATGTGTTCATGGAGTGTTAATGCTTTGCTCCGGTGCTCTATTAAAAGGAGCACCTTAATTGCCAGTAGTTCCCTAGAGGCCCCGCTGCAAACGGGCTGGCAGGACAAAAGATGTTGTGCAAGTTCTCATTGCGAGCACGTATGACTATATATGGAACACATGCCTAGGATTGTCTAGTACTTGGATGCTTTATCTTATTTATCTGCAATTGCCGTATGTTCTGATTGCTATGTGAATTGTCTTGTCCATGCAATGCCCGTCTATCCATCCCTATGCCTACCGCACTCGAATCCCACTGTTTACTGCTTTTGTTACTACTGTCTTTGTTTTGCTGCTACTGTTACTTTACTATTCCTACTACAAAACTGTTGCTACTGATAAACTGATGTGAGCAAGATTGTTTCCAGGTGCAGCTGAATTGACAACTCAGTTGTTAAGGCTGATAAGTATTCTTTGGCTCCCCTTGTGTCGAATCAATAAATTGGGTTTCACTTCCCTCGAAAATACTGCGATACACCCCCTATACTTGTGGGTCATCAGGTACATGTGGAGGCTAGAAAAAGACTGGAGCAACCAACTAAGAGAGCAATAATGGCCATAATCATGCAAAGCGAGAACACATTATTAATTAAAGCATAAAGTGATATTACAAGTCGAAAACTAAATGATCATAGAGGCTATGGTGACTTGGTATAGTCTTAACATGGTGTGAGCATGCGCCAAGTCAACCCAAATAAAGCATCAAAAGAGAATACCACAATGTTATGCTTTTATATGCTAAAACAACGCATGATTCTTTCAAGGCACATTAAGCAATCTCAATTGTTTGTAACAAGTCATGCTACAGCAATGATCACTAAGCATAAATTCAAAGCAATATCAAGCATGACATGATAAAGTCTAAGTCACAGTGAAAAACAAGCTCCTTTTTGTACCACTTATAAGCATGAACTTTCCTACTCTTTTCCAATCCAAATCAACTTATTCGAAACTATGTATGAATGCAGGGTCCAACCAATTTATTTAAGTTAACTAAGCAAAAGAAAACTAAAAACAAAAACTAAGACGCTCCAATAATAACATAATTGTGCATGAAACAATAAAAATGAAGTGTTTGGAAGAAACCTGAGATTTTTATTGATGAAGAAGGGGATGCCTTGGGCATCCCCAAGCTTTGACGCTTGTACATATTGAATATTTCTTGGGGTGACACGGGTGGCATCCCCAAGCTTGAGCTTTTGTCCATACTTTATCCTATCACATTATTCTTCACTACACTTTAAAATTTCCTTCATACAAAACTTCACACAATCTTCATTCGCAATATTAGTGTACTCAAGATAATAAGTCTTTTGGTTCAATTTCAACACAAGTAAAACTTACATTAAAACACAAGATACTGTATCGCTTCCTTTTAAAAGTTCAAAAGATCATAGAGAACTCAAAGAGAAAGAGATTAAGATACAAATGCAAATAATGGCAGAAATCTGTCAAAACAGACCAGCATGTAAAACCCGATTTTTTCGAAGACCTTCTATTGCTCAAATCGAAAAGTGTTGAACTAACGAAAGTTAGATAACAACCTGTGGCATAAGCACAAAATATTACAGCTCAATCCGACATACAGAGATTTTTCACGAATTTTTACGGCGAAGCACAAAAATCTGTTTCGAGACAGCAACTTTCCCAAGCATTATTTCTCTCTTATTAGTGGTTATTCTTGGCACAAAAACCACACAAAAAGGATAAGGAGAGGTTATTACTGAGGAAATAACTTCCAAGAATCAATAAAAGATTTCTAAAGAAATTTGGGTTATCTCCCAATAAGTGCTTTTCTTTAACGCCTTTGAGCTAGGCATAAGAAGCAAGAATCAAGTATTCTCAAATGAAGAAGCATTAAGATAAAATTTTGTTTTAATAGGAGAGGCAAAAGGAATATTATCTCTCTTCTTAGATAAGTGTTATATACCTGTATTGAGTGGGAATTGATATTTAATGGTGTCTTCTTTCATATCAATAATGGCACCAACAGTTCTAAGAAAAGGTCTTCCGAAAACAATAGGACAAGAAGCATTGCATTCAACATCCAAAACATAGAAATCAACGGGGATAGAGGAATTATTAACCATAATAAGAACATCATTAATACTCCCCATGAGTTTCTTTTTGTCTTTATCATCAAGTTGGACATTTAAATAACAATCTTCCAATGGTGGCAAATCAAGCATTTCATAAATGTTTCTAGGCATAATAGAAACACTACTATCAAGATCACATAAAGCTTTGAGATCAAAATCATTCACTTTCATATTAATGATGGGCTCCCAACCATCTTCTAATTTCATAGGGATTGAAGCTTTATGTTTCATGTTTTCTTCTTTAATTTTTATGAGAGCATCAGTAATGTGTTTTGTAAAGGCCATATTCATAGCACTAGCATTAGGACTTTTAGCAAGCGTTTGTAGGAACTTAAATTACTTCAGAGATATTGCAACCATCAATATCAAAATCATAATTACCATCTAAAGTAGTAGAGCCATTGTTTCCCATATTTCGAAGAATTTCAGCATTTTATTAGAAAAGGTTCCATTGGTTTTAGGCATTGTTGCAAAAGGAATGGGGACTTCATGTGGTTTGCTAGGTTCAACATTAGTGGTGGTGAAAGTACAAATACTACTATTTCTTGCAATTTCATCTTATCTTTCCCACTTAGCATCCAATTCAGCTAACAATCTAACATTTTCATCAAGTCTAACTTGTATGGCATTAGTAGTAGCAAAGGGATTTTATATGGTTTCAGGTTTAGCAGTCATTTTATTAATCAAAGAGGACTATGCTTCAAACAAAGAGGATATATTTCTTTTAGCATTAGAGAGTTTTTCCTCAATAGTTTTATTGAAAGCAGTTTGTTTACTAATAAAATCTTTGAGCATGACTTCAAGTTCAGAGGGTGCACTTCTATTATTGTTGTAGGAATTTCCATAAGCATTACCATTGTTGGGAGGATATGGCCTATAATTATTATTACCAAAATTGTTCCTGTAGGCATTGTTGCTAAAATTGTTATTTCTAATGAAGTTCACATCAACTTGCTCTTCTTGAGCCAAAGAGGCTAAGGGAACATGATTTGGATCAATATGAGCTTTCCCATTAACAAGCATAGACATAATAACATCAATTTTATCACTCAAGGAGGAGGTTCCTCAATAGAATTTACCTTCTTACCTTGTGGAGCTCTTTCAGTGTGCCATTTAGGATAGTTAAGCATCATATCATCAAGAAGCTTTGTTGCAGCACCCAAAGTAATGGTCATAAAGGTACCTCTAGCAGCAAAATCCAACAGATTTCTTGAAGAATAATTCAGTCCTGCATAAAAGGTTTGGATAATCATCCAAGCAGTCAGTCCATGAGTGGGACAATTCTTTACCAAAGATTTCATTATTTGCCAAGATTTCGCAACATGTTCATTATCAGATTGCTTAAATTTCATTATTTCACTTCTCATAGATATAATCTTAGTAGGAGGATAGTATTTTGCAATGAAAGCATCTTTGCATTTAGTCCAAGAATCAATACTATTTCTAGTTAGGGATAGCAACCATTCTTTAGCTTTTCCTCTCAAAGAGAAAGGAAACAATTTAAGCTTAATAATATCTCCATCTATATCCCTATGTTTTTGCATCTCACAAAGTTCAACAAAGTTATTAAGGTGAGCAGCAGCATCTTCAGTACCAACACTAGAGAATTGTTCTTTCATAACAATATTGAGGAAAGCAGGTTTAATTTCAAAGAAAGTAGCTTCAGGAACAGGTGGAGCAATAGTGTGCACATGAAATCATTGTTGTTGGTGCTAGTGAAGTCACACAACTTAGTGTTTTCAAGAGTAGTCATTTTTTGTGTTTTTAATAAAGGAAGCAAACCAGTACAACTAATTTTTTGTGTGTTTTTGATAAAAGAAACAAGCAAACAAAGCAAAAATAAACTAAGAAAAACAAAAAACAAAGTAAAGAGATTGGTTATGAGGGACTCCCCTTGTGAAGATGTCCTTGACTCCCTGGCAACGGCGCCCGAAAAAAGTCTTCATGCCTCAAAATATATCGAGCTCGTTGGGGAACCCCAAGAGGAAGGTATGATGATCACAACAGCAAGTTTTCCCTCGGTTATGAAACCAAGGTTATTGAATCTGTAGGAGCAAGGAAACAACTGCAAGGTGTTGCTAGCAACTTGGAATCCTGCACAACACAATCACAGAACTTTTCCCCAACTTACAGTGAGGTTGTCAATCTCACCGGTTTTGCTGAAAACAAAGGATTAAACGTATTGTGTGGAAGATAGTAATTGCTTACAGAAAGTAAACAGAAAACAGTAAATAGATGGTAGATTGATGGTAAAAGAATGGACCAGGGTCCATAGTTCACTAGAGGTGATTCTCCTTAAGATAGATGACATGTTGGGTGAACAAATTATAGCGGGGCAATTGACAGACACCGAGAAAGCATCATGCATATACTAATCATGTTGACTCCTATGAGATTTGATTGGGCATTACAACATTATACATAGACCATAATCCAACTGCATCTATGACTAATAATCCACCTTCAGGTTATCATCCGAACCCCCTCCAGTATTAAGTTGCAAGCAACAGATAATTGCATTAAGCAAAGTGTGTGAAGTAAACAATACGATTGTCCCATGGACAAAGGATTGTTGTTTTCTCCCTAGTAGCAACAGCACATCTAGTACCTTAGAGATTCCTGTCACTTCCCCAGATTACTAGAGGCATGAACCCACTATCGAGCATAAATACTCCCTCTTGGAGTTGCTAGCATCTACTTGGCCAAGATAGCTACTAACAACGTAAAGCATGCAAGATCACAAATAACATAGACATGATAGAATCAATAATCAATCTGAAATAGCATCTCAATATCCATCGGATCCCTGCAAACACAACATGTAAGATTACAAATAGATGATCTTGATCATGAACGGAGCTCACAAGATCTAAACATGATAGCAGAAAGGAGGAGAACCAACCATCTAGCTACTACATGGACCCGTAGTCCAGGGATGAACTACTCACGCATCACACCGGAGGCATTCATGGTGATGAAGAAGGCCTCTAGGGTGATCTCTCCCCTCTGGCAGGGTGCCAAGAAGAGCTTCAGATCCCTCCTGATCTAGGGATGGAGATGGTGGCAGCTACAGACACTTTCGTGGAATTTTTATCAGGTCCTTAGGATTTTCTTCTCGGGAGGCTTTTATAGGTGAAGGGGCAAGGTCGGTGGAGCACTAGGGGGCCACAACCCCTGGTGGCGCCCCCTAGGCCGCACCGCCACCAGGTGTGGACGCCCTGGTGTGCCACTTCGTCTCCCCTCCGGACTCCGTGTTGCTCTGGGTAAAATATTGACTTTGGCTTTTGTCCGGTCCAATTCCGAGAATATTTCCTTACTAGCTTTTCTGAAACCAAAATCAGCAGAAAACAGGCAACTAGCACTGTGGCATCTTGTTAATAGGTTAGTTCCAGAAAATGTGTAAAAATACTCCAAAGTGTGGAGAAAACATAAGAAAGTAGATACTAAACAAGCATAGAACATCAAAAATTATAGATACGTTTACGACGTATCAGGGACGGGGGACAAAAACAGAACACAGCAGCCGCCACACTATCCATGAGGGAGAAAAAAGAGATCCAGAGAAGAAGGAGGAGACGTTCTTCATCTCTCTCCACGATCTTCGACCTCCTAGCCAATTCACCCCCATAGCCACTACTTGTACTTGAGAGAGACAGGGATCTCCACATTGCAAGACTAGGGTTTGAGATTGTTTCTTCCCATCTTGACTTGTGTTGGATATTTTTCTATTCTTATTGTGGATCTCCATGGTAATACCAAGATGAATTCCCTTTATTCAATTATATTGATGATCTATTCTTCTCTCATGTGTGAGTAATTCCCTTGGGTGTGGGAGATGTAGGGGATTTGTGAGATGTGATGTGCCTTCATATATTCCATTGATTTGTGATTGATTCTAAATACTATAATATGTGTGCTTGACTATCTGTGGGATGCCTAATGCTTGTTGTCCAATTAAGGGCCCATACAACATGATACCTTGTTCTACATAGGTAAGATCTTGTACGCTAGTGGACCGGCGACCCTAGGTGACACAGGGATATCAATGGAAAGCTAGTTGACTCGAGGATAACGAGTAACCACTGTGCTTATTGCATTAGTCCGGTCCAAGGAGCTTAATCGCTAAGCAACCTGAAGGGTCTTAATCGTCTAGTGTCTGACCATGGTTTTGGTAGCAGGCTAGTAGGATTACTGAAGTTGGAATGAAATCTACCAAGAGGAGTTCCAGCTAATTATGGGTTATTCGCCTACACATATATCTATAAGATTGTAATTGTTACATTCACCATTCATCCCCCTGGCACATTCACTATCACCATGAACTAAATTTCCCTGCTCCTTCTTTCGGTATCTGCAGGAAACAACAAACAAGCAAAGCCGTTCTTTATTTTTATGCTTTTTATTTCCGAAGTTTACATTCTAGTCTTATTTAAATCTATCGCATTTAATCAAAACCCATTCTTATTTCAACACTTGCAGTCAATTCACTCGAAGACCTGTGACAACTTCAGGTGTGACAGAGACTTCACCAATAAACACTTACCTTTGGGCTCCCTATGGGATCCATATCTGAACTTCGAAACTAGCTACAAATTATCTATGCTCTTGCAGACATCAGCCATCTTTTCACTTTTTCCTTAAACAACCTAGCATTTTCATAGGCCTCGCTTCTAAACTCATCTAAAGTATGTATATCTAATACATGTTTTTCTCCTGCTGCTTTAAGATGATAATTTAAGTTCTTGATTGCCCAAAAAGCTTTGTGTTCCAATTCTAAAGGTAAATGGCATGCCTTACTGTACACCATCTTATAAGGTGTCATACCCATTGGATTTTTAAACGCAGTATGGTATGCCCATAGAGTGTCATTTAACTTGGATGACCAATCTTTTCTTGATTTGTACATCGTCTTCTCGAGTATGGTCTTTAATTCTCTATTAGAGAGTTCCACTTGACCACTTGTTTGAGGATGATATGGTGACGCAACACGGTGAGTTACTCCATATTTGTTGAGGATCTTCCTGAAAGTTCCTTTCATAAAATGAGAACCACCATCAGTGATTAAAAATCTAGGAACTCCAAACCTAGGGAATATAACATCCTTAATCATCTTCACTAAGGCGGCTACATCTGCATGACTTGTCGGAATAGCTTCAACCTATTTAGTAACATAATCAATAGCAACAAGAATATGAGTATAACCATTTGATTCTATAAAAGGTCCCATGTAATCCATTCCCCATCATCAAAGGGTTCAATTATGAGACTATAATTCATTGCCATTTCTTGGCTCCTACCTATATTACCTCTTCTTTGGCAAGCATCACATTACTCCACATACATGTGTGCGTCCTTGAGCAAGGTGGGACAATAGAATCCGGATTGAAGTACCTTCGCTACAGTTTGCTTACCTGCATGATGTCCTCCATACAGACTGTCATGACAAGCATGCAATATTGCATTCATTTCATGGATAGGAACACACTTCCGAATCATTCCATCAGGTCCATGACGATATAGATACGGATCATCCCAAAAGTAATATTTAAGATCAATAAAGAATTTCATTCTTTGATTTCTTGTCATACCAGGAGGTATAAATTTTGTTGCAAGATAATTAGCATAATATGCATACCACGGATCAGGAATTTCAACATTTGCTAAATATTCTCCCGGAAATGATTCATTTATAGGTACGGGGTTAGTAATTATTCCCTCCATCCTAGAGAGATGATCTGCTACCGGATTATCCTTACCCCTCCTATCTACTATTTGCAAGTCGTATTCTTGTAGTAATAAAACCCACCTCATCAACCTGGGCTTCACATCCTTTTTCACAAGGAGGTGATGCAAAGCTTGGTGATCCGTATGAACTATTACATTAGAATTAATGATGTAAGATCTAAATTTGTTGCAAGCAAAAATTATAGCTAGGAACTCTTTTTCTGTAGTAGCGTAATGTTTTTGAATCTATTAAGAGGTCTACTATAACATTCAAATTCTTTTCGTGTCGCTGTCCTAACACAACCCCTAAAGCATAGTCACTAGCATCACACATGATTTTGAAAGGTTCATCCCATTTTGGAGATTTCATGATAGGTGATGAAACTAATTTACTCTTAAGGTTCTCAAAAGCTGCAATGCAGTCATGATCTAAGTAGAATGGAGTTTCTTTATCAAGAAGGTTGGTGAGAGGCATAGCTATTTTAGCAAAATATTTTTTAAACGCTTATAAAAACCTGCATGTCCCAGAAACATTTTTAAGTTTTTAATGGAATGAGCTATTGGAAGATTTTTTATATCATTTATATTAGTTTTATCTATTTTGATTCCCTTCTCTGAAACCTTATGCCTGAAAACTTTACTTTCTCTTTCCATGAAACAACATTGTTCCCATTTCAAAACCAAATTTGATTGCGTACATCTCTACAAAAATTTGGTTAGATTGTAGAGGTAATTATCAAAGGTTGTTCCACAAACAACAAAATCATTTGTTAGAACTTCCATAGTCTTCTCAACAAAAGCATCAAAGATCTTTAGAACACATTCTTGAAAAGTTGCTGCCGCGTTACATAAGCCAAACAGAATTAATCTATAAGCATATGTGCCATAAGGGCAAGTGAAAGTTTTTTTCTCTTGATCTTCCGGTTGTATGGCAATTTGAGAATATCCAAAATAACCATCAAGAAAACAAAAATAATAATTATTACTAAGTCTTTCTAAAATTTTATCCATGAATGGTATAGGTTTATGATTTTTCTGTGTCTCACGGTTTAGCTTCCTAAAATCAATGCACATACAATATCCAGCAATAGACCTTACAGGAACTAGCTCACCGTCCTCATTCATAGCAGCATCAAGACCACCTTGTCTTGGTATGCAATGAGCTGGTCTAACCCACTTACTATCAGAAATAGGATATATTATGCCAGCATCTAATAAGCGTATAACCTCTTTTCTTACTACTTTGTTCATTTTCGGATTAAGCCTTCTTTGTGTATCCACTACAGGTTCAGCATCATCAAGCATGGTAATCTTATGCGTTACAATAGATGGATCTATTCCTTTAATATCACTTAGAGTATATCCAAAGTCTTCACGATGCTTAACCAAGACCGAAATGAGTTTATTTGTTTCATTCTCTAATAATTTTTTGCTAATAATGACAGGACATTTATTTTCATTATCTAAAAACTCATACCTCATATCGTTTGGAAGTTGTTTCAATTCAATCGGTGGAGGCTCTTCATCTCCTTTTCTTACTAGTTCTTCATAGTCATGTGGATTTTGTGCTTCTGGAACTGAATCAAGGTAATCATCCATGTCTTCTCTCTCCTCATCATCCGGTGCTTCCTCCCAATTAATTAGGCTCCTCTCTAATTCATCTTGTGGAGTGCTGAAATGAATTGCGGCCAGCTCAGCAATCATTTTCTCTTCCTTGATATCTTCCACTTCATATGGCCTCTTCTTTAGTTTCACGAAGTGGAATGTCATTTCCTCTTCTCAAACATCAGTGAAATAGTCTCCTTCTTATTATCAACTCCAGCTTTGGTTATGGAAACAAAAGGCCTGCCTAAAAGAATAGGACAAAAAGAATCTCGAGGCATATCAACAATATGAAAATCAAGGGGGTAGATCCAATAAATACATAGATGTTTCTAATTACACCTTCTGGTTTTATATTAGTCCTATTAGACAATTTAATAGTAGTGCCTACCGGTTCCACATCTAGATTATTTAAATTGTAGTGAATTTCCTCATAAAGTGATGAAGGCATAATATTTATAGTGGAAATCGGCTCACAAATTCCGTATAAGAAAGTTTCTCCACAATATATAGGAGTCATAGGTTTAGAAGTTTTGTTACCTCGTACCTTACCTTCGATGAACTCCGAAGTTTCAAGGTCTAGTATAACCACTTCATTATCCACTATTAGTGCTTCCATAAGATCCTTTAATATAACGTTATTTATATTGGTAGCTTCGGGGTTCTTTTCTGGTTTCTTCCGTCTCTTCATTATTTGTTCTTCCTCTTTTTGCCTTTTCTTGATGATCTCTTGAATAGGTATTGAGGAGAACTCTTCCATTAGCGCTCTTGCACGCTTCTTTTCTTCGAGGGGTTTATGGGATTCCCATTCTGTAGGTACCTGCAAATGCCCTGCATAATTCTCAATATTTTTCTTTACTGAGTAAGAATCAATACCGAGGGTTTTAATCATTTCACAAGTCCTTTCATCTACAAGGAAATCATTAACACATTCATATTCAGAACAACTATTTGTAATGTTCTCCTCATTTTTAAGATTTTCCGTTGCCTCCCTCATATTTATTATTAATTTCGAAGCTTCATCATATGTATAAGATAGAAAACTGCCATTAGAAGCAGTGTCTAGATTCATTCTATTTTCAATATTAAGCCCTCCATAAAAAGTGTGAGTGATTAACCAATCAGGCAAACGATGATGGGGCAATTATCTAGGTAGCTTTTGTACCTTAGATATCCTTCATACAAACCCTCACCAGGATTATTTTTGAAACTGATAATAATACCTCTCATCCTGTGAGCTTTGCTTTCTGAGTAATATCTTGATAGGAAATTGGTTGTAAATTCTGTCCAAGTCCTCGGTGCTTCTGCACAAAAAGATCTATACCAGTCGCGAACATTATTAGAGAGAGTTTGTATAAACAACTAGGTTTTAACCATATCAAGATTACAATCATCGAATATAAAGGAACTAAGAATGTCTTCAAAGAATTGTAAGTGTCCATATGGACTCTCTTTGTTGGTTCCTGCAAATTTCTTAGAGTGAAATAGTTCAAATAATAAAGGGTGGATCTCAATTCATCCAGATTTATGCTTTTATTGACAGTTATAAAAGCGTCCATGGGCGAACCCATTTTTCTTACTGCCTCAAGTTGGATTAAATGCTGAGTGTTGTCCATTGTCACGGACCTGCAACTTAAATAAAAATTAGTACAACGAGAGTAAATAAATAAAATTAAAGTGATTATAGCGCTAAGCTCCCCGGAAACAGTGCCAGAAAATAGCTTGATGACTGCAAGTGCACAGATCGTTTGTAGCTAGTTTTGAAATAAAGATATAAATCCCACGGGGAGCAGTAGGCGAAAGACTAAAATGCTTTTAACTACAACTAAATGCAGTACTTAAGAAATAACTTTAAGATGCAAGAAAAGTAGAGTTGTTTTTGGGTTTTTGATTGAACAAGGTAATTTAAAGTAAAGCAAAACTTAATGCAGAAAGTGAGAAAAGTGTGTGTAAAGAACTTTGGAACTGCAATAGGGAAAATGCATTCTTAGGGAGTGGTGGATACACCGCTAGAAATTTAGACTAAGCAATCAAGATTATTATAAAAAATATTCTCATAATATGTATGTATGTTTTAGGAGCTACATATATGGACAAATAGGCAGCAACCACTGCTCACATCATCCTTCATAACCACAGCTGATGAATAAATGACATCAATCGTATTATCCCGCTATTAAGGGATTTCTCCCATGGCATGCACATGGCTTTATGAGTTCTCCTTTGTAACATCCCAAAACTTTAATCAAGATTATCAAGATCCAAATCACCCAATTTAGGGTTGACAAAAACTTTTTCTCTTTTAAGTAATTAAGAATGCATATGTGTGTTGCATTAATATGGAATTGTTTTGAATTGCCATGTTTGTTTGTTCTAATGGTTGTAAAATGATTCTAAGGTGAACTCCACATCATCTAGATCATTCCCAAGAAAAATCCAAAGAAAAAGAAATCAAATGGAATTAATAAAGGCAAATGGTCATTTGTTCCAGTTTAATCCACTAGGTCCCTTTAGGTGTTCCTAGGAGTCAATTCTTAACTGAAACAATTCTAAATCTTTGCACCCCTTGCTAGTACAAGTAAAGATCTACCAAGGCCCACCTTGAAATCTTACAAAAACATTTAAACACTAAATTTAAATGGCATTTGAAAATGGAATCCATTTCATATGCATAGATCACACTTTTCTAAAAACCACTCAAATGAGTTCACCTTGACAATCCCAAGCAACCACAGATGCTTAAGCATATGACTAACACACGCACCAAAAATCTTTTCAAAATTCAAAGTTTGATCTCTTGTGGCCATTGTGTCGAACACTTGGCAGGCAAAAATCTTCTGGCCTAACTAATACTATTGAAAATTAAGTTCTTGTCCCCCTCTGGCCACTCTCATCTCTCCTCTGTCCCGTTCTAGACTCACCCAGCCCCAGACAACATCCCCTCTTCACCGCAGCGCCAGTACCGCGCCGCCCGAGAATGGTCGCTGCCGGCCAACCGTGCCCCAGCCACAGCAGACCGCCCCGCCCTCTCTCGCCATGTATAGGAGGTAGGCCAGACCACACCGCGACCCTCTATCCACCCCACGGACGCAGCCAGCCCCTGGACCACCAACGAACGCTCACGCCCACCGCCTCTGCGCCATGCACGGAGCACGCCAGAGCGCCGTCCCCGGCAGGCCTGCACAAGCCGCACCTTGCCCTCAGCTCGTGTGCGCCGTTCCGCCATAACCCCAGCCCTTCCCTAGCCACGCCCTTTTCCCGTCGTGCGACCAGCAGCCGCCGTGAACCACGTCGAGCACCGCATCTGCCGTGCAGAGCATCGCCATTTCCTGACCACATGGCACCGCCCCTATGTAACATCCCAAAACTCTAATCCAAGGTTATCAAGATCCAAATCCTCAAATTTAGAGTTAACAAAAACTTTTCCATTTAAAAATATTAAAGCAGTCATATGTGTGTGCATTTAAATAGGAGTTGTTTTGAATTGCCATGATTAAGTGATCCATTGATTGTAAAATGATTCTTAGGTGAAATAAACATCATCTAGATCATTCCCAAAGAAAAACAAATCAAAATGAATAAAATACCCAAATGGTCATTTGTGCCATTTTAATCCACATGCCTACTTTGGCTATTCCTAGAAATCAATTCTTAATAGAAACAAATGTGGATCTTTGCACCCCTTGCTAGTACATATAGTGATGTACCAAGGCCCACTTTGTGATCTACCAAAAACTTGCAAACACTAATTTTAAATTGAATTTGAAAATTGAATGTAGTTCATATGAGAAGATCCCACTTACGCAAAAACCAACCAAACCAATTCACCTTGACATTTCCTAGCAACCAGAGACTCCCATGCATAAGATCAGATCACACACCAATCTTTTCAAAATTCGAATTTAAATTTCTTGCGGCCATTTGATCAAACACCTTGCAGACAGAAATAAAATGGCCTAACTATTACTGTTTCTAATTAAGCCATTGTCCCCCATTGCACCCTCTCTACTCTCCCTTGTCCCTCCTGAGACCAGCCAGACCCTCACCGGCCTACCCCTAAGCTGCAGCAGCAGTGGAGCGCCGCCACTTTATGGTCGCCGCGGCTAGAAGAGGGCAGAGCACCAGGGACAGCGTCGCGCCAAACCAGCAAGCCCTCTAGCTCCGCCTAACCCTACCGCACCTCCCTGTCCACCCCTCGATCACCCACAGCCCCTAGACCACTCCCTAGCACCGCCGCCCATTCTCTCTGCGAGCTCGCCAGAGCGTGCCAGAGCGCGTTAGCCGCCAGCACGCCACAAACCGCCCCTCGACCCAATACCGTGCATGCCGCTCCGCCTCGACCCCAGCACCCTGCTAGACACAGTTGTGCGCCGCCGCGCGACCCCCAGTCGTTGTGCGTTGCGTCGAGCATCGCCTCTGTCTCCCAGAGCGCGGGACGCTCCCGACCAAAGGCCACCGCCCCTAGCCACGCATTTAAGCCGTAGAGCACCGCCAGGAGGCAGCCCACCATCCCCTACCTCCAGCCACGATGCTAGCATGTTGTGCAGCCCTCGTCGGAGTCACCGGCCCATCCCGCTCGGTCGCTTCGTCGCCCTATAAAAGGAGCCCTCCCTAGCACAAACTACTCACACCATCTCACTCCCCTCTCTCCACTGATCCTTCCACCCCATCCCCGGAGCAAGGCAGGCCGCCGTTAGCCAGAATTTAGCTGGAGCTTGCCGCAGCAAAGGAGGAGAGGCGTCGTCGATTTCGTCGACCCCAGGAACCGCCGCGACCACGCCTGAGTCCGCCGTCGACAGCACGTTCGATCGCCCCATCGCCATGCTAGTTGGAGCCCTGGTATGCCCCCATTGCACCCCCACCGAGCCGCTAGGGTTAGCTCTCATCGGCGACCTGTTCGCCGGGGACGACGATCCTTAGCCGTAGATCTTCCTTTTAATCGCATGGTCCATGTTGCCTGTATCGCTTCGCGTTTGATGTGCCGCTGACCTGCGGGACCCCCCTGTCAGTTGTCATTCGCGCCGCAGAGCGCCACTGGGCCGGCCCGTTTTATTTCCCACGCTAGCCCACAAATTCAAATATAGGTTTTTCTATTTTAGTTTGAACCCACTTCTGTCCCTTAGTTCAAAAATCAATTCAGGAAGATTTACTGAACCAAATTGAGTGATTCAAATTTTTTTAGAAACCTACTAAAAGATCTATCCAAGCCCGTTGGATTTAATTCATTTAGAGTTAGAGATTTCTCCTAGTAAAAATAACAAGACAGAAGCTTTTGCACATTCAAACATTTTTACAAAATCAACCATGATAGTTTTTGAGTTGATTCCAACTCTCAAAAATCACATTTAAACATACCTATCTGAATATGTAATAATATTAAGGTTTACATGAAGTGACTTTGGACTAGTACCAAAATAATGCTATATAGGCATTTCTAGTCCCTTTAAATCATTAAATTCTAAACTTAAACTTATTAAAATGTGATCCAACCCTTAAATCACATTCCCACATGTTAGAATATGTGGTGATGACATGTGTCCACATGATCCCATATTTTAAGTGGTGAATATTAAATCTTAGTTATTTTCAATGAGTAGAAATTACTTTTCTTAAATAAAAAATGAAGCTAGTTAATAAAACCTTGTGATGCTTGTGATGATAATAGATCATCAAATGTGTGTTCCTTAGAGTGCTAAGTAGACTAGTTAAGTATTGTTTGGTGATTGTGTACTCCGTATGTATTTATAGACGATAGTACGGACCAAGCTTTCGAGGAGGAGGAGTTCTACCAAGAGGAGGAAGAAAACTTCAACCACTGCACTACCCAGGGCAAGCTAACACTTGCAATTATTATGCTTAGCAAGCCATCATTAACAATGTAAGCTAACCCTTGCAAGCTAGATAACCTAAGCAAAGGCATTAGACATGCTTTGGTGATACCATTTGGATTTATACCCGGTCCAAGATTTAATTTCAAGCTTTACTTTCTTTACATTACCAAAGTCCTTACTTGTTTTGAAGGTAGCATAAAAAGTATAAAACTTGAACTATCTAGATAACTTTAGATGTCATTCTATGGCATGATATTGATCTTAGCATCCCACATTAGTGAACCCGCTTAACTTAGTAGTTTAGAGCTAAACTAAAACTTGAGCCACTTTAGATGGGAACACTTGGTAAAAATGATTTGTGAAAACCTTGGAATGATGAGTCATTATATTGAGATGTTTTGACATGTGTTGAGAAACACAAATGTTTTATGATGATGAAAATGTTGAGGCATGAGCCTTAACCCGTTTACAAAACTGATGGTTGGATTCGGATGCGATACGATTCCAATTTTACCGTACAACCATAATACCTAAACTGGCTAAGTCTTAGCCAGAAGTTTATATGCATTAGTATTAGTTCCCTCGCGGGAGAGGTTTGAGCTGAGGCTACCTCTCGATGTTGTCCACCTATGCAGTGCCCAAGATGACAGATGGTCATGGTTGGGAGGCCATGCTCATAGGAGAGGTGCTTATACTAGGGTGTGTAAAGGAAAGGTTATGTTTGATTATCTGCATACTAAGTATGATGATTCAGGGTTATCCCTGACACATGTATCGAATCTTGTGTTGAAAGTGTACCACCTCTGCAGAGTGTCAAACTATTCGAATAGCCGCATCCATGGTTATGGACAGTTGGAGTGGCCATACTGTTTCGTTGTCAGATGTTTTCAAAATGACTTATGAAATGAATGATGAATCTTGACTTGACCACAACAGCGTTGTGACTATGACACTAGCTTCCCAACTTAAGTGATTTTAGAACTTTATTTTATCTTTCTTTGTTTCAAAACTCAGCTTAGGTTTCCAACTTAACTTTATAGTTAAACTTAGAGTTAGCATTTACACTAGAACTATCTTACTTGTTAGTGGTAGTTTGCGAGTACTTAAAGAGTACTCATGGCTTTTGTCCCTGGCTATTCCTATGGCCTGACTATGAAGGAGACTACCAAGATGACGGTCAGCAGGACGGCTATGATAACTAGGACTATCTGCCTTCGTCAAGATTGCCTGTGCCCCTGAAGATGGACCCCACCGCTATGCTTATTATTTATTCCGCTGCTTGTTGTATTAAGACTGGATCATGAGATTCTTATTTGTGTAAGACCTTATTTATGGTTTGTAATGGATGACGTACTATGATATCCAATCTATTATGTCTCGCAAAAATGGTAATCCTGGGATTGCGATGTATGACATAACAGACATCTGGGATTAAAAATCCAGGTGTTGACAAGTCAGTATCAGAGCCATCCTGACCATAGGAGACCCTAGTTAGAATGGACGTCCGAACAAAAACTTAATTTCAAAACCAAAGTGAGTATTTATGAAAAACTATTTCCTCTCTGACCCTTGGAAATTCATTCTTTCTCAAAAATTCATGTTCCTCAAATTCTTACATTACTACCTAAAATTTGACACACTTGATAACTTCACTAACTTCCTCATCCTAAATTCTTGTAGATGGAGACTCAGTTCAGCAAGTTCTACCAATTCGGCAATGGAGGCCGGCTGATCTTCGAGAGGGATCTGGATTCACTGTCTGAGTTATTGGGACGCCCGCATCCAGAGTTTCTTGGAGCTCAACTCCAGGACCCCTAGGAGGAGATTTACAATGGCTAGTCACCGTTGATCTTCGAGGAAGCATAGAAGCACCAACATCCGGGAGAATCCAGTTCTCCATGAGAGAGAACAACTGGCTAGATGGATTAGCCAAGGCAATGCATGAAGCTCTCGCATGTCTATGTGCCCTCAGTGTCAACCAAATCCAAGGAACCTGTTTTGCTCACTATGCAAGACGTGACTTCATGGGAATGCCGATGGAGATGCCCAGTCGCCCGGAGTTGAAGCGTCAAGTGGAGAACCTTAACTTCCTGCTGTACGATCGCCAGAAGAAATTAGACAATGCTAGGGAGTTCGCCAACCATAATCGTGCCACTGCGGCCCAAAAGGCCTAGACTTTCTCACTTCTAGTAAAGGACTGTCAGTCTCTTCGCCTCCAGCACGAGAAGAAGGATCGCACCATCGCCCGTCTTTGAAAGAAGGTGGCCGACCTAGAGAAGACCGTCAAGGAGCAAGAAGCTCAGCTTGCAGCAAAGGAGGAAGAAGAGGAGGGTGAAGATTGTTTGTAGCTAGTTTTGAAATAAAGATATCGATCCCACAGGGAGCAGTAGGCGAAAGACTAAAATGCTTTTAACTACAACTAAATGAAGTACTTAAGAAATAACTTTAAGATGCAAGAAAAGTAGAGTTGTTTTTGGGTTTTTGATTGAACAAGGTAATTTAAAGTAAAGCAAAACTTAATGCAGAAAGTGAGAATCGCGTGTGTAAAGAACTGTGGAACTTCAATACGGAAAATGCGTTCTTAGGGAGTGGTGGATACACCGCTAGCAATTTATACTAAGCAATCAAGATTATTATAACAAATATTCTCATAATATGTATGTATGTTTTACGAGCTCCATATATGGAAAAATAGGTAGCAACCACTGCTCACATCATCCTTCATAACCACAGCTGATGAATAAACGACATCAATCGTATTATACCGCTATTAAGGGATTTCTCCCATGGCATGCACATGGCTTTATGAGTTCTCCTTTGTAACATCCCAAGACTTTAATCAAGATTATCAAGATCCAAATCACCCAATTTAGGGTTAACAGAAACTTTTTCACTTTTTAGTAATTAAGAATGCATATGTGTGTTGCATTAATATGGAATTGTTTTGAATTGCCATGTTTGTTTGTTCTAATGGTTGTAAAATGATTCTAAGATGAATTCCATATCATCTAGATCATTCCCAAGAAAAATCCAAACAAAAAGAAATCAAATGGAATTAATAAAGGCAAATGGTCATTTGTGCCATTTTAATCCACTAGGTCCCATTAGGTGTTCCTAGGAGTCAATTCTTAACTGAAACAATTCTAACTCTTTGCACCCCTTGCTAGTACAAGTAAAGATCTACCAAGGCCCACTTTGAAATCTTACAAAAACATTTAAACACTAAATTTAAATGGCATTTGAAAATGGAACCCATTTCATATGCATAGATCACACTTTTCTAAAAACCACTCAAATGAGTTCACCTTGACAATCCCAAGCAACCACAAATGCTTAAGAATATGACTAACACACCCACCAAAAATCTTTTAAAAATTCAAAGTTTGATCTCTTGCGGCCATTGTGTCGAACACTTGGCAGGCAAAAATCTTCTGGCCTAACTAATACAGTTGAAAATTAAGTTCTTGTCCCCCTCTAGCCACTCTCATCTCTCCTCTGTCCCTTCTGGACTCACCCAGCCCTAGACAACATCCCCTCTTCACCGCAGCGCCAGTACCGTGCCGCCAGAGAATGGTCGTTGCCGGCCAACCATGCCCCAGCCACAGGAGACCGCCTCGCCCTCTCTCACCATGTCTAGGAGGTAGGCCAGACCACACCGCGACCCCCTGTCCACCCCACGGACGCAGCCAGCCCCTGGACCATCGAGGAACGCTCGCGCCCACCGCCTCCGCGCCATGCACAGAGCTCGCCAGAGCATCGTCCCTGGCAGGCTCGCACAAGCCGCACCTTGCCCTCAGCTTGTGTGCGCCGTTCCGCCATAACCCCAGCACTTCCCTAGACACGCCCTTTTCCCGTCGCGCGACCAGCAGCCGCCATGAACCACGTCGAGCACCGCCTCTGCCGTGCAGAGCATCGCCATTTCCTGACCACATGCCACCGCCCCTAGAATCTCCATTAAGCCGTAGCTGACCGCCAGGAGGCAAGCCACCATCCGCCTACACCACCCATGCCTCTAGTGCCCTATACCGTCGTCTCCGACAAGTCGCGCCCATGCCTCTCTGCCGTCTCGTCGAGCCTATATAAGGAGCCCTCCGCAGCACCATTTCCTCACACCACTCAACTCCCCTCTCACAACTGATCCTTCCCCACCTCTCACTAGAGCCGCTTGAGCAGCCATTCGCCGAAATTGCGCCAGAGTTCGCCGCGGCAGAGAAGAAAGGGGCCCGACGATTTCATCCACCCCAGGAGCCGATGCGACCTCGCCTGAGTCCGTCGTTGTCTCCTCGTTCGATTGCCCCCATCGCCACATTAGCTGGAGCCCTGGTATGCCCCCATTGCACCCCCACCGAGCCGCTAGGGTTCCGTCTCACCGGCGACCTGTCTGTCATCGACGACGAGCCCCCACCGTCGATCTAGGTTCTAATCGTGCGGTCCACATCGCCCTGTACCGCTTCGCGTTAGAAGAGCCGCTGACATGCAAGACCCCCTGTCAGCTGTCCTCTACATCGCAGAGTGTAACTGGGCCGGCCCGTTAGTGTTCCCGCGCTGGCCCTAGAATTCAAATTTAGGTTTTTCGATTTAGACTTAATCTAGTTTCTCTCCCCTTGTTTAAAAATCAATTCAGGAAGATTTCCTTAACCAAATGACATGATTCCAATTTTGTTGGAAAGATAATTTAAATATCTATCCAAGACCGTTGGATCTAAATCAATTAGAGTTATAGATCATCTATAGCAAAAATAACAAAACAGAGACTTTTCTACATTCAAATATTTTTCAAAAATCAACCATAATAGCTTTTGAGTTGATTCCAACTCTCAAAAATCACATTTGATAAACCTATCTGAATATGTAATAATATTTAGGTTTGCATGCAGTGACTTTGGACTAGTACCAAAATAATGCTATATAGGCATTTCTAGTCACTTTAAATCTTTTAAATATTAAACTTAAACTTTATAAAATGTGATCCAACATTTAAATCACATTCCCATGTATTAGAATATGTGGTGATGACATGTGTCCACATGATCCCATATTTTAAATGGAGAATATTAAATCTTAGTTAATTTTAATGAGTAAAAATTTCTTTTCTCAAATAAAATACATGAAACTAGTTCATTAAATCTTATGATGAATGTGATGATACTAGATCATCAAGTGTGTGCCTTAGTGTGCTAAATAGACTAGTTAAGTATTGTTTGGTGATTGTGTATATTTATATATTTATAGTACCGACCAAGTTTACGAGGAGGAGGAGTTCTACCCCGAAGAAGAAGAGGAGAATTTCAACCACTGCACCAACCAAGGCAAGCCATCATTAACAATGCAAGCTAACACTTGCAAGTTTCTTAACTATGCAAGCTAGAACTAAGCAAGTTCACACTTGCCCACTTAACTTGAGCAAAAGCTTTTGGCATGCTTTGGTTATACCCTTTCTTGATTTATACCGTTCCCAAGTTTTACTTACAAGCTTTACTTTCATTTACTTTACCAAAGTTCCTTACTTTGTTTATAGATAGCATAAAGAGTATAAAACTTGGCCTATCTAGTTAGACTTAGATGTCATTCTATGTCATGAGATTGAGATTGGCATCCCACATTAGTGAACACTCTTAACTTAGTGATTAGAGCTAAACCAAAAACTTGTTCACTTTAGATGGGAATACTTGGTGAAAATGACTTGTGAAAACCTTGGAATGATGAGTCATTCTATTGAGATGTTTTGACATGTGTTGATAAACACAAATGGTTTATGATGATGAAAATGTTGAGGCATGAGCCTTAGCCCTTTTATAAAAACTGATGGTTGGGTTCGGATGCGATACCATTCCAATTCTACCGTACAACCACAATACCTGAATTGGGTAAGGCTTAGCCAAAAGTTTATATGCATTAGTATTAGTTCCCTCGTGGGAGAGGTTTGAGATGAGGCTACCTCTCAATGTTGTCCACCTATGCAGTGCCCAGGATGGCAGATGGCCATGGCTGGGAGGCCAAGCTCATAGGAGAGGTGCTTATACTAGAGTGTGTAAAGGAAAGGTTATGTTTGATTATCTCCATAATAAGTATGATAATTCAGGGTTATCCCTGACAGATGTATCGAATTTTGTGGTGAAAGTGTACCACCTCTGTAGAGTGTCAAACTATTCGAATAGCCGCCTCCGCAGTTATGGACAGTTGGAGTGGCCATACTGTTCCGTTGTCAGATGTTTTCAAAATGACTTATGAAATGAATTGTGACATGACTTGACCACAACATGGTTGTGACTATGATAACTAAGTTCCCGCTTAGGTGATTTCAAACTTTATTTTATCTTTCTTTGTTTCTGAACTCAGCTTAGGTTTCAAACTTAACTTTACAAATAAACTTAGAACTTAGCATTCCTACTAGAACTACCTTACTTGTTAGTGATAGTTTGCGAGTACTTAAAGCATACTCATGGCTTTGTCCCTGGCTATTCCTATGGCCAGACTATGAGGAGGACTATCTGGAAGGAGGACAACAGGACGGCTACGACAACTAGGATCATCTCCCATCGTCAGCACTGCTTGTGACACTGAAGATGGAGCCCACCGCTACACTATTTATTCCGCTACTTGTTTGTACTAAGACTGGATCATGAGATCCTTTATTTGTGTAAGACCTTATTATGGTTTGTAATGGATGATGTACTATGATATCCAATCTGTTATGTGTCGCAAAAATGGTAATCCTGGGATTGCGATGTATGGCATAACATGCATCTGGGATTAAAAATCCGGGTGTTGACATCCTTGATTCCCCAAGTTAGTACGTAAATAATGACAACAACTTTATCGTCATAGTAAGTGCTATCATCCCTCTGTCTACCAACAAGTAATCCCCTTCATCAAGTCCCCATAAGAGACAAATATTAAGGAGGTGCACAACTCCCAACATCAATATGAAGACAATTAACACATACACATAATGATGTATAAAATAATAATCTCTATCTCATCTCAATCATATGCTAGGGTTTCTCCATCTCCCCAAGAACTAGATATCTACTCAGACATGGAGGCAATAAACATCATGGCAATGGGAATGGTATCTATCATAGATGAATAGTACTTATATAAATCCACAATGAGTACGGAAATTACAACAAGATCTAGACAAGATGTAGATGGGATGAATGGAGATGGTGGTGATGCAGCGGTTGATGACAAAGATCGATGCCTTAGCCTCCCGGATCTGTGGAGGGTGAAGATGGATCCCCGGTGGACGAGTTCCCCCTCCAGATGCCTCCCAGAGGTGAGGTTTCGGCGATTTTTGGATGTTCTGTATGTAGTCTCCCTGATCCAGTTGCACGGGGTGAAACTATTTGAAGAGGCGGTCGCGGCACCAACTATACGACTGGAACTATACGGCCAGAAAAAGTATTTCGGTCGTATAGTTGGTCATTGAACCGTCTGTATGCCTCGATTGCTTCAAGTTTTCTTCTAGTGTTATTGATATTTCCCAAATAAGCCTTTTACATTGTTTTTGACTCATTTTCATCCCAATACAATTGCTCCAATAATTGTGTCCATTGGATCCATCATATGTCCTGATCCTGGTGAAAATAGACATAAAACATGCGCACGAGCACCGTAAAATACTAAGATACTACATCTACAATGCAAAATAATAATATAAAACATGATGCAAATATGCACTCATCATCAACCTCTCCATAAAGCAATATTGCTAGAAGAAAAAATGTAAACCCAAGATAATTTATGTCAAGCACAGAGAATCGAACTCAAGACTTCAAAACACATATAAACCATGTGCGTTGCCACTACAACAAACAAATAAGATGAACATTATCATTAAAAACTTTATAGTACCTATAACTTATATTAGCCTTCTTAAAAATATTTTATGGGTCCATGTTATCTCTCTTATTAAAATAAAAGGGAAGCGATCCTAGCATCTCAATTTATTAAATGTCAGATAATGGAGTAGTTTCTTAAAAACATGGGTAGGTGGATTTTTTGTTTTAAAGGGCAATTCCAAAAATGGTGAATTAAAGATTTTGGGCTATTCTACATCTACTATACTCAATGGGCTATACTCCATGCGCTATTATCCATGGGATCCTTGATAAAAATTTAAATGGGTTGTCGTCAGCAAGTCCCCTGACCCCTAAAAGGCCTAATTAAATTGTTCTAGGCTAAAGAGGGGCCGAATGGGCTAGATTTTACCTCCTCTTTAGTAAAATTTGCATTGTGTTGTGGCTCGGCCGGATTCGGAACACAGACCTCACTACCGGACGAAAAAAAGTGATAATTATTTTGAAAGATATTCGTGTAAAAATATCTAAACAACAAGGGACATAGACCACGTGCACCAAAACTAGACTGGTATCCAATGACTTCACTTGGTACCCTCTCATCTCTGTCCAAAATAGATCCAATGGTTCCAATGACACACAAGAAAAAGCTCTAGTGCAAGCAGCCCAGCAGTAGTGATAGAACTTTTTTACAAATTCATTAGCATTTGAAAGATCCAGTAGTATAGAATAAGACAAAAAAAATATCGACAGATTCCTAGTTCATATTTAGCAGCACTTGACGATTCTGACATTCCAAAGTATTTGTTCAGCAATCTGAGACTTTGAAACTCAATAGCGATCTGAGAGAACCCATTCATGTTTCAGCTCTAAAAACCTTGCAGCACAATCAGTTTGCCCTTTTCTCCAAACACACTCGATCATTGGAGCAAGCAAAACTGACGATCAAGTATGCTTTTGTGTGCATACCTCCTTTTCACGTCAATACCAGTGTGACCCCCATATATACACCCCAAAATGCCCAAGCCTCAACTAGATTTTGACAAGGCCAAGTTTAAAAAGGAAAGCAAGACCATCTATTGCACTTGATCTAAAGAAGTACCAGTACATCGGTATTAGTTCTAGAAAATACCTTAGTAATAGTAACGACATAACACTTGACAGATTGAGTAGCATTTGAAGATTGAGCAGTATAGAATAAGACAGAAAAATATCTACAGATTCCCAGTTCATATTCAACACCACTTGACAAATTCAGCAGCATTTCAAAGTGTCTGATTCAGCAGTATAGACAATGGCCAAAAGAAATGACAGATTCAACAATGCATACATTTAAATTCAATAGTTGTAGCAAGACCATGACTCAAAAGGAAAGAGAGTCCATATTTAACACTCGATCGGTCGATCTGAACAAGTACCTGTACATATGTATTACTACAAAATATATTAGCAGTAGCAAGTTAGGACCTCCATACAAAATACTCGGCATAACACAATAGCGTGTCAAGTGCCGGATGGGTAGCGCTTTCTTTCCTTCCTGTTACGCTTTCCTTGTTACACCGTCGCCTGTGGGCCCACTATGTCAGATGCGTACATTGGAAATAGGTATACACTGCCACAATCTTGTTCCACCTCTCCCCATAAAAATTGAATCGGTCACCAACATAAAGTAGTAATTAATTAGTACGACATTACATATCTTAACATTAGGATCATCACAATAAGATTTAGATGTTTTATCTCACTTTTGAAACTTGTCGATGCAATACTCCTAATCCACAGGAAATTCTGACGAACGGTTCTGAAGCTTCCAGGTAACATCACGGCTGCGACATGTATGACATGAGCCCTTCCAGGGCAACTTTGGCCGACGACGGCCTACTCGTCAGCTCAGATGTCGCCACCATTTCGACCGCATGGAGCTCATGCCACAGAGACAACGACCAAAGCTTCACCTTGTACTGAGGTGATTCGCACGCCCCTGAACTGACAAACCTGGGGGATATGACGATGTCCGTGGTGTGGCCATCAATTTGGGCGATGAACATGGTGCCCTCTTTCCCAATGCCGATGATATCTTCTCTCCACGAGCCTGTTGTGGGCACCGGCTTAGACGGCTCCCAGTGTTTGTGGCTATAGGGCATTATGGGCGTAGTCCTCGAGTGGGCAACTCTGAGGTGGCAGATGAGCTCTACCATAGGTGTTATCTCTACCGACGAGGTGATGAACTCGCATCCAGGCTCCGTGTAGACTTGCTAGCTGTGAAAGCACCAAATTATGTGGTCGTAGACGTTGTTGTAGGGGACGAATGTCCTGCTGTGGTAATTGGGGCATCTGCTACCTTTTCCGCCCGCGACTTCGCGGTACAGCTCCTTGGAGCATGCGGCTAGCCAGGCGGTGCTAGTAGTGTCTAGACGCATAGCGATTTCGTTGAAAACATTTTCGCCGACCTTGCTCTAGATGCCGTGCAGCGGGTTGTGCATCGATTGAGATATCGAGATGGATTGGGGGAAGAGGTCGGACCAGAGTATGACTGTCGTGGGACTTTTTGAGATGGGTGGTGTGGTCTGCAAAATCTGATGCAGCGGGCAATATGGCGAGGAAAATGTGTGAAGCGTGTACTGGAGACGATCCCATATGCGGGGCTAGGCGGCGTTAGCGAGTGGGGATAAAAACAGTCGAGATGGGGAAGATGGGATGGTTCTTTGAATGAGTTTTTTTGCAAGGCCTCTGGAGATGCATCCAGGACGCCAACTAGCTTCGCTGGCACGCTGTAGTGCACTAAATTAATCATCTTAAATCCTGGCGCATTTTATAGCTAGGCTGGCACGCTGTCGTGCACCAAATTAACCATGTCACAACCTGGGCCATTACAGCTAGGCTGGCACGCTGCCGTGTACGCTGACTAGAGTTACTACTATCATGTTTGACCAAATGATGTTTATTTACAGCTTCTATTTTCATAAAAAATAGTACTCCCACCTAGTAGTAATACACTTGTACTAGTACGATACATACTACTACTAGCCGTAGAGTACAACGAACAATCATCTCATTAGTTCCGCTGCATACAGGAGTTGTACTACACCTACCCACTTGATTGTTAGGTACACCAACACAGCACAACTCTTGTATGCGGCTGAACTAACAAGATGATTGTTTAGTTTGCTAAAGAGGATTATACTGTGGAACAGAGGTAATACAATACTAGCAGTAGTACACTAGATGTTTGTTTTGCAGTTTTGTTGCAAACATAGTACAGTAAATACCTCCACATTGGAGCCTAGCACGGTCAAGTACCACAGTGTTCCAACACGATGCATGATAACGGAAGGTGTTGATGCACCTCTTTATAGAATAGTTATAATTAGAAGCGAACAGTTACTACATTAATATACCTACGATATAGTAAATTGTCCATCAAATGATGGGTGATAACCTACACATCTGATCACCTTCTCAGAGTTATCATGATCAAATACTATCACCTTAAAGGAAGTGGTGGCAAGATTCTTGAATACCAGAAAGTATGCTACTTTCAAGTCATGTGTTTTGACAAAATCTAGTCATCCTTCGTCAAGGATTACCTTGCCATCTTGCTTCTTCACGTCGACATCCCAGCTGCAGGTTTTGCATATCTTCAGCTTGACGGCCTCTGGATAATCACATCCAAACATTGGCAAAAAGGGAGCTAGGTATGCTCCGCACGTCTAACCCTCCCGGTATTAATAGCATCTTGCAGAACTCGTCACAGATGTTCTCCACGTGGGTGTTCCTAGCTCGCCTCTCCATCTAGACTGCATAGGACTCTCTTGTCTTCTTCGGTGATGAGTCTCTCCAAGCTTGAGCTTCTTGCCCGAACACTACAAAAAAATCCCATGGATAGATAATGTCTCTACCAGCTATCTATAATTGTGAAATAGTACAGTATTAGCTGATAGAGTACAATACAAGATCAGCTAAGAAAGTAAAGTGGAGAAATTTTCTTATCGAAGTACACAAATTAAAGTCTTAACTCTAGTTAGCATGAACGTCGATTATATTAGTACTACTTCCAAGGTCTAGGCATCACATAAGTGGAGTTCATTATCGAGCGGTGAAGATACCGAACACCCAAGAACAGACGAACGGACGAACAGGATAAGCTCTATCTGATGCCGATGCTAGATATGCATACATATACTTGAAATTTTGGCAAAAATCAGGGTAGGGAAGCAGCTGCCCTAACTTGGCCAAATTAAAGGGACCTCCGCCCCTGAGACCAATCAAGCAAAACATGCCGAGTGGCCTCCCAAATCATCATCAGTCATGGATCAATCAATACAAAATTTGAACTTATTATTACAGTTCACCATAGATCTATCCCTAGAACTAGCTTGCATGTGTAAAACTGAATTGTAGTATACAAACGGGTTAAATGGACTAGATGAGAACTATACTCAACACCAACCCAATGTTAGCCAAGCGCTAATAAAAGCTTGACCACATCTCATCATCAAGATCAAGGGTTTCGGGGATTATGTACATACCACACTGCCACCATGATGTCTGAGGGATGCGACGGCTCTATAGATGAGGTTGCAGGGCCCATCGCCCGCAACCGACCCTCCTATGACGAGTAAGTTGTGGCGGTGGTGGTCGTCAATGGAGGGAAGCGCAATGGTGATTAAGGAGTGATGTGTGAGAGAGAGAGAGATGGGGCTGGGGCTAGGGCTGGAGAGGGAATAAATGCGGCGAGGTCAGACATATGCTGTGGACAAAGCAAACCTTGCCTTTATTTCATGGTAGTTCCGTCGCAATATCCACCGTATCGCAAATCCAACGGCCACCGATATAGTACTACTAATTGTCATGCCAAAATTAATAGCCTAGAAAATTGGGCGCGACAGCTTGAGTGCTTGAATATGGAAACATCAAACACATACTATGAAAGTATATTATTACGTACATAGTGCCTAGTACAAGAAATAGTGGAAATGATATTGCAAGTGCTGATACTATAATACAGTATGAAAGTACTACGTATGTAGTATTGTACGGTGACAAGTATTAGTTATAGAAATGATGTTGCGAGTGCTCATAATCAGCATTTCTACATTTTGGTCAAACTTCACATAGTTCAAACGAGGCAGGGTTGGCACGAACCACATTGGCGCCTCGAACATTTGCTCCCTATGTTCCGCTCTAGTGTAGTTAAGTGATGAAGCTATGATAGGAGAATATCATTTTGCGGCCCGAAAGTTGGGGTGTCCAGGCAACGCGGTACCCGAGTTCCCTGATATCATCCGCGATGACTATAGTTGGCGTGCCAAATACTCAGAGGGTCTTTTTCGGCACGAATTCAACTTTATGTTTCAATACAAAAAATCAGGCTAATGGCCGTCAAGTTGGGCCCCCCCTGTTAGTTCTCGCTGTTATGTTGCTCTTGTCGCTCCTGTCACTTAGGTGTCAATTAAGCTTGCAGCGTTGGCGCCTGCATCCATTACGCGTCTTCTTCTTCCCCAGAGCGGCAACCTGTGGGGCGTCGCAGCCATGGCACGGAGCTAGGACATGGACGAACCTGCTCGGCCCAGCTCTCCTCCATGTAGGCTTGCAACGTTGGCGCCTCCATTACGCGTCTTCTTCCCCGGAGCGGCAATCTGTGGTCGCGGCCATGGGGCAGAGCTGGGAAGTGACGAAGCTGCTCGGCCCCGCTCTCCTCCCTATCCTGAGTCGAAGCTCGCCCTCACCATGGACGCACCCATGGCATGGTCGGGGACGAGAATTGGTTCCCGGTGAGATCTATCACCTTGTCGACCATGCTCGGTTCTGTTTTCCTCCTCTAGAATCCGAGCTCGTCGTTGCCGTGGTTGCACCCGCACCAATTCTGCCACCTTTGCCAAGGTCTCTGTGGTAGCTCAAGTGCTGGGTCTCTCCAAGTTCTGCCATGTTGGGCCTATTAGTGTTGTTGTATGTTAAACTAGCAAATCTCGTTTGTTCAAATCTCTTGGGCTGTACCAACTTCATTGTGTTTAATTATGAAAGACAAAATATAAATGACTTCTCTCAATTTCTCGCACAGAAAAATGCACAGCTAATTTCATATTCTCGCAGGAACTGGCCCCACTTGTTGAACCGGCGGCACTGCCACGATCTACACGTAACCACGGTGAGTTCTCGAACCTAAAGTTGCAGTTACCACGTTTCTTCTGCAGTCATTCCTCTTCCTCAGTCATTCCTCTGCAGTTTTTCCTAGGCGCTTCTTCTTCCTCTATTCTGGAACCGTCGGTTCATCTTCTTCTTCCTCTCGAAGGCAGTTCCTTTCACCCATTTTCTTGCAGGCATGGACGATGGGAAACGCAAAACAGAGACCCACTTGGTCCCTGCCCATGGCACCATGACTTTGACAGTGGTGTACACAAATGATGAAGCGACTGTGGAGACAACTCTCGCCAGGTTTGAGCAATTGCTTGAGAAAGAGAAGCACAAGTTTCTGGGGCTAGACTTGGAGTACACCCGTGCAAATAAGCGAAAAAAATCCTCCACAAGAGATCGTTGTCGTGCAAATCGCCATACATGAGGAGGTCCTCGTTTACCACTTCTGCAGGTATGTGAAATTTAAATTTGAGATCACCACTTCTGCATCCCTTGTTCCCTTACATCCCTAGAACCATCTAAGTGCAGGAGTAAACCAACTGAGATGCGTTGTCCGGCTCTGGTCGAGTTCTTGTGTAGGAAAGGGATAACTTTCACTAGCGTGGATATCACAAATGACACAATTATGTTTTCTCGTGCGTTGATAAAAATCCCAGAGGGGCACCACATCGACATCCAAAATCTGTACAAGATCAAATCATACCCAGCGAAGGATGGCATGGGTGATCTGGCAGTGGAAATCATCGATAAATCCTATGAAAAACTGAAGAAATTGAAGCGACTCGATCACGACTACTGGGAGTGAAAGCCGATGAGCCAGGCGCACCTCGAGTATGCAGCCAGAGATGCCTACATGGCGTACGAGTTGTACAGTAAGCTCATTACCATGAAAGATGGGATGATTAAGGCGGGGTTTTTCGCGAGAGAGCTTTGCCCTGATTGCAAACTAGCCCAGGAGAAGAAGCGCGAGGAGGACAGAAAGCGATTTCAGGACGAGCAGGGATCTTGCGACGGTGGCGACATCAAGCGGCTGAAGGGGAAGCAAGTCAAGGACGACAACAAGTGATGGTGATACATTATGTGTTTGAACTAGATTTTAGTTTCTAGTTTATTATGTGTGTGATACATTTAGTTACTTCAATACAAAATTTGAACCAATTTAACTTGTTGATGTATTTCTTGACAATTATAATATAATCGAGTATTAGAAATATTTTGTAGTGTGCATGAGCATGATCAGTAAATATAATTTAACACTAAAAAATTTAAGGCACTCCATATAAAGGAGTAGATTAATATATAAGGTTCACCAGAGACACCATGGATATATTGTCTTACATGCCACACACAGGTAATAATTAACTAGAACAAAATAAAAGCAGGTGCTACAGCAGGAGGCCGGGACACGGAGACGCCTAGCAGGGCAGGGGTTTATCAGCAGGAGGCAGCAACAGCCTAGTCGATGGGATACAGGCCAGGCCTGACATACTTCCGGAGGAATTTGCCGTAGTCTCCGTGCCGCGCCAAGGTAATCGGCCTATGGCTTCTGCCTCTGCCTCTGCCAACGCCCTCCGTGTGCTGGATCATGCTATTGAGGTCCACGTTGATTGCTCTGCCACAGAATGGGCAAAATAGTCTCCCCTACGGTGGAAACGGATTAGCCCACACCGTAACCGCCTCAGCACGTAGTGGCTCTTGTTGTCCCTGGATTCCTTGCTATCGTCCACTTCATCATCATCCTCCTGTTGATTTTTAAGAACATAACTTAGAACTCGTACATATGATTGAATTGTATTACAACTCAAGAATTGACAACGTGTATATGTAAGACAATATATCCGTGGATATCAAAGATAAAGCATCTCAGCAATAGTTTGATCGGTTCATATATCATTTCATCTCAACACAATAACAAATAATTGCATCAGTTATGGCCTCATAAGTTTATTCAGGGACGGTGTGAGTGAACCAAGTAACAATTGCACAACATATTGTTGTTGTACATCATCCCTGTTCACTAACTCCCTAAAAATCGACACCAATGTGCCTCTCTTTTGGGACAAATTTGAATCATTGGCCACAATAAAAAATTGAAATGTAATCGTACAAAACATTATTCAGGGATATACATAGTCAGGTACAAAAACAAGCCTAAATATTGTAATTATAAATAAAAAACCAAACAATTAATCCTCAGGTGCATGTTAAAAATACTTATGATCAAAACCATTCATATACATATGCATCATACCAATCATTAAAAGATCAGAAACAATTCAAGGATCATATATGTAGTTCCACATGAGAATAAATCTAGGGCCTCATAATTTGTTTTAGAGATGGAGTAGGCGAACCAAAGTACCAACATCACAATCTATATTGTTTGTGTGTATTGCTACCTCAGGTTCACCAACCCATCCCTAAAACACGACACCATCATACGTGTCTCCCCTTGAACTCTTTTGGGGCAAATTTCAATCATCGGCCTCGGTAACAAACTAAAATGTAATTCTTATACACTATGAATGCATGGAATAGATAATTTGAATATCATAGTTCTATGAATGTAGAATAAAGATTGCGTCCTCATAAGTTTATTCAGGGACGACGTGAGTAAACCAAGTAACAATTGCACAGCCTGTATTGTTGTTGTACATCGCCCCAGGTTCACTAACTCGTCCCTGAAAAAATCTGATACCAATGTGTCTGCCTCTCTTTTGGGGTAAATTTGAATCATTGGCCACAATAAGAAATTGAAATGTAATCGTACAAAACATTATTCAGGGATATACATAGTCAGGTACAAAAACAAGCCTAAATATTGTAATTATAAATAAAAAACCAAACAATTAATCTTCAGGTGCATGTTAAAAATACTTATGATCAAAACCACTCATATACATATGCATCATACCTATCATTAAAAGATCAGAAACAATTCAAGAATCATATATGTAGTTCCATATGAGAATAAATCTAGGGCCTCATAATTTGTTACAAAGATGGAGTTGGGGAACCAAAGTACCAACAGCACAACCTATATTGTTTGTGTGCATTGCTGCCTCAGGTTCACCAACCCATCCCTAAAACACGACACCGTCATACGTGTCTCCACTTGAACTCTTTTGGGGCAACTTTCAATCATCGGCATCGGTGACAAACTAAAATGTAATTCTTATACACTATGAATGCATGGAATAGATAATTCAAATATCATAGTTCTATGAATGTAAAATAAAGATTGCAGCCTCATAAGTTTCTACAGAGATGGCATAAGCGAACCAAGTAACAATTGCACAGCTTATATTGATCTTGTACATGGCCCTAGGTTCGCTCACTCATCCCTGTAAAAATTTGACACCAATGTGTCTGCTTCTCTTTGGGGCAAATTTGAATCATTGGCCACAATAAGAAATTGAAATGTAATCATACCAAACAATATTCAGGGATATACAAATGCATCATACAACGCATTCATAGATCAGAAACAATACAAATATTATATATTTAGGTTCCACATGAGAGAAAAAATTAGGGCCTCATTTTTTTCAGCGATGGAGTCGGAGGACCAAAATACCAACAGCAAAACCTATATTGTTTATGTGCATTGCTGCCTCAGGGCCACTAACCATCCCTAAGAAAACGAGACCATCAGATACCCTTGCACTATTTTGGGGCCAAATTGAATCATTGGGCTCAGTAAGGAATAGAAATGTAATGTTATAGGCCTGCTGTGTATCGAAATCAACACTCAACTAGCAAACTCAACTAGATGGCAGATGAGCAGATTGGGGTTTTGTGACTAGACGGATTGGGGTTTTGTGACTAGATGGCAGATGCATCAATCAACCGATCGAATCATATATATACTACCCTACTTCAAGAGCAAAAGAATCTGTACATGATTGAGCAAATCCTATGTATGAACAGTGAAACTGCGGCTGCGACTAGAGAAGCTAGCAATGTAGTACCTCGGACTCCTCATCAGGGACCTCCTCCTCGAACTCATCATTCTCCACGATTGCGTCGAAGATTTCTTGAACAGCGATGGGGTCATCGATGTAGATCACCGGATTGCCTCCGCCTGTCGCCTGCCCCCTGTCCAGATTTGCCGCTGGCACCACGACGTTGTCGGCCGCGATGTTGTAGGCCACCTGCTGCTCGGCAGCGACGGATACTACCGGCTGCTCGGCGGTGATGGCTACCATGTGCTGCTCGGTGGCGACGGCTACCAATTGCTGCTTGGCAGCGATGGCTACTGGCTGGATGGATGAGTTCGCACCATCGAAGACGCGGCGATGAGCGGCGTTTGTGCCCGGAGAAGACGCCTCCGTCTACTTGGCGACGACCGAGCCATCTGCTGCTTCGCCTTCAACTGGCTTCAGCTTCGGATCTTCTCCACGCGTACGCTTCATGGCGCACCAAGGGAAGGAGGTAGTGCAAACGAGGGAGATTTGGCGCGCGTGGTAGGTGTAGATTGGGGTCTTGGGACTAGACAAGCTAGGGGAAATGACACGAGCTCATGGAAGAAGAAGGTCGAGGGGGGTTATAAACACCAGACCGTTCATAGTCCTCGAGTGGACACGTGTGGTGGCGGGGGTGGGGGGTGGGGGTCTACCACGATCTCCACCCTTTTTTTCGGTTCCCTTTTTTTTTGAAACAGCCACGATCTCCACTTTAGAGCTGCATTGAAAACACGCTCATGGCAGACCTCGATTCCACTGCATGCAAGTGGCGCGGAACTAATTTCTAGCAACGTTAGGTCTACTCGAGGGGGGCCCTTGACTCATGGAATTTACTAGCGGTAGGGCCCAGTTGGAAGTGAGATTGAGAGCGTTGCGTATAAATGGGATATGTTTGATTAAAATCAAGTGGCAATAAATTGCAGCGTCCCGTCGACAACCGTGCACTCGATGACCCTGTTGCCCTGTGCATGAGTTGTAGTAGCAGTAGTAGACTTTTCAGACTTGATTAAACTTGACATGACCACTCGACGACTTTTTCGATGGACGGCATCGTGTTCCTTCCTATAGAAGTCTCACGGAGGGAGACGTCCGTGCTGTCTCACGCTGTACTGTGAAGGGCACGAGGTGTGAAACGATCATCGTTGGATCGCAGAGAATCAACGGTTGGTGCGCACGGTCCACGTGACAACTATGACAACCAATCAGGGAGTAGCAGACAGGGTGAGCACAGTTTTGGGCTTCTACGAAAGATAGAGAGGGGGGTAGGCAAAACTAAGTAGTACCACATAAAACCAAGGGCAAAACTGAGTAGTATAAAAATGGAAAGTGTCTTGTACAATGAAATACATCGTGGAATAAATCAAATTATGCCAAGATAGATCCACTAGAGTTCATTGGATGTGTGTTCTTCTCATAAACCACACCCAGTGCCATTGCATGTGTGTTCTTCTAAACAAACCACATAAGGATCCACCAGTGTCATTGCATGTCTATTCTTTTCATGAACCACATAAGGATGGGCCCACCAGTGTCATTGCATGTCTGTTCTTTTCATGAACCACACCCACCCGGTCGGTGCATGTACATTCTATTCATGAACCACACCCAGTTTCACTACATGTCTGTTCTTTTCATGAACCACATAAGGATCTACCAGTGTCATTGCATGTCTTTTACTTCCATAAACCACATGTGTATCCACCGGTGTCATTGCATGTGTGTTCTTCTAAACAAACCACATAAGGATCCACCAGTGTCATTGCATGTCTGTTCTTTTCATGAAACACATAAGGATGGGCCCACCAGTGTCATTGCATGTCTGTTCTTTTCATGAACCACACCCAGTGTCAGTGCATGTCTGTTCTATTCATGAACCACACCCAGTTTCACTGCATGTCTGTTCTTTTCATGAACAACATAAGGATCTACCAGTGGCATTACATGTCTTTTACTTCCATAAACCACATGTGGATCCACCGGTGTCATTGCATGTATGTTCCTCTAAACAAACCACATAAGGATCCACCAGTGTCATTGCGTGTGTGTTCTTCTCATGAACCACACCCAGTGTCATTGCATGTGTGTTCTTCTAAACAAACCACATAAGGATCCACCAATGTCATTGCCTGTCTGTTCTTTTCATGAACCACATAAGGATCCACCAGTGTCATTTCATGTCTGTTCTTTTCATGAATCACAGCCAGTGTCATTGCATGTCTGTTACTTCCATAAACCACATATGGATCCACCTAGTGTGATTGCATGTCTGTTCCTCTAAACAAACTACATAAGGATCCACCAGTGTCATTGCGTGTCTATTCTTTTCATGAACCACACCCAATGTCATTGCATGCGTGTTCTTCTAAACAAACCACATAAGGATCCACCAGTGTCATTGCCTATATGTTCTTTTCATGAACCACACCTAGTGTCATTGAATGTGTGTTATTCTAAACAAACCACATAAGTCAATGCATGTCTGTTCTTTTCATGAACCACACCCGGTGTCATTGCATGTCTGTTCTTTTCATGAACCACGGCTAGAGTCATTGCATGTTTGTTCCTCTAAACAAACCACATAAGGATCCACTAGTGTCATTGCATGTCTGCTCTTTTCATGAACCACATAAGGATCTACCAGTGTGATTGCATGTCTGTTCTTTTCATGAACCACACCTAGTGTCATTGCATGTGTGTTACTTCCATAAACCACACCCAGTGTCATTGCATGTCTGTTCCACTAAACAAACCACATAAGGATCCACCAGTGTCACTTCATGTCTGTTCTTCTCATGAACCACATAAGGATGGGCCCACCAGTGTCATTGCATGTCTGTTCTTTTCATGAACCACACCCAGTGTCAGTGCATGTCTGTTCTATTCATGAACCACATGTGGATCCACCGGTGTCATTGCATGTGTGTTCCTCTAAACAAACCACATAAGGATCCACCAGTGTCATTTCCTGTCTGTTCTTCTCATGAACCACATAAGGATGGGCCCACCAATGTCATTGCGTGTCTGTTCTTTTCATGAACCACACCCAGTGTCAGTGCATGTCTGTTCTATTCATGAACCACATAAGGATCTACCAGTGTCATTGCAGGTCTTTTACTTCGATAAACCACATGTGGATCCACCGGTGTCATTGCATGTCTTTTCCTCTAAACAAACACATAAGGATCCACCAGTGTCATTGCGTGTGTGTTCTTCTCATGAACCACATAAGGATCTACCAGTGTCATTGCATGTCTGTTCTTTTCATGAACCACACCCAGTGTCATTGCATGTGTGTTACTTCCATAAACCACATGTGGATCGACCGGTGTGATTGGATGTCTGTTCCTTCCATAAACCACATAAGGATCCACCGGTGTCATTGCATGTCTATTCTTTTCATGAACCACTCCTACTGTCAGTGCATGTCTGTTCTTTTCATGAATTACACCCAGTGTCATTGTATGTCAGTTCTTTTCATGAACCGCATAAGGATCTACCAGAGTCATTGGATGTGTGTTCTTCTCATGAACCACACTGGATCCACCGGTGTCATTGCATGTCTGTTCCTCTAAACAAACCACATAAGGATCCACCAGTGTCATTGCGTGTGTGTTCTTTTCATGAACCACACCCAGTGTCATTGCATGCGTGTTCTTGTAAACAAACCACATAAGGATCCACCAGTGTCATTGCATGTCTGTTCTTTTCATGAACCACATAAGGATGGGCCCACCAGTGTCGTTGCATGTCTGTTCTTTTCGCGCACCACACCCACTGTCAGTGCATGTCTGTTCTATTCATGAACCACACCCAGTTTCACTACATGTCTGTTCTTTTCATGAACCACATATGGATCTACCAGTGTCATTGCATGTCTTTTACTTCCATAAACCAGATGTGGATACACCGGTGTCATTGCATGTGTGTTCTTTTAAACAAACCACATAAGGATCCACCAGTGTCATTGCCAGTCTGTTCTTTGCATGAACCACATAAGGATGGGCCCACCTAGTGTCATTGCACGTGTGTTACTTCCGTAAACCACATATGGATCCACCGGTGTGATTGCATGTCTGTTCCTTCCATAAACCACATAAGGAATCCACCAGTGTCATTGCATGTCTTATCTTTTCATGAACCATGGCTAGAGTTATTGCATGTTTGTTCTTTTCATGAACCACGGCTAGAGTCATTGCATGTCTGTTGCTCTAAACAAACCACATAAGGATCCACCATTGTTATTGCATGTCTGTTCTTTTCATGAACCACATAAGGATCTACTAGTGTCATTGCATGTCTGTTCTTTTCATGAACCACACCCAGTGTCATTGCATGTGTGTTACTTCCATAAACCACATGTGGATCCACCAGTGTCATTGCATGTGTGTTCCTCTAAACAAACCACATAAGGATCCACCAGTGTCATTGTTTGTCTGTTCTTCTCATGAACCACATAATGATGGGCCCCCCAGTGTCATTGCGTGTCTGTTCTTTTCATGAACCACACTCAGTGTCAGTGCATGTCTGTTCTATTCATGATCCACATAAGGATCTACCAGTGTCATTGCAGGTCTTTTACTTCTATAAACCACATGTGGATCCACCGGTGTCATTGCATGTCTGTTCCTCTAAACAAACCACATAAGGATCCACCAGTGTCATTGCGTGTGTGTTCTTCTCATGAACCACATAAGGATCTACCAGTGCCATTGCATGTCTGTTCTTTTCATGAACCACACCCAGTGCCATTGCATGTGTGTTACTTCCATAAACCACATGTGGATCCACCGGTGTGATTATATGTCTGTTCCTTCCATAAACCACATAAGGATCCACCGGTGTCATTGCCAGTCTATTCTTTTCATGAACCACTCCTACTGTCAGTGCATGTCTGTTATTTTCATGAACCACACCTAGTGTCATTGCATGTCAGTTCTTTTCATGAACCACATAAGGATCTACCAGAGTCATTGGATGTGTGTTCTTCTGATGAACCACATGTGGATCCACCGGTGTCATTGCATGTCTGTTCCTCTAAATAAACCACATAAGGATCCACCAGTGTCATTGCGTGTGTGTTCTTTTCATGAACCACACCTAGTGTCATTGCATGTGTGTTCTTCTAAACAAACCACATAAGGATCCACCAGTGTCATTGCATGTCTGTTCTTTTCATGAACCACATAAGGATGGGCACACCAGTGTCATTGCATGTCTGTTCTTTTCGTGCACCACACCCAGTGTCAGTGCATGTCTGTTCTATTCATGAACCACACCCAGTTTCACTGCATGTCTGTTCTTTTCATGAACCACATAAGGATCTACCAGTGTCATTGCATGTCTTTTACTTCCATAAACCAGATGTGGATCCACCGGTGTCATTGCATGTGTGTTCTTCTAAACAAACCACATAAGGATCCACCAGTGTCATTGCCTGTCTGTTCTTTGCATGAACCACATAAGGATGGGCCCACCAGTGTCATTGCATGTCTGTTCTATTCATGAACCACACCCAGTGTCATTGCACGTGTGTTACTTCCATAAACCACATATGGATCCACCGGTGTGATTGCATGTTTGTTCCTTCCATAAACCACATAAGGAATCCACCAATGTCATTGCATGTCTGTTCTTTTCATGAACCACGGCTAGAGTTATCGCATGTCTGTTCTTTTCATGAACCACGGCTAGAGTCATTGCATGTCTGTTGCTCTAAACAAACCACATAAGGATCCTCCAGTGTTATTGCATGTCTGTTCTTTTCATGAACCACATAAGGATCTACCAGTGTCATTGCATGTCTAATCTTTTCATGAACCACACCCAGTGTCATTGCATGTGTGTTACTTCCATAAACCACATGTGGATCCACCGGTGTCATTGCATGTGTGTTCCTCTAAACAAACCACATAAGGATCCACCAGTGTCATTGCCTGTCTGTTCTTCTCATGAACAACATAAGGATGGGCCCACCAGTGTCATTGCGTGTCTGTTCTTTTCATGAACCACACCTAGTGTCAGTGCATCTCTATTCTATTCATGAACCACATAAGGATCTACTAGTGTCATTGCAGGTCTTTTACTTCTATAAACCACATGTGGATCCACCGGTGTCATTGCATGTCTGTTCCTATAAACAAAACACATAAGGATCCACCAGTGTCATTACGTGTGTGTTCTTCTCATGAACCACATAAGGATCTACCAGTGTCATTGCATGTCTGTTCTTTTCATGAACCACAACCAGTGTCATTACATGTGTGTTACTTCCATAAACTACATGTGGATCCACCGGTGTGATTGCATGTATGTTCCTTCCATAAACCACATAAGGATCCACTAGTGTCATTGCCTATCTGTTCTTTTCATGAACCACTCCTACTGTCAGTGCATGTCTGTTCTTTTCATGAACCACACCAAGTGTCATTGCATGTCAGTTCTTTTCATGAACCACATAAGGATCTACCAGAGTCATTGGATGTGTGTTCTTCTCATGAACCACACGTGGATCCACTGGTGTCATTGCATGTCTTTTCCTCTAAACAAACCACATAAGGATCCACCAGTGTCATTGCGTGTGTGTTCTTTTCATGAACCACACCCAGTGTCATTGCATGTGTGTTCTTCTAAAAAAACCACATAAGGATCCACCAGTGTCATTGCATGTCTGTTATTTTCATGAACCACATAAGGATGAGCCCACCAGTGTCATTGCATGTCTGTTCTTTTCGTGCACCACACCCAGTGTCAGTGCATGTCTGTTCTATTCATGAACCACACCCAGTTTCACTACATGTCTGTTCTTTTCATGAACCACATAAGGATCTACCAGTGTCATTGCATGTCTTTTACTTCCATAAACCAGATGTGGATCCACCGGTGTCATTGCATGTGTGTTCTTCTAAACAAACCACATAAGGATCCACCACTGTCATTGCCTGTCTGTTCTTTGCATGAACCACATAAGGATGGGCCCACCAGGGTCATTGCATGTATGTTCTTTTCATGAACCACACCCAGTGTCAGTGCATGTCTGTTCTATTCACGAACCACACCCAGTTTCACTGCATGTCTGTTCTTTTCATGAACCACATAAGGATCTGCCAGTGTCATTGCATGTCTTTTACTTCAATAAACCACATGTGGATCCACCGGTGTCATTGCATGTCTGTTCCTCTAAACAAACCACATAAGGATCCACCAGTGTCATTGCGTGTGTGTTCTTCTCATGAACCACACTCAGTGTCATTGCATGCGTGTTCGTCTAAACAAACCACATAAGGATCCACCAGTGTCATTGCCTGTCTGTTCTTTTCATGAACCACATAAGGATCCACCAGTGTCATTGCATGTTTGTTCTTTTCATGAATCACAACTAGTGTCATTGCATGTCTGTTACTTCCATAAACCACATATGGATCCACCTAGTGTGATTGCATGTCTGTTCCTCTAAACAAACCACATAAGGATCCACAAGTCTCATTGCGTGTCTGTTCTTTTCATGAACCACACCTAGTGTCATTGCATGCGTGTTCTTCTAAACAAACCACATCAGGATCAACCAGTGTCATTGCCTATATGTAATTTTCATGAACCATACCAAGTTTCATTGCATGTGTGTTATTCTAAACAAACCACATAAGTCATTGTATGTCTGTTCTTTTCATGAACCACACCTGGTGTCATTGCATGTCTATTCTTTTCTTGAACCACGGCTAGAGTCATTGCATCTTTGTTCCTCCAAACAAACCACATAAGGATCCACCAGTGTCATTGCATGTATGTTCTTTTCATGAACCACATAAGGATCTACCAGTGTCATTGCATGTTTGTTCTTTTCATGAACCACACCCAGTGTCAGTGCATGTCTGTTCTATTGACGAACCACACCCAGTTTCAATGCATGTCTATTATTTTCATGAACCATATAAGGATCTACCAGTGTCATTGCATGTCTTTTACTTCCATAAACCACATGTGGATCCACCGGTGTCATTGCATGTGTGTTCTTCTAAACAAACCACATAAGGATCCACCAGTGTCATTGCATGTCTGTTCTTTTCATGAACCACATAAGGATGGGCCCACCAGTGTTATTGCATGTCTGTTCTTTTCATGAACCACACCTAGCATCAGTCCATGTCTCTTCTATTCATGAACCACACCCAGTTTCACTGCATGTCTGTTCTTTTCATGAACCACATAAGGATCTGCCACTGTCATTGCATGTCTTTTACTTCAATAAACCATATGTGGATCCACTGGTGTCATTGCATGTCTGTTCCTCTAAACAAACCACATAAGGATCCACCAGTGTCATTGCGTGTGTGTTCTTCTCATGAACCACACGCAGTGTCATTGCATGTGTGTTCTTCTAAACAAACCACATAAGGATCCACCAGTGTCATTGCATGTCTGTTCTTTTCATGAATCACAACCAGTGTCATTGCATGTCTGTTACTTCCATAAACCACATATGGATCCACCTAGTGTGATTGCATGTCTGTTCCTCTAAACAAACCACATAAGGATCCACCAGTGTCATTGCGTGTCTGTTCTTTTCATGAACCACTCCTAGTGTCATTGCATGCGTGTTCTTCTAAACAAACCACATAAGGATCCACAGGTTTCATTGCCTATATGTTATTTTAATGAACCACACCCAGTGTCATTGCATGTGTGTTATTCTAAACAAACCACATAAGTCATTGCATGTCTGTTCTTTTCATGAACCACACCCGGTGTCATTGCATGTCTATTCTTCTCATGAACCACGACTAGAGTCATTGCATGTTTGTTCCTCTAAATAAACCACATAAGGATCCACCAGTGTCATTGCATGTCTATTCTTTTCATGAACCACATAAGGATCTACCAGTGTCATTGCATGTCTGTTCTTCTCATGAAGCACACCCAGTGTCATTGCACGTGTGTTACTTCCATAAACCACATATAGATCCACCGGTGTGGTTGCATGTCTGTTCCTTCCATAAACCACATAAGGATCTACCAGTGTCATTGCATGTTTGTTCTCTTCATGAACCACGGCTAGAGTCATTGCATGTCTGTCTTTTCATGAACCACGGCTAGAGTCATTGTATGTCTGTTCCTCTAAACAAACCACATAAGGATCCACCAGTGTCATTGCATGTATGGTCTTTTCATGAACCACATAAGGATCTACCAGTGTCATTGCATGTCTGTTACTTTCATGAACCACACCCAGTGTCATTGCATGTGTGTTACTTCCATAAACCACATGTGGATCCACCGGTGTCATTGCATGTCTGTTCCTCTAAACAACCCACATAAGGATCCACCAGTGTCATTGCTTGTCTGTTCTTCTCATGAACCACATAAGGATGGGCCCACCAGTGTCATTGCGTGTCTGTTCTTTTCATGAACCACACCTAGTGTCAGTGCATGTTTGTTGTATTCATGAACCACATAAGGATCTACCAGTGTCATTGCATGTCTTTTACTTCCATAAACCACATGTGGATCCACCGGTGTCATTGCATGTATGTTCCTCTAAACAAACCACATAAGGATCCACCAGTGTCATTGCGTGTGTGTTCTTCTCATGAACCACATAAGGATCTACTAGTGTCATTGCATGTCTGTTCTTTTCATGAACCACACCCAGTGTCATTGCATGTGTGTTACTTCCATAAACCACATGTGGATCCACCGGTGTGATTGCATGTATGTTCCTTCCATAAACCACATAAGGATCCACTAGTGTCATTGCCTGTCTGTTCTTTTCATGAACCACTCCTAGTGTATGTGCATGTCTGTTCTTTTCATGAACCACACCCAGTGTCACTGCATGTCAGTTCTTTTCATGAACCACATAAGGATCTACCAGAGTCATTGGATGTGTGTTCTTCTCATGAACCACACGTGGATCCACCAGTGTCATTGCATGTCTGTTCCTCTAAACAAGCCACATACGGATCCACCAGTGTCATTGCGTGTGTGTTCTTTTCATGAACCACACCAAGTGTCATTGCATGTGTGTTCTTTTAAACAAACCACATAAGGATCCACCAGTGTCATTGCATGTGTGTTCTTTTCATGAACCACATAAGGATGGGCCCACTAGTGTCATTGCATGTCTGTTCTTTTCATGAACCACACCCAGTGTCAGTGCATGTATGTTCTATTCATGAACCACACCCAGTTTCACTACATGTCTGTTCTTTTCATGAACCACATAACGATCGACCAGTGTCATTGCATGTCTTCTACTTCCATAAACCACATGCGGATCCACCGATGTCATTGCATGTGTGTTCTTCTAAACAAACCACATAAGGATCCACTAGTGTAGTTGCCTGTCTGTTTTTTCATGAACCACATAAGGATGGGCCCACTAGTGTCATTGCATGTCTGCTCTTTTCATGAACCACACCCAGCGTCAGTGCATGTCTGTTCTATTCACGAACCACACCAGGTTCACTGCATGTTTGTTCTTTTCATGAACCACATAAGGATCTACCAGTGTCATTGCATGTGCTTTACTTCCATAAACCACATGTGGATCCACCGGTGTCATTGCATGTCTGTTCCTCTAAACAAACCACATAAGGATCCCCCAGTGTCATTGCGTGTGTGTTCTTCTCATGAACCACACGCAGTGTCATTGCATGCGTGTTCTTCTAAACAAACCACATAAGGATCCGCCAAGGTGTCATTGCACATGCATTCTTTTCATGAACCACATAAGGATCCACCAGTGTCATTGCATGTCTGTTCTTTTCGTGAATCACAACCAGTGTCATTGCATGTCTGTTACTTCCATAAACCACATATGGATCCACCTAGTGTGATTGCATGTCTGTTCCTCTAAACAAACCACATAAGGATCCACCAGTGTCATTGCGTGTCTGTTCTTTTCATGAACCACACCTAGTGTCATTGCATGCGTGTTCTTCTAAACAAACCACATAAGGATCCACCAGTTTCATTGCCTATATGTTATTTTCATGAACCACAGCCAGTGTCATTGCATGTGTGTTATTCTAAACAAACCACATAAGTCATTGCATGTCTGTTCTTTTCATGAACAACACCCGGTGTCATTGCATGTCTATTCTTCTCATGAACCACGACTAGAGTCATTGCATGTTTGTTCCTCTAAATAAACCACATAAGGATCAACCAGTGTCATTGCATGTCTATTCTTTTCATGAACCACATAAGGATCTACCAGTGTCATTGCATGTTTGTTCTTTTCATGAACCACACCTAGTGTCAGTGCATGTCTGTTCTATTCACGAACCACACACAGTTTCACTGCATGTTTGTTCTTTTCATGAACCACATAAGGATCTACCAGTGTCATTGCATGTCTTTTACTTCCATAAACCACATGTGGATCCACTGGTGTCATTGCATGTTTGTTCCTCTAAACAAACCACATAAGGATCCACCTGTGTCATTGCGTGTGTGTTCTTCTCATGAACCACACCCAGTTTCATCGCATGCGTGTTCTTCTAAACAAACCACATAAGGATCCACCACTGTCATTGCCTGTCTGTTCTTTTCATGGACCACATAAGGATCCACCAGTGTCATTGCATGTCTGTTCTTTTCATGAATCACAGCCAGTGTCATTGCATGTCTTTTACTTCCGTAAACCACATATGGATCCACCTAGTGTGATTGCATGTCTGTTCCTCTAAACAAACCACATAAGGATCCACCAGTGTCATTGCGTGTCTGTTCTTTTCATGAACCACACCCAGTGTCATTGCATGCATGTTCTTCTAAACAAACCACATAAGGATCCACCAGATTCATTGCCTATATGTTATTTTCATGAACCAACCCCAGTGTCATTGCATGTGTGTTATTCTAAACAAACCACATAAGTCATTGCATGTATGTTCTTTTCATGAACCACACCCAGTGTCATTGCATGTATGTTCTCTTCATGAACCACGGCTAGAGTCATTGCATGTCTGTTCCTCTATACAAACCACATAAGGATCCACCAGTGTCATTGCATGTCTGTTCTTTTCATGAACCACATAAGGATCTACCAGTGTCATTGCATGTCTGTTCTTTTCATGAACCACACCCAATGTCATTGCATGTGTGTTACTTCCATAAACCACATGTGGATCCACCGGTGTCATTGCATGTCTGTTCCTCTAAACAAACCACATAAGGATCCACCAGTGTCATTGCATGTCTATTCTTTTCATGAACCACATAAGGATCTACTAGTGTCATTGCATGTCTGTTCTTTTCATGAACCACACCCAGTGTCATTGCGTGTCTGTTCTTTTCATGAACCACACCCAGTGTCAGTGCATGTCTGTTGTATTCATGAACCACATAAGGATCTACCAGTGTCATTGCATGTCTTTTACTTCCATAAACCACATGTGGATCCACCGGTGTCATTGCATGTATGTTCCTCTAAACAAACCACATAAGGATCCACCAGTGTCATTGCGTGTGTGTTCTTCTCATGAACCACACGCAGTGTCATTGCATGCGTGTTCTTCTAAACAAACCACATAAGGATCCACCAGTGTCATTGCCTGTCTGTTCTTTTCATGAACCACATAAGGATCCACCAGTGTCATTGCATGTCTGTTCTTTTCATGAATCACAGCCAGTGTCATAGCATGTCTGTTACTTCCATAAACCACATATGGATCCACCTAGTGTGATTGCATGTCTGTTCCTCTAAACAAACCACATAAGGATCCACCAGTGTCATTGCGTGTCTGTTCTTTTCATGAACCACACCTAGTGTCATTGCATGCGTGTTCTTCTAAACAAACCACATAAGGATCCACCAGTTTCATTGCCTATATGTTATTTTCATGAACCACACCCAGTGTCATTACATGTGTGTTATTCTAAACAAACCACATAAGTCATTGCATGTCTGTTCTTTTCATGAACAACACCCGGTGTCATTGCATGTCTATTCTTCTCATGAACCACGACTAGAGTCATTGCATGTTTGTTCCTCTAAATAAACCACATAAGGATCAACCAGTGTCATTGCATGTCTATTCTTTTCATGAACCACATAAGGATCTACCAGTGTCATTGCATGTTTGTTCTTTTCATGAACCACACCTAGTGTCAGTGCATGTCTGTTCTATTCACGAACCACACACAGTTTCACTGCATGTTTGTTCTTTTCATGAACCACATAAGGATCTACCAGTGTCATTGCATGTCTTTTACTTCCATAAACCACATGTGGATCCACCGGTGTCATTGCATGTTTGTTCCTCTAAACAAACCACATAAGGATCCACCTGTGTCATTGCGTGTGTGTTCTTATCATGAACCACACCTAGTGTCATCGCATGCGTGTTCTTCTAAACAAACCACATAAGGATTCACCAGTGTCATTGCCTGTCTGTTCTTTTCATGGACCACATAAGGATCCACCAGTGTCATTGCATGTCTGTTCTTTTCATGAATCACAGCCAGTGTCATTGCATGTCTTTTACTTCCATAAACCACATATGGATCCACCTAGTGTGATTGCATGTCTGTTCCTCTAAACAAACCACATAAGGATCCACCAGTGTCATTGCGTGTCTGTTCTTTTCATGAACCACACCCACTGTCATTGCATGCGTGTTCTTCTAAACAAGCCACATAAGGATCCACCAGTGTCATTGCCTATATGTTATTTTCATGAACCACGCCCAGTGTCATTGCATGTGTGTTATTCTAAACAAACCACATAAGTCATTGCATGTATGTTCTTTTCATGAACCACACCCGGTGTCATTGCATGTATGTTCTTTTCATGAACCACGTCTAGAGTCATTGCATGTCTGTTCCTCTATACAAACCACATAAGGATCCACCAGTGTCATTGCAAGTCTGTTCTTTTCATGAACCACATAAGGATCTACCAGTGTCATTGCATGTCTGTTCTTTTCATGAACCACACCCAATGTCATTGCATGTGTGTTACTTCCATAAACCACATGTGGATCCACCAGTGTCATTGCATGTCTGTTCCTCTAAACAAACCACATAAGGATCCACCAGTGTCATTGCATGTCTATTCTTTTCATGAACCACATAAGGATCTACCAGTGTCATTGCATGTCTGTTCTTTTCATGAACCACAGCCAGTGTCATTGCGTGTCTGTTCATTTCATGAACCACACCCAGTGTCAGTGCATGTCTGTTGTATTCATGAACCACATAAGGATCTACCAGTGTCATTGCATGTCTTTTACTTCCATAAACCACATGTGGATCCACCGGTGTCATTGCATGTATGTTCCTCTAAACAAACCACATAAGGATCCACCAGTGTCATTGCGTGTGTGTTCTTCTCATGAACCACATAAGGATCTACCAGTGTCATTGCATGTCTGTTCTTTTCATGAACCACACCCAGTGTCATTGCACATGTGTTACTTGCATAAACCACATATGGACCCACCGGTGTGATTGCATGTCTGTTCCTTCCATAAACCACATAAGGATCTACTAGTGTCATTGTATGTCTGTTCTTTTCATGAACCACGACTAGAGTCATTGCATGTCTGTTCTTTTCATGAACCACGGCTAGAGTCATTGCATGTCTATTCCTCTAAACAAACCACATAAGGATCCACCAGTGTCATTGCATGTCTGTTCTTTTCATGAACCACATAAGGATCCACCAGTGTCATTGCATGTCTGTTCTTTTCATGAACCACATAAGGATCTACCAGTGTCATTGCATGTCTGTTCTTTTCATGAACCACACCCAGTGTCATTGCATGTGTGTTACTTCCACAAACCACATGTGGATCCACCGGTGTCATTGCATGTCTGTTCCTCTAAACAAACCACATAAGGATCCACCAGTGTCATTGCCTGTTCCTCTCATGAACCACATAAGGATGGGCCCACCAGTGTCATTGCATCTCTTTTCTTTTCATGAACCACACCCAGTGTCAGTGCATGTATGTTCTATTCATGAACCACATAAGGATCTACTAGTGTCATTGCAAGTCTTTTACTTCCATAAACCACATGTGGATCCACCGATGTCATTGCATGTCTGTTCCTCTAAACAAACCACATAAGGATCCACCAGTGTCATTGCGTGTGTGTTCTTCTCATGAACGACATAAGGATCTAGTAGTGTCATTGCATGTCTGTTCTTTTCATGAACCACACCTAGTGTCATTGCATGTACGTTACTTCCATAAACTACATGTGGATCCACCGGTGTGATTGCATGTCTGTTCCTTCCATAAACCACATAAGGATCCACCAGTGTCATTGTCTGTCTGTTCTTTTCATGAACCACTCCTAGTGTCAGTGCATGTCTCTTCTTTTCATGAACCACACCCAGTGTCACTGCATGTCAGTTCTTTTCATGAACCACATAAGGATCTACCAGAGTCATTGGATGTGTGTTCTTCTCATGAACCACACGTGGATCCACCGGTTTCATTGCATGTACGTTCCTCTAAACAAACCACATAAGGATCCACCAGTGTCATTGCGTGTGTGTTCTTTTCATGAACCACACCTAGTGTCATTGCATGTGTGTTCTTCTAAACAAACCACATAAGGATCCACTAGTGTCATTGCATGTCTGTTCTTTTCATGAACCACACCCAGTGTCAGTGCATGTCTGTTCTATTAATGAACCACACCCAGTTTCACTGCATGTCTATTCTTTTCATGAACCACATAAGGATCTACCAGTGTCATTGCATGTATTTTACTTCCATAAACCACATGTGGATCCACCGGTGTCATTGCATGTGTGTTCTTCTAAACAAACCACATAAGGATCCACCATTGTCATTGCCTGTCTGTTCTTTTCATGAACCACATAAGGATGGGCCCACCAGTGTCATTGCATGTCTGTTCTTTTCATGAACCACACCCAGCGTCACTGCATGTCTGTTCTATTCATGAACCACACCTAGTTTCACTGCATGTCTGTTCTTTTCATGAACCACATAAGGATCTATCAGTGTCATTGCATGTCTTTTACTTCCATAAACCACATGTGGATCCACCGGTGTCATTGCATGTTTGTTCCTCTAAACAAACCACATAAGGATCCACCAGTGTCATTGCGTGTGTGTTCTTCTCATGAACCACACCCAGTGTCATTGCATGCGTGTTCTTCTAAACAAACCACACAAGGATCCACCAGTGTGATTGCCTGTCTGTTCTTTTCATGAACCACATAAGGATCCACCAGTGTCATTGCATGTCCGTCCTTTTCATGAATCACAGCCATTGTCATTGCATGTCTGTTCTTTTCATGAACCACACCCAGTGTCATTGCATGGGTAGCCGTTAGACCGAGTCTTCTAGAAGGCACGCCCTAACACAGTTGTTCTGCTTGATGATTTTTACATACCGTTCGATTGGGGCGCTTGGACAATTGGGATGGTCTTCGTGAGAGCGATCCGCGAGTAGGCTGTTCTGCGGCATGATTGGCCATGCTTGCTTTGGACAAACTGGCAACACCGGGCGCTCCCCTGTTTTGAGTGTCACGTCTCACGAGTTCAGTGGGCCACATCCCAGTGTCACGTCCCCATTACTTCTCTTCCTCCCCGTACTTCTCTTCCTTACCCTCGAAACCACTTTGCCCACTTGACTCCCATCCTGCCGTAGCCGCTAGCCGATGGCGCCTCCATCCCAATCCCCTCTCCGGCAGCCACCCCCCACCCCTCTCGCCATGTGTTCAAGGGGAGACGGCGAGGAAACGCGTCGTGACGACAGGGACGGTGATTTCGATGTGAGTCGTCTCATCTCTATTTCTATCATCTGTGGCCAGTTATCTATTTTTTGAGCTAGATCTAATTTGTTTACTCATGCGCGTATGATGTGTTAGGCCAACCAGACGATGTATGACTCCGATTATCATGGTTTAGAGGATGAAGACAGTCCTCTGGTATGTAAACATGGATATGTGCCCGCTAAATTTGTAGCCTTCGAAGCACGAAACACAGGCAGGAGGTTTCTACGGTGTCAAGGACATCGTGCAATGATGCAAGGCGGAAGTTGCGGTGTATCAAATGGATAGATCCAGAGTGGCCCAAATCGATGCAGAAAACGCTGGACAAACTATGGGAAATGACTGTCGAGTTGAAAGAATCCGTATTCAGCTCACTTCTTGACAGTGTTGAGATGAATCTATGGGAACCAGTTGACACGACCAAGCATAAGCGAGATCTCAGGTGGGTGCAAGACAAGGTTATCAAAGTCGAGAAGGAGAGGGACGCGGCGTTGGGGCTTGTTCGTCTGCGGTACCAAAGTTGGCAGGCCAGCGCATGGCGGTACCTAAGTTGCCTGAAATTACCGCGTTTTGAAAAGTTGGGCCGCCAACTACTGAGAGGGGCCATTTCGAGGCAAACTCATCTCACCCCTGCCAAATACAAACATTCCGTTAAACCGCCCCGTGAAGTAGATGGTCGGGACCCACATGTCGGTTATCTGTCCGTCACGCGGGCGCCAACGCGGCAACCTCTTAGGAAAATCGAGCAGCTAAGTGGATTGGATGCGTTGACCAATTTCACAAATCCATTCCCAGCTTTCCCCTTGCACCGGCAGCGTCGGAATCCACCCTCCAGGCAGGACGATCCCTTCGGACATTTGACTTTCGGGGCCAAGTTGCTGCGCCTAGTCGCTGATACCGAGCTCCAATGGCGCATGCCGTAGCCGCCGTTGCAAGGCTCTAGCCCGCCTCCGCCGCCGACGAGCCGAGCAGCTCGGAGGATGGCAGATCCTACTATCAAGAAAGAAGAAGTTTTGTCTACAAGCGGGTGATCTACCCTTCTCTTTGCTATTCACACTAGTTACAACTGCTAGCTGGCTACTGAACCTCAAATTGTTTGTTAGCCCATCACTGACAAACATATTTTGTCCATAGTTTTCTGTCAAGTGGGATCTGCGCGGACCCCCTTACCTGGTTACTGTAGTCCTCTATAGGTACAACTCTAAGGGCAACAGGTATGGACACCATTGTTTCACGATGGAAGAAGCACCTGCGCAGATCTACACTATATCTGGTATGGTTGCTGCTCTACGTAATCATGTTGAAGTATGGCCGAAGCAGACTACAAAGTTCAGCTTCATGGATGAACGTGGCATCCATGTTCCTATATCGTGTGACAGTCAGCTAATTGGGTTGATGAAAAGGTATGCTTCGGATTGCATGTTTGAGCTGAATTGTGATGTACTTGATGTGGAAGCTGCTAATCGAGTCGCCTTCTATTCTTGGGCATGGTGGTTGCTCGACGCAATTAGCTCTCAGTAAGCAAAGGTCGCTTGGGGTTCGCATGTTTGTGCTGAATTGTAATTTTTGTTTTATTTACTCTGTAGATATTGGGCAGTTATGCAACAGTCTTGTTTCTTTGACAGGAAGCGCCGCAAGGTTAGAAACATGACTGCCGGGTCAGTCATTTTGCTGCCCGAAAAAATTAAAAATGAGTGGAAAGATGATGTTAGACACGATTCTGGTGCCCATTGTCCCGGCGATGCAGAGTACGTGAAGCTAAGAAAATTGGCACCGAGGAAGAGGAAAAGGCAGGAAATGAAGAAGCCATTGGACGTGAAGGCTTGGCACCCAGGCTGCGGAAGAAGGCTGCTGGCCATGAAGATGCATAGTAATGTGTTGAACTTGCACCTATATATGTATTCTGTTAAATTCTGATCGCTCTGTGTGTGGCACGTTGCTGGGCGAAACAATCTACCCATGTTCTCTGAGTAAAATGTACCGTGGCTTAGGGTTTGGAAACGCCCGAGTCGGTAGTTGAATCCGAAATTGTGATTGTGCCACTGCTATCTAAAAACAATGATCCACCGGTTCCACGATTGCTGAGGGGCAGGAGGTCTCCAAATACGACGGAATGTAGTGGCACATAAATAAATTATTAAGCTGCCACACTCCACGAAGTAGCAACTTATTTCAGATGCTGCACAACGACGTGGCAACATAAACAACAATGTTCTCACCGATAATACCCAGATGAGGAGGAAATGGGTACCACTTTCTGGCCTAATCTTGAGCCCGTCTATCTCACTGCCTCTCTGCTCCTGCATCCCCTGCATCTGGCGAAGCTCCCGGATCTCCAGTAACCGGGTGTACGTGCTTCCACTTTATAAATTGTGGTTGTGCCATTTGCATGCGACACAATCCACGTAGATTACGTTTAAACAAACCACCAGTGTCAGAATACACTAGTAGAAAAGGTGTCTTTGGTCCACGGTTACGTTCCCAATCCAGGACAGAGATCTAAATCGAGGCAGAAATTGATCTAAATCACAAATTCTTCCACAAATTAATGCGGAGTCAGAGCAATTTTTTTCCTCCCCGAACTGGGACCAATAGTTCAGACCGCTAGGTCAACAAGTACAAATTTTACAACTTAAAAAGGCACGAAGCTTAAGCTAAATAGAACTAGTTATCACACATCTCCTTGATCTTCCTAATCTTGGCCCGATGCACATCTTCCTGCGAGAGCAAGGATCAAATTGTCTGCTCCTTCCTTTTAGCATCTTCCTTGCACAACTTCAATTGTTTCTCTGCATTTTTCCTCATGCACTTGTCAATAATCGTAGTTGTGTACTACAGGACTTTGTCCTGGTGGAGATCGTTCCTTGCTTGAGTCAGTTCTTGCTCTGCTTTAGTCTTCAGGGCCAATGCCGCGAGAATATCATTTTGCGGCCCGAAAGTTGGGGTGTCCAGGCAACGCGGTACCCGAGTTCCCTGATATCATCCGCGATGACTATAATTGGCGTGCCAAATACTCAGAGGGTCTTTTTTGGCACGAATTCAAATTTATGTTTCAATACAAAAAATCAGGCTAACGGTCGTCAAGTTGGGCCCCCTGTCAGTTCTCACCGTTATGTCGCTCCTGTCGCTCCCGTCGCTTAGGTGTCAATTAAGCTTGCAGCGTTGGCGCCTGCATCCATTACGCGTCTTCTTCTTCCCCGGAGCGGCAATTTGTGGGGCGTCGCAGCCATGGCACGGAGCTGGGACGTGGACGAACCTGCTCGGCCCAGCTCTCCTCCCTGTAGGCTTGCAGCGTTGGCGCCTCCATTACTCGTCTTCTTCCCCAGAGGGGCAATCTGTGGTCGCGGCCATGGCGCAGAGCTGGGAAGTGACGAAGCTGCTCGGCCCTGCTCTCCTCCCCATCCCAAGTCGGAGCTCGCCCTCACCGTGGACGCACCCATGGCACGGTCGGGGACGAGAATTGGTTCCCGGTGAGATCTATCACCTTGTCGACCATGCTCGGTTCTGTTTTCCTCCTCTAGAATCCGAGCTCGCCATCGCCGTGGTTGCACCCACACCAATTCTGCCACCTCTGCCGAGGTCTCTGTGGTAGCTCAAGTTCTAGGGATCTCCAAGTTCTGCCATCCAGGACAGAGTTCTAAATCGAGGCAGAAATTGATCTAAATCACAAATTCTTCCACAAATTAATACGGGGTCAGAGCAATTTTTCCCCCCTGGAATCCGGGACCAATAGTTCAGACCGCTAGGTCAACAAGTACAAATATTACAACTTAAAAAGGCATGGAGCTTAAGCTAAATAGAACTAGTTATCACACATCTCCTTGATCTTCCTAATCTTGGCCCGATGCGCATCTTCCTGCGAGAGCAAGGATCGAATTGTCTGCTCCTTCCTTTTAGCATCTTCCTTGCACAGCTTCAATTGTTTCTCTGCATTTTTCCTCATGCACTTGTCAATACTCATAGTTGTGTACTGTAGGACTTTGGCCTGGTGGAGATCGTTCCTTGCTTGAGTCAGTTCTTGCTCTGCTTTAGCCTTCAGGGCCAATGTCGCGTCCCTCTCCTTCTCGACTTTGATAACCCTGTCTTGCACCCACCTGAGATCTCGCTTATGCTTGGTCGTGTCAACTGGTTCCCATAGATTCATCTCAACACTGTCAAGAAGTGAGCTGAATATGGATTCTTTCAACTCGACAGTCATTTCCCATAGTTTGTCCAGCGTTTTCTGCATCGATTTGCGCCACTCTGGATCTACCCATTTGACAACACCGCAACTTCCGCCTTCATCATTGCACGATGTCCTTGACACCGTAGAAACCTCATGCCTGCGTTTCGTGCTCGAAGGCTACAAATTTAGCGGGAACATATCCATGTTTACATACCAGAGGACTGTCTTCATCCTCTAAACCGTGATAGTCAGAGTCATACATCGTCTGGTTGGCCTAACACATCATACGCGCATGAGTAAACAGATTAGATCTAGCTCAAAAAAAAGATAACTGGCCACAGATGATAGAAATAGAGATGAGACGACTCACATCGAAATCACCGTCCCTGTCGTCACGATGCGTTTCCTCGCTGTCTCCCCTTGAACCCATGGCGAGAGGGGTGGGGGTGGCTGCCGGAGAGGGGATTGGGATGGAGGCGCCGTCGGCTAGCGGCTACGGCAGGATGGGAGTGAAATGGGGAAAGTGGCTTTGAGGGTAAGGAAGAGAAGAACGGGGAGGAAGAGAAGTAATGGGGACGTGACACTGGGATGTGGCCCACTGAACTCGTGAGACGTGACACTCGAAACAGGGGAGAGCCCGGTGTTGCCAGTTTGTCCAAGGCAAGCGTGGCCAATCATGCCGCAGAACAGCCTACTAGAAGACTCGGTCTAACGGCTACCCATCGTCCAAGTGCCCCAATCGAACGGTATGTAACAATCGTCAAGCAGAACAACCATGTTAGGGCATGCCTTCTAGAAGACTCGGTCTAACGGCTACCCATGCAATGACACTGGGTGTGGTTCATGAAAAGAACAGACATGCAATGACACTGGTTGTGATTCATGAAAATAACAGACATGCAGTGACACTGGTGGATCCTTATGTGGTTCATGAAAAGAACAGACAGGCAATAACACTGGTGGATCCTTATGTGGTTTGTTTAGAAGAACACACATGCAATGACACTGGGTGTGGTTCATGAGAAGAACACACACACAATGACACTGGTAGATCCTTATGTGGTTTGTTTAGAGGAACAGACATGCAATGACACTGGTGGATCCACTTGTGGTTTATGGAAGTAAAAGACATGCAATGACACTGGTAGATCCTTATGTGGTTCATGAAAAGAACAGACATGCAGTGAAACTGGGTGTAGTTCGTGAATAGAACAGACATGCACTAACACTGGATGTGGTTCATGAAAAGAACAGACATGCAATGACACTGGTGGGCCCATCCTTATGTGGTTCATGAAAATAACAGACAGGCAATAACACTGGTGGATCCATATGTGGTTTGTTTAGAAGAACACACATGCAATGACACCGGTGGATCCACATGTGGTTTATGGAAGTAAAAGACATGCAATGACACTGGTAGATCCTTATGTGGTTCATGAAAAGAACAGACATGTAGTGAAACTGGTCGTGGTTCATGAATAGAACAGACATGCACTGACACTCGGTGTGGTTCATGAAAAGAACAGACATGCAATAACACTAGTGGGCCCATCCTTATGTGGTTCATGAAAAGAACAGACATGCAATGACACTTGTGGATCCTTATGTGGTTTGTTTAGAAGAACACACATGCAATGACACTGGGTGTGGTTCATGAAAAGAACACACACGCAATGACACTGGTGGATCCTTATGTGGTTTGTTTAGAGGAACAACCATGCAATGACACCGGTGGATCCACGTGTGGTTCATGAGAAGAACACACATCCAATGACTCTGGTAGATCCTTATGTGGTTCATGAAAAGAACTGACATGCAGTGACACTGGGTGTGGTTCATGAAAAGAACAGACATGCACTGACGCTAGGAGTGGTTCATGAAAAGAACAGACATGCAATGACACTGGTGGATCCTTATGTGGTTTATGGAAGGAACATACATGCAATAACACCGGTGGATCCATATGTGGTTTATGGAAGTAACACACATGCAATGACATTGGGTGTGGTTCGTGAAAAGAACATACATGCAATGACACTGGTAGATCCTTATGTGGTTCATGAGAAGAACACACATGCAATGACACTAGTGGATCCTTATGTGGTTTGTTTAGAGGAACAGACATGCAATGACACCGGTGGATCCACATGTGGTTTATGGAATTAAAAGACATGCAATGACACTGGTAGATCCTTATGTGGTTCATGAATAGAACAGACATGCACTGACACTGGGTGTGGTTCATGAAAAGAACAGACACGCAATGACACTGGTGGGCCCATCCTTATGTGGTTCATGAGAAGAACAGACAGGCAATGACACTGGTGGATCCTTATGTGGTTTGTTTAGAGGAACATACATGCAATGACACCGGTGGATCCACATGTGGTTTATGGAAGTAACACACATGCAATGACACTGGGTGTGGTTCATGAAAAGAACAGACATGCAATGAAACTGGTAGATCCTTATGTGGTTCATGAAAAGAACAGACATGCAATGACACTGGTGGATCCTTATGTGGTTTGTTTAGAGGAACAGACATGCAATTACTCTAGCCATGGATCATGAAAAGAACAGACATGCAATGACTCTAGCCATGGTTCATGAAAAGAACAAATATGCAATGACACTGGTGGATCCTTATGTGGTTTATGGATGGAACAGACATGCAATCACACCGGTGGATCCATATGTGGTTTATGGAAGTAACACACGTCCAATGACACTTGGTGTAGTTCATGAAAAGAACAGACATGCAATGACACTGGTAGATCCTTTTGTGGTTCATGAGAAGAACACACACGCAATGACACTGGTGGATCCTTATGTGGTTTGTTTAGAGGAACAGACATGCAATGACACCGGTGGATCCACATGTGGTTTATGGAAGTAAAAGACATGCAATGACACTGGTAGATCCTTATGTGGTTCATGAAAAGAACAGACATGTAGTGAAACTGGTCGTGGTTCATGAATAGAACATATGCAATCGACACTCGGTGTGGTTCATGAAAAGAACAGACATGCAATAACACTAGTGGGCCCATCCTTATGTGGTTCATGAAAAGAACAGACATGCAATGACACTTGTGGATCCTTATGTGGTTTGTTTAGAAGAACACACATGCAATGACACTGGGTGTGGTTCATGAAAAGAACACACACGCAATGACACTGGTGGATCCTTATGTGGTTTGTTTAGAGGAACAAACATGCAATGACACCGGTGGATCCACGTGTGGTTCATGAGAAGAACACACATCCAATGACTCTGGTAGATCCTTATGTGGTTCATGAAAAGAACTGACATGCAGTGACACTGGGTGTGGTTCATGAAAAGAACAGACATGCACTGACGCTAGGAGTGGTTCATGAAAAGAACAGACATGCAATGACACTGGTGGATCCTTATGTGGTTTATGGAAGGAACATACATGCAATAACACCGGTGGATCCATATGTGGTTTATGGAAGTAACACACATGCAATGACATTGGGTGTGGTTCGTGAAAAGAACATACATGCAATGACACTGGTAGATCCTTATGTGGTTCATGAGAAGAACACACATGCAATGACACTAGTGGATCCTTATGTGGTTTGTTTAGAGGAACAGACATGCAATGACACCGGTGGATCCACATGTGGTTTATGGAATTAAAAGACATGCAATGACACTGGTAGATCCTTATGTGGTTCATGAATAGAACAGACATGCACTGACACTGGGTGTGGTTCATGAAAAGAACAGACACGCAATGACACTGGTGGGCCCATCCTTATGTGGTTCATGAGAAGAACAGACAGGCAATGACACTGGTGGATCCTTATGTGGTTTGTTTAGAGGAACATACATGCAATGACACCGGTGGATCCACATGTGGTTTATGGAAGTAACACACATGCAATGACACTGGGTGTGGTTCATGAAAAGAACAGACATGCAATGAAACTGGTAGATCCTTATGTGGTTCATGAAAAGAACAGACATGCAATGACACTGGTGGATCCTTATGTGGTTTGTTTAGAGGAACAGACATGCAATTACTCTAGCCATGGATCATGAAAAGAACAGACATGCAATGACTCTAGCCATGGTTCATGAAAAGAACAAATATGCAATGACACTGGTGGATCCTTATGTGGTTTATGGATGGAACAGACATGCAATCACACCGGTGGATCCATATGTGGTTTATGGAAGTAACACACGTCCAATGACACTTGGTGTAGTTCATGAAAAGAACAGACATGCAATGACACTGGTAGATCCTTTTGTGGTTCATGAGAAGAACACACACGCAATGACACTGGTGGATCCTTATGTGGTTTGTTTAGAGGAACAGACATGCAATGACACCGGTGGATCCACATGTGGTTTATGGAAGTAAAAGACATGCAATGACACTGGTAGATCCTTCTGTGGTTCATGAAAAGAACAGACATGCAGTGAAACTGGGTGTGGTTCATGAATAGAACATACATGCACTAACACTGGTTGTGGTCCATGAAAAGAATAGACATGCAATGACACTGGTGGGCTCATCCTTATGTGGTTCATGAGAAGAACAGACATGCAGTGACACTGGTGGATCCTTATGTGGTTTGTTTAGAGGAACAGACATGCAATGATACCGGTGGATCCACATGTGGTTTATGGAAGTAACACACATGCAATGACACTGGGTGTGGTTCATGAAAAGAGCAGACATGCAATAACACTGGTAGATCCTTATGTGGTTCATGAAAAGAACAGACATGCAATGACACTAGTGGATCCTTATGTGGTTTGTTTAGAGGAACAGACATGCAATGACTCTAGCCGTCGTTCATGAAAAGAACAGACATGCAATGACACCGGGTGTGGTTCATGAAAAGATACATGAAATGACTTATGTGGTTTGTTTAGAATAACACACATGCAATAACACTAGGTGTGGTTCATGAAAAGAACATATAGGCAATGACACTGGTGGATCCTTATGTGGTTTGTTTAGAAGAACACACATACAATGACACTGGGTGTAGTTCATGAAAAGAACACACACGCAATGACACTGGTGGATCCTTATGTGGTTTGTTTAGAGGAATAGACATGCAATGACACCGGTGGATCCACATGTGGTTCATGAGAAGAACAAACATCCAATGACTCTAGTAGATCCTTATGTGGTTCATGAAAAGAACTGACATGTAGTGACACTTGGTGTGGTTCATGAAAAGAACAGACATGCACTGACACTAGGAGTGTTTCATGAAAAGAACAGACAGGCAATGACACTAGTGGATCCTTATGTGGTTTATGGAAGGAACAGACATGCAATCACACCGGCTGTGGTTTATGAGAAGAACAGCCATGCATGCAATGACACTAGGTGTGGTTCATGAAACGAACAGACCTGCAATGACACTGGTAGATCCTTATGTGGTTCATGAGAAGAACACACACGCAATGACACTGGTGGATCCTTATGTGGTTTGTTTAGAGGAACAAACATGCAATGACACCACTGGATCCACATGTGGTTTATGGAAGTAAAAGACATGCAATGACACTGGTAGATCCTTATGTGGTTCATGAACAGAATAGACATGCACTAACACTGGGTGTGGTTCATGAAAAGAACAGACACGCAATGACACTGGTGGTCCCATCCTTATGTGGTTCATGAGAAGAACAGACAGGCAATGACACTGGTGGATCCTTATGTGGTTTGTTTAGAGGAACAAACATGTAATGACACCGGTGGATCCACATGTGGTTTATGGAAGTAAAAGACATGCAATGACACTGGTAGATCCTTATGTGGTTCATGAAAAGAACAGACATGAAGTGAAACTGGGTGTGGTTCATGAATAGAATAGACATGCAATGATATTGGTGGGCCCATCCTTATGTGGTTCATGAAAAGAACAGAGATGCAATGACACTGGTGGATCCTTATCTGGTTTGTTTAGAAGAACACACATGCAATGACACTGGGTGTGGTTCATGAAAAGAACACACACACAATGACACTGGTGGATCCTTATGTGGTTTGTTTTGAGGAACAGACATGCAATGACACCGGTGGATCCACGTGTGGTTCATGAGAAGAACACACATCCAATGACTCTGGTAGATCCTTATGTGGTTCATGAAAAGAACTGACATGCAGTGACACTGGGTGTGGTTCATGAAAAGAACAGACATGCACTGACACTAGGAGTGGTTCATGAAAAGAACAGAGAGGCAATGACACTGGTGGATCCTTATGTGTTTTATGGAAGGAACAGACATGCAATCACACCGGTGGATCCACATGTGGTTTATGGAAGTAAAACACATGCAATGACACTGGGTGTGGTTCGTGAAAAGAACAGACATGCAATGACACTTGTAGATCCTTATGTGGTTCATGAGAAGAACACACACGTAATGACACTGGTGGATCCTTATGTGGTTTGTTTAGAGGAACAGACATGCAATGACACCGGTGGATCCACATGTGGGTTATGGAAGTAAAAGACATGCAATGACACTGGTAGATCCTTATGTGGTTCATGAATAGAACAGACATGCACTGACACTGGGTGTGGTTCATGAAAAGAACAGACACGCAATGACACTGGTGAGCCCATCCTTATGTGGTTCATGAGAAGAACAGACAGGCAATGACACTGGTGGATCCTTATGTGGTTTGTTTAGAGGAACATACATGCAATGACACCGGTGGATCCACATGTGGTTTATGGAAGTAACACACATGTAATGACACTAGGTGTGGTTCATGAAAAGAACAGACATGCAATGACACTGGTAGATCCTTATTGTAACACCCTCGAATCGGCGCTTCCCGCCAAACCCGCATAGAAACGATTCAAGGACGCCCACCAGGCACTTGCATGCGGGTGGAAAACGAAGTAATACCATTACACAATAGTTCACGATGGAACCCACAACACATATATATACAACAACGACTCATTGAGTCAAGAATACAGATGTACAGTACAAAGATCCAATTCACCTTGAAAACGATACAACATCCGAGTACGGATAAGAAGCAAATTAGGCTAAGAGCCCTGAAGAATAACCAATGGTGTCCATAACCCTGCCCAGGCCAAGCCGAAAGGGTAACCCTGCTAACGACGTCGAACTCATACCTGCTAAAACAAAAGGGGTGCCGACAAAGGGCAAAGGAAAAAGAGGAGCGTCAGTACTGAGGCTAGTACACTGCGAGGCTAGAATTCGGCGGCTCTCGCCTACTTAGGTATGGTGGACTGAAGGGGCAGCGCAGCATGCACTAAACAACCTATAGAGACTCGATTAACTGCCATCTATTAGAGAGAGATAAGAAAGACCTATTCGGAACCAACCTTATACTAACACCAATCATACCCATCCTGGTATTCCCCCTCGACACCAAACGAGGAAGTCAAACCGAGGAACTCACACAGTTTGCAGTTTTATTCATTCCATTATAGTTGAAGCACTTACTAGTCAGATATAGATAGCATGAGTCATCCTGATAGCATAAGTAGTTGGCAGTTTTAGTAAACCATTCAGTTGTAGTTGCAGTACTTACTAGTCAGATGCCATTAGCATGTGACATCCCAAACCCAGCAGTTGTTGGCACTTTTATTTCATTCCATTGGAGTTGCGATACTTACTAGGCAGGTATACATGACACGATACACACCAGTTCCACCAGTTGTTGGCACTTTTATTATCCATTCCATTATAGTAAAGCTTATTACTAGTCACATATTAAGTCAAATTTATAGCACTACTTTAGTTATGCTTGTCTATGATCGAGATACTATGCTCCAAGTAATCCATAACCGCGGACACGGCTTTCAGAAAGATTTACCCTGCAGGGGTGCACAAATAGCAACACACACATGATCAACCTCGAAAAAACCAAATCAAATCCCAACGAGGCTTTCACGACAAAGCAATCACAGGATTCATAAAATATTTCAGGGGGCCACCCCACTAAGCTACCCGCAACGAAGTTGGCCGGCTCCGAGATGGACCCAGGGTTTGTGACAATGGATGTAAACGACTGGGAACCTGAAAGTGTGACTGGGCTTGTCGATACCGCGAAAACATTCCACGTTCCAAAACATTACAGGTGCTCCACGCACAATCGTAAATAAAGTAGTAAAGCATGGCATAGGTACAGGATAGTAATAAATCCCCAAACTATTTTGTGGCCCCAAGAAATAAGAAATGAATCAAGCTCTGGCTAAGGGGGATCCATAGGGTCTCCCGGATGTGGATAGTGCGAATAATCAAGGAACAGGTATCAAGTACTCGGGGCCTACGGGACACAAGTGGACATGAAAAACCAAATAGCATATATTGCCCACCGGTGCCTCTTTCATTAGTTATCCCAATAGTTTAATAGTTGTATTTAAAGTCATGATCATCTCCACCATTAAGCATCTCCACCATTAAGCATGTGCCAACCTTCCAACAATGATGGAACAACAACGACGCGAAGCAGCACCTGAGAAAGCAACTACGACTCGCAAGGCCTACTATCTGTCAAACAACAGGCAATAGGATGTGTCCAAGGCAATATAGGGCTGCAAGGAATATAAATGGTGCACGGAAGCTAAAGCATCGCAATACGGATAGCAATAGATCAACAGGAGGAAGTAAAGACTATAAATGCAAAATAGGTAGAAAGGGGGAGAATGCTCGCCTGGGAAACATTGCTGAAGGTTCATTATCCGAAGAACTTGCCGATACTCGCATCAACTCAACGGCCTAATCCGCGAAGAACCAAAGCACTAGAAGAAACACCGGATGCACTATTTAATACTATGATAGAAGATCCGGCATGTTCATGATATGATGCATGGCATGGAAAAGATGCGGTGCAATTAGGCAATATTAAGAGGAACTGGGGTCCCGACATTTCATTATAAGGTTCAAGTTGTTTAAGCTACCCGCAATTTAAATGTTTTATTAACAATGCAAAACATGGCATCGGCTCTCTACACAAATTTAAATGGAGCCAATATAAGACTAGAAAAGCTTCCATATAGTCTCCATATTTAATTTAAGTGAGTCATCGAAATACCCTCAAGCACCCACAATATGTATGCAAACATGTTCAATTAATATGCAACAAGTATATGCCATATTATAAAAATAGGGGCCTCGAAAAGGGATCACACATCTCGGATCGAAGATCTTGGGGGGGCTCGGAGGGTTCGGCGACCTTGGGGGTCCCGAGGGTTTGACGGGGTCGGTCTTGGCGGGATCAGTCTTCGGATCTGATCTTGGGGTCTCCAGGGTCTCGTCCAACGGATCTGTGAAGAAGGTCATGGCGGTTCCATCCAACCCATGAAGAGATCTTGTTGCTCGATGTCTGCGTGGAAGAATTCGAGATCTTGCGCCTTCGATTGACGGTGTCGAACTAGGATTTGGCATCCGTACGGTCTTCGGTTGGCCTCGGGGACACTCTTCTCATCCTGAGGTTACAACCGTGAACAAGCAGTAACAACAACGCGATGTACGAATCACAACCGAGGCACCCAAAGGGAAACCCAAAAACACTGGAGGTACAGACGTGGCCGCGCTCGCGTGCCTGGAGGCCCGGGAAGAGCTGGTCGGCGGGTCGGTGGAGCTTGGCAGCGGGGAGAGGGTTGGGAGGGCTTGCAGTGAGGAGGACCCGATGATGCTCTGTGGTTGTAGAGGTCAACCAGAAGGGCGAGGCGAGGCGGATGTCAGGCGACACGGAGACGGAAGCGAGCACGGGTGCTGGGGCTTGCCGTAGCTGTGGACGGAGGAAGACGCTGGGGACCTCGCCGTCAAGGAGCATGGCCGGCGGCGGTTGGAGCAGAGGACGGAGCTCGCGAGAGAGGGGACCCCAGGAGGAGGACAGACCCTGGCAGCAGCGGTCGTGTCCTCGGGAGGCGACGTCCGTGAGGACAAGAGCGCCCAGCGGCGGAAGGCGGGCAAGGTGACGACGGAGCTTTCCCACGAGGGAGGAGGCCGAGGTCGAGGGTCTACACGAGCCGGTGCGGAGGGATGGCGGTCAATGACGATGAAGGGCCGACGAGGAGGGAGCCCCCGGTGGCGTGAGCAGGCCTGCCGAGGTTAAGGCTCGCCATGGCCGGAGATGGGGAGGCACGCAGCTGGGGTCGCCTGTGCGAAGGGCGGCCAGAGGAGGCCGAGGAGGCGACGCGGGCGCCAGGGCGAGGGGGTCCAGGCCTGATGGGATCTGGGGCGGGGTTGGTGGCGACTGGGTCATGCGGAGCCAGGCAGGGTGGCGTTGCATCGCCATGAGCGAGGTGGTGGGGACAAGGTGAGGGTGGTGGAGGTGCGTGCTGGTTGCGGCGGCGCGCAGGGGTGTGTGGGGTTAGGTGTGGCTAGGGTTAGGACTAGATTTAGGATTTTGGGGGTATTAGGCTGCTGCCAGCTGGGCCCTTTGGGCCTGGCAGGTGGCGGCCATCCCCGAACAAAATAGTTTTTATTTCTTTTGTTTAAGAATAAACTTTTGTAAATATTTTTAGACAAATAAAAGATGCGAGTGGACCGATGGTTTTGTTTTGAATTGAAGAAGGGATATCTAGAAACAAAATTAGTTTTTCGAAAATAGTTTTAGACAAATATATGACATGACGACATGACGATGCTCAAATGCAATGTGGCATGATGACATGAGCATGCGGTCATGATGATGCACAAAACAAAAACACAGCGATTTTCTAGTAGTGGTTTTACCCGGGGTGCTACAATTCGACACCACTAACAATGGATCTCGCCCTCGAGATCCGCCTCATGGTACCGAAAGAAGGCTGGCGATCTGAATCTTCTCGCTTCGTGTAGATCCTCGCGACACCACTAACAAGGGTGCTTACTCCATCTTGGAATCGTCGACACCACCAACAAGGATTGTTGCTCACATTCGTCGAGAGAACTCTCCGGAGAACAAAGGACGAAGGTAAAGGCAGCAAAAGGTCAGGCCACCTCTAACTTCAGTGGAAGGAGTAATTGCAGATCCACCGATTCAATGTACAAGAGCGAATGATAAGAGTAGCCGGATGGGGATCAGTCCATCGCGCACCCAAAGCATTACTCTGCATATGAATAGGAGAATTATGCAACCAACTCTCAGAATTAGACTGAAGATCTTGACAAACAGCGTTTAGGAAACAAAAGATTGATGGAGGCTCTTCATCAGATCTGATGCAGATGTTGTTGTCATGTTGGAAAACTCCGGAAGGTACAAAGAAAACAAATTAGTGGATTTTAGAACAAACAAAGGTACAATAGAGGAAGGATTCATCAGATAGCATGAAGACCAGGTGCAGAACACCGTTACAAAAGGAAGGAAGCGAAACCCTGAAGGTACAACAGAAAACCCAACCACGAGAATTTCCTGGACTTGAAGAAAGGTAAGAGAACAGATTCAAAACTCGCAAAGGTAAGAGGAGAATAGCATAGGGGTAAGGAGTAAAAATAGACGTACTCAGATCTATCCAACTGATTTTGCAAAAATAGTTTTGACACTCTATATCGGCCGTTAGCTAGGTTAGCCTATAGACTGGACCAGTGGGGTATCGCAACTGCTAAGCTCTGATACCACTCTGTAACACCCTCGAATCGGCCCTATGCAGATTTCAGCGCTTCCCACCAAACCCACATAGAAACGATTCAAGGACGCCCACCAGGCACTTGCGTGCGGGTGAAAAACGAAGTAATACCATTACACAATAGTTCACGATGGAACCCACAACACATATATATACAACAATGACTCATTGAGTCAAGAATACAGATATACAGTACAAAGATCCAATTCACCTTGAAAACGATACAACATCCGAGTACGGATAAGAAGGAAATTGGGCTAAGAGCCCTAAAGAATAACCAATGGCGTCCATAACCCTGCCCAGGCCAAGCCGGAAGGGTAACCCTGCTAACGACATCGAACTCATACCTGCTAAAACAAAAGGGGTGCCGACAAAGGGCAAAGGAAAAAGAGGAGCGTCAGTACTGAGGCCAGTACACGGCGAGGCTATAATTCGGTGGCTCTCGCCTACTTAGGTATGGTGGACTGAAGCGGCAGCGCAGCATGCACTAAACAACCTATAGAGACTCGATTAACTGTCGGCTATTAGAGAGAGATAAGAAAGACCTATTCGGAACCAACCTTATACTAACACCAATCATACCCATCCTGGTATTCCCCCTCGAGACCAAACGAGGAAGTCAAACCGAGGAACTCACACAGTTGGCAGTTTTATTCATTCCATTATAGTTGAAGCACTTACTAGTCAGATATAGATAGCATGAGTCATCCTGGTAGCATAAGTAGTTGGCAGTTTTAGTAAATCATTCAGTTGTAGTTGCAGTACTTACTAGTCAGATACCATTAGCATGTGACATCCCAAACCTAGCAGTTGTTGGCACTTTTATTTCATTCCATTGGAGTTGCAATACTTACTAGGCAGGTATACATGACACGATATACACCAGTTCCACCAGTTGTTGGCACTTTTATTATCCATTCCATTGTAGTAAAGCTGACTACTAGTCACATATTAAGTCAAATTTATAGCACTACTTTAGTTACGCTTATCTATGATCGAGATACTGTGCTCCAAGTCGTCCATAACCGCGTACACGGCTTTCAGAAAGATTTACCCTGCAGGGGGTGCACAAATAGCAACACACACACGATCAACCTCGGAAAAACCAAATCAAATCCCAACAAGGCTTTCATGACAAAGCAATCACAGGATTCAAAAAATATTTCAGGGGGCCACTCCACTAAGCTACCCGCAACGAAGTTGGCCGGCTTCGAGGCGGACCTAGGGTTTGTGACAATGGTTGTAAACGACTGGGAACCCGAAAGTGTGATTGGGCTTGTTGATACCGTGAAAACATTCCACATTCCAAAACAGTACAGGTGCTCCACGCACAATCGTAAATAAAGCAGTAAAGCATGGCATAGGTACATGATAGTAATAAAGCCCCAAACTACTTTGTGGCCCCAAGAAATAAGAAATGAATCAAGCTCTAGCTAAGGGGGATCCATAGGGTCTCCCGGATGTGGATAGTGCAAATAATCAAGGAACAGATATCAAGTACTCGGGGCCTACGGGACACAAGTGGAAATGAAAAACCAAATATCATATATTGCCCACCGGTGCCTCTTTCATTAGTTATCCCAACAGTTTAATAGTTGTATTTAAAGTCATGATCATCTCCACCATTAAGCATCTCCACCATTAAGCATGTGCCAACCTTCCAACAATGATGGCACAACAACGACGCGAAGCAGCACCTAAGCAAGCAACTACGACTCGCAAGGCCGACTATCTGTCAAACAACAGGCAATAGGATGTGTCCAAGGCAATATAGGGCTGCAAGGAATATAAATGGTGCACGAAAGCTAAAGCATCACAATACGGATAGCAATAGATCAACAGGAGGAAGTAAAGACTATAAATGCAAAATAGCATGCAATGACTGTGGATCCTTATGTGGTTTATGAAAGAACACATGCAATGACACCGGTGGATCCTGTGGTTCATGAAGAACACACTATGCACTGACACCGGGTGTGGTTCTATGAAAAGAACACACATGCAATGACACCGTGGATCCTTATGTGGTTCATGAAAGAATGACATGCAATGACACACTGGTGGATCCTATGTGGTTTATGGAAGAAAGACATGCAATGACACCGGTGGATCTCATGTGGTTCATGAAAAGAATACATGCAATGACACCGGTGGATCCTTATGTGGTTTGTTTCATGAAGAACAAACATGCAATGACACCGTGGCAATGACACCTTATGTGGTTCATGAAAAGAACAGACATGCAATGACACTGTGGATCCTATGTGGTTCATGAAGAACACACATGCAATGACACCGGTGGATCCTTATGTGGTTTGTTTCATGAAAGAATGACATGCAATGACACCGTGTGATCCTGTGGTTCATGAAAAGAACACACATGCAATGACTGACATGTGGTTTGTGAAAAGAACACACATGCAATGACACCGGGTGTGGTTCATGAAAAGAACATACATGCAATGACACTGTGGATCCTTATGTGGTTTGTTTAGAAGAACAAACATGCAATGACACCGGTGGTGTGTGGTTCATGAAAAGAATGTATACGCAATGACACCGTGGATCCTTATGTGGTTTGTTTAGAGGAACATATGCAATGACACTAGGTGGATCCATGTGGTTTATGGAAGTAACACACATGCAATGACACTGGGTGTGGTTCATGAAAAGAATGACATGCAATGACACCGTGGATCCTTATGTGGTTCATGAAAAGAACATACATGCAATGACACTGTGGATCCTTATGTGGTTTGTTTAGAAGAACACACATGCAATGACACCGGGGATCTGTGGTTCATGAAAAGAACACATGCAATGACACTGGTGGATCCTTATGTGGTTTATGAAAAGGAATAGACATGCAATGACACCGGTGGATCCAATGTATGTGGTTTCATGAAAAGAACATACATGCAATGACACCGTAGATCCTTATGTGGTTCATGAAAAGAAACATGCAATGACACCGTGGATCCTTATGTGGTTTGTTTAGAAGAACACACATGCAATGACACTAGGTGTGGTTCATGAAAAGAACAGACATGCAATGACACCGTGGATCCTTATGTGGTTTGTTTAGAGGAATGTACATGCAATCACACTGGTGGATCCATATGTGGTTTATGGAAGTAACACATGCAATGACACTCTAGCCGTGGTTCATGAAAAGAACAGACATGCAATGACACTGTGGATCTTATGTGGTTCATGAAAAGAACAGACATGCAATGACACCGTGGATCTCATGTGGTTTGGTTTAGAGGAAGACATGCAATGACACCTGGATCCTTATGTGGTTCATGAAGAACACACATGCAATGACACCGGTGTGGTTATGAAAAGAACACATGCAAATGACACTGTGGATCCTTATGTGGTTTGTTTAGAGGAACATACATGCAATGACACCGTGGATCCACATGTGGTTCATGAAAACAACAGACATGCAATGACACTGGTGGATCCTTGTGTGGTTTGCTGAGAGGAACAGACATGCAATGGCTCTAGCCGTGGTTCATGAAAATACCAGACATGCAATGACTCTAGCCGTGGTTCATGAAAAGAACAGACATGCAATTACATTGGTGGATCCTTATGTGGTTTATGGAAGGAACAGACATGCAATCACACCGGTGGATCCATATGTGGCTTATGGAAGTAACACACGTGCAATGACACTGGGTGTGGTTCATGAAAAGAATAGACATGCAATGACACTGGTAGATCCTTATGTGGTTCATGAGAAGAACACACGCAATGACACCGTGGATCCTTATGTGGTTTGTTTAGAGGAATGTACATGCAATGACACCGTGGATCCATGTGGGTTATGGAAGTAAAAGACATGCAATGACACCGGTAGATCCTTATGTGGTTCATGAAAAGAACAGACATGCAATGGTGGTGTGGTTCATGAATAGAACAGACATGCACTAACACTGGGTGTGGTTCATGAAAAGAACAGACATGCAATGACACTGGTGGGCCCATCCTTATGTGGTTCATGAGAAGAACAGGCATGCAGTGACACTGGTGGATCCTTATGTGGTTTGTTTAGAGGAACAGACATGCAATGACACCGGTGGATCCACATGTGGTTTATGGAAGTAACACACATGCAATGACACTGGGTGTGGTTCATGAAAAGAACAGACATGCAATGACACTGGTAGATCCTTATGTTGTTCATGAAAAGAATGTATATGCAATGATACTGGTGGATCCTTATGTGGTTTGTTTAGAGGAACAGACATGCAATAACTCTAGCCGTGGTTCATGAAAAGAACAGACATGCAATGACACCGGGTGTGGTTCATGGAAAGAACAGACATGCAATGACATATGTGGTTTGTTTAGAATAACACACATGCAATGACACTGGGTTTGGTTCATGAAAAGAACATATAGGCAATGACACTGGTGGATCCTTATGTGGTTTGTTTAGAAGAACACGCATGCGATGACACTAGGTGTGGTTCATGAAAAGAACAGACACGCAATGACACTAGTGGATCCTTATGTGGTTTGTTTAGAGGAACAGACATGCAATCACACTAGGTGGATCCATATGTGGTTTATGGAAGTAACAGACATGCAATGACACTGGCTGTGATTCATGAAAAGGACAGACATGCAATGACACTGGTGGATCCTAATGTGGTTCATGAAAATAACATCCAGGCAATGACACTGGTGGATCCTTATGTGGCTTGTTTAGAAGAACACGCATGCAATGACACTGGGTGTGGTTCATGAGAAGAACACACAGCAATGACACTGGTGGATCCTTATGTGGTTTGTTTAGAGGAACAGACATGCAATGACACCGGTGGATCCACATGTGGTTTATGGAAGTAAAAGACATGCAATGACACTGGTAGATCCTTATGTGGTTCATGAAAAGTACAGACATGCAATGAAACTGGGTGTGGTTCGTGAATACAACAGACATGCACTTACACTGGGGGTGGTTCATGAAAATAACAGACATGCAATGACACTGGTGGGCCCATCCTTATGTGGTTCATGAAAAGAACAGACATGCAATGACACAGGTGGATCCTTATGTGGTTTGTTTAGAAGAACACACATGCAATGACACTGGGTGTGGTTCATGAAAAGAACACACACGCAATAACACTGGTGGATCCTTATGTGGTTTGTTTAGAGGAACAGACATGCAATGACACCAGTGGATCCACGTGTGGTTCATGAGAAGAACACACATGCAATGACTCTGGTAGATCCTTATGTGGTTCATGAAAAGAACTGACATGCAGTGACACTGGTGGATCCTTATGTGGTTTGTTTAGAGGAACAGACATCCAATGACTCTAGCCGTGGTTCATGAAAAGAATAGACATGCAATGACACCGGGTGTGGTTTATGATAAGAACAGACATGCAATGACTTATGTGGTTTGTTTAGAATAACACACATGCAATGACACTGGGTGTGGTTAATGAAAAGAACATATAGGCAATGACACTGGTGGATCCTTATGTGGTTTGTTTAGAAGAACACGCATGCAATGACACTGGGTGTGGTTCATGAAAAGAACAGACAATTAATGACACTGATGGATCCTTATGTGGATTGTTTAGAGGAACAGACATGCAATCACACTAGGTGGATCCATATGTGGTTTATGGAAGTAAAAGACATGCAATGACACTGGCTGTGATTCATGAAAAGAACAGACATGCAATGACATTGGTGGATCCTTATGTGGTTCATGAAAAGAACAGACAGGCAATGACACTGGTGGATCCTTATGTGGTTTGTTTCTAAGAACACGCATGCAATGACACTGGGTGTGGTTCATGAGAAGAACACACACGCAATGACACTGGTGGATCCTTATGTGGTTTGTTTAGAGGAACAAACATGCAATGACACCGGTGGATCCACATGTGGTTTATGGAAGTAAAAGACATGCAATGACACTGGTAGATCCTTATGTGGTTCATGAAAAGAACAGACATGCAGTGAAACTAGGTGTGGTTCGTGATTAGAACAGACATGCACTGACACTGGGTGTGGTTCATGAAAAGAATATACATGCAATGACACTGGTGGGCCCATCCTTATGTGTTTCATGAAAAGAACAGACAGGCAATGACAGTGGTGGATCCTTATGTGGTTTGTTTAGAAGAACACACATGCAATGACACCGGTGGATCCACATGTGTTTATGGAAGTAAAAGACATGCAATGACACTGGTAGATCCTTATGTGGTTCATGAAAAGAGCAGACATGCAGTGAAACTGGGTGTGGTTCATGAATAGAACAGACATGCACTAACACTGGGTGTGGTTCATGAAAAGAACAGACATGCAATGACACTAGTGGGCCCATCCTTATGTGGTTCATGAAAAGAACAGACATGCAATGACACTGGTGGATCCTTATGTGGTTTGTTTAGAAGAACACACATGCAATGACACTAGGTGTGGTTTATGAAAAGAACACACATCCAATGAACTCTAGTGGATCTATCTTGGCAGAATTTGATGTATTCCACGATGTATTTCATTGTACAAGACACTTTCCATTTTTATACTACTCAGTTTTGCCCTTGGTTTTATGTGGTACTACTTAGTTTTGCCCACCCCCCCCCCTCTCTATCTTTCGTAGAAGCCCAAAACTATGCTCACCCTGTCTGCTACTCCTTGATTGGTTGTCATAGTTGTCACGCGGATCGTGCGGACCAACCATTGATTTTGTGCGATCCAAGGATGATCGTTGCACACCTCGTGCTCTTCACAGTACAGCGTGAGACAGCACGGACGTCTCCCTCCGCGAGACTTCTACAGGAAGGAACACGATGTCGTCCATCGAAAAAGTCATCGAGCGGTCATGTCAAGTTTAATCAAGTCTGAAAAGCCTACTACTGCTACTACAACTCATGCACACGGCAACGGGGTCATCGAGTGCACGGTTGTCGACGGGACGCTACAATTTATGGCCACTTGATTTTAATCAGACATATCCCATTTATACGCAGCGCTCTCAATCTCACTTCCAACTGGGCCCTACCGCTAGTAAATTCCATGAGTCAAGGGCCCCCCTCGAGTAGATCTAACGTTGCTAGAAATTAGTTCCGCGCCACTTGCATGCAGTGGAATCGAGGTATGCCATGAGCGTGTTTTCAATGCAGCTCTAAAGTGGAGATCGTGGCTGTTTCGAAAAAAGGGAACCGAAAAAAAGGGTGGAGATCGTGGTAGCCCCCCCCCAGCCCACCACACGTGTCCACTCGAGGACTACGAACGGTCCGGTGTTTATAACCCCCCTCAACCTTCTTCTTCCATGAGCTCGTGTCATTTCCCCCCAGTCTATCTAGTCCCAAGACCCCAATCTACACCTGCCGCGCGTGCCGAATATCCCTCGTTTGCACTACCTCCTTCCCTTGGTGCGCCATGAAGCGTATGCATGGAGAAGATCCGGAAGTGAAGCCAGTTGAAGGCGAAGCAGTAGATAGCTCGGTCGTCACCAAGAAGACGGAGGCGTCTTCTCCGGGCACGAACGCCGCTCGTCGCTGCACCGTCGAGGGTGCGAACTCATCCATCCAGCTAGTAGCCGTCGCCACCAAGCAGCAGGTGGTAGCCGTCGCCGCCAAGCAGCAGTTGGTAGCTGTCGCTGCCGAGCAGCAGGTGGTAGCCATCACCACCGAGCAGCCGGTAGTAGCCGTCGCCGTCGAGCAGCAGGTGGCCGACAACGTCGTGGTGCCAGCGACAAATCTGGATGAGGGGCAAGCGGCAGGCGGAGGCAATCCGGTGATCTACATCGACGACCCCATCGCCGTTCAAGAAATCTTTGACGCAATCGCGGAGAATGATGAGTTCGAGGAGGAGGTCCCTGATGAGGAGTCCGAGGTACTACATTGCTAGCTTCTCTAGTCGCAGCCGTAGTTTTCACTGTTCATACATAGGATTTGCTCAATCGCGTACAGATTCTTTTGCTCTTGAAGTAGGGTAGTATATATATGATTCAATCGGTTGATTGATGCATCTGCCATCTAGTCACAAAACCCCAATTCGTCTAGTCACAAAACCCCAATCTGCTCATCTGCCATCTAGTTGAGTTTGCTAGTTGAGTGTTGATTTCGATACACAGTAGGCCTATAACATTACATTTATATTCCTTACTGAGCCCAATGATTCCATTTTTCCCCAAAATAGTGCAAGGGCATCTGATGGTCTCGTTTTCTTAGGGATGGTTAGTGGTCCTAAGGCAGCAATGCACATAAACAATATAGGTTGTGCTGTTGGTATTTTAGTTCTCCAACTCCATCGCTGAAAAAAATGAGGCCCTAATTTTTTCTCTCATATGGAACCTAAATATATAATATTTGTATTGTTTCTGATCTATGAATGCGTTGTATGATGCATTTGTATATCCCTGAATATTGTTTGGTACGATTACATTTCAATTTCTTATTGTGGCCAATGATTCAAATTTGCCCCAAAGAGAGGCAGACACATTGGTGTCATTTTTTTACAGGGATGAGTGAGCGAACCTGGGGCCATGTACAAGATCAATATAAGCTGTACAATTGTTACTTGGTTCGCTTACGCCATCTCTGTAGAAACTTATGAGGCTGCAATCTTTATTCTACATTCATAGAACTATGATATTTGAATTATCTATTCCATGCATTCATAGTGTATAAGAATTACATTTTAGTTTGTCACTGAGGCCGGTGATTGAAATTTGCCCCAAAAGAGTTCAAGTGGAGACACGTATGATGGTGTCGTGTTTTAGGGATGGGTTGGTGAACCTGAGGCAGCAATGCACACAAACAATATAGGTTGTGATGTTGGTACTTTGGTTCCCCAACTCCATCTCTGAAACAAATTTTGAGGCCCTAGATTTATTCTCATATGGAACTACATATATGATCCTTGAATTGTTTCTGATCTTTTAATGATTGGTATGATGCATATGTATATGAATGGTTTTGACCATAAGTATTTTTAACATGCACCTAAAGATTAATTGTTTGGTTTTTTATTTATAATTACAATATTTAGGCTTGTTTTTGTACCTGACTATGTATATCCCTGAATAATGTTTTGTACGATTACATTTCAATTTCTTATTGTGGCCAATGATTCAAATTTGCCCCAAAAGAGAGGCAGACACATTGGTGTCAGATTTTTTCAGGGACGAGTTAGTGAACCTAGGGCGATATACAACGACAATACAGGCTGTGCAATTGTTACTTGATTCACTCACGCCGTCCCTAAATAAACTTATGAGGCCGCAATCTTTATTCTACATTCATCGAACTATGATATTCAAATTATCTATTCCATGCATTCATAGTGTATAAGAATTACATTTTAGTTTGCCACCGAGGCCGATGATTGAAATTTGCCCCAAAAAAGTTCAAGGGGAGACACGTATGATGGTGTCGTGTTTTAGGGATGGGTTCGTGAACCTAAGGCAGCAATGCACACAAACAATATAGGTTGTGTTGTTGGTACTTTGGTTCGCCTACTCCATCTCTAAAACAAATTATGAGGCCCTAGATTTATTCTCATGTGGAACTACATATATGATCCTTGAATTGTTTCTGATCTTTTAATGACTGGTATGATGCATATGTATATGAATGGTTTTGATCATAAGTATTTTTAACATACACCTGAGGATTAATTGTTTGGTTTTTTATTTATAATTACAATATTTAGGCTTGTTTTTGTACCTGACTATGTATATCCCTGAATAATGTTTTGTACGATTACATTTCAATTTCTTATTGTGGCCAATGATTCAAATTTGTCCCAAAAGAGAGGCAGACACATAGGTGTCAGATTTTTTCAGGGACGAGTTAGTGAACCTGGGGCGATGTACAACAATAATACAGACTGTGCAATTGTTACTTGGTTCACCCACGCCGTCCCTAAATAAACTTATTAGGATGCAATCTTTATTCTACATTTATAGAACTATGATATTTAAATTATCTATTCCATGCATTCATAGTGTATAAGAATTACATTTTAGTTTGTCACCGAGGCCGATGATTGAAATTTGCCCCAAAAGAGTTCAAGGGGAGACACATATGATGGTGTCGTTTTATAGGGATGGGTTGGTGAATCTGAGGCAGCAATGCACACAAACAATATAGGTTGTGCTGTTGGTACTTTGGTTCGCCTACTCCATCTCTAAAACAAATTATGAGGCCCTAGATTTATTCTCATGTGGAACTACATATATGATCTTTTAATTTTTTCTGATCTTTTAATGATTGGTATGATGCATATGTATATGAATGGTTTTGATTATAAGTATTTTTAACATGCACCTGAGGATTAATTGTTTGATTTTTTATTTATAATTACAATATTTAGGCTTGTTTTTGTACCTGACTATGTATATCCCTGAATAATGTTTTGTACGATTACATTTCAATTTCTTATTGTGGCCAATGATTCACATTTGTCCCAAAAGAGAGGCAGACACATTGGTGTCAGATTTTTTAGGGACAAGTTAGTGAACCTGGGGCGATGTACAACAACAATACAGGCTGTGCAATTGTTACTTGGTTCACTCACGCTGTCCCAGAATAAACTTATGAGGCTGCAATCTTTATTCTACATTCATAGAACTATGATATTCAAATTATCTATTCCATGCATTCATAGTGTATAAGAATTATATTTTAGTTTGTCACCAAGGCCGATGATTGAAATTTGCCCCAAAAGAGTTCAAGGGGAGACACATATGATGGTGTCGTGTTTTAGGGATGGGTTGGTGAACCTGAGGCAGCAATGCACACAAATAATATAGGTTGTGTTGTTGGTACTTTGGTTCGCCTACTCCATCTCTAAAACAAATTATGAGGCCCTATATTTATTCTCATGTGGAACTACATATATGATCCTTGAATTGTTTATGATATTTTAATGATTGGTATGATGAATATGTATATGAATGGTTTTGATCATAAGTATTTTTAACATGCACCTGAGGATTAATTGTTTGGTTTTTTATTTATAATTACAATATTTAGGCTTGATTTTGTACCTGACTATGTATATCCCTGAATAATGTTTTGTACGATTACATTTCAATTACTTATTGTGGCAAATGGTTCAAATTTTTCCCAAAAGAGAGGCAGACACATTGGTGTCAGATTTTTTCAGGGACGAGTTAGTGAACCTGGGACGATCTACAACAACAATACAGGCTGTGCAATTGAAACTTGGTTCACTCATGCCATCCCTGAATAAATTTATGAGGCCACAATCTTTATTCTACATTCATAGAACTATGATATTCAAATTATCTATTCCATGCATTCATAGTGTATAAGAATTACATTTTAGTTTGTCACCAAGGCCGATGATTGAAATTTGCCCCAAAAGAGTTTAAGGAGAGACATGTATGACGGTGTCGTGTTTTAGGGATGGGTTGGTGAACCTGAGGCAGCAATGCACACAAACAATATAGGTTGTGTTGTTGGTACTTTGGTTCGTCTACTCCATATCTAAAACAAATTATGAGGCCCTAGATTTATTCTCATGTGGAACTACATATATGATCCTTGAATTGTTTCTGATCTTTTAATGATTGGTATGATGCATATGTATATGAATGGTTTTGATCATAAGTATTTTTAACATGCACCTGAGGATTAATTGTTTGGTTTTTTATTTATAATTACAATATTTAGGCTTGTTTTTGTACCTGACTATGCATATCCCTGAATAATGTTTTGTATGATTATATTTCAATTTCTTATTGTGGCCAATGATTCAAATTTGTCCCAAAAGAGAGGCAGACACATTGGTGTCAGATTTTTTCAGGGACGAGTTAGTGAACCTGGGATGATGTACAACTACAATACAGGCTGTGCAATTGTTACTTGGTTCACTCACACCGTCCCTGAATAAACTTATGAGGCCGCAATCTGATGCAATTATTTGTCATTGTGTTGAGATGAAATGATATATGAACCGATCAAACTATTGCTGAGATGCTTTATCTTTGATATCCACGGATATATTGTCTTACATATACACGTTGTCAATTCTTGAGTTGTAATACAATTCAACCATATGTACGAGTTCTAAGTTATGTTCTTAAAAATTAACAGGAGGATGATGATGAAGTGGACGATAGCAAGGAATCCAGGGACAACAAGAGCCGCTACGTGCTGAGGCAGTTATAGTGTGGGCTAATCCGTTTCCACCTTAGGGGGAGACTGTTTTGCCCATTCTGTGGCAGAGCAATCAACGTGGACCTCAACAGCATGATCCAGCACGCGGAGGGCGTTGGTAGAGGTAGAGGCACAAGCCATAGGCCGATTACATTGGTGCGGCACGCAGCCTACGGCAAATTCCTCTGAAAGTATGTCAGAACTGGCCTGTATCCCATCGACTAGGTTGTCGCTGCCTCCTGCTGATAAACCCCTGCCCTTCTAGGCGTCTCCGTGTCCCGGCCTCCTGCTGTAGCCCCTGCTTTTATTTTGTTCTAGTTAATTATTACATGTGTGTGGAATGTAAGACAATATATCCGTGGTGTCTCTGGTGAACCTTATATATTAATCTACTCCTTTATATGGAGTGCCTTAAAGTTTCTAGTGTTAAATTATATTTACTGATCATGCTCATGCACACTACAAAATATTTCTAGTGCTTGATTATATTATAATTGTCAAGAAATACATCAACAAGTTAAATTGGTCCAAATTTTGTATTGAAGTAACTAAATGTATCACACACATAATAAACTAGAAACTAAAATCTAGTTCAAACACATAATGTATCACCACCACTTGTTGTCGTCCTTGACTTGCTTCCCCTTCAGCCGCTTGATGTCGCCATCGTCCCAAGATCCCTGCTCGTCCTGAAACCGCTTTCTGTCCTCCTCGCGCTTCTTCTCCTGGGCTAGTTTGCAACCAGGGCATAGCTCTCTCGCAAAAAACCCCGCCTTAACCATCCCGATTTTCATGGTAATGAGCTTACTGTACAACTCGTACGCCATGTAGGCGTCTCTAGCTGCATACTCGAGGCGCGCCTGGCTCATCGGCTTCCACTCCCAGTAGTCGTGATCGAGTCGCTTCAATTTCTTCAGTTTTTCATAGGATTTATCGATGATTTCCGCTGCCAGATCACCCATGCCATCCTTCACTGGGTATGATTTGATCTTGTACAGATTTTGGATGTCGATGTGGTGCCCCTCTGGGATTTTTATCAACGCACGAGAAAGCATAATTGTGTCATTTGTGATATCCACGCTAGTGAAAGTTATCTCTTTCCTACACAAGAACTCGACCAGAGCCAGACAACACATCTTAGTTGGTTTACTCCTGCACTTAGATGGTTCTAGGGATGTAAGGGAACAAGCGATGCAGAAGTGGTGATCTCAAATTTAAATTTCACATACCTGCAGAAGTGGTAAACAAGGACCTCCTCATGTATGGCGATTCGCACGACAGCGATCTCTTGTGGAGGATTTTTTCGCTTATTTGCATGGGTGTACTCCAAGTCTAGCCCCAGAAACTTGTGCTTCTCTTTCTCAAGCAATTGCTCAAACCTGGCGAGAGTTGTCTCCACAGTCGCTTCATCATTTGTGTACACCACTATCAAAGTCGTGGTGCCATGGGCAGGGACCAAGTGGGTCTCTGTTGTGCGTTTCCCATCGTCCATGCCTGCAAGGAAATGGGTGAAAGGAACTGCCTGCAAGGAACTGCCTTCGAGAGGAAGAAGAAGATGAACCGACAGTTCCAGAACAGAGGAAGAAGAAGCGCCCAGGAAAAACTGCAGAGGAATGACTGAGGAAGAGGAATGACTGCAGAAGAAACGTGGTAACTGCAACTTTCGGTTCGAGAACTCATCGTGGTTACGTGGAGATCGTGGTAGTGTTGCCGGTTCAACAAGTCGGGCCAGTTCCTGCGAGAATATGAAATTAGCCGTGCATTTTTCTATGCGAGAAATTGAGAGAAGTCATTTATATTTTGTATTTCATAATTAAACACAATGAAGTTGGTACAGTCCAAGAGATTTGAACAAACGAGATTTGCTAGTTTAACATACAACAACACTTACAAGCCTAACATGGCAGAACTTGGAGATCCCTAGAACTTGCGCTACCACAGAGACCTCGGCAGAGGTGGCAGAATTGGTGTGGGTGCAACCACGGCGACGGCGAGCTCGGATTCTAGAGGAGGAAAACAGAACCGAGCATGGTCGACAAGGTGATAGATCTCACCGGGAACCAATTCTCGTCCCCGACCGTGCCATGGGTGCGTCCACGGTGAGGGCGAGCTCCGACTCGGGATGGGGAGGAGAGCAGGGCCGAGCAGCTTCGTCACTTCCCAGCTCTGCGCCATGGCCGCGACCACAGATTGCCGCTTTGGGGAAGAAGACGAGTAATGGAGGCGCCAACGCTGCAAGCCTACAGGGAGGAGAGCTGGGCCGAGCAGGTTCGTCCACGTCCCAGCTCCGTGCCATGGCTGCGACGCCCCACAAATTGCCGCTCCGGGGAAGAAGAAGACGCGTAATGGATGCAGGCGCCAACGCTGCAAGCTTAATTGACACCTAAGCGACGGGAGCGACAGGAGCGACATAACGGTGAGAACTGACAGGGGGCCCAACTTGACGACCGTTAGCCTGATTTTTTGTACTGAAACATAAATTTGAATTCGTGCCAAAAAAGACCCTCTGAGTATTTGGCACGCCAACTATAGTCATCGCGGATGATATCAGGGAACTCGGGTACCGCGTTGCTGGACACTAACTTTCGGGCAAAATGATATTCTCGCGCATTGGCCCTCAAGACTAAAGCGAGCAAGAACCGACTCAAGCAAGGAACGATCTCCACCAGGACAAAGTCCTGTAGTACACAACTCGATTATTGACAAGTGCATGAGGAAAATGCGAGAAACAATTGAAGTTGTGCAAGGAAGATGCTAAAAGGAAGGAGCAGACAATTTGATCCTTGCTCTCGCAGGAAGATGTGCATCGGGCCAAGATTAGGAAGATCAAGGAGATGTGTGATAACTAGTTCTATTTAGCTTAAGCTTCGTGCCTTTTTAAGTTGTAAAATTTGTACTTGTTGACCTAGCGGTCTGAACTATTGGTCCCGGATTCCAGGGAGGAAAAAAATTGCTCTGACTCCGCATTAATTTGTGGAAGAATTTGTGATTTAGATCAATTTCTGCCTCGATTTAGATCTCTGTCCTGGATTGGGAACGTAACCGTGGACCAAAGACACCTTTTCTACTAGTGTATTCTGACACTGGTGGTTTGTTTAAACGTAATCTACGTGGATTGTGTCGCATGCAAATGGCACAACCACAATTTATAAAGTGGAAGCACGTACACCCGGTTACTGGAGATCCGGGAGCTTCGCCAGATCACGAGGATGCAGGAGCGGAGGCGATGAGAGATAGACGGGCTCAAGATTAGGCCAGAAAGTGGTACCCATTTCCTCCTCATCTGGGTATTATCGGTGAGAACATTGTTGTTTATGTTGCCACGTCGTTGTGCAGCATCTGAAATAAGTTGCTACTTCGTGGAGTGTGGCAGCTTAATAATTTATTTATGTGCCACTACATTCCGTCGTATTTGGAGACCTCCTGCCCCTCAGCAATCGTGGAACCGGTGGATCATTGTTTTTAGATAGCAGTGGCACAATCACAATTTCGGATTCAACTACCGACTCGGGCGTTTCCAAACCCTAAGTCGTATTTGGAGACCTCCTGCCCCTCAGCAATCGTGGAACCGGTGGATCATTGTTTTTAGATAGCAGTGGCAAAATCACAATTTCGGATTCAACTACCGACTCGGGCATTTCCAAACCCTAAGTCGCGGTACATTTTACTCAGAGAATGTGGGTAGATTGTTTTGCCCAGAATGTGCCACACACAGAGCAATCAGAATTTAACAGAATTACATATATAGGTTCAAGTTCAACATATTACTATGCATCTTCATTGCCAGCAGCCTTCTTCCGCAGCCTGGGTGCCAAGCCTTCACGTCCAATGGCTTCTTCATTTCCTGCCTTCTTCCTCTTCTCGGTGCCAATTTTCTTAGCTTCACGTACTCTGCATCGCCGGGACAATGGGCACCAGAATCGTGTTCAGCATCATCCTTCCACTCGTTTTTAATTTCTTCGGGTAGCAAAATGACTGACCTGGCAGTCATGTTTCTAACCTTACGGCGCTTCCTGTCAAAGAAACAAGACTATTGCATAACTGCCCAATATCTACAGAGTAAATAAAACAAAAATTACAATTCAGCATAAACATGCGAACCCCAGGCGACCTTTGCTTACCAGGAGCTAATTGCGTTCGAGCACCACCCTGTCCAAGAATAGAAGAGCGACTCCCAGTTGCAGCAGCTTCCACATCCAGTACATCACAATTCAGCTCAAACATGCAATCCGAAGCATACCTTTTCATCAACCCAATTAGCTGACTGTCACACGATATAGGAACATGGATGCCACGTTCATCCATGAAGCTGAACTTTGCAGTCTGCTTCGGCCATACTTCAACATGATTATGCAGAGCAGCAACCATACCAGATATAGTGCAGATCTGCGCAGGCGCTTCTTCCATCGTGAAACAATGGTGTCCATACCTGTTGCCCTTAGAGTCGTACCTATAGAGGACTACAGTAACCAGGTAAGGGGGGTCCACGCAGATCCCACTTGACAGAAAACTGTGGACAAAATATGTTTGTCGGCGATGGGCTAACAAACAATTTGAGGTTCAGTAGCCAGCTAGCAGTTGTAACTAGTGCGAATAGCAAAGAGAAGGGTAGATCACCCGCTTGTAGACAAAACTTCTTCTTTCTTGATAGTAGGATCTGCACCCTCCGAGCTTCTCGGCTCGTCGGCGGCGGAGGCGGGCTAGAGCCTCGCAACGGCGGCTACAGCATGCGCCATTGGAGCTCGGTATCAGCGACTGGGCGCAGCAACTTGGCCCCAGAAGTCAAATGTCCGAAGGGATCGTCCTGCCTGGAGGGTGGATTCCGACGCCACCGGTGCTAGGGGAAAGCTGGGAATGGATTTGTGAAATTGGTCAATGCATCCAATCCACTTAGCTGCTCGATTTTCCTAAGAGGTTGCCGCGTTGGCGCCCGCGTCACAGACAGATAACCGACATGTGGGTCCTGACCGTCTACTTCATGGGGCGGTTTAACGGAATGTTTGTATTTGGCAGGAGTGAGATGAGTTTGCCTCAAAATGGCCCCTCTCAGTAGTTGGCGGCCCAACTTTTCGAAACGCGGTAATTTCAGGCAACTTAGGTACCGCCATGCGCTGGCCTGCCAACTTTGGTACCGCAGACGAACAAGCCCCTATGATAACCCCCCCATTGACGTGCATGCGGCTCCAATCTGGAACGGGCTGTGGGCGATATTCGCAGTGCACGTGTGTAGCAAACACACAGTTTCCTCTGAACACTGGTAGAGCTTCGTCAACATCGGCAGAACTAGGTTCGGGGTTTGTAGGGGGCTCGAGGATGAATGGATGGTTGATTCTCACAAACACTGACCTCCCTTCAAGATTATCCCTTCTGATCCAGTCCGGTGCTACAGCGTCATCCAAATTAAGGGACCTCTAGAAACGTGGCAGCAGAGCAAGGGATAAGAGAGCATCTACAGGATCACCATGACTGTTGGTTCGTGCACCCCTGGTGTGAATCCACAGGATATCCCAGCCAAGCTCTTCCAAGTACCAGCTGCATAATGCAATATCTTCAGCCTTAGCATTGTCACCAGCTTGGATGTTTGCCTATTCTTCAATTACTAGAGCATGTATGAGACACGGGCCTGCAAGTATACATGTGTGTGCATTTCAGTTAGAAAAAGTATCATGAACAATGCAGTTGTAAGTAATTTATAAATTTTACTTTAAAATAACGGGACTCACTCCACTTATTTGGTTCCTAGACAAGAACATCTCAATAGAACCACTGATTAGACTCATGGCAATGGCATTACATTGCTGGTGCAAGATAGTCGTTTCGAAGGATAATCCAGTCCCTGTGACTAGGAAAATCTATGGTAGCAAAAATTTTGTCAAACACCGCCATCGTTTTGTAGTGCTATTGGTTGTCAAATCTGTACGGTTTCTTTGCTATTAGTATCTTCAGTAGCTCGATAATCATGTGCTTGTAGGTGTAAATGCATGGGGGCGGGGAAACATTGCTTACCCGATGGATAAATATCAACACGTTGCGCACATGGCAGCTCGATACGTGCCATACTGTAGATGTTTTGGAGGTACCAACGCCCCTGGTGCTTTGCAATCACAATCCATTCTCCATTGGCACCAACCCAACAATCCTTGTTTTCAAATCCTTCATCATCCCATGTTCCGGGTATGTCATCATCAACTGGTACAAATGCTTCTACTGTTGGATTGTCTAGTGGCATCAGCAACGCGTCAATGCCCTGCAACAGATTTTCTTCATATCTAGGGGCATGCAAGGTGTTTAGCAAAGGGAGGAGTGCTAGCTAGCTTTGCAAAAAAAACTACTATTTGAAAGATGCAGAAACGTGATGAATAAATCATGAATGCATGCAGACAAACACACCAAGGAATAAGGTCTTGTTTGCATTAAAGAAAATGTGTAGAAATAGTTAAGTTTCCTATGCTGGCACTATTCAGCCATTTAGTTCAGTGGAATGGACTAGAGGAAAACACAGGCAATTTTCCTATGATTGATTAACAAGATTAGGGTCCTCTTTCGATCAATGGTTTTTTAAAACGTAGGAATAGGAAAAACACAGGATTGACATGGTAGGTACAGTAAATTCATATAGGAATTAAAAACATAGGAATTTTGTAACAGGTGTCTTTGGATGGTGAATAGGAAACAAATACAAGAGTTTTGCAGGAATATAGTTTGAGCACATTGGACTTCTCAAAGGATAAATAGAATGAGGTTGGAGCTCATGTTTAGATTCTTATGGAATGGAGGGCATATGAACTAAGAAGGGACTCCATAGGAATTTGATATCTTCCAAAATCCTATGGGTTAGAATCCTCCAAAACTCATAGGCAATTCTTCATATCCAACTTGGACCTTATTTTCAAATTCCTACATGCGCAAAGAACAAGAATGAGGTCCCAAGAGACACGATAACATCATAAATATACTCTCCCGCGAGGTTTGACTTTTATTTTACCATGTTTTAAAGTAACCCTATGTTTTTGTATTGATGTAAACCAAACAACCAACTTTTTACAAAAATCTTGTGTTTGTATAACACATGAAACTTAAAATATAATGCCAGCCTTGATTGGCCAATACACCTTCCGTTACGGGTATCAACAATCCTGGTCTTTCTTGTGTTTTCGTATTAGTATTTTTGGAGGAGAGGGGGACACTGAAGCAAAAGTCTTGGGCCCCTTTGGATCGCAGGATTGAGAACACAGGAGTTTCATAGGTTTGCGGGTGAAAATAGGCGATTATAAAACATAGGAAACCTACCTACGTGAATGGCATGATTCGATCTTACGCACGCGATGAGAGTTGAGCCTCAACTAGATGTTCCAATTCCTACGGGATTTAAGCATGGGTGGGGGTTGTAGTTCAAAAGAATTTGGGTACCACGATTCCTTTGATCCAAATGCAATCCATAGGAAAGAATCTAAGGATTCGGATCTTACAAAAATCATGCAAAACGGATTTTTACCTACTCGTCATGGTCTAGTGGCCATGTCTGTGGGTCAGAGTGAAGTAGGGAGGGCAAACCAAGTAGGAGACCAGGATCTTCTGCAATCCCTTGAAGCATGCCAACCATGCCGCGAGCCAGGCAAGCGGTGCTCAAAAGATCGATGTGACCGGTGATGTTGCTCAGAGTTCCATAGTGGAGGTTGCCAAATCCCATTGCCTGGTTGTAGCGCTCAGATATCTTACGCTTCATCGCTCTAGATGTCATTCCGGGGAAGAGTACTGCGGAAGATTAGTCGGGATGGGTTGGCAGTTTCTACCTTTCCGCAAAGGGTGGAGAGGGGCTACGATGGTGCACAAGCGGCCGGAGCGGCAGAGGAAGACGATCAGGGGCGTGCGGTTTCTTAGCCAAAAAAAGATGGGGATGGGCGGTTCTCCTCCGGTTGTAGGATCGACTCCTCCGACCCGGTATATTAGGGCAAAACTAACGCGGGACGTTAATATAGACGCTTATGCAAAAAAGAAATAATACATAAAATTAGATATATTTCTTAAATGCTGCAGCCCGCAATGCTAGCCCCTAGTTTGAGGCGCTACTGTTTTTTCTTGTCGGTAGCTAGGGATAGCAAATCACACCGTGCCGAAGAAAAAAACTTCAAAATTTCCTCATATTTGTTTTTCGTGTGTGGATGGTGATGAGGCACTCAAGAAGAGAGAAAGAACAATTTGTTGAGTGCATATATACTACTCCCTTCGATCCATATAATGTTCTCAGATTTATCTAGATTAGAATGTATATAGTCATGTTTTAGTGCTAGAGTTATCTAATGGTTGGAAACTCTGAGTGGCAACATTTTTAACATGCCGTGATTCACTCATTTATTCCCAAATATAGGAATATCACGGACAGTGGGAGTACAATTTACATCAAGAACCTAAAAATAGAGAAAATTACATAGAGGTCCTTACATTTAGCACGAAGCACCCTAAAATTAAGAAAGGGAAATAGTCAGGTCCGGCTCCTTCTCGAGAGAGCAGCTGATCAAGCCATACTCTTCATACAACTTTCTGTTCAAAATATATGGCCAAATTTGGCGGCATTCAAATTCCTGGACATGGGATCATCATCAACATAAAGTATGATGTTGATTTGGCCATGACCTTGGTTGTTTGGCTTGAAATCCAAGAATGTTCATACTCATCGACAACTAATAATCTTAAATATGTTTAAATTTTACCATTTGCTTTTAGGTTTGAATTTTACACATACGGACGGTGGGAGTACATTTTACATCAGGACCTAAAAAGGTAAAACTACATCGAGGTCCATACATTTAGCACGAAGCACCCTAAAATTAAGCCGATAAAACAGTCATGTTTTGCTCCATCTCATGAGAGAAGCTGATCGGCCCATACTCTTCATACTACTTCCTCTTTGTTTGTTTTCAAAATATGGCCAAATTTGGTGGCATACAAATTCTTGGATATGGGATCACGAATCATCAGCATAAAGTATGATGTACATATGGCCATGACCTTGGTTGTTCATCTTGAAATCCAAGAATGTTCATACTCATCGACAACTAATAATCTTAATTACATTTAAATAATCCAAGAAGGGAAAATAGTCATGTTTGGCTCCTTCTCGAGAGAGAAGCTGGTCACTCCTCCTCTTCACTGCTCTCTCGAGCTGCTTCCTCTGTGCTCATAGTTTCTCTTCTTTCTCTTTGTTTCTTTTCTATAGAAAATACATATTCTTCCTACTTGCTTTACAGAAAATACACTCATGTCACTAAGAAAATTGATTTTTCCCTTTCCTAATGGTTGGAAACTCCAAGTGGTAATATTGTTACCATGCCATGATTCACACCCATTTACTCCCAAATATGGGAACATCACGGATGGTGGGAGTACAATGTACATCAAGGATCTAAAAATGGAGAAAATTACATAGAGGTTCTTACATTTAGCATGAAGCACCCTAAAATTAAGCAAGGGAAATAGTCGGAAGAGGCTCCTTCTCGAGAGAGCAGCTGATCGAGCCATACTCTTCATACTACTTTCTCTTTGTTTGTTTTCAAATATTGGCCAAATATGGTGGCATGAAAATTCCTGGACATGGGATCATCATGAGCATAAAGTATGGTGTAGATATGGCCATGACCTTGGTAGTTCGGCTTGAAATCCAAGAATGTTCATACTCATCGACAACTAATAATCTTAAATATGTTTAAATGTTACCACATGCTTCTAGGTTCGAATTTTAAACGTACGGATGGTGGGAGTACATTCTATAACAACGACCTAAAAAAGGTAAAATTACATCGAGGTCCATATATTTAGCACGAAGCACCCTAAAATTAAGCAGGAAAAATAGTCATGTTTTGCTTCTTGTCGAGAGAAAAGCTGATCAAGCCATACTCTTCATACTACTTCCTCTTCGTTTATTTTCAAAATATGGCCAAATTTGGTGGCATTCAAATTCTTGGATATGGGATCATGAATCATTAGCATAAAGTATGATATAGATATGGCCATGATCTTGGTCGTTCGTCTTGAAATCCAATAATGTTCACACTCATTGATAACTAATAATCTTAAATACGTTTAAATTTCACCACTTCCTTTTAGGTTCGAATTTTACACATGCGGACGGTGGGAGTACATTTTACGTTAAGGACCTAAAAAAGGTAAAATTACATCGAGGTCCATACATTTAGCACAAAGCACCCTAAAATTAAGCAGGGAAAGCAGTCATGTTTTGCTCCTTCTCGAGAGAAAAACTGATCAAGCCATACTCTCATACTACTCCCTCTTTGTTTGTTTTCAAAATATGGCCAAATTTGACAGCATGCAAATGCTTCGATATGGGATCATGAATCATCAATATAAAGTATGATGTAGAGATGGTCATGACCTTGGTCGTTCGTCTTGAAATCTAAAAATGTTTATACTCATAGGCAACTAATAATCTTAAATATGTTTAAATTTTACCACTTGCTTTTAGGTTCGAACTAGCAGAGTGGCCCGCGTAAATATGCAGCCATCATGTGTGAATCTGCATGAAACATATATTTACCATGAACTACAAATTCATCTAATTAACCAATTACCATCTATGTACAATAGAAAGTTGACTCTCTTTCCTATAGAGGGATCATTAGTATTTTGACCTTCTCTATGCGTATATAGTTTAGATATGTTGCCTAACAATTTTTAGTGTTAGAATCTATAGTTTTTTATATATACATATTATTGATGCTTTCCAAGAATTATTGTTTGACCTATAACTATAATGAACACATAACTTTATTACAACATAATTCTCTGTCTCCTTCCCTTAGTTATTACCTAAACACGGGAGAACAAAAACCGAACACATTTCTCATTGTTACAAATACTACAATAATTTCCATGTTGCTTAACACTTTATTATTCAAACGGATTATTATTTCAAATGATATGAACTGAGTCAAAGATCATACATGCCTAACTTAATTTTATATTAGAGTAGATAAAACAATTAAATGTCTATTGGGAACCAAGAGCTTCATTGCCTCTTGGTCGACAGAAATGCATTCTCTCGAGATTGCCATGCATTTTCCACTTATAGGATGGACCCATGTAGTATTCCAGGTGACTGTTCCACGTGACTGCGGTCACTGATGGACCTGATAAAACCTTGAGGAACGAATCTAAAATGTAATATATAGGCAAAAATAACTAAACATATAATACTCTTTACTATAAACTCTGACTGTACGATGTCTTAATTTAAGATATTTATGTAGTTTCATGACAAAATATTCTAGTAACAACAATCAATGCCAGCCTAGAATTTGTCACAAAGTTAATGTTATTTACAAATATGTGGAACATTTTCAGATCAGATAATTATGTGGTAGTACAATGTATTATATCCCTTTATATGCCTAATATTCAACTCTTCACATTTCGACATTTAGGTTTATGTATAATCCTTACAACTCTTCCGAACTAATATAGAGGTGTGATACCCGACATTCGTGCCCTTTAAATTTTTGTCCGACCATGAACAATAGGGGATCCCACAAAAGGTGAAATTAAGTTGGCATATGCAAGCAATAGTAGTGGTTCTCCTTTGAGAGTAACATCTTGGTGATGGCCGGAAGAAGATTCTAGCATTAGTCACCTCTCAACATACGGCATAATCATGAGGTGTGAGAGCAATAAAAGTATCTCATTAATGTTGTCGATGTTCAGAATTGTTGCCATCATAAGAAAAGCTAAGCGAATTGAGTCTGCAATCTTCCATGGACATAGGAATATAAAAAATCCTTTCTAAAAAGACTAAAACCGACTATCCAATAGTTTGATACGACTGAATAATCTTGTGATGTTCTTACATTTTCTCAGGGCCAAAATACAAAGAATATGACCTGTGAGGTAGGAGCTAACCAAGTGTTCTTTGAAGCGAGGAACTGTCACTCACCAGCCTCTCAATAGGATTGTAAGCATAGCAAAGATTGCACCCTTGAGAATCCCTTGGTCCACAATAAGCTACAATACCATGAGCTCATCCCTTTGTATAGAATTTAGTGATCTTGATCTTAGAATGTATAAAGCAAGGAGCATATTATATGTCCATCATCACGTCTTGGGAGGAAACTATACCACCATTCCAAAGCTTGTGGATGCAATGCAGATCAGCATATACACTATAGCAGTATACACATATTTTACCATTTGAGAGTGAACATGTTTTCCACATATTTTAACAAAAAGGAGGTTGACTCTTGTGTAATGGCGATAAACATGTCAGAAATATGATCAAGAAGGTACCTCACTGCAGCAAATATGGCAATCATCAGCGGCTTTCTTTGCAATTCAACTTGCTGAACCAAAAATCTTTTATGCAAGCCACATAGGAAATTCATGTACATTGGTATCACAAACCTTCATATTTGTAAAGAAATATAGGTATGACTTATCGTGATACAAAACAATATTTAGTAGGTAAAAGCACGATAGAGCTCTATCCTCCATCTCACACGGCTCTAAAATACCGTAACATTGTAACAATTGGATATACAAATATCTTTTATGACTTCACTAGATGAAATTAAATTTGTATACCCTATCAAAAGAATGGTTAATAATTTGAAAGTTAATTTTATAATTTCATAATAATATTTATTACAATGATGTCATAAATAATATAGCTCTATAACTACCAAAAATGTTAACTAAATAAAATAGCACTTGTGTCGACTATAGTTTTGTTCATTTTACCCTTTCTGTTGCATGTGACGAAGTACTTAAAACCATAAACGACAGTAGAAAAATATTTGTCATTGCTAGAAAAGCTAGAAGCTAATCGGGAATTATAGCTAGTAATTCTGAATTTAATAAATGTTTATGTGTCCTTAAATTCTACAAAAACAAAATTCATGAATTATCGATTAATTCTTAATATGTAAATGTTTATTTTTCCTTTATTCGTGTGAAAACAAAAAATTATATCACACAAATATCAGTGGTGCTTATTTACCTCAAATTCGAAGTAAGGGCTTAGAAAACATACATCGAGTTCCAGATTGAGTATGCTTAGATAATCTTCATCGTCTTCTAGCAATATTCTGCACCAACATTCTCTGTGCCTATTTAACTCAGACAGGAACTACACAGGCTATGTATGGATGCGGACTTGGAGCTCAAGATAATCTTCACCGTCTTTTTAAAATATTCAGCATCTGGAACACTCATAATTTTGTTGCCAATTTGTGACATATTTTTTCTCTCGCTGCTGCAGCTGCTAGTTCAGGGCAAAAGGATTCAAGATGAGTGCACTTGGTTACAAAGATGTGCTAATTACTCGCCACCAAGTCGAACACAACATCCTGACAGATGAGTTTTATCTCTGCACGGACATACTATTCTCACGTCAAACGACTGAGGCAGGCCGTCGGCGCCCGATTGCCCACTGCTTTCTAGTGCAGGTAATCTCTCTTTTGATCTCCTATCCACTTTGCACGACCTTGCAAAGAACCTTGCCCTTCATCCGCCTGTCCGCCGCGCCCTTCATCTGCGTGGCCACCAGCGTACTTGTGTGTATGCATTGCTTTCCTTTTTCATCTGACATCAGCGCCAAAGACTAGATTATTATTGACTATTGAGCCACCGGGCAAACAGGTTGCTGGTGGATGGGCAAGTGACTAGTGACGCCTTGAGTGCATGACTCATCTGACCTAGCCACCGCCTGTTTCCACTACCTCATCGCGTGAGTAGATCGATCTCCATCTCCGAGCTTTATCAATCTCTGTTTTTCCTGATTTTTATGGAGAATACCATAACGGCGCAAGAGAGGATCAGAGCAACCTCAAGAGAAAGGACTTGCATGGCAATTAGCTACTCCCTCCGATCTAAATTAGTTGACTTAGATTTGTCTAGATTGACAAAACCAAATCAACTAATTTCGATCGGAGGGAGCAGTTGTAATCATCGATCTGACCTAGATGTGGGATACCACGATGAGGCAAATCGTGCGGGATGCATGTGCACTGGTGCTGGTCTGCTACACCATGGAAACCAAAACTGAACTCTAATCTGCCGATGTACATGCACGGCAGTTTGTACGGCGCAGAGACGGCGGACGGGGCGGGACGGCGGCTTGCGTATGTCGAGAACCTTAGTTTTCTTTTCATCAATTAGCTAGTTGCAATATCAACAAAGGGGTACTGGAAAATTATGTAGGGCATTGGTGGGTAATTGTCTTTTAACTTCCATGTCAATGGATTAGTTGTAAGAACTATTGGCTATTATTGGTTGTCTAGTCAAACAAATGGCCAGATGTTTCTATTTTTTTGAGATTTTCTAGTCTATTTCTCTTTTTTCTGGTAGCCCGTGATATACTTTTAATATATAATAGATTTTACATGGTGGTGGGATTATATTTTACATCAAGGACCTAAAAAAGGTAAAATTACATCGAGGTCCATACATTTAGCATAAAGAACCCAAAAATTAAGCAAAAAAAATAGTCATGTTTTACTCCCTCTCATGAGAGAAGTTGATCGAGCCATATTCTTCATACTACTTCCTCTTTGTTTTTTTCAAAATTTGGCCAAATTTGGTAGCATGCAAATTCTTGGATACGGGATCACGAAACATCAGCATAAAGTATGATGTACATATGGCCATGACCTTGGTCATTCGTCTTGAAATCCAAGAATGTTCATACTCATCGATAAATAATAATCTTAAAGACATTTAAATTTTACAACTTGCTTTTAGGTTTGAATTTTACACGGATGGTGGGAGTATATTTTACATCAAGGACCTAAAAAGGGTAAAATTACACCAAGGTCCATACATTTAGCACGAAGCACCCTAAAATTAAGTAGGGAAACAGTCATGGTTTGCTCCTTCTAGAGAGAGAAGTTGATCGAGCCATACTCTTCATACTACTTCCTCTTCGTTTGTTTTCAAAATATGGCCAAATTTGGAGGCATGCAAATTCTTTGATAGGGGATCATGAATCATGAGCATAAAGTATGATGTAGATATGTTCATGACCTTGGTCGTTTGGCTTGAAATGCAAGAATTTGCATATTCATTGATAACTAATAAGCTTAAATACGTTTAAATTTTACCACTTACTTTTATGTTTGAATTTTACACGTACGGTGGGAGCATAGTTTACCTCAAGGACCTAAAAAAGGTAAAATTACATCGAGGTCCATACATTTAGCACAAAGCACCCTAAAATTAACCAGGGAAAACAGTCGGATTCAACTCCTTCTCGAGAGAGAAGTTGGTCGGGTCATACTCTTTATACTACTTTCTCTTCGTTCGTTTTCAAAATATGGCCCAATTTGGCGGCATGCAAATTCTTGGATATGGGATCGTGAATCATCGATATAAAGTATGATATAGATATGGCCATGACCTTGGTCGTTCGGCTTGAAATCCAAGATTGTTCATAGTCATTCACAACTAACCTTAAATTTGTTTAAATTTTACCAGTAACTTTTAGGTTTGAATTTTACACCGATGGTGGGAGTACATTTTATTCAAGGATCTAAAAGCGGGAAAATTACATCGAGGTCCATACATTTAGCACGAAGTACCCTAAAATTAAGCAAATAAAATAGTCGGGTTCGGTCCCTCTCGAGAGAGCAGCTGATCGAGCCATACTCTTCATAGTACTTCCTCTTTGTTTGTTTTTATTAAGGACCTGAAAGGGGAAAATTACATCGAGTTACATAAATTTAGCACGAAGCATGCCTAAAACTTAAGCAAAGGAAAATAGTCGGGTTCGGATCCATCTCGAGAGAGAACCTAATCAAGCCATACTCTTCATCCTATTTTCTCTTTGTTTGTTTTCAAAATATGGCCAAATTTTGTGGCATGCAAATTCTTTGATATGGGATCATGAATCATCAACATAAAGTATGATGTATATGTCCATGACCCTGATCGTTCGGCTTGAAATGCAAGAATGTTCATACTCATGAACAGCTAATAAGCTTAAATGCATTTTAATTTTACTAGTTACTTTTATGTTCGAATTTTACACAAATGGTGGGAGTACATTTTACAGCAAGGAGCTAAACAGGGGTAAAATTATATCGAGGTCTATAAATTTAGCACGAAGCACCCTAAAATTAAGCAAGGAAAATAGTCGGGTGCGGCTCCTTCTCGAGAGAGTAGCTGATCGAGCCATAGTCTTCATACTACTTTCAATTTGTTTGTTTTCAAAATATATGGCCAAATTTGGTGGCATGAAAATTTCTGGACATGGGATCATCATCAGCGTAAAGTATGATGTAGATATGGCCATGACCTTGGTCGTTCGGCTTGAAATCCAAGAATGTTCATACTCATCGACCACTAATAATCTTAAATACGTTTAAATATTACCACTTGCTTTTATGTTCGAATTTTACACGTACGGACGGTGGGAGTAAATTTTACATCAAGGACCTAAAAAGGTAAAATTACATTGAGATTCATACATTTAGCACGAAGCATCCTAAAAGCAAACAGGGAAAACAGTCATGTTTTGCTCCTTCTCAAGAGAAAAGCTGATCGAGCCATACTCTTCATACTACTTTCTCTTTATTTGTTTTCAAAATATAGCCAAATTTGGTGGTATGTAAATTCTTGGATATGGGATCATGAATCATCAACATAAAGCATGATGTAGATATGGCTATGACATTGGTCGTTCGTCTTCAAATCCAAGAATGTTCATAATCATCGACAACTAATAATCTTAAATAATTTTAAATGTTACCGCATGCTTTTAGGTACGAATTTTACACGTAGGGACGATGGGAGTACATTTCACCTCAAGGACCTAAAAAGGTAAAATTACATCGAGATCCATACATTTAGCACGAAGCACCATCAAATTAAGCTGGGAAAATAGTCATGTTTTGCTTCTTCTCGAGAGAAAAGCTGATTGAGCCATACTCTTCATACTACTTTCTCTTTGTTTGATTTCAAAATATGGCCAAATACGGTGGCATGCAAATTCTTGGATACGGGATCATGAATCATCGGTATAAAGTATGATGTAGATATGGCCATGATATTGGTCGTTCATCTTGAAATCCAAGAATGTGCATACTCATCGACAACTAATAATCTTAAATACCTTTAAATTTTACCACTTGCTTTTAGGTTTGAATTTTACACGTACGGACGGTGGGAGTACATGTTACATCAAGGATCTAAAAAATATAAAATTACATCGAGGTCCATACATTTAGCACGCACCACCCTAAAATTAAGAAGGGAAAACAGTGATGTTTTTTCTCCTTCTCGAGAGAAAATCTGATCGAGCTCTACTCTTCATACTACTACCTCTTTGTTTGTTTTCAAAATATGGCCAAATTTCACGGCATGCAAATTCTTTGATACGGGATCATGAATGATCAGCATAAAGTATGATGCAGATATGTCCAGGATCCTGGTCATTCGACTTGAAATACAAGAATGTTCATATTCATTGACAACTAATAAGCTTAAATATGTTTAAATTTTACCACTTGCTTTTATGTTCGAATTTTACATGGACGGTGGGAGTATATTTTACAGCAAGGACCTTAAAAAGGTAAAATTACATCGAGGTCCATACATTTAGCACGAAGCACCCTAAAATTAAGCAGGGAAAACAGTCGGGTTCGGTTCCTTCTCGAGAGAGCAGTTGGTCGAGCCATACTCTTCATATTACTTCCTCTTCGTTTGTTTTCAAAATGTGGCCCAATTTGGCGGCATGCAAAATCTTGGATATAGGATCATGAATCATCGATATAAATTATGATGTAGATATGGCCATGACCTTGGTCGTTCGGCTTGAAATCTAAGATTGTTCATACTTATTCACAACTAAGCTTAAATACGTTTAAATTTTACCACTTGCTTTTGTGTTCGAATTTTACATGGACGGTGGGAGTATATTTTATAGCAAGGACCTTAAAAGGGGTAAAATTACATCAAGGTCCATATTTTAGCATGAAGCACCCTCAAATTTAGCAGGGAAAACAGTCATGTTTGGCTCCTTCTCGAGAGAGAAGCTAATCGAGCCATACTCTTCATACTACTTCCTCTTTGTTTGTTTTCAAAATATGGCCAAATTTGGCGGCATGCAAATTCTTGGATATGGGATCATTAATCATCAACATAAAGCATGATGTAGATATGGCCATGACCTTGGTCGTTCGTCTTCAAATCCAAGAATGTTCATACTCATCGACAACTAATAATCTTAAATAATTTTAAATTTTACCACTTGCTTTTAGGCACAAATTTTACACGTAGGGACGGTGGGAGTACATTTCACCTCAAGGACCTAAAAAGGTAAAATTACATCGAGATCCATACATTTACCACGAAGCACCATCAAATTAAGCTAGGAAAACAGTCATGTTTTGCTCCTTCTCAAGGGAAAAGCTGATTGAGCGGTACTCTTCATACTACTTCCTCTTTGTTTGCTTTCAAAATATGACGGCATGCAAATTCTTGGATATGGGATCATGAATCATCGGCATAAAGTATGATGTAGATATGGGCATGATCATGGTCATTCATCTTGAAATCCAAGAATGTACATACTCATCGACAACTAATAATCTTAAATACCTTTAAATTTAACCACTTTCTTTTAGGTTCAAATTTTACAAGTACGGATGGTGGGAGTACATGTTACATCAAGGACCTAAAAAATGTAAAATTACATCGAGGTCCATACATTTAGCACATACCACCCTAAAATTAAGCAGGAAAAACAGTGATGTTTTGCTCCTTCTCGAGAGAAAATCTGATCGAGGCATACTCTTCATACTACTACCTCTTTGTTTGTTTTCAAAATATGGCCAAATTTGGCGGCATGCAAATTCTTCGATATAGAATCATGAATGATCACCATAAAGTATGATGTAGATATGTCCAGGACCCTGGTCATTCGACTTGAAATACAAGAATGTTCATATTCATTGACAACTAATAAGCTTAAATATGTTTAAATTTTACCACTTGGTTTTATGTTCAAATTTTACACGGTCGGTGGGAGTACATTTTACACCAAGGACCTAAAAAATGTAAAATTACATCGAGGTCCATATATTTAGCATGAAGAACTCTAAAATTAAGCAGGAAAATAGTAGGATTCGGTTCCTTATCGAGAGAGCAGTTGGTCGAGCCATACTCTTCATACTACTTCCTCTTTGTTTGTTTTCAAAATATGGCCCAATTTGGCGGCATGCAAAATCTTGGATATGGGATCATGAATCATCGATATAAATTATGATGTAGATATGGCCATAACCTTGGTTGTTCGGCTTGACATCCAAGATTGTTCATACACATTCACAACTAAGCTTAAATACGTTTAAATTTTACCACTTGCTTTTGTGTTCGAATTTTACACGGACGGTGGGAGTATATTTTACAGCAAGGACCTAAAAAGGGGTAAAATTACATCAAGGTCCATATTTTAGCATGAAGCACCCTAAAATTTAGCAGGGAAAACAGTCATGTTTGGCTCCTTCTCGAGAGAGAAGCTGATCGAGCCATACTTTTTATACTACTTCCTCTTTGTTTGTTTTCAAAATATACCCAAATTTGGCGGCATGCAAATTCTTAGATATGGGATCATGAATCGTCAACATAAAGCATGATGTATATATGGCCATGACCTTGGTCGTTCGTCTTTAAATCCAAGAATATTCATACTCATCGACAACTAATATTCTTAAATAATTTTAAATTTTACCACTTGCGTTTAGAGACGAATTTTATACGTAGGGACGGTGGGAGTACATTTCACCTCAAGGACCTAAAAAAGGTAAAATTACATCGAGATCCATACATTTACCACGAAGCACCATCAAATTAAGCTGGGAAAACAGTCATGTTTTGCTCCTTCTCGAGAGAAAAGCTGATTGAGCAATACTCTTCATACTACTTCCTCTTTGTTTGTTTTCAAAATATGGCCAAATATGGCGACATGCAAATTCTTGGATATAGGATCATGAATCATCGGCATAAAGTATGATGTAGATATGGCCATGATCATGGTCGTTCATCTTGAAATCCAAGAATGTACATACTCATCGACAACTAATAATCTTAAATACCTTTAAATTTTACCACTTGCTTTTAGATTCGAATTTTACATGTACGGATGGTGGGAGTACATGATACATCAAGGACCTAAAAAAAGATAAAATTACATCGAGGTCCATACATTTAGCACATACCACCCTAAAATTAAAAAGGGGAAACTGTGATGTTTTGCTCCTTCTCGAGAGAAAATCTGATCGAGCCATACTCTTCATACTACTACCTCTTTGTTTGTTTTCAAAATATGGCCAAATTTGGCGGCATGCAAATTCTTCGATATGGGATCATGAATGATCAGCATAAAGTATGATGTAGATATGTCCATGACCCTGGTCATTCGACTTGAAATACAAGAATGTTCATATTCATTGACAACTAATAAGCTTAAATATGTTTAAATTTTACCACTTGCTTTTATGTTCGAATTTTACACGGACGGTGGGAGTACATTTTACAGCAAGGACCTAAAAAAGGTAAAATTACATCGAGGTCCATACATTTAGCACGAAGAACCCTAAAATTAAGCAGGAAAATAGTCGGATTCGGTTCCTTCTCGAGAGAGCAGCTGGTCGAGCCATACTCTTCATATTACTTCCTCTTCGTTTGTTTTCAAAATATGGCCCAATTTGGCAGCATGCAAAATCTTGGATATGGGATCATGAATCATCAATATAAATTATGATGTAGATATGGCCATGATCTTGGTCGTTCGGCTTGGAATCCAAGATTGTTCATACTCATTCACAGCTAAGCTTAAATACGTTTAAATTTTACCACTTGCTATTGTGTTCGAATTTTACATGGACGGTGGGAGTACATTTTACAGCAAGGACCTAAAAAGGGGTAAAATTACATCAAGGTCCATATTTTAGCACGAAGCACCCTAAAATTGAGCAGGGAAATCAATCATGTTTGGCTCCTTCTCGAGAGAGAAGCTGATCGAGACATACTCTTCATACTACTTCCTCTTTGTTTGTTTTCAAAATATGGCTAAATTCGGCGGCATGAAAATTCTTGGATATGTGATCATCATCAGCATAAAGTATGATGTAGATATGGCCATGGCCTTGGTTGTTCATCTTGAAATCGAAGAATGTTCATACTCATCGACAACTAATAATCTTAAATACATTTAAATTTTACCACTTACTTTTAGGTTCAAAGTTTACACAAGCAGTGGGAGTACATTTTACATCAAGGACCTAAAAAAGGTAAAATTACATCAAGGTCCATACATTTAGCACGAAGCACCCTAAATTTAAGCAGGGGAAACAGTTATGTTTTGCTCCTTCTCGTGAGAGAAGCTGATCGAGTCATAATCTTCATACTACTTCCTCTTCGTTTGTTTTCAAAATATGGCCAAATTTGGCAGCATGCAAATTCTTGAATATGGAATCTTGAATCATCAACATAAAGTATGATGTAGATATGGCCATGACCTTGGTTGTTCAGCTTGAAATCCAAGAATGTTCATACTCATCGACAACTAATAATCTTAATTACATTTAAAATTTTACCACTTGCTTTTAGCTTCGAGTTTTACACGGGCAGTGGGAGTACAGTTTATATCAAGGACCTAAAAAGGGGAAATTACATCGAGGTCCTTACATTTAGCATGAAGTACCCCAAAATTAAGCAAGGAAATAAAATATTCGGGTTCGGCTCCTTCTCGAGAGAAGCTGATCAAGCCATACTCTCATATCGCTACTTCCTCTTCATTCGTTTTCAAAATATATGGCCACATTTGTCGGCATGCAAATTCTTAGATATGGGATCATCATAAGCATAAAGTATGATGTTGATATGGCCATGACCTTGGTCGTTTGGCTTGAAACTCCAAAAATATTCATACTCATTGACAACTAATAATCTTAAATATGATTAAATTTTACCACTTGCTTTTAGGTTCGAATTTTACATGGACGGTGGGACTAGATTTTACATCAAGGACCTAAAAAGGTAAAATTCCATCAATGTCCATACATTTAGCACGAAGCACCCTAAAATTAAGCAAGGAAAATAGTTGGCTGGGTAGCTTGAGAATTCATAAAACTTGGTAATCAATAATAAGTGTATCAAGGTCACGCTTTGTCTGAAAACTAGGGTTGTTGGTGTGGTACTCTGAGCCATTTTTCTTCGTACTTGCTTACAAAAAAAGATTGTCGCTTTTAAAACTGAAAAAGTTTTATTGTTCCTATAAGTTGGAAATGTGGATGCCACCATTTTTCAGCTTGCCAAGATGCACACATCCACCAAATATGGGAACATTACAATACAATATGATCTGCATATGGTTGTTACCTTTGTCGTTCGGCTTGAAACCCAAGAGTGTTCATACACTATGGGCCATATATTGTGTAACTATTTTTTTGTAATTTATGATGACTCACGGTTATTAATTATTTTTCAGTGCAAATAGTAGTAAACGCAAGAGGACGCCATGAACAAGGCTTCATTTTTAGGGTTTTCATTACTTTCGTTCATAGCTAGTGAGCATCAAATTATCAACATGCATATTCGTAGCAAGAACTTTAATCCTACAGAACTCTCATTGGTTTTTGAAGTATTGACCGCCTCGGTACCATAAAGACTCAAAGGATGTTTATATCTTTTTAAGAGCATTCTATCATGTTTACTTGTAGTTCAAATTTGAAAATGATTTTTTATTACTAAATTTTGGAAACTCCTAGTACTAGTAGTATTATTGTTCACCATGCCAAGATGCACTCATCTACCAAATATGAGAACATTACCATAAAGTATGTTGTACATTTATAAGGCCATTTAGCTTGTCTTTTGTCCTGAAGCCTAAGGATATGTTCATACATGGCAGACCATATTTTCAATTAGTTTGTTTTTTATATGTGAACTCTCTTGATAATAATCATTTTTAACGGCAAGTAGTACAAGTCAGAGGTCATCGTGCAATGTTTTTTGCTTCAAATAAAAGTCAAATTTTGTACATGCAAATTCTTAGCAAGAAGTGGAATTCAACAAATTCATTGGTTTTCAATATATTGACAGTCTGGGTGGGTACCTTCAAAAGATACTTGTATAACTTTAAGAGCAATCTACTACTTACTTATAGTTCAAATTTTATCAAACGTTGATAAATCAGCTTAAATTAGTTTAAGAGTGTGAAGTTTGCTAGGAAACCTTCAGAACTCAAAAAACTTCGTAATCGTAAGTGAAACATGTTTAAACTTTGTCTAGAAAGTGGGCTTATGGCATTCCGAGGCATATTCCCCGTGCTTGCTCTCAAGAAAATAAATCCCAGGAAAATAATTATCTTCTTAAAGTTTATGATAAATCGGGGTGCTTTTTGTGTGAGGTGTAATAAACATACATATATCGTTCATCTGACACTTTAAAATAAACTCTTCGATGGACATTTAGTTATGTGAATGAAACAGCAAATCTTATGTACAAACAAGTTAAGTTCAAAAACAAGTATATTACGACCAAATAAAGCCTTCACAAATTCAATATGCGACAGACTAATATTTTGGTACCTTTGTGTAAACATTGACATTTCATATGAAATAGGTCTCTTACATCCCAGCTACATGCATCCAAAAAGTATTTTGGGTGGAAAATGTCGTTAGTATCCAGTTTTTAGCATCATTCAATCTTTGTGTGTGAATGGGAACAATGAAATTTGGGGACCACTTGTAAGTATTGCTATCAATGAGGTTAAATCGGTCATTACATGACTAACTGGCCAAATTTGTGCGTATTAGGCCAAAAAATGTTAAAATGTGAAAAAATGATGTCCACCAAGTTTTTTTTGCAAAAGTGCGATGAAACAATGGTGGATCGTGCAATTTCGTCTATCTAAAAAAAGTTTTATACTACCATGGAGGGTAATACAAAGTATTGTACTGTACTTACTACTAGTAAAACAGGTACCAGATGGAAGATTGAAACCTAAAGGGTACCCACTATTTTAGTCGGTTTAAAGAAATGAACTAGTTTGTTAAAAAGTGATGATATGTGAAATGTAGTTTTTTGTAGTACGGTACTACTAAAACGGATAGAGGGTTACTCACTCCCATTCTCTAACTCCTCCCCCACCATTCCCTCTCTCGCTATCACTTTCCCACACTCACCTCACAACTCTCAGTCGTTAACCCAGCCATTGCTTCGATGAAACCAATGCCAAAACCTTTGTCTGTGGTTGAGTTGGACTCCTCATCAAGCTCTGCTTCAGAGCTGCAGGTGGATTGTTTGATTCCGCCGGCCATAGCACCCTCTCTGAAGCGTCCTTCGCCTTTCGCGTGTGTGCAGGTCGTGCCCAAGATGAGGTGTCCGTCGCCCTTAGGGTTTTGGCCAGCCACGTCGAAACCCTCATCGCCCGTCGAGCGGTCATCCAAGCCTCTGGCATCGCGTGTGTTGGGACCAAATGCTCATGCGGCGGCGGTCGCGTCCTTTTCGTCTGTAGGTTGGACTCTCATTTACAATGTGCCAAATTTCGGAGTGTATGTGGTGAAACCCCTATCAGTGGCTCCCCCTTCATCAATGATTTTTGTATGCTTCTTCGATGTATGTGGCTAGTTCTTCGTCAGTGGTGCCATGTTCATCTGCTTAACCCATCGACCCCTGTGCAATTTCACGCCCCCAGCTGCAATGAGGTTAGATCTGGAGGATTGGGGCTTTAACCCAAATCCAATGTGCATCTAGTTAGATTTTTGCAATGTGTACTGCAGGTCCTTTGTTGAACTGCTTAGTTATATGTCATATTATTGATAATTGTCTTTTGTGCTGTTCTTTATATGTCATATTCTTGATAATTGTCTTTTGTGCTATTCTGCTTAGTTATGGAATATTCTTGATGACGATGATGCAGGGTTCTGTTTTGGTACTTAGATGATGCATTGTGCTGTTTAGGAATTTGCCATGACGCGTTGTGTTGTTTTGGCATTTTTTATGATGCATTGTGTCTTGTCTCCTCACTGTGTTTTTTGTCCATTTTGATTTGTGTTCTGCTATTTAGAATTAAATGATATGCCTTCTAGCTGTTCAGATTATTTCAATGACCCATCAATTTAGGTAATTTTGATTGTGCAGACAATGTTTATTAAATTTAATTACATGATACCTTGATCTGTTTTGGTATTTTTGATGATGCGCTGCATATATGCTATATTGTCTATCCAGTTAATGTATTGTGTTGTTTTATCCATTCAGATTATGCATTGTGTTGTTTAATCAATCTAATTAAATGGTATGCATTCTAGTAACTGTTCAAATAATTTTGAGGACCCATTGGGTTAGGTGATTCTGATGATGCGTTGTGCTCTGTAGGCAATTTAATGTACCTGATACCTTGTGCTGTTTACGTAATTTTGATGGTGCAATAATGCATTGTGATCTTTAGTCAATTTATACAATGCATTGTGGTGTTTTGGTAATTCCAAAGGACTGGCGCAATAGTAATTTTCATGTAGGACGGCCTAGTTGTAATGCCAAACTTAGACTGCATTCTTGATCGAACTGCTCCGTCTCTAGGTGGATATGAAGATGATCTCCCCATCATACCAAGGGATTTGAAGCTACCGGGCAGGAGAGTGGAGGCCTTGGAAAGGGCAAGTGCTGCCAGGTTGGTCGCTAGTTCTGCCAAACCGAGAAGACGCCCTAGGTTGTTTAGACACCATGCCACCGCGCATCGTCCTAGGCACTTCTACATCCAGTTAGTCTAGCATGACTTGTATATGCTTATCATCCTGACTTACTTCAAGCCTTACATGAAGGGAGGCCCCTACCCACAACTAGTAGTGGTCCAAGCATGTGAGGAATGCGAGTGGGTTGTCCATGCCAACCGCAACAAAGACTAGATCGTCATGGACAAAGAGTGGGCTACCTTTGCTACTTTCCATGAGCTAAAGGAAGGTGACTGCCTTATGTTCAAGGTCACCATAGACGGGTTCAATATGAAAATCTACGACCGCATCACCTCCTGCCGGAAGGTGTTCGTATATCATGAGCACGCACATCTTGATTAAGAGCCTCTTTGGATTGAATGATTTTCAAAGGAATTTTGGAGGAATTCGACCCATAGGATTTTTTTTTCATAAGGAATCCCTTTGGATGAAAGGAATCATACCTCCAAAATTCATAAGGATTGCATTTATACACCCCCAATCCCATAGGAATTTCAATATCCACTTTTTTACACTCATTCGCGTAGGATTGAGGCAATTTTCCTACGTGTTTCCTGTGTTTCATCGAAATGACGTTAAGCCTACATATTTCCTCTGTTTTGTACCTCCGACCCTATTATCCTGTGTTTTGAAATTCTGTGATCCAAAGAAAGTTATTTCCTCTGTTTTGCAATCCATTGTTTTGTACCTGTGACCGAGTCAAATTCCTGCATTTTTAAATCCTGTTATCCAAAGAAGCCCTAAGTATTTTAAGTTTGCCATTCGATCTTTTGACGACCGTTTGTGATGCTTATGCGTCAAGCCCTAAGTATATTCAATGTGACTACTACTACTACTACTACTACTACTACTACTACTACTACAACTGCTACTACTACTGCTACTACTGTTGTTGCTATTGCTACTACTGTTGTTGTTGCTGCTACTACTGCTACAACTGCTTCTACTACTACTACTGCTACTACTACTACTACTACTACTACTACTACTACTGCTACTTCTACTTCTACTACTGCTCCTCCTCCTCCTACTACTACTACTACTACTACTACTACTACTGCTGCTGCTGCTACTACTGCTGCTACTGCTACTACTACTACTACTACTACTGCTACTACTACTACTACTGCTACTACTACTACTACTACTACTACTACTCCTACTACTACTACCTACTCCTCCTACTCCTACTGCTACTACTACTCCTCCTACTACTCCTACTCCCATCACATCGCTACTCCCCTCACACTCCTACTACTATCACACTACTACTACTGCTGCTACTACTACTACTACTACTACTAGATTGCTCGAAGACCGGCGACGAGACCCATACCTTAACATTTTGCTTCCACTATTCACTCTCCTCTCTCCTCCTACTAGTACTTCCTCGCTCCGCCTTCACAGAAACCATTTTATTTCACTGCTCCTCCCTTTCTTCTCTACTTCTTCATCCAGCAATGTCAAAAAATATCATGTGTCATCGGAAGAACATCAACATGGCGGTGGTTAGAGCCATGGAGAAATCCCGCTGGTAGGGTGACCTGCAGGCTCGGATCGAGACAGGAGACCAGCCATGGGGCAAGGGCTCGTCTTCACGCATGTATCCGAAGAGCGGCTATCATGGGGACCAAGAGTCCGGGTAGGTTTGTACTTCCGTTGATTCCTAGGTTGTCTACTCCTAATATTCAATCGTCTCTATACATCTTCTAGGTCAGGCGGCTCGAGCATCGGATTTTCCACCCCATGGATCGATAGCATGATGGATATATCTAACGTGTATGATGATGTCATGCCCAGTCTTGGTCGAAGAAGAGAGCTACTATAGTCACTATACATGTATTGGCATTTTATTTTTTTCTCTACATGCACTCCATGCTCTCTTACTGATGATGCATTTCCATGTAGGAAGTTAGGGCGAGAATCTCGTCCAAAGTAGATGAAATCAATAGTCATAACATCAATATTTTGCAAGAAAACTTCGAGCTCAACCTAGAGTGTGATCGCCTCCGAGCCGATTTAGCTTTTCAAATGAAGCTCGCACAATCTTACGAGCGTGACTCCTCGACGCTTCGCGCGGAGTGCGAAAATTTGAAGAAGGAAGTCACGGAGCTCTGCAACCAGCAGCTACCATTGCGGATATCGTCCAGGTCACGCCCCGCTAAGTAGGAAGAGAGAAGCCATCTCATGTTGGCCATCAAGGTCACAACCATTATGGAGGTCGTCAAGGCCCTGCCTCCGCAGGGAAGCCACAGTGTTGCAATCGCCAAACCTTAGAGTAGGAACTAGGAAGCGAGAGGACTTCTCGGTCTGGCCCTCTTTTTTATTTCTTTTGGGTGCATGGATCATTTTTACTCATCCGTCTTCGCATAATTATATTGCACCCTTAACAATCGAATGCGCTATATGGAGCTTTTGTAATGATATACTTATTGTATAGTAGTCACTGTTTAGTGTACATATACATTCAAATTTAGTTAAATATGTGACATCCTTTTTAATTAGGTTGGAGGGCATTTTCAGAAATATTAGGATGGAGGGAGAATATGTCTGATAAATCAAAATATTTAAATCGTCAATGAGTGATCTTTAAATTTGGTCATACTTTCTACTTTGTCAGATGTGTAGGGATCCAGTGTCTAGTATACTTATCATTTGTCCTGTCTCCCCTATATGTGTCCCCTACATTGATGAGTGAGTTATTGGGTGATTTTTTTGCTCTTCCCTATTAAAATATTGTGGATATGAAATAGGGGAGATAATATAGGGTTGCTGCTAGAGATAAGCAAAATTTAGGAAAAGAATCTTTTTAGGCTAGTCATAGTGCAAATAACTTCACGAGTAACTAAGGGTCCAACTCAGTAAAATTGCTTATGTGGCAGTGAGTTATTCACACATACCAAGCTAAAATGAGTCTATTACCTAATAAATGAACTACTCCTATATTAACATAGACTAATAACTTATGCATGTTATAGTCTAGTTTAACTTACAAGTTTTGTTCAACCTTGTTCTCTTCTCTGATTCCTTTTTCATTTCTTTATTGCAGTATACATTGTGTATAGTAGTACTAGAATCACCTCAAGGAATCTTTTTCTTACTCAATTGCTCTACCATTTATACATATATACTATTAGGAGGCGCGGTGTCTATCTAGAAAAGAAAATGCACCGTCAGCGTCAGGGACACCCAACTATTGTCTGGAATACTTTGGGTCACAAGAACAGGTACCTCTATAGTATACCCAGAGACACCCAACTATTCCTTGCATAGTCATTCGCGCCAGAGCCTTCGCAGGGATGGTATCCGCTTTGACCCATAGATTTCGGATTGGACGGACAAGATCGCTAGATGCTGAACTTTGTCTCCCTGGATGATGTTCCTACTACTACTACTACGTAAAATACACTTCTAAAACAACAAATATAACTATGCTTTTGAGTTACTAGTCTGATTTCATTACAAGTCTGGTTATGACTGCAAACTACAGTATGTGTGAGTTGCATTGATTAACGAGAGTTATCAGTGGACGGGGGCCTCGACCGCACACAAAAAAGGTTTGTCACTCAATAAATTGTGCGCACATCCATGCAACTCAGTAACTAGACTGTTGTCAACGTATATACGGAGAGAATACGAGTAATACAATGATCAACCCAATAGAATCCACTCATTACTACACAATGCATGCAACTCAGTATCCTAATAATATCATGCACGTAATCACGTAAGTATCTTTTTTTGAGTTGCATGCATTCACTCCTGAACACCATAAGTAAAAGTTTGAACTCGTGGAGCAACAAAATGACATGCGCCCCAGCTAGCTCGATTAATGGTTTGCTACTACAGTAACCTACACATCTACCCCTATAGTCTACCCTGGGACACCCAACGATTGCTTGCATAGGCATCCGCACCAGATCCTTCGAAGGGAAGGTATCCCCTCTCGCCCGTTGATTTGGGATGGACGGACAAGATTGCTAGACGGTCAAAATCACGTGGTCCCCACTCCCTCATGCCCCTCCATTTCAAACACTGTGAAATTTTTCGCGCCCCTCTGTTTCAAACGATACCAAAATCACTTGGTCTCCACTCCCTCGCGCCCCTCCATTTCAAACACTGCGAAAATTCTCGTGCCCCGCTATTTCAAAAAATACCAAAATCATGTGGTCCCCACTCCCTCACGCCCCTCCATTTCAAACACTTTGAAATTTCTCACGCCCGGAACCTCCTGTAGCACTTCTCACCCAACAGTATACCAGAGCTGCATCATCTGCGGTCTCATACAAAGCAACATTGCCGCTTCACCGACGTCCACCGCACCCGACCGAGGTCACTGAGTCCGTCGTCATCCACTGTACCTGATTTCCTTTTCCTACTTTCCTGTCCATGGTGCCGAATCTGTCAACGACTACCCAAGATTTGCATCAACGCCGCCGACATCCTCCCCACCCATACCATACTGAAGCCACCATGTAGTGCACCATTCTCCCTCGTCCATCGTGCTCAAGCTGGCATCGAGCGCCCAAGATCTGCTTCCCTGACGCAAACAGTTGGCACAACCGCAGCACCCTGGGTGACAAGAATGTCACTGATGACTGCAAGTGCACAGATCGTTTGTAGCTAGTTTCTAAATAAAGATATCGATCCCACAAGGAGTAGGAGTCTGAAGTCTAATAACTCTTTGAACTAAATACTGAAATAGTAATGCTAAATAATGTTCTAAGTAACAAGATAAAATGTGAGTTTTGTGTAAAAGATATTTTTGGGTTTTTAAATAAGAGAACAATAAGTAAACTAAAGTTGTAAGTAAACAAGAGCATGCAAGTATGACTATGAAAGTATGCAAGATGATGAAAAGAGTTCTCAGGGACTAGTGGCCACCGCTAGTAATTAGAAAGAGTGATCAAAATTATTATAATGAATAAGACCATTTATGATATGTGTGGGAGGAGCTCCATATATGGACGAATAGCCAGCAACCGCTACACACATCATCCGTCATAACCACAGCAGACAGCAATCAACATCAATCGAATTACTGCGATATTAAGGTACTTTACCCTATAGGATGTATCCCATGGCATGGACAATGTTTCGTGAGTTCTCCTCGGTTCCCAAGTTGATACGTAAGGAATGACAACAGTTTTATAGTCATCGTAAGTGTTATCATCCCTCCGTCTACCAGCAAGTAGTTCCCTCCATCTAGTCCTTAGTGAGGAAAATTTGAGTAGCGTGCTTCACCCAAAATCAAGATGAAGGAAATCTAACACAGACACATAATGAACAATATCACATAATAATCTTTATCTCAATTCAATCTCATACTAGGGTTTTTCCATCTCCCCAAGAACAAAGGAAACTACTCATAGATGAAGGCAATCAACATCATGGATAGAATATGGATGAAGTATGATGATACAATTGAAGACAAGTTCAAATCCAAGATTCAATCTAGAATTACAACCAGTAACCAAAGGGGATTGGTGATGAAGACGTTGTTGATGAAGATGACGATGTGGATCGATGTGGAGGCCTTCAAGATCCTATTCCCTCCTCCTCTTGTGTGATGGTGATGGTGTAGATCTGATTATAGGCGGCTATGGTGGTGGCACGGCGGCAGGGCTCCGCCGTGGTGGAGGATATGGCTTGGTGGCTCTCTCTTGGGTCCTTCCTCCTTTATATAGGCATTGGGGGTGCCCTAGGGTTCCCCCAATACCGTCATATGACTTAGGGAAGGTTCTGGAGCTTCTCTGGGGCGAAATCTCGTCGTTTGCGACCTTTTTACCAACTATACGGCCAAACTATACAGCGGGGACTTCTAGTTCCGGCCGTATAGTTGGTCATTGAACTTGTAGATCCTTTAGTATTTTGGTCGCCATTTCTTCATACGAACTCCGTTTGGGTGTTCTTGGGTTTGTTGAGTTAGTCTCATCAAGGGCTACCACCCCATGGTCTTGGATATTTATTTTGAGAAGTTGGAAAAAATCACTTTTCCAACCTCTTAAATGGCTAAGGCTGGTCCCTAGAGCTCCTCGATACTATACTCTCTTTGTTCCTTTTTATTCATAATCTTCACCAATACCTACACATATGTCATAGACAAGGAAAGTGATACAATTCTACCTAAACTACTAAATGTGCAAAGCTCATATGAAAGTAAATGAGAACTAGAAGTCATATAAGGCATAGCTATAGCTGGAAGAAACATGATATGAGAGATAAATGACACATTTTATATGGCTAAAAGAGGTGGTATTTCATAGCCATTAACTTCCCCAAGCTAGACCTTGCCCATCCTCGAGCAGGAAGGGTCGATAATAAATTAATGGTTGTGAAATAGCTTATCATTGGAAATCAATGTCTTGCATCCTTATTTCTTCTACAAGCTTGAAGAGACAAAACATGTATTCATACAAGGCAACACAAGCTTAGTTATAAAGACCACTAAAGATTCATCAAAACTTATATGTTCCATGTCAACAGTGAATCTAACTTGCAGACAAACTTGTGATCCTCTTATTGCACCTTTTGTATAACTTTTCATATCATTATTTTTTATGAGGCAAACCTTAGTCACAAATAGATGTCAAGAATAAATAAGAATAAAGTTTATCGATTATACCCAATCATGTCATCTAGTTAAGGCTCTCAAGTGCAAACATCAGTTATTGAGCTTTTAGAAAGTTTATCTCTTAGTAACGAGATTTATGCCAAAAGGAGATGCGAGAACATGTCAAAAGAAGTATAGCATTAGAGTGTCTCATTTGGTCATCCACATCAATGAATCATGGCTATCAAACACTCATTTTCTATTCTTTGTCTTTCTAAAACTTCAGTTCATCAGTAATGAGATCATGCCAAAACTTAGTGTGTTTAATCAGACTGTAAAGGCTAAGAATGGATACTCGTGACCATTACCAAGGTTTTCCTTTTCGGTATAATGATTTATCATAACGGACAGAGGATTATTCCCTCTTTTGCTTTGAACGCAGGCCCATGAGAATACCAATGCATACCAAATATAGCATTTTTGCTACATATGTTGAGCAACTCATAGCCAAACTCCAAGAGTTTCCTCTTTTTGGGCTGTTCAAAGGCCAGCGGAGTTGTTAGCATCCCATGTTGTGTGACAGTGGTGCATACACGCATAAAGCAATATCATACTCTAATCAACAGGTCAATGGCATGCATCTCAATTACCGCTAAATATTAGTTTCTTCAAACAAATCCTTTCAAAGAGTACTATAAAGTCGATCATAACATCTATTGTGTTGAGTATCTTTAAGGCTAAACTCTTAAGACAATTAAACAACACCTTATTTAGCATATAACTCAAAACTTTGAAATATCATTTCCAATTGACAACTCCTTCTGTAAGCAAACTATCAAGTCTATTGTTTTGACATTATGGGGTCGAGCATAACCTATTCATTTAAGAGTAAGATATTTAGTGACAACCAACAAATTTCAAAAGATCTTGATCAAGTATTCATTCTTTCCAAGTGTAGAGATTATGGCAATGTTTTCTAGAGGATCACAAATAGTGTCACAAGCTTGATAAACAATTTGGCAAGATGCATACAAGCTCTAAGTCAACTCCAATGGTGCCTATCATGAGCAAGTGTATCCCCATATGAATACAGAACTAGACTCACTTAAACAAGCATTAAAAATAGCGGGATACATGATTGCATTAAACCTTCATCGAATATGAACATTGCACAAGACTCTACACATGCAGAAATAACCTCCCCAAGCTTGGAACTTCGCAAGAACCAAACTTGAGTATATCACCAAAGGAAAAGAGAAAATACCGTTTCCAAAAGAGAGTGTGATAAGTGGTTACCTCCCCAAGCTTAGTTGAAAACAAGGGTGACACACTTTACCGTTGAGATACAAGTAACCTCTCTTTTGATGGACAAAGAACCTTTGCTTCAGCATGTATTTCTTGATATGACCCGGTGTGCCTTCCTTGAGGACCTACTTAAAAACTAAAAAGGAAATAAAATATTTTTGTGTTTCTGAAGACACGGGTTTAGCTCACAAGTGATAAAAATACAAGTCTCACTGAGTCGGTTCATCAACCTAAGCACCATGCTTAAGTCAACAAACTAGTTATAGAAGATGCCTCTCCTAGATTGTGATGAGGTGCAAGCGAAACATGATACGAGACACGAGTGTGCAACCCCTATGCGCTTATTAAAAGAGGTTCGAGTTGGAAGGTTTTACCAGACACTAATTGTCGAAGCGTTGAATTGAAGCAACCAAGTGGCTCATGTGATTGTTTGCATGGTCGACACTACCGTACACATCGTCACACAAGGTTCAAGTCCCTGTGAAAATAACACATAAAATAAAATGCATCGATTTGGTATACAAACATAGTTCATTTACCCCACCGATAAAAGAAAAGTAAAAAAGAAAACATGAACTTCTATAGAGAATTATAGTCTAGGTGGTTTCTAAGGTAAAAATTTATTGCTTACATATGCTCGGCTTCTCTAGATCATGGGAGAAGCTCCCAAGTGGTGTTTCGAGGTTTTTAGAAGAAGAAAGAATAAAATTTTAAGCAATGGTTACCTTCTAGTTGGCGTTTGAGGGGTTTCCTCAACTATACGGGCGCAACTATATGGCCGGACCAAAAAGGTCCTGCCGTATAGTTTATCGTCAAACCTTCTGTATCCTAGAAAAGAAATTTGATGAAGGCATCAATATCTATACGACCGGAACTATACGGCCGGAATTTTTATTCCCATCGTATAGTTGGTCGTTAAACTCTCAGTACATTGAAAAAGAAATTGTACGGAGGCACCGATATCTATATGACCAGAATTTTTATTACCGCCGTATAGTTGGTCGTTAAGCTCTCAGTACATATGAAAAAAAAATTGTTGATGTCCAAGATATCTATACGACCGGAACTATACGGCCAGAATTTTTATTCCCGCCGTATAGTTGGTCGTTAAACTCTCTGTATGCATCAAAAAATTATGTTTCTTCAAAAATTATTTCTTTTCATGTAACTTAGTGATATACCTTGTTTTTGAAAGAAAACTAACAAAAAAAATTGTCGACCAGCAACAGCATGAATAAAGCAGGATTTTTAAGTACAACTGGGTTATGCAACACATAATAACAATACATTCTACCTTTTAAAAACTACAACAAGATAACTCTAATAGCAAATCATGCAAAGAATAAAAATTCCAATGCAACATGAATGCATCAAGACTCAAGACACAAAACTAAGAAAGACACCTATTGACTTCCGGGTTGCCTCCCGGGAAGCGCTTTCTTATAACCAAGTAGCCAGGATATTATCCATTATTATTTCAATAGATAGGAGACATAGAATTATTTATTCTTACCTCCAAAAGAGGTTTGGAGCACTTACTATTATAGCCTGGTCGAAGGCTCACCCGCTTGTGGTGCATCGGAGTCTTGTAGATAAATGTGTTATTGCTCACAAATGATTATTGATGAGCCATCTGCGGTGAGCATACCTCCCTAGATAGCTTCAACAAAAGGATTAGATATTTACATGTAAAGTTAAACATTTTACCTTTGATAACATCATCGGGATACAATTCATAGTACTCTTTTTGGGCTACACTATCACAAGGGAACACTTCATAATACTCATCTTTAGTGGCAGGAAAAAAATCAAAAGTGTCTATTATCTAGTTCATCACCCTTGCTATCAAGTTCATCAGTTCTAGAGTTATCAATCCAATCACAATAAGAAGCATCATCAAAAAATGTTTCATCAAAGATGTGCTCTCCCAAAATCGGCTCATTAATACTACGAGGATTTATCTCCAGTTCATCATTATTAGTGTTCTCCAAATGAGTATCTAGGCATAAAGCCTCCGTAGATAAATTATCTTCAGTTTCAACACAATAAGAATCATTACTAGAGACTGCGACATCATAAACAAACTTATTATTAGTAGAATGTTGTTTGTCTTCAACCTCACCTTTTTGGTGTTCCTCCTCATTATCCAGTGATTCCTGCAAGTAGTTTCAGAAACTATTGTTTTACATAGCTCCTTACTCTTTATCATAAGTGCATTCACACTAAAATGTTCTTGACAATAATTGACAATATAATCCATAATATTATGATACCTTGATAAATCCTCATTATCGCTACTTTTCATAATAATACCAATTTTCCTAAGCAGCTCATGAGACCCTTCATAAACTATGTATTCCAAGAGTTTTACATTATTACCGTTTATGTGAGTATTGATTGATAAATATTCTTTAAAGAGAGGAATGCATTCATAATCATAAATCTTGTTAGGCTTACCATTATATTGCCTCATCCCTTCAAATAAATTTAACAAATTACCAGAACAGTAATCCACCTGCTTCCACATGTCCAGTAGTTGCATATCCTCAAGGATTAGCAGTTCTTCTTCGTGTTCATCCTCTTCTTGGGAAGGAACTTCGTCCTTCTCACATGAGATTTCCTGCAAAAAAGTACCTTTGTGCACTATTAGTCCCTCACCAAAGTCCCCAAAATCATTGTCTAGGCACGAATCCTCCTTAGAACAATCATCATAAGTTTGGGACTTATAGAAATCATTACTAGGTAATGAGATATCATTTGCATGCATACTATTTGTGTGTGTAAAGTTATTTTCAGAAGTAGGAGATTCAAGTGGTTGATCAAGTTGCTCCTCTTCATTCTTACTAAGATAATTTGTGAGTCGCTCAGCGATAGTCTTACCTTCGGGATTACCTTCCACTAGTTGAGAGGGTGCAACATCAAGTGCCACCTCTTTATTAACAACATGTTCCGGTGGTTTGGGTGGAGGATCTTTGAGTCGGGTTCCTTCCACATTATCTTTTGGAGCACCCTGCAAAAGGTTAGATTCTTCCATGGCAGTATCATGGAAGTTATCTTGGCAATAGAAGAATATAGGGTGAACTTCTTGATAGATCATATCGAGTGATTTACTTTCTACCTGTATATCTCTTAAACAAGATAACAACTCTTTGCAACCAGTAAAAAGCACAAATTGTAATGTGTCCTCCCCAGCAAGGCATTTAAACTCATCTCTATTATAGTCTGCTAGTTCGGCATCAAAATAATTATACTTACATTGATAATTGAGGTGATCTGGAAATCCGCAATAATCACAACATAATTGATAAGAGGCACATAGTGTGGATGAATACTTGTCCACCCAAGTTAACCATCTTTTAATATGCCTTGCCTCTTATGAATATCTCCCAAAGTCTTTCCCTTTGACTCCTCCATTATAGATTTCATCTGTTGGAAGGTAGTTAACTCGGAAGACATGATTAGTAACAAATATTTTTATGGGTTTTTGGTTTGTAAACAAAAGCAAAAATACAAATGCAGGAAATAAAGAAATCTTAAAAGAAAATCTAGCAAAACTAAAATAAATAAACAAAAGCTAAAAGACCTACAGTGCTTAACTCCCCGGCAATGGTGCCAGAAAATAGCTTGATGACTGCAAGTGCACATATCGTTTATAGCTAGTTTCGAAATAAATATATCGATCCCATAGGGAGTAGGAGTCTAAAGTCCAATAACTCTTTGAACTAAATACTGAAATAGTAATACTAAATAATGTTCTAAGTAACAAGATAAAATGTGAGTTTTGTGTAAAAGATATTTTTGGGTTTTCAAATAAGAGAACAATAAGTAAACTAAAGATGTAAGTAAACAAGAGCATGAAAGTATGATTATGAAAGTATGCAAGATGATGAAAAGAGTTCTTAGGGAGTAGTGGATCCACCTCTAGTAATTAGAAAGAGTGATCAAAATTATTATAATGAATAAGACCATTTATGATATGTGTGGGAGGAGCTCCATATATGGACGAATAGCCAGCAACCGCTGCACACATCATACGTCATAACCACATCAGACAGCGATCGACATCAATCGAATTACTGCGCTATTAAGGGACTTTACCCGGTAGGATGTATCCCATGGCATGGACAATATTTCGTGAGTTCTCCTCGGTTCCCAAGTTGATACGTAAGGAATGGCAACAGCTTTATAGTCATCGTAAGTGCTATCATCCCTCGGTCTACCAACAAGTAGTTCCCTCCATCTAGTCCTTGGTGAGGCAAATATTGAGTGGCGCACTTCACCCAACATCAAGATGAAGGAAATCTAACACAGACACATGATGAACAATATCACATAATAATCTTTATCTCAATTCAATCTCATACTAGGGTTTCTCCATCTCCCCAAGAACAAAGGAAACTACTCACACATGAAGGCAATCAACATCATAGATAGAATATGGATGAAGTATGATGATACAATTGAAGACAAGTGCAAATCCAAGATTCAATCTAGAATTACAACAAGTAACCAAACGGGATCGGTGATGGAGATATTGTTGATGAAGATGACAATGTAGATCGATGTGGAGGCCTTCAAGATCCTAGTCCCTTCTCCTCTTGTGTGATGGTGATGGTGTAGATCTGATTGTAGGTGGCTATGGCGGTGGCACGACGGCAGGGCTCCGCCGTGGTGGAGGATATGGCTTGGTGGCTCTCTCTTGGGTGCTCCCTCCTTTATATAGGCATTGGGGGTGCCCTAGGTGTAACATACCAAAACTTTAATCCAAGGTTATTAAGATCCAAATCATCAAATTAAGAGTTAACAAAAACTTTTCCATTTAAAAATATTAAAGCATTCATATGTGTGTGCATTTAAATTAGGAGTTGTTTTGAATTGCCATGATTAAGTGATCCATTGCTTGTAAAATGATTCTTAGGTGAAACAAACATCATCTAGATCATTCCCAAGCAGATCCCAAAGAAAAACAAATCAAAATGAATAAAAGAAAGAAATGGTCATTTGTGCCATTTTAACTACCATGCCTACTTTGGCTACTCCTAGAACTCAAAACCTAACAGAAACAAATGTGGATCTTTGCACCCCTTGCTAGTACATGTAATGATGTACCAAGGCCCACCTTGTGATCTACCAAAAACTTTCAAACACTAATTTTAAAAGGCATTTAAAAATTGAATGTAGTTCATATGGGAAGATCCCACTTATTCAAAAACCACTCAAATGAGCTTCATTTTCAAATCCCAAGCAACCACAGATGGTTAAGCATGTGTCTAGCAACTTCACCAAAAATCATCCAAAAATTCAAAACTTGAGTTCTTGCGGCCATTTCTTCAAACACCTTGTGGGCAGAATTCAAACAAAAACCAAAAACACTATTTGGAGCAGTGTTTGGACCAAATTGGTCTCCCATTTTGCAACCACAGCCACCCACGCCCACTTCCCCTCTCTAGCCCGGCCACCGTTACACGACCAAATGGTCATGGCCATTAAGGCGAGCACCATTTGGGCACCCCACCCACCGCATACGCCACCGTCGCCCACCATATCGCCCACCATGTCCGTGGAGGTCACGTGTGGTCCACCTCCACCATACCAGCCAGCCCGAGGATAGCCGAGCGGAGCAGCCATGAACCGCCATGCCGCCCAGAAGCGTGCACGGTCCCTGCTCGACCAGACCCCGCCTCGCTCTAGCCGCCCGCCTACACGATCACCACCGGCCTAGGAAGCCAACGGACATGCCCGTTCCCCCGACCATGCCCCATAGTCGCCGGCCGCTGCGAAACTCGCCATCGGCAGAGACATAGTGTGCGCAGCGTCACTCACCTCCCCTGACCACAAACCACTGCACATGTACCGCCGTGACACTCGCCAGGGCACCGCCCACCGTCATAGCCCACCGCCCACACCTCTAGCTCGTTGTGCCATCGCCGTCACCGCGAGCACCGCCTACCTCTGCCGCTGGCGCCTATAAAAGGAGGCCACCCCAGCACCAACTCCTCACACCACTCTCATCCCCACCCTCTCAGAAGACTCCTAGAGCCCCACCGGAGCAAGCCGCCATCCACAGCGCTGGAATTTCACCGGAGTTTGCCGCGGAGGGAGAAGAATGGGGCCGTTGATCAAGGCCACCTCTCGGGATGCCGCCAGTAACAGGAGAACCGCCGTCCTCGACTTGTTCGTTTGCCCGCCTCGCCAACCCTCGCTGGAGCCCCGGTAAGCCGCCCCAGACCCCCACCGAGCCGCTAGGGTTCCACCTCGCCCGCGACCTGTCCATCGTCGACGACAAGCCATAGCCGTAGATTTTCCTTTTAATCTAACGGCCCACATCGCCCCATACCGCTTCGCGTGTAAAGAGCCAATGACATGTGGACCCCCCTGTCAGCTGTTCTCTGCGCCACGGAACGCCACAGGGCCAGCCCATTTCCTTTCCCGTGCTAGCCCGTGAATTCAAATTTAGGTTTTTCTATTTTAGTTTGAATTCATTTCTGTCCCTTAGTTCAAAAATCAATCTAGGAAGATTTACTGAACCAAATTGAGTGATTCAAATTTTGTTAGAAAGCTACTGAAAAGATCTATCCAAGCCCGTTGGATTTAATTCATTTAGAGTTAGAGATTTCTCCTAGTAAAAATAACAAGACAGAAGCATTTGCACATTCAAACATTTTTATAAAATCAACCATGATAGCTTTTGAGTTGATTCCAACTCTCAAAAATCACATTTAACCATACCTATCTGAATATGTAATAATATTAAGGTCTACATGAAGTGACTTTGGACTAGTACCAAAATAATGCTATATAGGCATTTCTAGTCACTTTAAATCATTAAATTCTAAACTTAAACTTATTAAAATGTGATCCAACCCTTAAATCACATTCCCACATGTTAGAATATGTGGTGATGACATGTGTCCACATGATCCCATATTTTAAGTGGTGAATATTAAATCTTAGTTATTTTCAGTGAGTAGAAATTACTTTTCTTAAATAAAAGGAATGAAACTAGTTAATAAAATCTTGTGATGATAATAGATCATCAAATGTGTGCCTTAGTGTGCTAAGTACACTAGTTAAGAATTGTTTGGTGATTGTATACTCCATATGTATTTATAGACGATAGTACCGACCAAGCTTTCGAGGAGGAGGAGTGCTATCAAGAGGAGGAAGAAAACTTCAACCACTACACTGCACAAGGCAAGCCATCATTAACAATGCAAGCTAACACTTGCAAGTATAATGCTTAGCAAGCTAGAATTAAGCTAGATAATCTGAGCAAGATGCACTAGGCATGCTTTGGTTATACCACTTTGACTATTACTTACCCCAAGTATTATTTCCAAGCTTTACTTCCTTTACTTTACCAAAGTCCCTTACTTGTTTTGAAGGTAGCATAAAGAGTATAAAACTTGACCTATCTAGATAACTTTAGATGTCATTCTGTGGCATGAGATTGATTCCATCTTTCCACCTTAGTGAACACACTTAACTTAGTAGTTTAGAGTAGATAAAAACTTGAGCCACTTTAGATGGGAACACTTGGTGAAAATGAATTGTGAAAACCTTAAAATGATGAGTCATTCTATTGAGATGTTTTGACAAGTGTTGAGAAACACAAATGGTTTATGATGATGAAAATGTTGAGGCATGAGCCTTAACCCTTTTACAAAACTGATGGTTGGATTCGGATGCGATACCATTCCAAATATACCGTACAACCACAATACCTGAATTGGGTAAGGCTTAGCCGGAAGTTTATATGCATTAGTATTGGTTCCCTCGCGGGAGAGGTTTGAGCTGAGGCTACCTCTCAATGTTGTCCACCTATGCAGTGCCCAAGATGACAAATGGTCATGGTTGGGAGGCCATGCTCATAGGAGAGGTGCTTATACTAGGGTGTGTAAAGGAAAGGTTATGTTTGATTATCTGCATACTAAGTATGATGATTCAGGGTTATCCATGACAGATGTATCGAATCTTGTGGTGAAAGTGTACCACCTCTGCAGAGTGTCAAACTATTCGAGTAGCCGCGTCCGCGGTTATGGACAGTTGGAGTGGCCATACTGTTTCGTTGTCAGATGTTTTCAAAATAACGTATGAAATGAATGATGAATCTCGACTTGACCACAACAGGGTTGTGAATATGACACTGCTTCCCAACTTAAGTGATTCTAGAACTTTAGTTTATCTTTCTTTGTTTCTGAACTCAGCTTAGGTTTCAAACTTAACTTTACAAGAAAACTTAGAGTTAGCACTTTACACTAGAACTATCTTACTTATTAGTGGTAGTTTGCGAGTACTTAAAGAGTACTCATGGCTTTTGTCCCTGGCTATTCCTATGGCCAGACTATGAAGGAGACTACCAAGATGATAGTCAGTAGGACGGCTATGATAACTAGGACTATCTGCCTTCGTCAGCATTGCCTGTGCCCCTGAAGATGGACCCCACCGCTACGCTTATTATTTATTCCGCTGCTTGTTGTATTAAGACTGGATCATGAGATCCTTATTTGTGTAAGACCTTATTTATGGGTTGTAATGAATGATGTACTGTGATATCCAATCTGTTATTGTAATCCTAGGATTGCGATGTATGACATAATAGGCATCTGGGATTAAAAATCCGGGTGTTGACAAGTTGGTATCGGAGCCATCCTGACCATAGGAGACCCTAGTTAGAATGGACGTCCAAACAAAACCTTAGTTTCAAAACCAAAGTGATTATTTATGAAAAACTATTTCCTCTCTTATCCTTGGGAATTCATTCTTTCTCAAAAATTCATGTTCCTCAAATTCTTACATTACTACCTAAAATTTGACACACTTGATCACTTCCCTAACTGCCTCATCCTTAATTCTTGTAGATGGAGACTCAGTTCAGCAAGTTCCACCAATTGGGCAATGGAGGCCAGCTGATCTTCGAGAGGGATCTGGATTCACTGTCTAGGTTATTGGGACGCTCGCATCCGGAGTTTCTTGGAGCTCAACTTCCAGGACCCCTAGGAGGATATTTACAGTGGCTAGTCACCGCCGATCTTCGAGGAAGCATAGAAGCACCAACATCCGGGAGAATCCAGTTCTCCATGAGAGAGAACAACTGGCTAGATGGATTAGCCAGGGCAATGCATGAATCTCTCGCACGTCTGTGTGCCCTCAGTGTCAACCAAATCCAAAGAACCCGTTTTGCTCACTATGCAAGACGTGACTTCATGGGGATGCCGATGGAGATGCCCAGTCACCCGGAGCTAAAGCGTCAAGTGGAGAACCTTGACTTCCTATTGTACGATCGCTGGAAGGAATTGGACAATGCTAGGGAGTTCGCCAACCACAACCATGCCATTGTCGCTCAGAAGGCCCAGACTTTCTCACTGCTTGTCAAGGACCGTCAGTCTCTTCACCTCCAGCGCGAGAAGAAGGATCGCACCATCGCTCGTCTTCGCAAGAAGGTGGTGGACATCGAGAAGACCGTCAAAGAGCAGGAGGCTCAGCTTGCAGCAAAGGAGGCAGAAGAGGAGGGTGAAGACATCCAGGGAGATATGGATTCTTACCTCAGCAATGATGATGACTTTCTAGAGGAGGATGCCGTGGACTTCTACACTGACGATGAGGACTCCGACTTCATCGACGATGAGTAGATACACTAGAGCACTGTCGTAGCATGAGATGTATCGGTCCCACTGTATCGTAGCTTGCAGAATGGTTCTTCAAACCATCTATTTTCCTTTGTTGTTGTGGTGTGTGTTTGTATTGTATGCTTGTTTGAATGAATGAAATGGAGTTAGTTGCAAAATCTGAGTCAAACTCAAAGTTTTAGTCTTGAAACCAAAACCAGGAACCTTAGAACTTTCCCTCTTACCCCTTTATCTACCTCAATCTTCAGATGACTCGTGGAAACCAAGGAGGGAGCAGCTCGTCGCAAGACCCAATGCTGCAGATCTTGCAGAATCTCATTGCAGACAGAGAAGCCAGCAGGGCAGAGCGCCAAGCTAATCTAGCAACATTGCAACAGATTGCCTAGATGGCTCTGAAGAACCAAGGACATGGAAACCAGGATCATCATGGATCCAAACTCAAAAACTTTCAGAATACCAATCCCCCAATCTTTAACCAGGCTGAAAACCCACTAGATGCTGATGACTGGCTGCAGACAATGGAAAACAACTTAGAAGTAGCAGGAGTTGATGACAACGAGAAAGTTCTCTTCACCACCCACTACCTGGCGGGAAATGCAAGCGCTTGGTGGACTAGCATCCGTAACATGAACCATGGTCAAGTGATGACATGGGAAGCCTTCAAAATCAAGTTCAGCCGCACCCACGTGCTGCAGGGCTTAGTCACCAGAATGAGGGATGAATTCAGAGAGTTGAAGCAAGGCAGAATGACTGTGGTAGAGTACCGTGACAGATTCTTGTCACTTGCAAGGTACGCCCCTGATGAGATCAACACGGAGGCCAAGAAGAAGGAGAGATTCCTAAACGGACTGCATGACGAGATGCAGACTGTCCTCGTCAACATCCGCTTCGAGGATCTCGAAGATCTAGTCGACTCTGCCATTCAGATGGAAGGGAAGATTAACCAGGCAAACGACAAACACAAACGTCGTATGATGCAGCAATCTGGATCCAGCAGTCACCAGAAGTACCGTCCCAACCCCTCACCAGGATATGCACCAAGGAACAACAGACCCCCAATGTCTCGCCCAAGCTACCCCAACCGTAGTGGAGGCAATGTGAAGTCCGGAGGAAACAACCACAACTCCGGCAACACCAACAATTTCAACCATGCCCCCCCAAGGGCAACAACAACAACAACACTGCACCCAGAACTGGCAGCAATGTTGTGCCTGTTGCAGCAAAAGACAAGTCTCAGATAACTTGTTTCGAGTGTGGAGTTAAGGGCCACTATTCCAATGAGTGTCCCAAGAAGACTACCGCCACTGCCAATGTGAATGCCCCAGCTCAACAGCAGCGTCGTGTTCAACCAGGGAGAAGATTTGCCCCAGGGAACCCTCACAACCGCAACGGTCGTCTCTTCCACATGAACACCGAGGAAGCTCAAGAAGCGCCAGACGTAGTGTTGGGTATGTTTTCTGTCAACTCAGTTTTAGCAAGAGTATTGTTTGATTCGGGAGCACCGCATTCATTTGTCACCGAAGAATTTGCATGCACTAGTAAGATCCACCCAACCAACTTGAAGCATGTCATGATAGTTCAAATCCCCGGTTCAACTACAAAAGCTAGAAAAATTTGCAAAGTTGTGCCTATCAGAATACATGGGATAGATTTTTATGCCAACCTAATCATACTCGGAACCAAAGGATTGGAAGTACTACTAGGTATGGACTGGATGTCAAGGCATAAAGGGCTGATAGATTGTGCTGAGAAAGCCATCACCATGACCAGTAGCTCTGGAGTCACAGTAGAGCATATATCTGAAACCTTACCCCATCTATTCAAGTGCAACAAGAGTCTAGCCCTACCCACCATTGACCAAGTCCGAGTAGTCTGTGAATACCCCGACGTATTCCCAGATGAATTGCCAGGTATGCCCTCGGATAGGGATATTGAGTTCATTATCGAACTAATCCCCGGAAACGGACCCATAGCCCAGAGACCCTATAGCATGAACCCCTCAGAGTTAGTAGAATTGAAGAAGCAGTTGGATGCCATGTTAGCAACAGGCTTGATTCAACCAAGCGCGTCACCATGGAGATCACCAGTGTTATTCATCGACAAGAAAGATAGAGGCAACCGTTTGTGCACAAATTACAGAAAACTGAATAACGTCACCATCAAGAACAAGTACCCCTTGCCAAAGATAGAGGATCTATTTGATCAGTTGACTGGAGCTCAGGTATTCTCAAAGATTGATCTTAGGACTGGTTATCACCAACTTAAGATTCGTGCAACGAATATTCTGAAGACCACCTTTACTACTCGCTATGGTTTATACGAGTATACGGTTATGTATTTTGGATTAACCAATGCCCCTGCTTATTTCATGAATCTCATGAATAAGATCTTTATGAATTTCCTAGATAAGTTTGTCGTTGTGTTTATCGACGATATCCTTATCTACTCCAAGTCAGAAGAAGAACATGAGCAACATCTGAGAATCATCCTAGAAACCCTGAGAGAGCATCGGTTATATGCCAAGTTTAGCAAGTGTGAGTTTTGGCTGAAAGAAGTAGGATTCCTAGGACATATTGTGTCTGCCGGAGGAGTCTCTGTTGATCCCGCCAAAATCAAAGATGTCGAAGAATGGGAAGCCCCAACCACTCAAACCCAAGTCCGTGCATTTCTTGGATTAGCGGGATATTACCGCAAGTTTGTCGAAGGATTCTCGAGCATCGCCAGACCCATGACCCAACTGCTGAAGAAAGACAAGAAGTTTGAATGGACTGACAAATGTGAAGCCAGTTTTCAGGAGCTGAAGAACAGATTGATATCAGCCCCACTACTGATCATGCCAGATATCAGGAAGCTGTTTGATGTGTATTGTGATGCATCCAAGATTGGTCTCGGATGTGTACTGATGCAAGAAGGCAAAGTCATCGTGTATCTGTCTCGACAACTGAAGCAGCATGAGCAGAACTATCCAACCCATGATCTTGAATTAGCAGCCGTAGTGTTGGCATTGAAGACATGGCGTCACTATCTAATGGGTAATCGTTGTGAGATTTACTCAGATCACAAAAGCTTGAAGTATATTTTCACTCAGAAGGAGCTGAATATGAGGCAAAGGAGATGGATGGATTTAATCAAAGATTATGACCTTAACATCCACTATCACCCCGGCAAAGCCAATGTGGTAGCGGATGCTCTTAGCAGATTGTCGTGTAGGCTAAACACTATGATCAAAGAGAAGCAGCCAAGTTTGTATGAGGAGTTGGAGCAGTTTAGAACTGAGCTAGTTAGCAAAGGATTTTTAGCTAGCATTGAACTTCAACCCACTCTGATTAACCAAATCAAGGAAGCCCAGAAAGGAAATGAGAGTATCGATGGAATCAAACATCGTATTGGTATAGGAAAGGTACCTGGATTCACCGAAGACGAAGGAGTTCTGTGGTACAAAGGACGTATATGTGTACCAGCAGATTCGGAGTTGAAGCAGGTTATCATGCAGGAAGCTCATGATACTCTTTATTCTATCCACCCCGGAGGAACGAAGATGTATCAAGATTTGGAAGAGCAATTTTGGTGGCACAAGATGAAGAGAGAAATCGGAAGCTACATCGACAAGTATGACATCTGTCAAAGAGTCAAAGCGGAGCATCAGAGACCTGCAGGACTGTTGGAACCATTGCAGATTCCGGCATGGAAATGGGATTCCGTCGGAATGGACTTTATCGCCGGTTTGCCTACTTCTAGTAGGGGAATGACTCAATCTAGGTCATCGTTGATAGACTGTCCAAGGTAGCTCACTTTATACCTGTCAAGACAACCTACCAAAGTTCGAAGCTAGCAGAGTTGTATATTGCAAGAATTGTTAGTCTGCATGGAACTCCCAAGACCATAGTATCAGATTGAGGAACCCAGTTTACCTCGAGATTTTGGCAGAAAGTCCAGGAAGGATTAGGAACCAAGTTGAACTTCAGCACCGCTTATCACCCGCAAACTGATGGACAGACTGAAAGAGTTAACCAAATCTTAGAGGATATGCTTAGAGCTTGTGTGTTAAAATACGGATCAAAATGGGAAGACTGCCTGCCTTTCGCAGAATTCTCATATAACAATAGTTATCAAGCTAGTTTGCAAATGGCCCCATTTGAGTTCCTATACGGAAGGAAGTGTCGTACCCCTTTGAATTGGTCTCAAGTAGGAGAGAGTCAGATCTTTGGACCCGACATTGTTCGAGAAGCCGAAGAGAAGGTTCACAAAGTCCGTGAGCACCTTAAGACCGCCCAATCCAGACAGAAGAGTTATGCTGACAAGAGAAGGAGAGACCTGACTTTCAATGTTGGAGATTTTGTATATCTCAAGGTTCCACCATTGAAGGGAACCCAACGCTTTAGTCGAAAAGGAAAGTTAGCCCCCAGATATATCGGGCCCTTCAAGATTCTGAATCGCCGAGGAGAAGTATCGTATCAACTGGAACTGCCTGAAGAGATGTCTGCCATCCACAATGTATTCCATATCTCGGTACTTCGCAAATGCCTAGAAGTGCCGGAGAAGACTGAAGTTTTCAAGAACATCGATCACAGAGCTGTGGAGATCAACAAGGACCTGACATATCGTGAAGTGCCCATCTGTATCTTGGAACAAGCTTACAGAACCACCAGAACCAGGAGTATCAAGTTTCTCAAGATTCAATGGAGTAACCATACCGAAGAGGAAGCCACTTGGGAGCGAGAAGATTACATTAGGACAGAGTTCCCAGATCTCTTTAGTTCCTAGTTTTCTTTCGTAAATCTCGGGGCGAGATTTTGTTTAAGGGGGGAAGGTTTGTAACATCCCAAAACTTTAATCCAAGGTTATTAAGATCCAAATCATCAAATTAAGAGTTAACAAAAACTTTTCCATTTAAAAATATTAAAGCATTCATATGTGTGTGCATTTAAATTAGGAGTTGTTTTGAATTGCCATGATTAAGTGATCCATTGCTTGTAAAATGATTCTTAGGTGAAACAAACATCATCATCATCTATATCATTCCCAAACAAATCCCAAAGAAAAACAAATCAAAATGAATAAAAGAAAGAAATGGTCATTTGTGCCACTCACCTCCCCTGACCACAAACCACTGCACACGTATCGTCGTGACACTCGCCAGGGCACCGTCCACCGTCCTAGCCCACCGCCCACACCTCTAGCTCGTTGTGCCTCGTCACCGGCGAGCACTACCCATACTCCTCTGCTACTTCGCCGCACCTATAAAAGGAGGCCACCCCAGCACCAACTCCTCACACCACTCTTATCCACACCCTCTCAGAACACTCCCAGAGCCCCACTGGAGCAAGCCACCGTCCGCGGCGCCGGAATTTCACCGGAGTCTGTCGCGGAGGGAGAAGAAGGGGTCGTTGATCAAGACCACCTCTCGGGACGCCGCCGGTACCAGGAGAACCGCCGTCCTCGACTTGCTCGTTTTCCCGCCTCGCCGACCCTCGCTGGAGCCCCGGTAAGCCGCCCCAGACCCCCACCGAGCCGCTAGGGTTCCGCCTCGCCGGTGACCTGTCCATCATCGACGACAAGCCACAGTCGTAGATCTTCCTTTTAACCTAACGGCCCACATCGCCCCGTACCTCTTCGCGTGTAAAGAGCCAATGACATGTGGACCCCCCCTGTCAGCTGTTCTCTGCGCCGCGGAACGCCACTACGCCGGCCCATTTCCTTTCCGTGCTAGCCCGTGAATTCAAATTTAGGTTTTTCTATTTTATTTTGAATTCATTTCTGTCCCTTAATTCAAAAATCAATCTAGGAAGATTTACTGAACCAAATTGAGTGATTCCAATTTTGTTAGAAAGCTACTGAAAAGATCTATCCAAACCCGTTGGATTTAATTCATTTAGAGTTAGAGATCTCTCCTAGTAAAAATAACAAGACAGAAGCATTTGCACATTCAAACATTTTTATAAAATCAACCATGATAGCTTTTGAGTTGATTCCAACTCTCAAAAATCACATTTAGCCATACCTATCTGAATATGTAATAATATTAAGGTTTACATGCAGTGACTTTGGACTAGTACCAAAATAATGCTATATAGGCATTTCTAGTCACTTTAAATCATTAAATTCTAAACTTAAACTTATTAAAATGTGATCCAACCCTTAAATCACATTCCCACATGTTAGAATATGTGGTGATGACATGTGTCCACATGATCCCATATTTTAAGTGGTGAATATTAAATCTTAGTTATTTTCAATGAGTAGAAATTACTTTTTTTAAATAAAAGGAATGAAACTAGTTAATAAAATCTTGTGATGCTTGTGATGATAATATATCATCAAATGTGTGCCTTAGTGTGCTAAGTAGACTAGTTAAGAATTCTTTGGTGATTGTATACTCCATATGTATTTATAGACGATAGTATCGACCAAGCTTTCGAGGAGGAGTGCTATCAAGAGAAGGAAGAAAACTTCAACCACTCCACTGCACAAGGCAAGCCATCATTAACAATGCAAGCTAACACTTGCAAGTATAATGCTTAGAAAGCTAGAATTAAGCTAGACAATCTGAGAAAGATGCACTAGGCATGCTTTGGTTATACCACTTTGACTATTACTTACCCCAAGTATTATTTCCAACCGCTACGCTACGCTTATTATTTATTCTGCTGCTTGTTGTATTAAGACTGGATCATGAGATCCTTATTTGTGTAAGACCTTATTTATGGGTTGTAATGAATGATGTACTGTGATATCCAATCTGTTATGTCTCGCAAAAATGGTAATCCTAGGATTGCGATGTATGACATAACAGGCATCTGGGATTAAAAATCCGGGTGTTGACACTAGGATTCCCTCAACACCGTCATATGACTTAGCGAGGGTTCTGAAGCTTCTCTAGGGCGAAATCCTATCGTTTGCGACCTTTTTACCAACTATACGGCCAAAATATACGGCGGGAACTTTTAGTTCTGGTCGTATAGTTAGTCGTTGAATTTATAGATCCTTTAGTATTTTGGTCGCCATTTCTTCATACGGACTCCGTTTTGGGTGTTCTTGGGCTTGTTGAGTTAGTATCGTCGAGGTATACAACCCTATGGTCTTGGATATTTATTTTGAGAAGTTGGAAAAAATCACTTTTCCAACCTCTCAAATGGCTAAGGCTGGTCCCTACAGCTCCTCCATACTATGCTCTCTTTGTTCTTTTTTATTCATAATCTTCACCAACACCTACACACATGTCATAGACAAGGAAAGTGATAAAATTCTACGTAAACTACTAAATGTGCAAAGCTCATATGAAAGTAAATGAGAACTAGAAGTCGTGCATATTAGGAATAGCTATGGCTAGAAGAAACATGATATGAGAGATAAATGACACATTTTATATGGCTAAAATAAGTGGTATTTCACAGCCATCAGTCACCCGTGCCGGTATGGATGATGCTTAGAAGCCTATCTGACCATGGTAACCAAATATCCAACTCTTTTTTTTGTCAGTAGTATAGCAGGTTCAAGCCTGTCGTAGTGAACTGCATTTTTGTAATCGTGTTGTACACCCAGTCAAAGCGCACGCCTATTCTTTGTGCTACATACTACGGAGTAGGTCACTAGACATGTTGGTTTGCATTTGCTGCTCTACAAATTTTAAAGTCATGCACATGTTCTTAGCTACTCCGAACAACAGTAATTGCCTACAATCATGTAGTTTTTGCAAAATGTAAAATCAGTGGAAAATATTAGTGGGGATTCCCTTCTCCATAGTTACTGAATCTATATGGTTCGTCCTAAGATAAGTTCCTGTTATTACTCCTTGGCATCGTTCTGCTATCCTGTAGTACCCGTTTTGACTCTTCATACTAATTTGATTATAACTTTGTTGTTGCCATCTGGTTCTTCAAAAGCTGCAACACTAACTATTTTCTTTTTCTTGCATAGAGCCCAGATTGGAACAATGAACATGATGGTTTGCATAGCCTCTTCTACAGGTTTACAAGCGACGCCATTATTTCCTTATCTGGTGCTGGTTCATCCTAAGCAATGGCATAACTGTCCTCTACTATGTAGTTCACTCGTGGTTTGCATTCCTGCTCTATAAGTTCCCTTATGATGCCATTATATTTCTATCTAGTTGATTCTTAGCTATGATAGTAACTACATGTCATTGTGTAGCTCATCGTAAATTTTGAGTCACCGAACGTCTCTTGCATTCCAGGAAATACCACTACTTCCATATATATTAGCGTATATGACCTAGCTAGTTTATATTTGCTGAAATTCTAAAAAACACTTTGTTTGATTGCTCATTTCATTGTAGGCACACTTATAAGGTGATTGTTTGTATTGTCCTAAAGGTTCATGTGTGATGCTACTATATCTCGCATATGGTTCTGGTTCGTCCTAAGCAACAACATAAATATCCTCTACTATATATAGTTCATTTGTGGTTTCCATTCCTGCTCTATAAGTTCTCGTATGATGCGATTATAATTTCTATCTCGTTCATTCTTAGCTACAACAGTAACTGTATGCCATTGTGTAGCTCAACACAAATTCCGAGTCACCCAACGTCTCTTGCATTCTAGGGTATACAACTGCTTCCATATATATATATATATATATATATTTGTTGAAATGACCTGGCTAGTTTATATTTACTGAAATTATAAGTCACACACACATTTTTTGATTGCTCGTTTCACGGTAGGCACACTTGTTTAATGCATGCTTCCTTGTTCTGTTTGTTTGACATGTTGGTCAATAATTGAACCATTGACCGGTTGTAAACTCCAGTTCATAGCTCCTGTCATATCAGTCAAATGAGTAGTTTGTCTTGTTTTATGTATTAACTTGTTATTACTTAGTTTCAGACTGCAATTATTGCTATCGCCACCAACGAGGGCCTGCAAGATCGTGTCTCCTCCAATGTAGCTCTCACACTCAAAGGAAGATGCAGGTGATAGATTGAGAAAGAAATTGAGGATTCTGCTATCAACTTGATTGTCAACTGAAATGCCAAATTTTCTTTCCCTTGAGTCGATGATATGTAATAATTTTAAGAAGTTTGCAGCTGATGTAATATCTAGATAACTCTCATAGGCCATGTAGGAATTTAGTTGATGTTGTCGATGCATGGAGGTAGGTGATACTATAATTGCGCTAGCCAGGTCGATCAGGGAACAATATAGGGCTTTGTTATTGGCCTGTCTTGTATTAGGCCTACCATGAACAGTAAATCGCTAATTATACATGTTTCATGATATTGGCATGGGCTTTAGAAAGGCCGAAACTGTAAAAGGTCGTAAACGTAATGGGTTGACCCACGTGTGGTAACAGGCCATAATAGTAATAGGTTGTAGTAGTAACATGCCATAACAGTAGCAGGCTAGAGTAGTAGCAGGCCAGAACAGAAAGAGGTCATTATAATAATAGCAAGAAACTGCAAAATGGTAGAATAGTAATAGGCCAGAGCATTAACGGGCCAAAATAGTAGCAGGCCTCAACAGTAAAGGGCCGCAACAATAAAGGTCTGAAATAGTTAAAGGTCAAAACAGTGACAAGCCTGAACAGTAACGGTCCAAGAAATTTCCTGATGAGGACAGTAATAGGCCGGCAAATTTACCAGGCTAAAATAGTAGCAATTAAGCTTGTGGGCTGAGCGATTATGACGAGCGGTAAAAAGGTCGAGCGAGAACGGACCATCTCAAAGAAGGGTCGTTAGTAGGCAGCCCACGACGGGCTGCGATAACAGTGATAGGCTAACCGTAGGCCTTAAGTGCACATGAGCAACTTGGCGCAGGCTGCTAATGGGCCACATAGTGTTGGACCAACATGAGCCTTCTGTAGGCTGAAATAAAATTGGGACTAAAAGTTCACGGGCCACTGATGGCTGCATTGTTGGGCCCATTTCAAACAGTGCATGACAAAACAGTAACGGGTCATCTTCTTATTGCGCTCTCCTCATGGGCCGGACTAGTTAGTATTTAGTAGGTCTTGGCTGGGCCTGGCTTCTACCACGGTTTCTGTGATCGTTAACGACGGTAACCGGCCGCTAACGGCGGCTGCCACGTGGTAGTTTGCATGACATCAGCAGTCAACGCGGCCGGCGAACAGATCTACGACGGAACAAGTTTTCGTGGCTGAGGGTGCGATCCGCCATGATCGAAAAAAAACCGTGGTTGATTCATTTGTGACGGGGCTTTTACCACGAAGGTCATCCGTCGTGGAAGAATTTTTGACCAGGAAAAATGGGCCTTCAACCATGAAAATTGTTCGTTATAAAAGCCAACTTTTCTTGTAGTGATACGCAATGACTCAGGGAGAAGTATGAATAAGATCACTTGGAAGAACTGCATCTGCACCGTGGACCAAGAAGAAAGGTGTATATACTGTTGACATGTTAGGAGTAGTTCGTAAACTCCATACAACAGACGTCAATTCGTCTGCCCAAGCCCCCGCAGCATGATGAAGTGGTGCTTCGAGTCTTGATCGTAGGCCTTGAAGAATTAAATTTTTTGACTTGTCCATTGGCATGTGGATGTGTTAATGATGCAATATCGAGTTGGAACCCTTGATAATTGCAAAATTCAACGAGTTCTCCCATGGAAAAGTTACTCCCATTGTCTGTAATAATATTGTGCGGATACCCTAATCGGATTATAGCATCCTCGACGAATATTTTTGGTTGTTGCTCTATCACAACTTGTGACAGGTTTTGCCTCAATCCATTTCGTGAATTTATCCACCATCACAAAAAATGGATAAATCCACTTGGAGCCCGTTTAAATGGTCCTACCATGTCAAGCCTCCAGACCGCAAAGGACCATGTAACCGGAATTGTTCCGATTGCGTCCAGCACCGAGTCGTTGTCATCTCTAGCATCAGCAGAGCCAGATCCGAATCCAACGTATCCAACAAAGTGCGACGCGGCGCCTGAGGTAGTTGCGACTTTCTTCGTTGGCTTCCTCAAACCATTGTATGGTCTCAAGGATATATTCCATGTTGGCGTTTCCATGTAGCAGCATCCGCCTCAACGTGTTCCTCAAGAGTGATTTTCCTGATTCAGCATCGGTAGAGCTAGATCCAGAGCTGTTGCTGCTTTGCTATTTCTAAGATTCAACCTCTTTGGGGAGATATTCCTGAGATTCAACCTCCTTGGGGAGATCTGCTTCAGGTTTGGCCTCCTTGAGGAGATCCTCTTCAGATCCGATCTTCTCCACTATCTCCGCTTCAGGTGCGAGCTAGGTGGGATTAAGATTTTCTGAGACCCGGAACTCTGCCGCCTCCATGGACAAAGTGGATCCAGAAATTTCTTCTGCCTCTATCATCACTGCTGGGGTGGGTTGGGCAGGTACAGCGAAACCGAAGTAAACATTGATCACGCCAAGGACATGATTGTGTAGGTGGTCACAGGTTCCCTAGCCGGAATCCAAGTCTCGTCGAGAAGGACAAGAGGGACATCACTGGTGTAGAGGACCCGACCGATGGTGATTGTCTCTCTGATTTTGATTCGCGCTGATTCCGCCCGGAACGCAGATCCAAAACTCACATGCCCCACGGTGAGCGCCAACTGTCGTCGGATTGAAGACATGTATGCCGAGATGGGGTCCTCAAGGCGTGTGGAAAGAGGGGTGTGAGGCGACGGTATTCAGGGACGGTGACAACACAAGCTTTACCCGGGTTCGAATCCGCCGGCAGTGGATGGATCCTACTCCTGCCAGTAATCCAGTAATATGGCAGAGTCGGAAGTACAGATTACAAGAGAGGTTTCGCCTATGCGAGTTCAGGTTGTAAGTTCTGGTTTCTCTAAAGGCTGGTCCCTAGGACGACTTATATAGATGTCCGGCCTAGGATTATAGAATAAACCTATCCGGCTACGATACAGAGTCGGTTACAGAGTACATCTTGGACTATAAGTAACTATACATGCATAAGTCGATAAGTCTTCTAGGCCTTTTCGTAGCAGGATGGGCTTCCATCTTCTCTCCCTGACTAGACCGCCCGTGAAGCAAAGATCTAACCTGAAGTAAGACACCCTGATCAGCGAGTCACTGTGGGTATACTCAGAAAGTATATCCCCAATAAATGGCACTGGGAGATATTCCACTCATTCACAATGCAAAATTTAAAACAGAATAGAGACACTCAATGACTAGAAGGCTCATAATGAGTCTTCTCCTAGTTAGGATTTTTTTAATTTTTAGTTGGATTTCTTAGATATAGGGTTTGCTACATAGAGAGGAGCTTCCAGGCTTCCTTCTCTACAAATTCAAATCGGCAGCTGTTGATCCATACGAAGGGATAATGAGATTCGAATGGATATCATTAAAAGTAGTTACAATTTAATGTAATGCGTTTTTATGTGTTTATGTAATGTAATTTTATATCTTAATGAAATTTTGAACACAATCCAAATGTAATATAGAAATTAATTTGTTACCACTAATTGTCATTAACTTTTATGTCATTGAAAAGTGTACCAACAAGACAAAATATTGCGCTGCTATTACAATTACATGTCATAAAATTGTGTCGTCTTTTATAATCTACTGAGGCGCCTCTGTATGGTGCTTCAGTATACATCACACAGCGGATTCGATTTGCTGTAAAAAATTATGTGTGTTCACTTAGTTATTCCTGCCTTTTATTTGCCGCCTAACCCTGACGTGCGCCTCGGCATTTATCCAAAGGTATAATAGGGGCACTCTCTGGCTGTCACCACAGCGCTTAGTCCAGTCCAGCCGTTCGATTATGTCCTAAAACGAAATCTGGGCCGTTGCCCTGTGGTTAGACCGTTTTACCCAGGTGACCAGTAACAAATGAATCTGCTGAGCCTACCGGCTCATCAACCCACGTCCGTGCCTCTCTCTATCTGGCCTCGTCGTGTCCCTGCCAAAAATTGACCGGGCCCGCATGTTAGGCTCGCACGCAATGTTTACGGTGGGTAATTAGCGTGTGCTCCGGGTTTGGACAGGGGCAGAGCCCCGCGCACGGCGATTGGCTGAAAACCCTAGCCATCCACAATTAGCCCAGCCTCACGATGTCCTCTTCCTCCAATCCCGCTGCCGCTCCCTCGCCTCCCTCGTTCCTCTCCCGCCTGCTACCGCCACCAACCCTCGTCTCTCTCCCCTAGCCCCCACCTCCACACATCTACTGGCCGAGCTGCCTGGATGAGCAAGCAGCAGCAACAACGCAGGTCTTCTCTGTCATGTCTTCCCTCTCGTTCTCCTCTTCCAGGTCACGTGTCCTCGCTGGCAAGAGGTGCACGGGCTAGCCCCGAGCCTGCACCACGCTGTCGGTTCTGTCGTGGTAGGCGTCGCTTCCCCTTCTTCCTCCTCCTTCTACCTCAAAAAATAGAGCCCTCGCCGATTTGTGTCTCGTTCTAGGTGAGAAACAACGCAAAAGGGGGAGAAGCAGCAGCAGAGGCCTTGGCCGGTGGCGCCGGTGTGTACTTCGATGGACGAGGCTACATGGAGCATGATGTTTCAGCAGGACGCGTCGTTGGAGGATCTTCAGTGGAGGAGGACGAGGGAGCTCAACCTGGAGGTCAGGCTGGTGAGCTTCTCTTGATTGGATAGTACCATATTTTGAAGTCAATTTTGTACTGTGTTCTCAATTCATTGTTTGGAAAATGTTTAGGCACTAGCTGGGGCAAAAGGAGGGCTCCGACTCACCGGTTCGAGCTCTCTCTCTCTCTCTCTTCGGATGGATGACGAGGTGATCTGACGGTGCTGAACACAGTGGAGATCAGCAGCCCCGCCACTGGGCACGAGAAGCACGGCCTTGCTGCGGCTGGAGGAATTTTTGGCGGCCGGCGGGAGGGTTGCCGCCCTTGTATTGAACCTGTGTCGTGCGTCACCTCCTCGCTAGGAGGAGCGTGCCGGAGTCACCTCGCTACCATGGCCATTGCTACTGTCCAGAAAGGTACCACTCCAAATTCGATCCCCTCATCCCCTCATGGTTTCTTGTTGTGTGTGCGACCGTGTGTGCTTGCATTTGGTGGCTTGTTTGTTGCCTACTAGGTTGGTGATTAGTACTCCTGGTATTTTACTTGAGGTGTGAAGGATTCATATGATGGATTTCTTGTTTAATTGATATGTCAATGGGCATGTTAATGCACATTAGTACATCTGTAGGTAATTTGGCTAAATCAGGTTGGAGTGAACAATTAATCTTTGTTTCTTGCCCCGTCACCTCCAGCATCAATTGCTCTAACTCAAAGTGGTGTGTTTAATTTGCAAGTGTGTTGTTCCCTGATGAAGAGAAAATCAAATCTTGGAGCAGTTTTATATACATATGGCAGTGCTTTGGACAATAACTGAATGGTGGTGATTGAATTGAAATGAAAAAAATCAAGGTGAAATTCAGTACACAAATAGCTAGGTTTTTCTTTCATGATTTATTGTGGGTCTTTGATTTATTTTGTTTATGATGGCCAACAACAGGTTTTTGTCTTGCTCTGACAATCACAAAAATTCCGACCGGCCTCTAGCGGCATAGTGTTGGATGCTCCGCTTCCGCCTTCAGCTCGGTACTCCAAATGATGAATGTGGGTCGTGCTTGCCGAGCTCCCGTCCCATCGCTGGTTGGCACAGCTTGAACTGTTTGGTGCTAAGACCAGCTGGAAGGTACGATATTCTGCAAGGATGAGATTGATTCAATTTCTTGCATATTATAAACTTCAAATTTGAATGTTGTGTTTCAGGCGTTTTTCTGACACTCCTTGGATTAGGTAACAGATGGAGTGCAGATATCAAATTGATCGAGGTTTTCCTTATTTTTCTATGCCTTTGGCATCACACATGTTAGGAGTCATTTCAATAGCACAAAATTGATTGTATTTATTATTGACACACGATGATATGCCATAAATATTTAGAAGTAATTCTTATCCATAAATATTTAGAAGTAATGCTTATTCATCATAGGTTTATCATTAGAGATATTTCCATGTGCTTAGTTTTTAAGTCATTAGAGGATCTCTTCTTTTTGGGTTTTCATTTTTTTAGCACTTCATATTTCGAATATATCTACCTTTCTACTGCTTTAGGATTATGCACAGCAACGATCTTTGTTTAGAGTAGACCAAGAACAGGAATGCTTACGTTACAAATGTTTTGGTGGACGTATAATAAGGTATTTGTTATTTGGTATTTTAGCTAATTGTTACCTACGTCCTATTTTGTACCTAGCTAGCACATCTAATCGGTTCACTGGTTTCCCTATTTGTTTCTTTCTTGCAGTTGTGGTTGATAGCGCCTCTCTGGATATTCTGTCTTCACTATACACCTTCACCTCTTATCAGTTTTTCAATTTTTCTCAAGTTCCTTTGCTTAGAGAATTGCTGGGTCATACATGAAGGTATTTACTTTACCTCATTTCCTTTGTTTGATTGCAGTTCTATGATTACCATCACCTTTATTGACCAGTAATCATTCCAGGTATGCTGGCACTGAATTGTTCGTGATCTTGTGTAAGAACATCAGGAATATGTGAGAATGCGCAAATGTTTCAAAATAGATTTTTTCCTGATTTTTGGTTTGTTCATGGGTTTTCTTAGTTTTTATGTCGTTGCAGGCATCCTAATTCAACAGTTCTGTTCCTTCTGTTTCTGGTTTCTGGTTAAAAAAATTTAACATGAATAATTTTTAGCTCCTACAATTCAGACACAATGCATTAATTAATCGAATTCTATTTAGTTCAGGTTCCAAAATAATCTATAGATCATACAGACCTAGATGATGTGCCAGCTTAGCTCTTCCTAAAGTTTAAACACATGTTTTGACAGTTATTAGTCATCTGTTGCTAAAGGCTCTCAATTATCAATTAAAGCAAGGTGTCGTAGTTTTAGATTTTAAAAAATCGACATGAATAGGACAAACCTCACCCATTCAATAGTTAATTATGATCATCCATCTACTACAGGCTATGCTACCTTAGGATAATCTTCACCCAATTTTCCCATTTATTCGCATCTTCCGGGCTGGAGTTTTGTGCTACTATTCATGTTTAACTCATACTTGAAATAATTAGTACTATATATTTTCAGAAATTGGCTTCTAACTGAAGTTGAAATTATATGTGAACTTTCAAACAGAAGGATCAGGTATGTTGCTCACTGCATGGGCAATGTAGTAGTACCATCTTAAAACAAAATTATAAGTATCCTGGCAAGAGATGTTTACAAACGAATCTGGGGGTGACTGGCATGCTTACACAAGAAGTCTAGAACATCAGCTGGAACATCTGGCATGTTTCGTCTTATGTTATAATCTGGTTGGCGCGAGTTGAATGCATGATATTTTACCTTTTCTAATATAATTTTTACATGCAGTATTCTTGGTTTGGGCGATGTAAGTGTACAAAAGGACATGCTAAGATCAAGAATGACGATCTGCTACTTGAGTGGTGATAATGGACCAAAAAAAATCATCACATCTAAGTAAATGAATGAGAAGGTATACACTTAAACTTTGTCATGACTTAACAAATGAGAAGGTATACACTTGAACTTTGTCATGACTTACCACTGCAGGTGGAGCTTATCTCATGTCTCTTAGTGCCTGTTGATTGTTTTTCTTCTTTAGCAGTAGCCGGTACCTACCGGAAAGGCTTCTCTTTTTCCGCTTTTGATTGGGCATTCCCTGCGGCCACTGCCTCACCAGTGCTCCAGCCTCCGTTAATTAGCTCAACAGATCAGCTGTCTAGAACATAGTTCAGTAAGTTAGCTAACCTTGTATGCTACCTTTGCCGAAAGAAACATAAAAATTTGGAAAAAAGGCTGAAAATATATTGTAGAATAAAGAAGGGTATATAGTTTTGCAGAATCAAAGATACCCGAATATAATTTTCCGCTTCGTGCATAAGTTAGATGTCTAATCAAGAAACAATGTCTACGGATAATTTCTTGGAATGAACTTTACTTCCTGTCATAGCTTAAGCTTTCTCATGCAGAATTTGCTTAAAAGAGTAGAATTTCGAAGAATCGTGATGGTATACATCGTCTTTTAATTAATATTGTATATGTATGGCATGTTTAACTTCTTAACGAGTTAAGTAAAATTATGAAGAATCAAGAAAAACTACCTGTCTTTAAATTGATTCCTTTGCGCTGCTGCCTGTTTGATCATGTTGGAGTGATATTTTCTCAGTTCTCAGCAGCTCGGTCATTTCTGGACAAGAAGAGTCAATAAATCACAAGAAGAGAGAAGAAACTCGGCACAAATTCCTGCAAATATGCAAAATCAGAGAGTGAGATAGGTAGAGGTGAAGGAAAAAACCTTTTGGTTTTATCAGAAAAGGGGAGGTAGCACGTCAACGGGTGGACTTGTGGCCATGGTGCCTGGAGAGGTGAGTGGTCGCATTCAAGAAGACGCAGGGCGGACATGGTCATGTCTACTGTCCTCAAGAACAGCACGGTGGCGCATCCAGGTACGTTCGGAGCTTCACTGCCGCCAGCGAAATGCGCCCCCCTTCGCCCGACCGGCGGTGGCGACGTACCCTCAGCTTCTAGCGCTTCATGGCTCCGCCGATGCGGCGATGCGTGGCGCTCTTCCCAAGCAGCGGCTACAGGGCAGACAAGGCTCACGAGCTAGGCTGTGTGCGCGTACCACGCGAGAAGGGGCAAAAGGACATGTCGGTGGTCACGAATTGGCGATGCAGGCCATGGGGAGCACCGTGGTTTGCTCGCCTGCAACGATTGATACTCCATCGACTGGAATTAAGGACAGGTGGTGGCAGCAACATCACGGAAGAGAATGCAAGAGGGGATCAGACTGAGAATGGAAGCAAAAGGGGACTGGACTGACTCTTCGGTGTGCATGCGTGCTTCGTGGCTGTATATGTCAGAGAAAGGATCAGGAATGAGTGGTCAGGACTGTGTTACGTGTACACTGCCACTAAGTGTATGAGTTTGCTTTTTGTTTACTTAATCAAATATAAAAGTCAAAATTGTAACTCAAACAAAGGCGTAAACTGTAATTTACAAAATTATAAGATGAACTATTAATGAATTTATTTCACAAATATTTGTAACATTTAGAATATACAACAAGTCTAAGTACTTAGTGCCCTTTTCAAATAATTAGATACATGAGAGCTCGATATATGCAAATCATAATTCCTGAACAGTTGACCGAACACAATCATCTGACAAGCTTATACAACGGAATTAACCTATGATCATATTACAACAAAATAAATGTTGCTATTTCACTATTTATATTTTTAGGGGAACTAAACTATGAGTATATCGTTTATGCCATCTGCCTTTGTGTCAATTCTTATCGTTGTAACCAGTTCACTTGCTAATGGTCTACGGTTTGTGTGTCCGTGTGTACTTAATTTCCTGGTTTGGTTTTTCAACTTAGACCAATTTATATGAACACGGAAAACAAGACTTAGGCCCCGTTCGTTTAATCCCCAGGAGGCCTGGATTGCACTGGATTGCTTCCCGACCCAACTCGATCCAGCCCGACGAGATAATTTTTCCAGCCCACCAAATTTTGGTGTTCGTTTAACCCCCGGCGGGATTACAACCCAGCCCATTCATCCAACCCCTTCTCATTTGGTCTGGATTTTTTTTCTCGCCACCCGACCCGTGGAAATTCCTCCAGCACGCGTACGACAGAGAGAGTGAAGGGCGACGCGAAGACGACAACGCGGTGATCTCGTCTGCGACGGCGACTCGACGCCTCCCCCTCCACCGCCAGCTTTCTCCTCCGTCGGCAACGTTCTCCCCGGTATGTCCGCCCCCTACTTCTCATCCTTCCCATCTTGTAACTAGGGTTCGGTAGGGTTCTTGGTAGGGATGAAATCTTGGAGGAAGATGGCGGAAGATGTGCAAGGAGAAGAAGGCCGTCGGTATGGGAAGGAGGGAGAGGTAGGGTGTCAGTAGGATGAGGATGGGTAGATAGGCGAATTTTTTCTTTGTATTAGACTGCATCCTGTCGACGGATCTGAAAAGCAGATGCTGAGATTTCTTCCAATTCCCTTGAAGCAACATGATTCCACTCGCGAATACAGAGCATGGACATGCTCGCGTATTTCCCTGTCCCCAGGCGCATGACGTATTTCTATTTTGCCTGACAAGGTGTATTTCTTATGCTAGCCATAGGTCATCCAACCGTGAATTTGGGATTTGCATACACACGCCAGTGGGAGAGACCATATACCTTCATCCGTAGTTAATTCAGAAAAGGTTGAACAGTCTGAGTTGATTATTGCCAACGATTCAATGAACAAAGACAAAGTTTGCACTGAAACAACAATCATGTCAGTTTACTAAGAATGCTCTCTTACAATAATAAGTTTTTTCAACCAACAAATGGAAAGATCACGTACTGTCAGACTCGAGAGTTCAGATTGAGAGATAGGAACTAGGTTTAGAGATAGGAACTAGGCCAAGTTGCTAGCAATGCATCTAGCATGTTCTATTGTGTCCAATTGTTCTGTTGCTGCACATGATGCTTGTTTAGTGGCCGCAGTCACCGCATTTGCCACTACTAGAATTTTTAGTAATTCTGATTAGTTGCTAGTGATGCTCTCCTTGAAAGCGAGCAGCTCGCCTCTGTAACGTGCAATTGCAATGTCCTGCTGTATGTAAACTCAGGGTCTTCTTAGCATAGTTTGTACTGAAAATTTTAAGTGATAGTGCATGTATGTATAGGTCAAAATAGAATGTTGATATTTGATCGTATCCATGGATATGAAAATAAATTCAGAGAGTGGTGTGTGCTTGGTATGGTACGGTTCAGTATGTGGATAGATATTTGGTCTTTTGTGTGATTACAAACAGCCTGTTTCTCAACATATCCATTGCTGATTTTAGTTATCTGTATTGGAGTTGATAGCAGAAGTTCTAGATTATTGATGTTCTTTGTACCACATATCTTTGTATTTAACATTAACATGTAATTGTTGTGCCATTCTATGAAGTTTCTGCACACGCATATGAATGGATGTATAGGTCAAAACTAATTGGAGCTTCATATTACTTTCTGAGTTTTTATTATCTGAACGTCCCCATATCCATTGCTGATTTTAGTTATTTTCTAGAGGCAACACATGTACTAGTATTTCATATAATATTTTGGCTTTGCGTATTATTTTAAGAAGACTTGTAAAATACATTGTTTACATTCGTATACAAAATCTAAAGTTCCTCTTATTTTTTTCAATACAGGAGGAAGGCATGACATGATTCTTAAACTTTTTTAGATCTTGTCGGCCGTCACAATTTTTTTTTGGATGTCAAGATCATATAATGCTAGATCTAGGATGAATAGATGGGAGATACTAGATGAAGAATGAAGTGTTCAAAATACCTTTGCTGATTAATCTTGTGATGTCCATGAAGTGCAAAAGTTATGACTAGCAAGTTAATTTTGATCAAATTATCTTCGTCAGATGTCTGGCAAGTTATTTTGATGAAGTTATTCGGTGTTGCCTTTTGATATATAGTCATGAATAAATGTGATGAAATATTGGCAAAAAAGAATATTAAGCTCGTGTTTGATTCAGCCATGCAATGCAAACAGGCTAGGTTGAGCCATGTTGCTGTATTTTCATCTACAAAGCATGTTTCATCTTTGTAGTCTGAATTATTTCACCTGTTAATGTACTATTAAATATTGGAAAAAATGATCATGTTTGCAAGTTTTTATGTTTCTTCAAATTCTAGTACTCCCTCCGTCTCAAATTAGATGTCACAAATTTGTCTAAATTTGGATGTTTCTAGTACTAAATAGTGTCTAGATAGACTCATATTTAGAAACATTTCCGACATCTATTTTGAGATGGAGGGAGTACAAATTTAAATATTTTACTTTTTTTCGGAATTTTCTGTTATACCAGTAGTGTGTTGCACGGAGAAAGAATGGTGAGAGTGAGCAGTAGGTAGCGGCCAAGCTGGTAACCGAAAAAAAAAGTTCAAGCTGAGTCATTTCTAGCCTAGTATGCATGGATCAACCGAACGGCTGAAACGTGTTGGCCGGTTATGGAGGTGGGATTAATTGGGATTAGTGCAGTTTGGGTGAGCGGACTGGATCAACCCAATCCCAGTCTGGATCCGTTCCATGTCTAGATTCAAACCCAGCAAAACGAACGAGGCCTTACTATGTCAAACACACACTGTACACGATGAATGTGTGCTCTGATTTCTAAGACTTACTTAGCTTGGATACCTTTTTAAATTGTTTTTTTTTTCAAAATAGAATTGCCTAATTTTTATCACTCCGAGGTTCAACCCAACACATCTTTAGAATAAAAGGATTCAAAAGGGTCAAATTTTGCCATGTCACAGAGAATTATATTCCTCAATTAAAAAAGGGAATGACCCAAAGAAGTGCTTTGATCGAAAGTAGGTATAAAATTAAAAGTAGTTGAGTTTTCCTTTTTTTTTGCGGGGAAGTTGAGTTTTCCCTTGCGGTTACACAACAAATATTTTCCTGGCTCGAATTTTATCTTCGCAACGCACAATGTAAATTTGTGAGAACATCACGGGGTCATGCGCCAAGAATTGCACGAATATCTACCTCTTCGACTTTTTTTTCTGCCAGATGTTCTGGTTCAGAATTACGATCATATTTATGAGCTCATGTTGCTATCGTAATCTCCGTCTCTCATTAAGTTATAACTGTGTGCAAAATATTTAACCGCGCTAGCTGTTTTCTTCTATTTTCTTTGGCCGGAGAACACATAGCGATTTCTAGACTACATAATGTGTTTTGTCTACTATATTGGCAGACGTTAGGCTACTCATTTGAAATCATGTAACTATTAGAGTCGATCTACTTTTAATTTTGTTGCATTTAGTGGATTGGAGGATGGAGCAATGACATAATAGAAATTCTTGTGATTCTCTCATTGATATTGGTACCACCTGTGCATGTATGATTAGTATCTATGTCTTATATATGTTTGACTTTTTTCCTTTAGATTCTTTAGACTAAACCATCTAAATGATGTACCGAATGATGTACCGTCTATAATTTCTAAATGCAATATTTGTATACACAGGTACATTGTTTGTATGCTCATGATGTACATGCAGTCTTTGGTTTACCAATTTCCCTAAGCTAAGATGAGGGAGATTTGAGGGGAAGAAAAAACGATGTACCTGATTATGATGGCGACATGGTACAATAGCACACCACAGATGTCGAAAGCCCTCAACAAGGGTCGCCAGCGACGCCGCTATGTGTATGCAGGGAGGGAGTTGCTGCAGCCTGCAGGCGGACCACTCAGCACAGCAAGCACCTTGTGACCAACGCGCTCTTGCCTGAAGCTGGCTCCGTGCTGACTCCAACACCCATGAGGCCGATGTACTTGTGTTCTGCAGGCGCCGTCAAGCACCTCAACCTATGCTCACCCGCAAGGAAAATCGATTTGTGAAGGAGATGGTGAAGAATCGGGAGATGCCTCACCAGTCACCATGGACGAAAGGAAGAAAAGGGGATCAGGACCAGTGAGAGGGCCACAGAGGCAGGGAGGCAAGTGAGATAAGCTTTGGTTGTGTGGTGTGCTGCAAGCCTAGGTGGTCCGAGCTTAGCCAAATAATGTATTTCTTTATAATACTATCAAACGGTTCCAATGTCCTGATCGTGTCATGTTGATTTGTGCACGTGATGTTTTTTATTTTATCATTCTATGACGAGCCAGTTGAATATGCAGTGCATTTCTCTTTTACCGTCTTTAATTTCTTAAGTATATAATTTATGAGTTATGTGTATTCTATACTATGTTCGCCAAGCCGTGTTTGACAATGCTTGCTTATCATCGATTTTTATAAATCCTGGTGTTTTTCTTTGTGTTATACCAAATATAGGTCAGCGCGAGAGTCGGGGGTCATGCGCCAAGGCGCACCCTTCAATATAGTAACATGGTCGTGCACAATATTCTTGGCTGAAAGAAATTTCTTATGCCCCCTTACAAATATGACCCGAGAAAACAACTTACAAGAAATTTGTTCTGGACTAATATCGTTAATTCTTCAGAAAAATGTCTTGCTGTTACACAAATTCTTCTTGCCCGCTCGGTTTTCCTTTTTTAAGTATCCTAATTTCTTAATTCTTCAGAAAAAATGACTTGGTATTACACAATTCCACATTGTTAGCAGCTTGGACAACAGATGTTCTTGACAGCTCGGTGGCATTCATCGATGCTTTGTTATAACGTGGCATAGCGAGATGACTCTTTGCTTACTTCCTTTTTTAGCGTTATGTAAAATATATAAAACAATGTTGTCACCGAGTTTCTCGGATGTTATTGACAGCTCGGTTCATTACGAAAGTGTGGCATTCATCAACGCTTTGCTGCAACGTGGCATAGCGGGATGACTCTTTGCTTACTTTCATTATACTAACACAATATTATTTTTCCATCTTTTTTAGCGTTCGGTAATATAAATAAAAAAGTACAAGCTCCATGGAGTTTTCTCAGCTCGATGTTTACCGTCACAACATACAAGATAAATTAAGACGAAGATTACGGGGTCGTGCGCCAAGGCGCACCCTAAATCTAGTAACCATGAGGGCACGGGGATGTAGTGTTAGCCATATATGGACTTTTAAATGGTTTCTAGTTCCAATAATAGTAATACTCCCTCCGACCCAAATTAGTTGGCTTGGTTTTGTCTAGATTCGGATGTATCTAGTACTAAAACAAGTCTAGATATATTAGAATCTAGACAAATTCAAGTTAACTAATTTAGGTCAGAGGGAGTACTAATTGATGATTTTCATTTCCGTGTCCAATTCCTAGACTAAATGGTGTCTATTTTGTAAATTTCAGGACGAAAATAAGTTAAAAAGGACAAGGCCAAACACGGATGTACGAAGTGAAACACAAACATTTCAAACCATGGCCTGGCTCACAAAGCGGAGGAGGGTGTGTGTAGGATCCAAATTCTTCAAATTTGATTATAAAATGTCAAACAGGAGCTCCCTCGCTGTGTGTGTTAAGAGCATCTCCAGTCATGTCCCCAAATGACATCTGTCAGAAGCGTCGGATCTGCCGCTTGGGGGATGCCACCGCATCATACCGCGTTTGGGGCACGCCTATTCCCAGCCGCATTCCCAAAATATTCTCCCAAATATGAATTTTATTTATTTATGCACTTCTAGTATTTGAACACCAGACCATACATATGTTTCACAACAATTTTAAATAAATTCAGTCTATACAAATAAATTCAATCCAATATATTCAAATAATACAAGTAAATGAAGTCTTGGGCATGGTTGACTAGCCTATGATTCTCCATAGGTGATCTAAGAAGATCATTACATAGTCGCTCGTGAGCATCGGCGTCATGGATTTCTCCATCCAGGCGAGAAAATCAGCAAAATCTATGGGCACTTGGTGATCAACATGGGAAAAAGGATTTTGGCACGCTTAGGGACATACATCCATCACTGGATTCTTACGCTCATTCTTGATGATTATGTTATGCATGATCACACAAGCATCCATCACCTCCCGTATTTGAACTTGAGATTAGGTAAGAGTAGGCTACCTGACAATAGAAAATCAAGTTTAGAGAACCACAATAGAAAATCAAGCTTAGAGAACACCAAATTCTCGCTCGACATCCTTCCTGTAAGACTCCTACCATGAAGCAAAGTGACACTTCATCCGAGTCACTAGATTGGAGATAGTCTTGACACATATCGCCATCTTGGATAGAAGCCGTCGTCTAGGTAGTATCCTTTGGTATACGGGTGCCCGTTGATCTCATAGTTGTAGGCCAGAGCATGACCTTCCATCAGTTTGGCAAACACCAGAGAGCGTTGCAGCACATTGATATCATTTTGCAATGTTGGCATGCCAAACAAAGCATACCAAATCCACAAGTCTTGATTTTCCACAGCTTTAAGAACCAACCTGGACAATCAGACAATCAAACAAGCAGTTATTCCATGAACAGTGCACAATCGATTTCCAAGCATCCCAAGAAATCCTCTAACGGTATTTTGTGCCATGATCCTAGCAGTCTCTGCTTCATTTGGCCCTCTCCAATAGTCTGAGCTACACTTTGCCACAACTGATCTATGGAATTTGTACATGCAATCAATGATTGTGGACTGCTCATGCTCCATATGCAAGCAACCCCATAGTAGCGGTGCATTTGTGAATTAGTGAGAAACTAGCCATCCCGATGGTGTCATGCTTTAGCATGAAGTAGTTGTCATACTCTCTCACGTCATGAAGAATCTCCATGAACTAGCCCTTTCCCATACTATACCACCTCCGAAAATCCTTTGCGGTATATGTTGCATTCTTGGCAAAGTAGTCGGTGTAGAGCATTGTATGCCCATCCATCCTCTACCGTGACTGTCATTTCCAAATCCCAAACTTGGAACCGCCGATCTTTGGACCCGCCTTGTCCTGCAAAGTAGTTGGTGTAGATCATCGTATGCCCATCCATCCTATGCCGAAGCTGTCATTTTCTTCTCCCAGACAAGCAAGGACAGACAGGTGCTCCTGAATGTCTGAGTTAGCAACGTCATCCTCCATCAACTGATGGATCGTCATATCATCCTTGTTGTCCATGTCTACGAGTGAACATAGAAAACTGTCAATGAACCGAGAGGCAGTAGCGAGATAGGCAAGAACTACGAAAACATGCCCTACTGAAGCAATCGCCGAATAGCTCCCGTGCACGGCGAGCGCACGGAGTGGACGACATGTGCGAGCCTTTGCGTCTTGTAGCAGCCCGTGACACCCCCGGGATTTGGGCTAGACAAAACCCATACCTCAGTCTCACATAAGACTAACCTCGAGCTCGAGGATATCCCGTGATAGAATCAGTAACACAACAGTGACCCTACGACATAGAAATTATTACGGCAAGCTCATAATTGAGCAGAGAACCAAAATATTACAAGAAGAGGTCACTGACCACAAACATCAAATAACGGAAGGAAAATTATGCTATTAAGTATAGAAAACTTAACAAATATCCTAAGAGGCCTCAAGCAGAACGATGACATCACATCCCATAGATTCCAGGCTGCCGGCCAGGAACCCCAAGCTACTCGTCAATGTCAATATCATAAGAACTCATCTTTAGGGGAACACTTACTCTGTGGCAAAGGTATCAATAAAGAAAGGGTAACTACAAGGTGTACTCCGCAGGACTTATGGTTGGTGGAATTATTTTGCATAAAGCTATCTTTGTTTATAAAACGAGAGGGAGTAGAAGCTCGTCTAATCACAACATTTTAAAAGGAGATACGAGAGCGACATCTCCAACTATAATGATCATCATCTTTTGATATCCACCAAATCATCACCATCACCTATCAACTATGATCACCCCTTGTACCCTGAGGAAGCATCCTTAAGCACACATTGACCTACCAAGTTTTACCATTAGGTCCATGTTCTCAATGATCATCATGTTCGTTCCCAAGTCATCCATAAATGCGAACACTGCTTTTCGAAAAGATGTAACCCTACAAGGGTGTACAACACTGGTGGAAAAAGGGCCTCTAGTCCCGGTTCATAAGGGCCATTGGTCACATCCGTCTTCTTGGTCGAAACATATTATAATTACAAACGGTACTCGCACACAAATTTGAACTAATTTACATCTTCTTTTTTACACTTCATCCTTCCAAATGAAGCGGGTAATAGTATTCTCCTTTCGGATCTATGACTTGTTCTAACAAAAATCCGGCAATTTTCTCTTGAATTGCTTGCACGCGTTCTTGTGATAGAAGACCGTCCTGCATCCGTTCGATCTAATTTAAAGAAGGGGATCAATATATATGAATGAAACTAAACACAATTGGTGGTAATAAAATAAAGTTGTGATTATTGTTTATCGTACTTCAATTTTTTTGATGTTCCGGTTTGCGCCCTTCTCTTTGGTCGTCTGGCGAATGAACTCGCAGACATAGTATCCACATAAGTTATTCCCGGCTTCCTGCCTCAAGCACTTTACGAGAACGGAGTTCAGTCAAAATAATAATCAAGCATGATAATGGTGGTATTGAAACTAGAATCAAAGAGATGCGTGGATCTAGCAAGTAGTACTTACAGTCAATGGTTGAAATGTAAGATCTGGCTTCCAAACACCCCTAGTTTTGGCGGTGAACCGTTTCCAAGCCTTCTGGAGGCATTCCTGCATGTTTGCCCACTTTTCTAATGGTGTGCATTTCGAGTCCAGGACTTTTACTACTCCGGTGTCAACAGCAATGATTAACAGAATATAGTGGAAGCTGGACACACTACAAAATATAACACGAGTCAATTATACGCTTAACATTGAGTAAGCGAAAATAGAATGTGTACAAGACAGTAACACTCACCTAGCGTTGTAAGGAAATAGTATTTCCCTTCTATTGCTGAAATGCTTCAACGCTTGTAGCAAGTTATCCTCTGTCTCTTTGGGTTTTGTTTTTAGAGTAACTTCATGAACGAAATTGCAGTAAACAAACCCAAGGTCATAGATTTGTCCTTTGTTGCATTCGAGAATCTTCATTCTGCATATATAATTAGTATAGTGATGAGTAAGATTATACAAGCAACGAATGAGCTGAGCTAGAAAGACTTAATTACAGAAATTAATAATACTTACAAACAATAGGCACTGACGATAGTTTTGTCAAGGGCGTCTTGTTGGTAAAACTGAAATAATTAAAATTGATCGGAGGAAGCCATCTCTATGACCGTAATGGTGATGTTTATATCTGACATAGATCCGCTTTTGGATTCAAAGACAGCTTGCATATACCAGTTATGCAATCTTCGCATTTTTGTTGGTAGATCTTTGACTAACTCGGGTTTGACGAGAGGAGCCCCGTACTGGTGCACGTATGATGTTTCTTGGTACCCCTCGAACACATCCATACGGCTCATGTACTCAGTAATAGACAGTCCATATAATTGGGCCTTTTCTCCGTACAGTCGAACAAACTCCGGATCAATGTTCGGATCATGCCGCTCCTAGGCTCTCCACTCATTGGTATCGTACACTTTGAGCGGTTCGATCGATTGATTTTTCTGTTGTCCGAGCTGGATAACTTCTTTCCCGACTCTCCGCTCTTTTGCCTCAGCCGACTTGGTAATAGAACGATTATAGTCTGATGTGAGCGCTATGGGTTGGTGAAGCTGAATCTTAAGCGCGGCTGCTTTGGCTTTATCTTCTGCGGTGACTGGGAAGAATGGCTCTATCGCCTTTTTCTTGTTAGCCATGTCAATCTTCCACTTTTCATAATGGGCATCTGCGGACCAGCAGTTTCCTCATCTGTCTTCTTGCAAGGTAGCTGATGGCTCAATGCACGACGCCCAGAAAAATGCTTGATGGCGGTGTTGATGTAGAGCTCGTTGGGAACCCCAAGAGGAAGGTATGATGAGCACAACAAAGAAGTTTCCTCGCTATGAAACCAAGGTTTAATCGAACCAAGAGGGAGCAAGGAAACACCCCAAAGGTGTTACTAGCTGAGCTTTGGTAGGGCGCACTACCGGTGCTAGTAGCAACGTGGAGACCTGCACAACACAACCACAGAACTTTGTCCCCAACTTGCGATGAGGTTGTCAATCTCACCGTGTTTTGCGGAAAACAAAGGATTAAACGTATCGAATGGAAAGAAGTAAAATTTTGCAGAAAGTAAAGACAAAGCAGTAAACAGTTTATAGATTGTATGTAAAGAAAAAGGACCGGGGTCCATAGTTCACTAGAGATGGCTCTCCTTAGATAGATAACATGCTGGGTGAACAAATTACAGTGGGCAATTGACAAACACTGAGAAAGCAATACATGCATATACTAATCATCTTGACTCCTTTGAGACTTGATTGGGCATTACAATATTATACATAGACCGCCATCCAACTGCATCTATGACTAATAATCCACCTGCAGGTTATCATCCGAACCCCCTCCAGTATTAAGTTGCAAGCAACAGATTATTGCTTTACGAACTGCGTGTAAAGTAAACAATACGATTGTTCTATGAACAAAGGATTGTTGTTTTCTCCCTAGTAGCAACATCACATCTAGTACCTTAGAGATTTCTATCACTTCCCCAGATTACCAGAGGCATGAACCCACTATCGAGCATAAATACTAACTCTTGGAGTTGCTAGCATCTACTTGGCCAAGATAGCTACTAACAACAGAAAGCATGCAAGATCACAAATAACAAAGACATGATAGAATCAATAATCAATCTGAAACAGCATCTCAATATCCATCGGATCCCCGCAAACACAACATGCAGAATTACAAATAGATGATCTTGATCATGAACGGAGCTCACAAGATCTAGACATGAAAGCACAAAGGAGGAGAACCAGCCATCTAGCTACTACATGGATCCGTAGTCCAAGTATGAACTACTCACGCATCACACCGGAGGCTTGCATGGTGATGAAGAAGGCCTCCAGGGTGAATTCCCCTCTTCGGCAGGGTGTCGGGAAGAGCTTCAGATCCCTCCCAATCTAGGGATGGAGATGACGGCGGCTACAGACTCTTTCGTGGATTTTTGATAGGGTACTTAGGGTTTACGTCCCGAGGGCATCTTATAGTCGGAAGGGGAGGACGAGGGGGTGCCTGGGCTGGCCACACCACCCCCTGGCGCGGGCTAGGCCTGGCCGCGCGGCCAGGTGGTGTGGCCGCCCTCTGGCCCCTCTCCGTCTCGTATTCTGGCACTTGATGACTTCCGGAAAAATAGGCACTTTGGCTTTTGTCCCGTCCAATTCTGAGAATATTCATTTTTTACTTTCACGAACCAAAAAACAAAAGCAGGCAGTTGACACTATGGCTCTTGTTAATAGGTTAGTCCAAGAAATCATATGAAAAGTACTCCAAAGTTGGAACAAAACACAAGAAAGTGGATAAAACCAAGCATGGAACATCAAAAATTATAGATACATTTGCAATGCATCAACATCCCCAAGCTTAACTCCTGCTCGTCCTCGAGTAGGTAAGTGATAAAAAGAAAGAATAATTTTTGAGGTGACATGCACCGTCAAAGACTTGATCAAAGTATTTGCAAAACATTCAAAGCTGGGATCATAGTACTTCAATCATAACATGAAAGACAAAGTTCTAGCAATAAGCAAAGAAACTATGATGCAACATGAAAAGGCACAAACAAAAGATTCATGAATAACATGCTTTGCAAGACGTTTGTTTGTTTCACATAAAGAAAACATAGCATAATAGCATTCAGCTTGTCCCTCAATTGAGTAGCAAATATAAATGCATATGACACCTTCAAAGTTCATAAGAGTGACTAGATACAATAGTTTAAAACAAGCAATATTAAGTTGTGCATCAATCAACTAGTCTTGGGACAATGCACATAGAACTAAGAATGGCCACTATGCTCTCAAAGTAGGTGCATAAAGGTAGAAGGTGGAGACTCAATATAATGGTGGAAGAAAGGCCTTTGTAAAAAGGAAGTAGGGATTCAAGTCTCATAAAGAGCTTCCAAAAATTATGGTACTTATAGCTTTCAGCTCTCATTGCCCCTATCATAAGAATCTTGAAGTGATTAAGGTTAAAGTGAACAAACTATGGTGTACATGCTTGACGAAGTATAAGTCAGAAATCTCATGTCCCTTGTATACGAGGGTCGCTCCTCATGCTACTCAAGTTTAGTCACCGATAAGTTCTTGTCATCGTAAGTATATGTGTATCATAGAGAACCGCCAACGGGGTACCCCTTGCCCGATGATACGGAAGAATCCCCATATCAAAATGACAAGGCAAGCAGACAACGAGCATCTCAGCATTCTTCTTATTTACCATGGGAATATGGTGCTTTTTTTCTCTCTTTCCTCTTTTCATAGTATCTCTTTTTTTCCTTTCTCTTTTTTTCTTTCTCAATATAGGACTCTTTTTTTATAAGAAGAATGCTTCATAGACAGCTCATTATGGTTACGCTGCAGGTTTCCACCATGTCAGCATGGATTAGACCAGCGACCCAAGCGTTTCTCTAACACATATACATAACTCCATGGACTTACAAGCTCCCCTTTCATTTCACACCGACGACATCCATATACAGAAGAGCATGATATCAACTAGGTACAAGTACCAAGTGCAATGTTGAAAGCGTTCCCCATGAAAGCATGGTTCTGCTAATTCCCGACAAATAAGTGCAAGCATATACAACACAGAAGACACAATGGTTCAAGTTTATTAAGGGCAAGTAAAGTAAAGTGTGCCATCAAGTTCGTGAGAGCTTTAATCACTAGTTTTCTCATAACAAGTTTAATTTGGAAGATAAACAAAAGCATGAATATACTTGGAATAGCATAAGCTAATAGGTAGGTATGGTGGACTCTTTGGAATAACTTGGTTTAGGGAGTTGGATGCATGAGTGGAACTCATACTTTGTTGTGGAGGCTAGCAAAAGACTGGGAGCGACAAACTAAGAGAGCAATAATGGCCATAATCATGTAGAGAGACAAAACATCATTTATCAAAGCATAAAGTGATACTACAAGTTGAAAACTAAAGGATCATAAAGGCTATGGTGACTTGAGATAGTCATAACATGGTGTGAGCATGTGCCAAGTCAACCCAAATAAAGCATCAAAGGAGAATACCACTATACTATGCTTTAATATGCTAAAACAACGCATGATTCATCCAAGGCACATTAAGCAATCTCAATTGTTTATAACAAGTCATGCTACAACAAAGAATACTAAGCATAAAGCCAAAACAATATCAAGCATGGCATGACAAAGCATGGGCCACAATCAAAAACAAGCTCTCTTTACCACATAAGCATGAACTTTCCTACTCTTTTCCAAACCAAATCAAACTATTTGCAAACCAATGTATGAAAGAGGGGGTCCAACCAATTTATTCAGCAAACTAAGCAAAAAAAAGCAAACGAAAAACCAAAACGAAAACGAAAAAGAAGACGCTCCAAAAACAACACAACTGTGTATGAAACAATAAAAATGAAGCGTTTGGAAGAAACCTAGGATTGTTATTGATGAAGAAGGGGATGCCTTGGGCATCCCCAAGCTTTGACGCTTGTACTTCTTGGATATTTCTTGGGCTGACACGCGTGGCATCCCCAAGCTTGAGCTTTAGTCCATCCTTCATCTCATTACTCATTCCCTCCATACACCTGAAAATTTTCCTTCATACAAAACTTCACACAATCTTTATTAGCAACATTAGTGCACTCACGGTAAATAAGTCTTAAAGTTCAGTTCTAACACCAAATAAACTTCTATTAGAACACTAGCTACTGAAGCACTTCCCTCAAAAAGTTCAATTCCCCAAAAGAACTCAAAAAGTAACCAACAAGAAGCAAATGCAGAAAATGGCAGAAATCTGTCAAAACAGACCAGCAGGTAAAGACAAATTTTTTCGAAGACCTTCTGTTGCTCAAATAAAAAAGTGTTGAACTAACGAAAGTTAGATAACAACCTGGGCAGAAGCACAAAAAATTACAGCTCAATACGACATACAGAGCTCTCTCACGAATTTTTACGGTGAATCACAAAAATCTGTTTTGGGACAGCAACTTTCCCAATCATTACTTCTCTCTCATTAGAGGTTACTCTTGGCACAAAAAGAAAATAAAAATGATAAGGAGAGGTTATTACTGATGTAATAACTTCCAAGACTCATCTAAAACTTTTGGGTTATCTCCCAATAAGTACTTTTCTTTAACGCCTTTAAGTTAGGCATAAGAACCAAAGAAAGAATCAAGTGTTCTCAAATGAAGAAGCATGAAGACCAAATTTTGTTTTCATAGGAGAAGCAAAAGAAATATTTTCTCTATTTTTAGGGAAGTGTTTTATACCTTTCTTGAGTGGGAGTTGATATTTAATGGTGCCTTCTTTCATATCAATGATGGCACCAACAGTTCTAAGAAAAGGTCTTCCCAAAGTAATAGGACAAGAAGCATTGTATTCAACATCCAAAACATAGAAATCAACGGGGACATAGGAATTGTTAACCATAATAAGAACATCATTAAGACTCCCCATGAGTTTCTTTTTAGAATTATCATCAAGTGGGACATTCAAATAACAATCTTCAAGAGGAGGCAAATCAAGCATATAATAAATCCTTCTAGGCATAATAGAAACACTACTATCAAGATCACACAAAGCTTTGAAATCAAAGTCATTCACTTTCATATTAATGATGGGTTCCCAACCATCTTCTTGTTTTATAGGATAGAAGCTTTATGTTTCATCTTTTCTTCTTTAATCTTTATGAGAGCATCAGTAATGTGCTTGGTAAAAGCCATGTTCATACCACTAGCATTAGGACTTTTAGCAAGCTTTTGTAGGAACTTAATAACTTCAGAGATATTGCAACCATCAAGATCAAAGTCAAATTTATCATCTAAAGTAGTAGAACTATTACTAGCCTCAACACTAGTGGTGGTAATAGTAGAAACACTAATGTTTCTAGCAATTTCATCTTCTCTTTCCCACTTAGCATGTAATTCAGCTAATAGTCTAACATTTTCATCAGTTCTTACTTGTATGGTATTAGTAGCTGCAAAGGGATTCTCATTAGTTTCAGGTTTAGCAGCCATTTTATTAATCAATAAAGATTGAGCTTCAGACAAAGATGATATATTTCTTTCAGCATTAGAGAGTTTCAATTGTAAACTAGGGATTTCCCTATTTAGACTCTCAAGTTGATGGCTAATGTTCTTCAAAATGATAGATTGTTCCTCCATAGTTTTAGTGAATAGTTTATTTTGCTCATATTGCATTTGCATGAAGTTTTTAGTGGCTCTTTCAACTTCGAAAATTCTTCCTTCACTAGGTAATCTAGGTTTACCATTATAGCCATAAGTATTATTAGGAGGGTAGGGCCTATAATTGTTATTACCATAAGCATTGTTGCCAAAATTGTTATTTTTTATGAAGTTCACATCAACTTTCTCTTCTTGAGCAACCAAAGAAGCCAAAGGAACATTATTTGGATCAATATGGGTTTTCCCATTAACAAGCATAGACATAATAATATCAATTTTATCACTCAAGGAGGAGGTTTCCTCAACAGAATTTACCTTCCTACCTTGTGGAGCTCTCTCAGTATGCCATTCAGAATAATTAACCATCATATTGTCCAAAAATTTCGTTGCAACACCCAAAGTGATGGTCATAAAGGTACCTCCAGCAGCAGAATCCAATAGGTTCCTTGAAGAATAGTTCAATCCTGCATAAAAAGTTTGGATGATCATCCAAGCAGTCAGTCCATGAGTGGGACAATTCTTTACCAAAGATTTCATTCTTTCCCAAGATTGAGCAACATGCTCATTATCAAGTTGTTTAAACTTCATTATTTCACTTCTCATCGATATAATCTTAGCAGGAGGATAGTATTTTCCAATAAAAGCATCTTTACACTTAGTCCAAGAATCAATACTATTCCTAGTTAAGGAATTCAACCATTCTTTAGCTTTTACTCTCAAAGAGAAAGGAAACAATTTAAGCTTAATAATATCACCATCTATATCCCTATGCTTTTGCATCTCACAAAAAGTTCAACAAAGTTATTTAGATGGGAAGCAGCATCTTCATTACCAATACCAGAAAATTGTTCTCTCATACCAAGATTGAGCAAAGCAGGTTTTATCTCAAAGAAAGTATCTTCAGGCACAGGTGGACCAATAGGTGTGCTCATAAAATCATTGTTGTTGGTGCTAGTGAAGTCACACAACTTAGTGTTTTCAAGAGTAGTCATTTTTTTGCGTTTTCAAATAAGAAAGCAAACTTGTAAAACTAATTTTTTTTGTTTTTTGAAAAGAAAGCAACTTAGTAAAACTATTTTTTTTTGTTTTTGAAGAACAAAACAAGCAAACAAAGCAAAAAGAAACTAAGCAAAACAAAAACAACAAAGTAAAGAGATTGGTTATGAGGGACTCCCCTTGTGAAGATGTCCTTGACTCCCCGGCAACGGCGCCATAAAATCGCTTGATGGCTCAATGCACGGCGCCTAGAAAAATGCTTGATGGCGGTGTTGATGTAGAGCTCGTTGGGAACCCCAAGAGGAAGGTATGATGAGCACAGCAGCAAGTTTCCCCCAGTTATGAAACCAAGGTTTAATCGAACCAGTAGGAGCAAGGAAACACCCCAAAGGTGTTACTAGCTGAGATTTAGCAGGGCGCACTACCGGTGCTAGTAGCAACGTGGAGACCTTCACAACACAACCATAGAACTTTGTCCCCAACTTGCGATGAGGTTGTCAATCTCACTGTGTTTTGTGGAAAACAAAGGATTAAACGTATCGAATGGAAAGAAGTAAAAGTTTTCAGAAAGTAAACACAAAGCAGTAAACAGTTTATAGATTGTATATAAATAAAAAGGACCGGGATCCATAGTTCACTAGAGGTGGCTCTCCTTAGATAGATAACATGCTGGGTGAACAAATTACAGCGGGGCAATTGATAAACACCGAGAAAGCAATACATGCATATACTAATCATCTTGACTCCTTTGAGACTTGATTGGGCATTACAACATTATACATAGACCGCCATCCAACTGCATCTATGACTAATAATCCACCTTTAGGTTATCATCCAAACCCCTCCGAAGATTAAGTTGCAAGCAACAGATTATTGCTTTCTGATCGTGTAAAGTAAACAATACGATTGTTCTATGAACAAAGGATTGTTGTTTTCTCCTAGTAGCAACACATCTAGTACCTTAGAGATTTCTGTCACTTCCACAGTTACGGAGGCATGAACCCACTATCGAGCATAAATACTAACTCTTGGAGTTGCTAGCATCTACTTGGCCAAGATAGATACTAACAATGTAAAGCATGCAAGATCACAAATAACAAAGACATGATAGAATCAATAATCAATCTGAAATAGCATCTCAATATCCATCGGATCCCATAAACACAACATGCAGAATTACAAATAGATGATGTTGATCATGAGCAGCTCACAAGATCTAGACATGAAAGCACAAAGGAGGAGAACCAGCCATCTAGCTACTACATGGATCCGTAGTCCAAGGATGAACTACTCACGCATCACAGGAGGCTTGCATGGTGATGAAGAAGGCCTCGGTGAATTCCCTCTCCGGCAGGTGCCGGAAGAGCTTCAGATCCTCCCGATCTAGGGATGGAGATGACGGCGACTCTGCACTCTTTTCGTGGATTTTGATAGGGTACTTAGGGTTTACGTCCGAGGGCATCTTATAGTCGGAAGGGAGGGGCGAGGGTGCACTGGCTGGCCACACCACCCCTCGGCGCTGAGCCTGGCCGCGCGGCCAGGTGGTGTGGCCGCCCTCTGGCCCCTCTCCGTCTCGTATTCTGGCACTTGATGACTTCCGGAAAAATAGGCACTTTGGCTTTTGTCCCGTCCAATTCCGAAAGTATTCATTTTTTTACTTTCCTGGAACCAAAAACAGCAGAAAACAAGCAGCTGGCACTGTGGCTCTTGTTAATAGGTTAGTCCAAGAAATCATATGAAAAGTACTCCAAAGTTGGAACAAAACACAAGAAAGTGGATAAAACCAAGCATGGAACATCAAAAATTATAGATACATTTGCAATGTATCAGTAGCTTCTTCATATTCTTATGAGGTACTTTTGGGAGGGGCGATAGCTTATGTTTCGGTGATCGGAACGTGCTCTTGATGCTGTTGGTGGTGCTGTCCCTCTTAGTATACTTCCGCTTTTGTCTCTGAGGCTCAGGGGACGGAGGCAGCGTGTGGCGAGCGAAGGCGGCGATGGAAATGGCTGCGCTGAGTGGTGAGGCGGTGAAGGCGACGGTTGCACTGAAGAATGGTGAGGTGGCGGCGAAGGTGGATTGCTGCTCTGAAAAGTGGTTGGCCTTGGCGGCACATAATTTGGAAGCACGATGCGCTCTTTTGGCTATAGAATAGTCCCCCCTTTGGCTTCTCCTAGTTGAGTTAGCTCCATATCTTCCCCAGCAGGGTGGTCTAGCTTCAGCTCCTCAAAATCTTCCTTCACATCATCCACCGTGATGACAGGGTACCCTTTTGGAACCGGTCTGCAATGCCAAGTTGGGTTAGGCGCAATTGGTACGGCCATGCCGACCGCCGCCGTCACCCTTAAGTTCATAACCTGCACCTTTAGCTCACAAGATGTGCTCTCCGTGATATCATCCACTGGGTAGCGTTTAGGAGGAGATGTCGTCGGTGCATCATCATCAACATCATGGAGCTGCGTGGAAGCGACGCTACTTTTCTTATTCGATAGGGCGCTGGTACCCTCGAATGCAGCTTCTACCACATGCCGCTGAGATTGGCTACTAGTACCTTGCTGGCTAAGTCTGTCGAGTTGATCCTGGTGCCGCTTTAGTGCTTTTTCTACATTACACAGCCGGTCTGCAGCGGTCGCTTTCTCAACTGCCTCCCTTTCCTTTCTCCTCTGATGGCTTTTATCGGGATATCTCTTCATTTCCACGGGGAAGGCAACCTTCCACGACTTGGAGCCTGGTGTGCCTCGTGCTCGTCCTTCGTGTTCAGGATTTTTAAGGGCGCGTGTGAGCTTGTCATTCTCTCTATCGGGAACGAACCGTCCCGCTGCAACATCATCTACTGCATTTCTAATATCATCGATGGGCAGTAGGGGATCATCTTTGTGTTTCTGATTATATATTGCCCTCTCTTCTTTGTCCAACGTGCCCCCATGGCCGTAAAACCAGTTTCCCGCCCGTGGTGTCCATGTTGTGGGCTCTGGTCTGATTCCGGCAGCAATGTAATTGACCTCAAGTGCATCCCACTTAGGCATGCAACCGGCGTAGCCAGCATGCCCCTTGTTAGGATGGTACACTTTCTTAGCAGCGTTCTCCGTATTTATTCTAGACCTTTCCTTAGCTTTCTCCGAAGTCTTGTACTTCACAAAATCCTCCCACTTGTGTCTTAACTTAGCATAGCCACCTTGAGTGAAATCCGGAGTCTTCTCTACCTTGACAAAGTTATTGTACAGTTTCTTCTTCCAGTTCTTGAATGCATCGGCCATCTTGATGAGAGAAAACTTCTTAACTCTTTGCACAAGCTCCATTCTTGCTCTCTCCTCCTCATCTGGATTCACATCTGGCATCGGCAGGAGGAAATTAATCATGAGCTTCTCAAAAAGCTTATCATTGGCGTTGTCGCCGACATGCGGGACTCCACCGCTGCTTGGCCGATTCCATTCTAGAATGGTGATCGGGATGTAGTCCCTCACAAGAAATCCGCATTGCTTGACAAATTTTCTTGCGACATCGACGGGAGCTTGCGGTTCGCCATCTACACCGACCACTTCGATCCTATACCTCACAGTGTCATCCAACTTTTTTGTTGGGCCTCGTTTCGTTCTTATGGAAGAAGTTCTCGATCCGGATGGCTAAAAGAATAAAGAGTGTTAATATATGCATGTATATATATAGACAACAACATTTTAATTACAAAAATACATATATACACCTCGCCGGTGTTTGCGAGATTTAAGGTTCCGCCGGAGCCGTCGCCTTCTCCCTCATCGGCTTCTCCCCTATCCTAGGCTTCGGCTTCTACCTCACTGGAGTCGTCTCCTCGGTTGAGAGACTCATCTCCCTGACCGGAATTGTTCATAAACTCACTGGTGACATCGATATCGATATCTTCATTTTCACAGATCATTCCGTGGAGGATGTTTTCCTGATGTTCTGGAATCATAGTATCTTGCTATGTTGGATCCATAGTATCTACAAATTAAGATTTGCAAGTTACTATAATGCAAATAATGCAAAACACTATGCACTCGATCTTCGATGGTGTTGATCTCGGTCTTCGATCTTGATCTCGATATCGTATTCTACCGGGAAGAAGCAAACACCGGAAAGAACGGGGGAACAAGAATCAACACATGGAATTGATGCAATGCTCAAGCAAAGATGATGATATGACAAGTTAATTAGTATTGTAATGAAATCCTATAGCATGCTTGGAAATTTAAGCGGCATCCGAGGGGTCCAAACCCTAATACAGGAGAGGCCCTCGAATCACCTACGGGGGTTCATTTGTTCTTATAATTAAACTTGTGATTAAAGTTGTTGAACAATGCATGATATTGATGGTAAAGTGTAAATCTCATTTTTCTGAACATTTTGATATATTATTTGTATTTTTCTGACTTATAAATAATTACTTATTATGTTTATAAGATTTATCATTTTTCTGAAATTATTAAAACAATTATTAAACCTTTGTTGCGTCAGCATAGGTGAAGGCTGACGTCACCTAGGGCTGGGGAACCTTTTCTCACCGATGCAGCGCCTACCCACAGTGACTGATGAGTGGGGCCAGGGCCACGTCGGTCTGCCACGCTGGCAGAGCTTGCTCGACGCCCACGTCAAGGCCACATGAGCGCCACCTTGGCGCCAGATGGGCTCGCCGGAGGGCACGTCAGCCGGCGGTGGTTAGCGGCACTAGAGGGCTTGATGGAACGCATAGAAGGTCGGGTTCAAACGAGCGCGTCGCGAGGAAGCTAACGGTGGTCGCGCTGCCCCTTATTGGTCATCGGAGCGTCATTTGCAAGGGCGTCCGACGGCAGCGGACAGTGGTGCTCGGCGACAGAACGAAACGGAGTGAGAGAGAGAAAGGAGAGGTCCTGGAGGACCAGCGGCTCACCACGAAGACGATGGATGGGTCGACGAGGCCGGAGGAGCTCGGAAGCAGCGGCAATGGCGACGGTCATAGTCGGAGCAGACGGTGACCGTGGCATCGATTTCCAGCGTGCGCGGCCGATTCCTCAGACGGTGGTGGCGTGGCGGCGGCGAGCGTTGACGGCGCGAAGCGGCTGCTTTAGATTTGGGCAGCCTAACGGCGTGATTTTGCTCCGCCAGAAATTTTCCTTACCGCGCGTCGATGTGCTTTGTGATTTGGGGGAGTTGGGGAGGACGAAGGGTCGGGGTTGTTAACTGTACAGGCCTTTGGTCCCGGTTCGTCCCACCAACCGGGACCAAAGATTCAATGGTCCCGGTTGGTGGGAACCGACCAAAGGCATATTGATGGCGTAATACAGGCACCCAGGGTCATCAGTCCGGTTGTCAGAGGGACTAACCGGGATCTTTGACCCGTTTTTCAGATTTTGGCCAAACTTTTGGTCTTCCCGCCATTTTCAAATTTGTTTTCTTTTTTAATTAATAAGATGTTTCAATTTAAGATGATTATTTATTTGGAATTTCAAAAAACTTTTAACAGGAAAAGTGCTTCAATTTAAATAACTAATCAAAAACCATTTTCTGTTTTCAAATATTTTTATTTTAACTATACAATTTTACTATTTTCAATTAAAATTGCATTAACAAATATTTATTGCATAATTTGGAATTTGAAAAAACTTCCAATGGGAAAATTGCTTCAATTTAAATAACAAATCAAAAACCATTTTCTGTTTTCAAATATTTTTATTTTAACTATACAATTTTACTATTTTCAATTAAAATTGCATTAACAAATATTTATTGCATAATTCGGAATTTGAAAAAACTTTCAACAAGAAAAGTGCTTCAATTTAAATAACTAATCAAAAATCATTTTCTGTTTTCAAATATTTTTAGTTGAACTATACAATTTTACTATTTTCAATTAAAATTGCATTAACAAATATTTATTGCATAATTCGGAATTTGAAAAAACTTTCAACAAGAAAAGTGCTTCAATTTAAATAACTAATCAAAAACCATTTTCTGTTTTCAAATATTTTTATTTGAACTATAAAATTTTACTATTTTCAATTAAAATTTCATTAACAAATATTTATTGCATAATTTGGAATTTGAAAAAACTTTCAATAGGAAAAGTGCTTTAATTTAAATAACTAATCAAAAACCATTTTATGTTTTCAAATATTTTTATTTGAACTATACAATTTTACTATTTTCAATTAAAATTGCATTACCAAATATTTATAGGTTCACAACATGCTATTTATAATGCTTGTGAATTTTTTTAAAAATCATTTATAGGTTCACAACATGCTATTTCATCAGAGATCCACTTCAAGTTCAGCGAGGCTCAGCCCCGGGCTAAGAAGCTTCATACGCGCCGTTTTGAATATAGTTTGAAACGGGCATAAGAAATTCAAAAATGATCCAAACAATGTGAAACCTTCGCGTGGTGTCATATTATGTGTCACAGTTGCAAGGAAAAATATTGAACTTGAAAAATTGCAAACATCATACAAAATCCTTCTCAAAATGACCTATCATGTTCGAGGTTTCATGGCATTTAGGTCAAACCACCAATGTTATGGCTAGAATTAGGGCATAGTTTGTGAAAATGTGCCCATATTGTGCACACATGTGCATCTTAGGATGGCCTACGATGTTGCAGGAGGAAGTTTTCCTTTTTGACACACGAAAAAGCCAATTTCCATTTTTGAGGTGCCGAAATCGGGGTGTTCTGTGAAGCAACCACCAAATTAAAGTTTGGCATTGGTACCAACCCATTTTTCAAAAATACTAGACCATATTATATGGACAACTTCCCAACTAGTGTATCTCGAACCTTTCCATCCATCCCTCATGAAAAAGACAAATTCCTGCCGAATCGGTAGAAGGTTGCCCAGATTTGAACTACAAGTACATGATATAATGCTTGTAAATTTTTTTAAAAATCATTTATAGGTTCACAACATGCTATTTCATCAGAGATCCACTTCAAGTTCAGCGAGGCTCAGCCCCGGGCTAAGAAGCTTCATGCCCGCCGTTTTGAATATAGTTTGAAACGGGCATAAGAAATTCAAAAATAATCCAAACAATGTGAAACCTTCACGTGGTGTCATATTATGTGTCACAGTTGCAAGGAAACATATTGAACTTGAAAAATTGCAAACATCATAAAAAATCCTTCACAAAATGACCTATCATGTTCGAGGTTCATGGCATTTAGGTCAAACCACCAATGTTATGGCTAGAATCAGGGCATAGTTTGTGATAATGTTCCCATATTATGCACACATGTGCATCTTGGGATGGCCTACGATGTTGCAGGAGAAAATTTTCCTTTCCGACGCATGAAAAAGCCAATTTCCATTTTTGAGGTGCCGGAATCAGGGTGTTCTGTGAAGTAACCACCAAATTAAAGTTTGACATTGGTACTAACCCATTTTTCAAAAATACTATACCACCTTATATGGACAATTTCCCAACCGGTGTATCTGGAACCTTTCCGTCCAACCCTCATGAAAAAGACAAATTCCTGCCGAATCGGTAGGAGGTTGCCAAGATTTGAACTACAAGTACATGATATAATGCTTGTGAATTTGTTTTAAAATCATTTATAGGTTCACAACATGATATTTAATCAGAGATCCACTTCAAGTTCAATGAGGCTTAGCCCCGGGCTAAGAAGCTTCATGCCCGCCGTTTTGAATATAGTTGGAAACAGGCATAAGAAATTCAAAAATGATCCAAACAATATGAAACCTTTGCGTGGTGTCATATTATGTGTCACAGTTGCAAGGAAAAATATTGAACTTGAAAAATTGCAAACATCATAAAAAATCCTTCACAAAATGACCTATCATGTTCGAGGTTTCATGGTATTTAGGTCAAACCACCAATGTTATGGCTAGAATCAGGGCATAGTTTGTGATAATGTGCCCATATTGTGCACACATGTGCATCTTGGGATGGCTTACGATGTTGCAGTAGGAAGTTTTCCTTTTCGACGCACGAAAAGGCCAATTTCCATTTTCGAGGTGCCGAAATCGAGGTGTTCTGTGAAGCAACCACCAAATTAAAGTTTGGCATTGGTACCAACCAATTTTTCAAAAATACTAGACCACCTTATATGGACAATTTCCCAACCGGTGTATCTGGAACCTTTCCGTCCATCCCTCATAAAAAGACAAATTCCTGCCAAATCGGTAGGAGGTTGCCCAGATTTGAACTACAAGTACATGATATAATGCTTGTGATTTTTTTTAAAAATCATTTATAGTTTCACAACATGCTATTTCATCAGAGATCCACTTCAAGTTCAGCGAGGCTCAGCCTCGGGCTAAGAAGCTTCATGCCCGCTATTTTGAATATAGTTTGAAACGGGCATACGAAATTCAAAAATGATCCAAACAATGTGAAACCTTCACGTGGTGTCATATTATGTGTCACAGTTGCAAGGAAAAATATTGAACTTGAAAAATTGCAAAGCTCATAAAGAATCCTTCACAAAATGACCTATCATGTTCGAGGTTTCATGGCATTTAGGTCAAACCACCAATGTTATGGCTAGAATCAGGGAATAGTTTGTGAAAATGTGCCCATATTGTGCACACATGTGCATCTTGGGATGGCCTACGATGTTGCAGGAGGAAGTTTTCCTTTTCGACGCACGAAAAATCCAATTTCCATTTTTGAGGTGCCGAAATCGGGGTGTTCTGTGAAGCAACCACCAAATTAAAGTTTGGCATTGGTACCAACCCATTTTTCAAAAATACTAGACCACCTTATATGGACAACTTCCCAACCGGTGTATCTGGAACCTTTCCGTCCATCCATCATGAAAAAGACAAATTCCTGCCGAATCGGTAGGAGGTTGCCCAGATTTGAACTACAAGTACATGATATAATGCTTGTGAATTTTTTTAAAAATCATTTATACGTTCACAACATGCTATTTCATCAGAGATCCACTTCAAGTTCAGCGAGGCTCAGCCCCGGGCTAAGAAGCTTCATGCCCGCCATTTTGAATATAGTTTGAAACGGGCATAAGAAATTCAAAAATGATCCAAACAATGTGAAACCTTCGCGTGGTGTCATATTATGTGTCACAGTTGCAAGGAAAAATATTGAACTTGAAAAATTGCAAACATCATAAAAAATCCTTCATAAAATGACCTATCATGTTCGAGGTTTCATGGCATTTAGGTCAAACCACCAATGTTATGGCTAGAATCAGGGCATAGTTTGTGATAATGTGCCCATATTATGCACACATGTGCATCTTGGGATGGCTTACGATGTTGCAGGAGGAAGTTTTCCTTTTCGACGCACGAAAAGGCCAATTTCCATTTTTGAGGTGCCGAAATCAGGGTGTTCTGTGAAGCAACCACCAAATTAAAGTTTGGCATTGGTACCAACCCATTTTTCAAAAATACTAGACCACCTTATATGGACAATTTCCCAACCGGTGTATCTGGAACCTTTCTGTCCATCCCTCATGAAAAAGACAAATTCCTGCCGAATCGGTAGGAGGTTGCCTAGATTTGAACTACAAGTACATGATATAATGCTTGTGAATTTTTTTAAAAAATCATTTATAGGTTCACAACATGCTATTTCATTAGAGATCCACTTCAAGTTCAGCGAGGCTCAGCCCCGAGTTAAGAAGCTTCATGCCCGTCGTTAGTCAATTAATTAGTACTAATCTAAAAACAAAATTAAAGCCAACAATCGGGACTAAAGATATGATGAACTTTTAGTCCCAGTTGGAGGCACCAACCGGGACTAAATGTGGATGTGGCGACAACATGTCGACACTATGTCCTCAGTGGGAAGCACTAAGCCAGTAAATGACGACACTATTTTGGGTGGTGGCAGCACTATGCCAGGGGTGAGTGTGTCGACATTATGTCATCAGTGCCCGACACTATGTTGTGCTGCTTAATCTATAAATAGGTATGCATTCTTGTGAAGAACTGCAAGATGGTGTGCGAGACCAGGGACACCACTACGGCGGAGCTTCTCGAAGATGTCTTAGGATCCCGTCCTGAGACATCTTCGAGGAGCTCGCCGTAGAGGCACTCTCTAATATGTGAAATTAGTTAGCTCCACCAGCATACTGATCTAGCTAGAGAAGATATAAACTGAAAGATGGTGTGCAAGAGCAGGGACACCACTACGGCAGAGCTTCTCGAAGATGTCTTAGGACCCCGTCCTCAGACATCTTCGAGGAGCTCGCCATAGAGGCACTCCCTAATTTAATTTGGTAGCTCCCCGACGTGTTCATGTTTCTGGTTTGTTTAAACGGTCGGTGATTAAAATGCTAGGGCGCCACTATATATATGTATGCCTTCATAGTTTTGGTTCTTATTTTTGTTGCAATGGATTTTGTGACGGCAAATAGAAGAAGAAGAATATTTTGTTGCTTGACGGGGATATGTACATGATCTAATGTGTGTGATTTTTTTTAAAAATCATTTATAGGTTCACAACATGCTATTTCATCAAAGATCCACTTCAAGTTCAGCGAGGCTTAGCCCCGGGCTAAGAAGCTTCATGCCTGCCGTTAGTCAATTAATTAGTACTAATCTAAAAAACAAAATTAAAGCCAACAACCGGGACTGAAGATATGATGAACCTTTAGTCCCGGTTGGAGGCACCAACCGGGACTAAATGTGGATGTGGCGACAACATGTCGACACTATATCCTCAGTGGGCAGCACTAAGCCAGTAAATGACGATATTTTGGGTGAGTGGCAGCACTATTCCAAGGGTGAGTGTGTCAACATTATGTCATTAGTGCCAGGGGTGGGTGGCAGCACTATGCGGGTGGGTGGCAACACTATGTCCATAGAGGCACTCCCTAATTTAATTTGGTAGCTCCTCGACGTGTTCATGTTTCTGGTTTGCTTAAACGGTCGGTGATTAAAATGCTAGGGCGCCACTATATATGTATGCCTTCATACATCACATAAAGTTTTCATACATCACATAAAGTTTCCATACATTACATAGATTTACATAGGGTTTAGGGTTTAGGGTATGAATCCTTCATCGCGTATGTCGATCCCTTGCCTATGATCGCTTCTTAGGCCGTAACCATGGAGCATATTCTTTGCTTAACGGGATGCTTGGGTCAGTTTTCACAGTGAAGGGCGGAATTTCATCAAACTTATCATAATCTGCTGACATGTCTATCTTGTCCTCGACTCCTGTGATGTTTCTTTTCCCTGAAAGAACTATGTGACGCCTAGGCTCATCGTCTGATGTATTCGTTTCCTTATTTTTTCTTTTTTTGGTCTAGAGGACATGTCCTGGACATAAAAAACCTGAGCCACATCATTGGCTAGGACGAATGGTTCGTCTCTGTAACCAATATTCTTGAGATCCACTGTTGTCATTCCGTACAGCTGGTCTACCTTTACCCCTTCTCCATTCATGTTTACCCAACTGCACCGAAACAAAGGGACCTTAAAAGTAGGTCCATAGTCAAGTTCCCATATCTCCTCTATGTAACCATAGTATGTGTCTTTTTTCCCATTCTCTCATGTTGCATCAAAGCGGACACCACTGTTTTGGTTGGTGCTCTTTTTATCTTGGGCAATCGTGTAAAATGTATTCCCATTTATCTCGTACCCTTGGAAAGTCAATACAGTCGCAGATGGTGTCGCGGCCAACAAGTAGAGTTGATCTCCAATAGTGGTGTCATTCATGAGATGTAATTGCAACCAAGTGCCGAAAGTCTCCATGTGATTTTCTTTAATCTAGTATTCATCCTTCCCCGGGAACTTGGAGCGTACAATATTCATGTGTTCCTCGATATACGGAGCCACGAAGGTAGAACTTTGTAGAACTGTGTAGTGTGCTTGATTCAAAGAATGCCCGTCCCTAAATATCATTGCCTTCTTTCCTAGCGTGCCTTTTCCACTCAGTCTCCCCTCATACCGTGATTCAGGAACACCAATCGGCTTAAGGTCAGGAAGAAAGTATACACAAAACCCAATGACCTCCTCTGTTCCATAGCCCTTGGAAATGCTTCCTTCTGGCCTAGCACGGTTATGAACATATTTCTTTAAGACTCCCATGAACCTCTCGAAGGGGAACATATTGTGCAGAAATACAGGACCGAGAATGGAAATCTCTTCGACTAGGTGAACTAAGAGATGCGTCATAATATTGAAGAAGGACGGGAGGAACACCAACTCAAAACTGACAAGACATTGGACCACATCCTTCTGTAGCCTTTCCAGACTTTATCGATCGATTACCTTCTGAGATATTGCATTGAGGAATGCACATAGCTTCACAATGGCTAATCGAACATTTTCCGGTAGAAGCCCCCTCAATGCAACCGGAAGCAACTGCGTCATATTCACGTGGCAATCATGAGACTTCAGGTTATGAAATTTTTTCTCTGCCATATTTATTATTCCCTTTATATTTGACGAGAAGCCAGCCGGGACCTTGATACTGTAAAGGACTTCAAAAAAGATTTCCTTCTCTGCTTTGGTAAGAGTGTAGTTGCTTAAGTATTCACGTCCTTTATCAATATGCTTGTTGTATGGGTATTTGATACGTTGCTGGTCCTCCCGTTCTTCTGGTGTATCTTTTGTCTTCCCATACACGCCTAGGAAGCCTAGCAGGTTCACGCAAAGATCCTTCGTCACGTGCATCATGTCGATTGAAGAACGGACCTCTAGGTCTTTCCAATACTTAAGCTCCCAAAATATAGATTTCTTTTTCCACATGGCCGTATGTCCGGTAATGGGGTCTTTCGGAACAGATTGACCGCCAGGACCCTTTCCAAAGATTACTTCTAGGTCCTTCACCATACCAAATACATCAGCACCTTTAGGGAGCTTAGGCTTCTTCCGGTAATCTGCCTCACCGTTGAAATGCTTGCCTTTCTTTCTTACATGATGATTGGTCGGAAGAAATTTACGACACCCCAGGTACACAACCTTCTTACATTTATCCAAATATGTACCTTTAGTCTTATCTAAACAGTGCGTGCATGCATTTGTTGGAGATATGCCCAAGAGGCAATAATAAAAATGGTTATTATTATATCTTTGTGTTTATGATGAATGTTTGCATCCCATGCTGTAATTGTATTATAAGGAAACACTAATACATGTGTGTTTTGTAAACATAAAAGGGTACCTAGTAAGCCTCTTGTTAAACTAGCTTGTTGATTAATTGATGATCATGGTTTCCTGATCATGGACATTGGATGTCATTAATAACAAGATTGTATCATTAGGAGAATGATGTAATGGACACACACACCCATAGTAAGCGTAGCATTAGATCAAGTCATTAAGTTCACATTGCTATAAGCTTTCGATACATAGTAACCTAATCCTTCGACCATGAGGTTGTGTTAATCACCATCACCGGATGAGTACTTTGATGACATCAAACACCACTTCGTAACTGGGTGGTTATAAAGGTGTCATTAGGTATTCTGAAAGTATGTGTTGAAGCGCATGGACCAAGATTGGGATTTGTCCATCCATATGACGGATAGATATGCTCTGGGCCCTCTCGGTGGAATGTCATCTAGTTAGCTTGCAAGCATGTGACTAGGTCACAAGGGATGGCATAACACGGAACGAGTAAAGAGTACTTATCAGTAACGAGGTAGAACTAGGTATGGAGATACCGATGATCAAACCTCGGATAAGTAGAAGTATCGCGTGACAAAGGGAATTGGTTTCGTATGTTAATGGTTCTATCGATCACGAAGTCATCGTTGAGTATGTGGGAGCCGTTATGGATCTCCAGATCCCGCTGATGGTTATTGATCGGAGAGGTGTCTTCATCATGTTTGCATATTCACGAACCGTAGGGTGACACACTTAAGGTTGAAGTTGTTTTAAGTAGATGTTGAATGTGCGTTGGAGACCGAATGTTGTTGAGTCTCGATCCGGACATCACGAGGAGATCCGAACTGTCCGGGAATAAGATTCATATAATGGGGATCATTTTCTAAGTTAGGAAATGTTCAGTGTTGTATGGGGATTCTAGAAGGTTTGAATGTTAGGAAGGTTCTAGAAGATATCTTGGAGTTTATTTGAAAACCGAGATAAGATAAGATAAGATAAGGGGAGTTTAAAGGGAAACTTGGGGAAGGACTCTCCCCAAGCTCCCTAGTGCTTGAGCCCTAAGGGGTGGGCCTAGGGGTGGGAACCCTAGGCCACACCCCTCCTCTATATATAGAGGGTGGGCGCCACCCTCCTTGCCTCTCCCACTCCAAACCCTAGCCGCCTCTCTCTTCCTCCTTCCATCTGCTCGGCTTAGGCGAAGCCTGCAGAATTCTCTCCACCACCACCACCACGCCGTCGTGCTGCTGGGATTGCGTGGAGAAGATCTACTACCTCTGCTGCTCGCTGGAACGAGGAGAGGAAGGTCTGCTTCGACTCCGCACGTGTGACCGTCTGCGGAAGCACTGCCGGAACGCGGCGCCGGAAGGATCATCTAATCGATCTTGAGATCGGCAAGTGATCGACTACATCATCCACGAGATCTAATCTCGTTAACGCTTTCGGTTCTACGAGGGTTAGTACCGATCTATCTCGTTGCTCATGTCTAGTAGATTAGATCTTGGCTTTTATCTAGATTAGATCTGGGTTTTGTTCGTTCTTGCGGTAGAATTTTTTTGTTTTCCATGCTACGAACCCATCAGTGGTATCAGAGCCTTGTCTATGCGTAGATCTGTTGCACGAGTAGAACACAATGGTGTTGTGGGCATTGGTGCTCGTGCCGTCTTTTGCTGTGTGTACTTTGCATCTTGCGGTATGGTGGGATGAAGCGGCTCGGGCTAACATTACATGTCATCGCACATGAGACTTGCTCCACGCTTGACGTGCAACTTGCTTTGCACAAGTGGCTTTGCGGGTGTCTGTCTCTCCCATCATAGTATAGATCAAATCTACAATTTGCACTTGATAGCACTTGTATCAACATTGTGGTTCAGTTTCGTAGGTAAGATCCGTTCTTATTTGAAAGCCCCAAACCACGTAAAACTTGCAAAGAAAATTAGAGGCGTCTAACTTGTTTTTGCAGGGGTTTTGTGATGTGATATGGCCATCATGTGATTATGATTATATTTGATGTATGCAATGATCCTTGTTGTAATATGACAACCGGCGAGAACTAATGGTTGTCTTTAATTCTGTTAAGACCTGCGTGTCTATTCATCTTGTAATAGCTTTATTCCAAGTAGTTGTAATAGTTGCTTATGATGATGGACAACCATGAAGCGGCGCCACTGACCTTGACGCAATGCTGGTAATGATGTAGATCATGTCCGTGCTTTGGAGATGGAGATCGAAGGCACAAGAAGAAAGGGCCATATCATATCACACTAATTATGAATTGCCTGTGATGTTAATCCTTTATGCATCTTGTATTGGTTAGATCGCGACGGTAGCATTATAAGATGATCCCTCTCACTAAATATCAAGTAACAAAAGTGTTCGTCCTTAGTTGGCACCGTTGTTAAGACTAAATGGTTTGAAGCATCTCGTGATGATCGGGTGTGATAGATTCTACGTGTGCATACAACGGGTGCAAGCCAGATTTGCACATGCGGAAACTAAGGTTAATCTTGACGAGCCTAGCATGTACAAACATGGCCTCGGAACACGGAATACCGAAAGGTAGAGCACGAGTCATATGAATGATATGATGAACATGAAGATTGTTCGCCGATGAAACTACAACTTCTCTCGTGAAGATCGGACTTGGTGTAGTGGACTTGGTTCGTGTAATCACTAAGACAATGTGAGGGATGTTGTTTTGAGTGGGAGTTCACCTAGTTAATTTAAGAATTGAAGTTGAACTCAATTTATCATAAACTTAGTCTAAACTACTTGCAAAATTTGTTGTAGATTATGGCGAACCTCTCCATCAATTTCAATGCGTTCCTAGAGAAAGAAAAACTTAAGAACAATGGAAGCAACTTCACGGACTGGCTCCATGGTCTGAAGATTGTCCTCAGGGCTGGTCAGATGACCTATGTGCTCGATGCACCGCTAGGTGACCCACCTGCAGAAGATGCCACCGATGACGTAAAAAATGTTTACGCCACTCGGAAAAATCATTACTCCACAGTTCAGTGTGCCATCCATGCAGTGCGAAACGGAGCTTGAGCGCTTTGAGCACCACGACCCGTTCGAGATCATTAAGGAGCTCAAGCTCATTTTGAGACTCACGCCGTGGAGAGCTATGAGGCCTCCGAAAAGTTCTTTACCGCAAGATGGAAGAGGAAGCTCGTTAGCGAGCACGTGCTCACCATGTCTGGCACGCAAACAAGCTCAAGAGTTGGGGATACGATTCCTAATGAGTTAGGGATTCACCGTGTCCTCCAATCACCGCCACCGAAGTTATAAGAACTTTGTGATGAACTACAATATACCTTTGCATGAACAAGGCGTTGCACGAACTATCATCCATGCTGAAAACTGCTGAAGTGGAGATCAAGAAGGAGCACCAAGTGTTGATGGTCAATAAGACCACCAATTTCAAGCAGGGCAAGCCTAAGAACAAGGGCAACTTCAAGAAGGATGACAAGAAAGCTGCCGCTGCTAAGAAGCCAAGGCTGGTCCTAAACCTAAAACTGAATGCTTCTCTGCAAGGGTCTTTGGTCCTTTGGGCGCAATCGCCCCAAGTACTGGCAGATCGAAGAACGGCAACATCAAGAAGAAAGGTATATTCGATATACATGTTATTGATGTGTATCTTACTAATGTCGTAGTAGTGCACAGGTATTTGATCGGTTCGGTTGCTCATATTTGTAACTCGAAACAGGAGTTGCGGAATAAACGAAGACTGGCGAGAGACGAGGTGATGATGCCCGTTGGAAATGGCTCCAAGGTTGATGTGATCGCCGTCGGCACGCTCCCTCTACATCTACCTTCGGGATTAGTTTTAAATTTGAATAATTGTTATTTGGTGCCTGCGTTAAGCATGAACATTATATCTGGATCTTGTTTATTGCGAGACAGTTACTCTTTTAAGTCCGAGAATAAAGGTTGTTCGATTTATATGAGTAATATCTTTTATGGTAATGCACCTGAGATGAATGGTTTATTCTTATTGAATCTCGATAGTAGTGATACACATGTTCACAACATAGATGCTAAACGAACAAAATTGAATGATAATTCTACATACATGTGGCAATCGTCTTGGTCACATTGGAGTGAAGCGTATGAAGAAACTCCATTCTGATGGACTTCTTGAATCACTTGATTTTGAATCACTTGAAAGATGTGAAGCATGTCTAATGGGAAAAATGACTAAGACTCCATTCTCTGGAATAATGGAGCGAGCTACAGACTTATTGGAAATAATACATACCGATGTGTGCGGTCCAATGAGTGTAGCATCGCGTGGTGGATATCGTTATGTTCTCACTTTCACGGATGACTTAAGTAGATATGGGTATGTCTACTTTATGAAACATAAGTCCAAAACTTTCGAGAAGTTTAAGGAATTTCAAAGTGAAGTGGAAAATCATCGTAACAAGAAGATTAAGTTTAGCGTTACGACTGAGGTGAATATCTAAGTTATGAGTTTGGCATGCATTTAAAGAAATGTGGAATACTTTGCGATTGACACCGGGAACACCACAACAGAATGGTGTGTCCGAACATCGTCGAACTCTCTTAGATATGGTTGCCTATGATGTCTCTTCTGATTACCGCTATCGTTTTGGACTATGCATTAGAGACAGCCGCATTCACTTTAAATAGGGCACCATCTAAATCCGTTGAAACGACACCGTACGAATTGTGGTTTGGTAAGAAACCTAAGTTGTCGTTCCTTAAAGTTTGGGGTTCTTGGCGTATGTAAAGAAGTTACAACCTGATAAGCTAGAACCCAAAGCGAGAAATGCGTCTTCATAGGATACCCTAAAGAAACACTGGGTATACCTTCTATCAAAGATCCGAAGGTAAAGTTTTCATTGCCAAGAATGGATCCTTTCTTGAGAAGGAGTTTCTCTCGAAAGAAGTGATTTGGAAGGAAAGTAGAACTTCGGACGAGGTTATTGAACCTTCTCTCGGGGTTGAGAGTAGCGCACCGAAAGATGTTTTCGTGCCACCGCACCAACCGGAGAGGAAGCTAATGATGGTGATCATGAAACTTGAGCGAAGTTACTACCGAACCTCGCAGGTCAACGAGGTTCGTACCACTCTGAGTGGTATGACTCGCCTTGAACGTCATGTTGGTGGATAACACGATGACCTCGGCGTATGAAGAAGCTATGGTGAGCCCAGTTCCGATAAATGGCTAGAAGCCATGAAATCCGAAATGGGATCCATGTACGAAAACCAAGTATGGACGTTGGTGGACTTACCGGATGGCCGTAAGGCTGTCGAGAACAAATGGATTTTCAAAAGAAAAACAGATCTTGATGGTAATGTTATCGTTTATAAAGCTTGACTTGTCGCGAAAGGGTTCCGGCAAATTCAAGGTGTTGACTATGATGAGACTTTCTCACCGATGGCGAAGCTAAAGTCGTGAGGATTGTTAGCAATTGCTGCATATTTCGACTATGAGATATGGCAGATGGATGTCAAAACGGTGTTCCTTAATGGTGACATTGAGGAAGAGTTGTACATGGTACAACCCAAGGGTTTTGTCGATCCTAGTGATGCTGACAAGGTATGCAAACTTCAGCGCTCCATTTATGGACAAGCAAGCATCCGGAGTTGGAATCAACGTTTGATAAAGTAATCAAAAATTTTGGTTTTATACAAACTTATGGAGAAGCTTGTATTTACAAGAAAGTGAGTGGGATCTCTATAGCATTCCTAGTACTATATGTAGATGACATACTGTTGATTGGGAATGATATAGAACTTCTTAATAGCGTCAAAGCCTATTTGAATAATAGTTTTTCAATGAAGGATCTTGGCGAAGCGGCATATATTCTAGGCATCAAGATTTATAGAGATAGGTCAAGACGCCTGCTAGCGCTTTCACAAAGTACATACCTGGACAAAGTTCTAAAGAAGTTTAGAATGGAAGAGAGCAAGAAAGGGTTCGTGCCCATGTTGTCAGGAAAGACCTTGAGTAAGACTCAAAGTCCAGCTACGGCAGAAGATAGATAGAAGATGAATAATGTTCCCTATGCCTCAGCCATAGGTTCTATCATGTATGCCATGTTGTGTACAAGACCGGATATAGCACATGATGTTAGTTTGACTAGCAGATATCAAAGTGATCCTGGAATGGAGCACTGGACAGCGGTCAAGAATATCCTTAAGTACCTGAACAGGACTAAGGATATGGTTCTTTCTTATGGAGGTGATGAACAGCTTGTTGTAAACAGTTACACTGATGCTAGTTGGAACACCGATCCAGATGACTCGAAGTCACAATCTGGATACGTATTTATTTTGAATGGTGCTGAAGTGAGCTGGAGGAGTGCCAAGCAAAGCGTTGTGGCGAAATCTTCAACTAAATCGGAATACATAGCTGCTTCGGAGGCTGCACAAGAAGCCATATGGATGAAGGAGTTCATTACTGAACTTGGCGTGGTTCCTAGTGTTGGACCCGATGGCCATCTCTTGTGACAACACAGTGCCATAACTAATGCACGAGGAGCCAAGGTCACATAGCAAGCTGAAGCACATCAAGCTACGTTTCCATGCCATTCATGGTATGTCCGAGATGGTGACATAAAGATTTGCAAAGTACACCTTGATCTAAATGTGGCAGATCCGCTGACTAAACCTCTCCCTAGAGCAAAGCATGACCAACACCAGCGCCATGGGTGTTAGGTATATTACCATGTAATCTAGATTATTGACTCTAGTGCAAGTGGGAGATGTTGGAGGTATGCCCAAGAGGCAATAATAAAGTGGTTATTATTATATCTTTGTGTTTATGATGAATGTTTGCATCCCATGCTGTAATTGTATTATAAGGAAACACTAATACATGTGTGTTTTGTAAACATAAAAGGGTCCCTAGTAAGCCTCTTGTTAAACTAGCTTGTTGATTAATTGATGATCATGGTTTCCTGATCATGGACATTGGATGTCATTAATAACAAGATTGTATCATTAGGAGAATGATGTAATGGACACACACACCCATAGTAAGCGTAGCATTAGATCAAGTCATTAAGTTCACATTGCTATAAGCTTTCGATACATAGTAACCTAATCCTTCGACCATGAGGTTGTGTTAATCACCATCACCGGATGAGTACTTTGATGACATCAAACACCACTTCGTAACTAGGTGGTTATAAAGGTGTCATTAGGTATTATTAAAGTATGTGTTGAAGCGCATGGACCAAGATTGGGATTTGTCCATCCATATGACGGATAGATATGCTCTGGGCCCTCTCGGTGGAATGTCATCTAGTTAGCTTGCAAGCATGTGACTAGGTCACAAGGGATGGCATAACACGGAACGAGTAAAGAGTACTTATCAGTAACGAGGTAGAACTAGGTATGGAGATACCGATGATCAAACCTCGGATAAGTAGAAGTATCGCGTGACAAAGGGAATTGGTTTCGTATGTTAATGGTTCTATCGATCACGAAGTCATCGTTGAGTATGTGGGAGCCGTTATGGATCTCCAGATCCCGTTGATGGTTATTGATCGGAGAGGTGTCTTCATCATGTTTGCATATTCACGAACCGTAGGGTGACACACTTAAGGTTCGAAGTTGTTTTAAGTAGATATTGAATGTGCGTTGGAGACCGAATGTTGTTCGGAGTCTCGGATTGGATCCGAGACATCACGAGGAGATCCGGAACTGTCCGGGGAATAAGATTCATATAATGGGGATCATTTTCTAAGTTAGGAAATGTTCCAGAGTGTTTGTATGGGGATTCTAGAAGGTTTCGGAATGTTTCGGAAGGTTCTATAAGATATCTTGGAGTTTATTTGAAAACCGAGATAAGATAAGATAAGATAAGGGGAGTTTAAAGGGGAAACTTGGGGGGGAAGGACTCTCCCCCCAAGCTCCCTAGTGCGCCGGCCCTAAGGGGTGGGCCTAGGGGTGGGAACCCTAGGCCACACCCCTCCCTCTATATATAGAGGGGTGGAGGCGCCACCCCTCCTTGCCCTCTCCCACTCCAAACCCTAGCCGCCTCTCTTCCTCCTTCCATCTGCTCCGGCTTAGGCGAAGCCCTGCAGAATTCTCCACCACCACCACCACGCCTGCGTCGTCTGCCTGGGATTGCGTGGAGAAGATCTACTACCTCTGCCGTCAGGAACGAGGAGAGGAAGGTCTGCCGACTCACGCAGTGACCGTCATGAAGCGCCGAACGCTGCCGGAAGGATCATCTACTCGATCTTGAGATCGGCAAGTGATCGACTACATCATCCACGAGATCTAATCTCGTTAACGCTTTCGGTTCTACGAGGGTTAGTACCGAGCTATCTCGTTGCTCATGTCTAGTAGATTAGATCTTGGCTTTTATCTAGATTAGATCTGGGTTTTGTTCGTTCTTGCGGTAGAATTTTTTTGTTTTCCATGCTACGAACCCATCAGCATTGTATCCCTTGTTTGACTGTCCTGAAATGTTACTAAGAGCGGGCCAATCATTGATGGTTACGAACAACAACGCTTGTAGGTCAAATGGCTCCTGTTTGTGCTCATCCCACACCTTTACAGCTGGTTCTGCCCACAACTGCAAAAGTTCATCGACTAATGGCCTTAGGTACACATCAATGTCATTGCCGGGTTGCTTCGGTCCTTGGATGAGCACTGGCATCATAATTGACTTCCGCTTCATGCACAACCAAGGAGGAAGGTTGTAGATACATAGAGTCACTGTCCAGGTGCTGTGACTGCAGCTCTGCTCCCCAAAAGGATTCATGCCGTCTGTACTTAGACCAAACCATAAGTTCCTCGCGTCACCTGCAAAGTTTGAGTACTTTCTCTCGATGTTTCTCCACTACGACCCATCGGCAGGGTGTCTCAGTTTCCCGTCTTTCTTACGCTCTTCTTTGTGCCATCGCAACAACCTGGCATGCTCTTTGTTTCTGAACAGACGTTTCAACCGTGGTATTATAGGAGCATACCACATAACCTTAGCAGGAACCCTCTTCCTGGGGGGCTCATCATCGCCCTCAACATCACCAGGGTCATCTTGTCTGATCTTGTATCGACATGCAGTGCATACCGGGCATTTATCCATATTCTCGTACTTCACACCGCGGTACAAGATGCGGTCATTAATGCATGCATGTATCTTCTTCACATCTAATCCTAGAGGGCAGATAGTCTTCTTTGCTTCGTACGTTGTCTCGGGCAGCTCATTATCCTTTGGAAGCTTCGGCTTCATTATTTTCAGTAACTTCTCAAAACCCTTGTCAGATAAGCCAGTCTCTGCCTTCCATTTCAGGAGTTCAAGTGTGGTACCGAGCTTTGTGCTGCCATCTTTGCAATTTGGGTACAACAACTTTTTGTGATCCTTTTGCATGGCCTCCAACTTAAGCTTCTCCCTTTCTGTATCGCATTGTTGCTTTGCATCAGAAATGACCCGACCAAGACCATCAGCGGGCTCATCCGATGCCCACTGTTCTTCTTCATTGCCGCCTCCCTCTTCTTCATTGTCTTCCATTGCAGTATCACCGTATTCTTCAGGGGACATAGGATAGCTGTCATCATCCTCCTCTTCTTTATTTTCTTCTAGCCTAACCCCTCTTTCTCCGTGCATGGCCCAACAATAATATCCGGGCATGAAACCTCTCTGAAGCAGATGGCTTTGAAGGATTCTCAGGGCAGAGTGCTCCGCCATGTTCCGACAGTCGACGCAAGGACAAGGCATAAAATTATCCATTTTGTTTGCCTTAGCCAACTCGATAAATTTATGCAGGCCTGCAATAAAATCGGAATCGCGTCGGTCGCCGTACATCCATCGCATCCACAAGACGATCAAGGCGTCATAATAATTAACCATGACAATGACATCGTGAATAGTGAAATGACCACCCTACATGGACACATGCAATATTTTTGTATCAATGACAAATAAAGAAGATAAGGTTGCTAACCTCGGTCGAGGATACCGTGTTGTGCGAACCTAAGCGTGGCTCGGACATTTCGTCGAACACCTTGTGTGTAGTGTGAAGAAAAAAAACCTAGCATCCACCTCCCACACAAAATTCTAGAAAAAAATAAGTGGATGGGTTGGGCTTATTTATAGCCAGGGGAGGGTTTTTGGTCCCGGTTTATGCCACGAAACGGGACCAAAGCCCCTCCCACGCGACACGTGGCGGCCCAGCAACGCGCCCCCCACCCAGGTCATTGGTCCTGGTTGAAGGCACGACCCGGGACCAATGACCTGGGTGGGGGTGTTGTTGGGCCACCACGTGTCGCGGGGAGGGGCTTTGGTCCCGATTCGTGGCATGAACCGGGACCAATGCCCACCGTCGCTTCATCGTCCCCGTGTACAAATAGGAGGCCACAACGCGTCGCTTTCGCCATCGCCTCGGCCTCTCTGCAGTCTCCACCGCGCCATCGCCTCGTCCTCTGCACCTGTCCACCGTGACGTTGTCTCGCCTCCCCTCCCTCTCGAATCTCCACCACGCCGCCATGGAGGTGCCCACGCTCAACTTCTACGAGGCGGTGATGTTCACGTACTATGACATCCTCGCGCCGTCGCGCGCGACAGTGCCCGCCGGATGGCGCATCAGCTCTGCGTGTGTGCTGGTGGCTCTGCTCCTTATCCCCGGCGGATACGAGATGGAGAGTGTAATCGCAGAGCGTCGTCGCTAGATGCCCGCGTAGAAGAGGGTGTTGCCCCGGTATGCGGCGGCCAGCCCGTACTGGCCCCGGCTATTCAAGAAGGAGCGGAAGGCCAAGCTTGGCAACCGCATCGTGGACGGGCGCGTGGTGCACCCGGATCTCCACAACCGAGAAGGGCGGGAGATGTTCTGGTCCGTCCCTGGACGGACCATCTACACTGCCATCGATGCCTCTAGCCGCGTAGAGGAGCTCCTTCTCCCGAACAATGCGGAAATCGTGGAGGTTTCGTCTGACGATGACGAGGAAGCCGGTGGCTCGGAGAACAGCGGCAGCGGAAGTAAAATTGTTGACTAGGAAAATTTGTAAAATCGCACCTTTGTTTGGAAAGAATTTGTGGTCGAATTAATAAAATGTCTCGATTTAGATCTTTGTCTCGATTAATTTTTGGAAGATTTTTTCAAAAATACTGATCAATTCAATTTCTGCCTCGAATTAATTTCTACCTCGATTCAATTTCTGGCTCGAATTAATTTAGACTGTCCCGGATTGCGGACCGTCGTGGGGTTTTTGGTCCCGGTTCGTGGCATGACCCGGGACCAATGCTCCACAGAGCGCCACATGTGCGTCGTGGTGGCATTGGTCCCGGTTCATGCCACCAACCGGGACCAATGCTTAGAGATGAACCGGGACCAATGCCCAGGCGACATGAACCAGGACCGGTGCCTGGCATTGGTCCCGATTAAGGAAACGAACCGGGGCCAATGATATTTGGGTGCTAGACCAAAGACCATTTTTCTACCAGCGCAACTTTACCCACACGTACTAACCGACTCTTAATGCCACTACATTAGCCCTCTTCCTTGGCAAGCCAGTAGAGGGTGGTTAGGCACGACCTTTACCTTTCTTTCACCAAGACCATGAGTCACGCCCTAAGGAGGGTTCTGCCGTAACGGGTCAAATCCTGAAGCCAGTCCCTAGAGATGTGAGTCAAGGTTGATTCGCTAGGGGCTCTATCGTCCCCAAGCAACCCCGGCCATGCTTACCTACCTATTATGATGCACCTCCTTCACCGCCTTCGAGAACAACCAAAATGCATATGTCGAATGGAACAAATGAACTATGTGACTCATGGAATCTACTAGGCAATCTAGTTAGTCAAGAGGTTTTCTAGGCCCCGTGTGGTTGCACGCTCATCATGGTTCAAGAGGCAAGAACTCGGTTCCTAGTGGTGGCAAGTATGAGATTGCAAAATCCACATCCCACCGTGGCCGGGCATGTTCGTCTGTGGTACCAAAGTTCGCAGGCCAGCGCACTGCGGTACCTAAGTTGCCTGAAATTGCCGCGTTTCGAAATGTTGGGCCGCCAACTACTCAGAGGGGCCATTTCGATGCAAACTCATCTCACCCCTGCCAAATACAAACATTTCGTTAAACTGCCCCGTGAAGTAGACGGTCGGGACTCTCATGTCGTTCATCTATCCGTGACACGAGCGCCAACGTGGCAACCTCTTAGGCAAATCGAGTAACTAAGTGGATCGGATGCGTTGACCAATTTCACAAATCCATTCCCACCTTTACCCTAGCACCGGCGGCGGCCGAATCCACCCTCCAGGCAGGACGATCCCTTCGGACATTTGACTTACGGCGCCAAGTTGCTACGCCCGATTCTTGCTGTGCCGCTACATCGATCCCGAGCTCAATGGCGATCTTGTAAAGTCGTTGCGAGGCTCTAGCCCGCCTCCGCCGCCGACAAGCCGAGCAGCTCGGAGGATGGCAGATCCTACTACCAAGGAAGAAGAAGTTCTCGCTACAAGCGGGTGAGCTACCCTTCTCTTTGCTATTCGCACTAATTATAACTGCTAGCTGGCTACTGAACCTCAAATTGTTTGTTAGCCCAACGCTGACAAGCATATTTTGTCCATAGTTTTCTGTCGAGTGGGATCTCCGTGGACCACCCTTACCTGGTTACGGTACTCCTCTTTAGGTACGACTCTAAGGGCAAGTGGTATGGACACCATTGTATCATGATGGAAGAAGCGCCTGCGCAGATCTGCACTATATCTGGTATGGTTGCTGCTCTACATAATCGTGATGAATTATGGTTGAATCAGACTGCAAAGTTCAGCTTCATGGATGAATGTGGCATCATGGTTCCTCAAACGTGTGACAGTCAGCTAATTGGGTTGATAAAAAGGTATGCTTCGGATTGCATGTTTGAGCTGAATTATGATGTACTGAATGTGGAAGCTACTGCAACTGGGAGTCGCCCTTCTATTCTTGGATAGGGTGGTCGCTCGAACCCAATTAGCTCCTGGTAAGCAAAAGTCTCTTGGGGTTCGCATGTTTGTGCTGAATTGTAATTTTTGTTTCATTTACTCTGTAGATATTGGGAAGTTATGTAACAGTCCTGTTTCTTTGACAGGAAGCGCCACAAGGTTAGAAACATGACTGTCGGGTCAGTCATTGTGCTGCCCGAAAAAATTAAAAACGAGTGGAAAGATGATGTTGGACACGATTCTGGTGCCCATTGTCCCGGCGATGTAGAGTACGTGAAGCTAAGAAAATTGGCACCGAGGAAGAGGAAGAAGGCAGGAAATGAAGAAGCCAGTGGACGTGAAGTCTTGGCACCCAGGCTGCGGAAGAAGGCTGCTGGCAATGAAGATGCATAGTAATATGTTGAACTTGAACCTATATATGTAATTCTGTTAAATTCTGGAGCTTTGTATGTGGCATGTTGCTAGGCAAAACAATCTACCCACGTTCTCTGAGTAAAATGTACCGCGACTTAGGGTTTGGAAACGCCCGAGTCAGTAGTTGAATCCGAAATTGTGATTGTGCCACTGCTATCTGAAAACACGTAGCACCGGTTCCACGATTGCTGAGGGGCAGGAGGTCTCCAAATATGACGGAATGTAAGTGGTACATAAATAAATTATTTAAGCTGCCACACTCCACGAAGAAGCAACTTATTTCAGATGTTGCACAACGACATGGCAACATAAACAGCAACGGCAACCGATAATGCCCAGACGCTTGAGCCCGTCTATCTCACCGCCTCCCTGCTCCTGCATCCCCTGCGTCTGGCGAAGCTCCCGGATCTCCATTAACCGGGTGTACGTGCTTCCACTTTATAAATTGTGGCTATGCCATTTGCATGCAGCACAATGCACGTAGATTATGTTTAAACAAACCATCAATGTCAGAATACCACCATGATCAGACAAAAGGAAGTGATGCAGGGTTAAGACAGACTAACAGGAGAGCATTTTTTTCCTCCCAGGACTTCGGGACCACTAGTTCAGACTGCTAGGTCAACAAGTACTACTATTACAACTTAAAAAGGCACGGAGCTCAAGCTAAATAGAACTAGTTATCACAAATCTCTTTGATCTTCCTAATCTTATCCCATTGCGCATCTTCCTGCGAGAGCAAGGACCGATTCATCTGCTCCTTCCTTTTAGCATCTTCCTTGCATAGCTTCAATTGTTTATCTATATTTTTCCTCATGCACTTGTCAATACTCGTAGTTGTGAACTACAGGACTTTGGCCTGGTGAAGATCATTCCTTGCTTGAGTCAGTTCTTGCTCTGCTTTAGCCTTCAAGGCCAATACCACGTCCCTCTCCTTCTCGACTTTGCAACCTTGTCTTGCACCCTCCTGAGATCTCGGTTAAGCTTGGTCGTGTCAACTGGGTCCCATAGCTTCATCTCAACATTGTCAAGAAGTGAGCTGACTACGATTCTTTCAACTCAATAGTCATATCCCATAGTTTGTCCAGCGTTTTCTGCATCGATTTGGGCCACTCTGGATCTACCCATTTCACAACACCGCAACTTCCGCCTTGCATCATTGCATGATGTCCTTGACACCGTAGAAACCTCCTGCCTGCGTTTCGTCCTTCGAATGCTACAAATTTAGCGGGCACATTTCCATGTTTACATAGTAGAGGACTGTCTTCATCCACTAAATCGTGATAGTCAGAGTCATACATCGTCTGGTTGGCCCAACACATTATACGTGCATGAGTAAACAGAGTAGATCTAGCTCAAAAAATAGATAATTGTCCATAGATGATAGAGATAGAGATGAGACAACTCACATCGAAATCACCGTCCCTGTCATCACGACGTGTTTCCTCGTCGTCTCCCTTGAACTGATGGCGAGAGGGGAGAGGGTGGCTGCCGGAGAGGGGATTGGGATGGAGGCACCGTCGGCTTGCAGCTACGGCAGGATGGGAGTGAAGTGGGGAAAGTGGCTTCGAGGGGAAGGAAGAGAAGTACGGGGAGAAAGAGAAGTAATGGGGACGTGACACTGCGATATGACCCACTGAACTCGTGAGTCGTGACACTCGCAACAGGGGAGCGCCCGGTGTTGCCAGTTTGTCCAGAGCAAGCGTGGCCAATCATGCCGTAGAATAGCCTACTCGCGGATCGCACTCACGAAGACCATCCCAATCTTCCAAGCGCACCGATCGAACGGTATGTAATAATCATCAAGCAGAACAACTGTGTTAGGGCGTGCCTTCTAGAAGACTCAGTCTAACGGCCACCCATTGGGGGGATAAGGTTAGGGCTCTCCTAAGGTTAGGATCCATATGTGGTTTATGAGAGGAACAAACATGCAATGACACTGGGTGAGGTTCATGAAAATAACAGACATGCAATGACACTGGTGGATCTATATATGGTTTGTGAAAATAACAGACATGTAATGACACTAGGTGGATCCATGTGTAGTTTGTGGAAAGAACAGACATGCACTGACTCTGGCTGTGGTTCATGAAAAGAACACACATGCAATGGCACTAGTGTATCCTTATGTGGTTCATGAGAAGAACACACATGCAATGACTCTAGCTGTGGTTCATGAAAAGAACACACATGCAATGACACTGGTGGATCCATGTGTGGTTTGTGGAAGGAACAGACATGCAATGACACTGGGTGTGGTTCATGAAAAGAACACACATGCAATGACACTGGTGTATCCTTATGTGGTTTCTAAGAAGAACGGACATGCAATGACTCTAGCAGTGGTTCATGAAAAGAACACACATGCAAAGACACTGGTGGTCCATATGTGGTTTGTGGAAGGAACATACATGCAATGACTCTAGCTGTGGTTCATGAAAAGAACAGACATGCAATGACACTGGTGGGTCCATATGTGGTTTGTGGAAAGAACAGACATGCAATGACTCTAGTTATGGTTCATGAAAAGAACAGACATGCAATGACACTGGTGGATCCATGTGTGGTTCATGATAAGAACACACATCCAATGACACTGGTGGATCCTTATGTGATTTGTGAGAAGAACGGACATGCAATGACACTGGCTGTGGTTCATGAGAATAACACACATGCAATGACACTAGTGGATCCATGTGTGGTTTGTGAGAAGAACACACATGCAATGACTCTAGCTGTGGTTCATGAAAAGAACACACATGTAATGACACTGGTGGATCCATGTGTGGTTCATGAGAAGAACACACATGCAATGACACTGGGTGTGATTCATGAGAAGAACAGACATGCAATGACACTGGTGGATCCTTATGTGGTTTGTGAGAAGAACTGACATGCAATGACTCTAGCCATGGTTCATGAAAAGAACACACATGCAATGACATTGGTGGATCCATGTGTGGTTTGTGAAAAGAACAGACATGCAATCACACTAGGTGGATCCATGTGTGGTTTGTTAAGAGGAACATACATGCAATGACACTAGGTGTGGTTCATGAAAAGCATAGACATACAAGGACACTGGTGGATCCTTATGTGGTTTGTTTATAAGAACACACATGCAATGACTCTAGCTATGCTTCATGAAAAGAACACACATGCAATGACACTGGTGGATCCATGTGTGGTTCATGAGAAGAACATACATGCAATCACACTAGGTGGATCCATGTGTGGTTTGTGGAAAGAACACACATGCAATAACTCTGGCTGTGGTTCATGAAAAGAACACACATGCAATGACACTGGTGGATCCATGTCTGGTTCATGAGAAGAACAAACATGCAATCACACTGACTAGGGTCCATGAAAAGAACATACATGCAATGACGTTGTTGGATCCATGTGTGGTTTGTGGAAAGAACAGACATGCAATGACTCTAGCTATGGTTCATGAAAAGAACACACATGCAATGACATTGGTGGATCCATGTGTGTTTGTGAGAAGAAGAGACATGCAATGACACTGGTGGATCCATGTGTGGTTTGTTTAGAGGAACAAACATGCAATGACACTAGGTGTGGTTCATGAAAAGAACAGACATGCAATGACACCGATGGATCCTTATGTGGTTTGTTTAGAACAAGACACATGCAATGACACTGGGTGAGGTTCATGAAAAGAACAGACATGCAATGACACAGGTGGATCCATGTGTGGTTTGTGAAAATAACAGACATGCAATCAAACTGGTGGATCCATATGTGGTTTGTGGAAGGAACAGACATGCAATGACTCTAGCTGTGGTTCATGAAAAGAACAGACATGCAATGACACTGGTGGATCCTTATGTGGTTTGTGAGAAGAACTGACATGCAATGACACTGGTGGATCCATGTGTGGTTTGTTTTGAGGAACAAACATGCAATGACACGAGGTGTGGTTCATGAAAAGAACAGACATGCAATGACACTGGTGGATCCTTATGTGGTTTGTTTAGAAGAACACACATGCAATGACTCTAGCTATGGTTCATGAAAATAACACACATGCAATGACACTGGTGGATCCATGTGTAGTTTGTGAAAAGAATAGACATGCAATCACACTTGGTGGATCCATGTGTGGTTTGTTTAGAGGAACAGACATGCAATGACTCTAGCTGTGGTTCATGAAAAGAACAGACATGCAATGACACTGGTGGATCCATGTGTGGTTTGTGAAAAAAACAGACATGCAACCACACTGGGTGTGGTTCATGAAAAGAACACACATGCAATGACACTGGTGGATCCATGTGTGGTTTTTGAAAAGAACACACATCCAATGACACTGGTGGATCCTTATGTGGTTTGTGCGAAGAACAAACATGCAATGACACTGGGTGTGGTTCATGAAAAGAGCAGACATGCAATGACACTGGTGGATCCTTATGTGGTTTCTTTAGAAGAACAAATATCCAATGACTCTAGTTGTGGTTCATGAAAAGAACAGTCATGCAATGACACTGGTGGATCCATGTGTAGTTTGTGAAAAGAACAGACATGCAATCACACTAGGTGGATCCATGTGTGGTTTTTTTAGAGTTATAAACATGCAATGACTCTAGCTATGGTTCATGAAAAGAACACACATGCAATGACACTGGTGGATCCATGTGTGGTTCATGAGAAGAATAGACATGCAACACACTAGGTGGATCCATGTGTGGTTTGTTTAGAGGAATAGACATGCAATGACTCTAGCTATGGTACATGACAAGAACAGACATGCAATGACACTAGTGGATCCATGTGTGGTTTGTGAAAAGAACAGACATCCAATGACTCTGGCTGTGGTTCATGAAAAGAACAGACATGCAATGACACTGGTGTGTCCTTATGTGGTTTCTGAGAAGAACACACATGCAATGACTCTAGCTCAGTTCATGAAAATAACAGACATGCAATGACACTGGTGGATCCATATGTGGTTTGTGGAAAGAACAGACATGCAATGACTCTGGGTGTGGATCATGAGAAGAACACACATGCAATGACACTGGGTGTGGTTCATGAGAAGAACAGACATGCAATGACACTGGTGGATCCTTATGTGTTTTGTGAGAAGAACTAACATGCAACGACTCTAGCTATAGTTCATGAAAAGAACACACATGCAATGACACTGGTGGATCCATGTGTGGTTTGTGAAAAGAATAGACATGCAATCACAGTAGGTGGAACCATGTGTGGTTTGTTTAGAGGAACATACATGCAATGACACTGGGTGCGGTTCAAGAAAAGAACAGACATGCAATGACACTAGTGGATCCTTATGTGGTTTGTTTAGAAGAACACACATGCAATGACTCTAGCTGTGGTTCATGAAAAGAACACACATGCAATGACACTGGTGGATCCATGTGTGGTTGATGAGAAGAACAGACATGCAATCACACTAGGTGGATCCATGTGTGGTTTGTGGAAAGAACAGAAGAACACACATGCAATTACACTAGTGGATCCATGTGTGGTTCATGAGAAGAACAGACATGCAATCACACTAGTTGTGGTTCATGAAAAGAACATACATGCAATGACACTGGTGGATCCATGTGTGGTTTGTGGAAAGAATAGACATGCAATGACTCTAGCTGTGGTTCATGAAAAGAACACACATGCAATGACACTGGTGGATCCATGTGTGGTTTGTGAGAAGAACAGACATGCAATGACACTGGTGGATCCATGTGTGGTTTGTTTAGAGGAAAGACATGCAATGACACTGGGTGTGGTTCATGAAAAGAACAGATATGCAATGACACCGGTGGATCCTTATGTGGTTTGTTTAGAAGAACACACATCCAATGATACTGGGTGAGGTTCATGAAAAGAACAGACATGCAATGACACTGGTGGATCCTTATGTGGTTTGTTTAGAAGAACACACATGCAATGACTCTAGTTGTGGTTCATGAAAAGAACACACGTGCAATGACACTAGTGGATCCATGTGTGGTTCATGAGACGAACAGACATGCAATCACACCAGGTGGATCCATGTGTGGTTTGTGGAAAGAACATACATGCAATGACTCTAGCTGTGCTTCATGAAAAGAACACATATGCAATGACACTGGTGGATCCATATGTGGTTTGTGGAAGGAACATACATGCAATGACTCTAGTTGTGGTTCATGAAAAGAACAGACATGCAATGACACTGGTGGATCCTTATGTGGTTTGTGATAAGAACTGACATGCAATGACACTGGTGGATCCATGTGTGGTTTGTTTAGAGGAACAGACATGCAATGACACTAGGTGTGGTTCATGAAAAGTACAAACATGCAATGACACTGGTGGATCCTTATGTGGTTTGTTTAGAAGAACACACATGCAATGACTCTAGCTATGGTTCATGAAAAGAACACACATGCAATCACACTGGTGGATCCATGTGTGGTTCATGGGAAGAACAGACATGCAATCACACTAGGTGGATCCATGTGTGGTTTGTTTAGAGGAACAGACATGCAATGACTCTAGCTGTGGTTCATGAAAAGAACAGACATGCAATGACACTGGTGGATCCATGTGTGGTTTGTGAAAAGAACAGACATGCAATCACACTGGGTGTGGTTCATGAAAAGAACACACATGCAATGGTACTGGTGGATCCATGTGTGGTTTGTGAGAAGAACACACATCCAATGACACTGGTGGATCCTTATGTGGTTTGTGAGAAAAACAAACATGCAATGACACTGGGCGTGGTTCATGAAAAGAATGGACATGCAATGACACTAGTGGATCCTTATGTGGTTTGTTTAGCAGAACAAACATCCAATGACTCTACCCGTGGTTCATGAAAAGAACAGACATGCAATGACACTGGTGGATCCATGTGTAGTTTGTGAAAAGAACAGACATGCAATCACACTAGGTGGATCCATGTGTGGTTTTTTTAGAGGAACAAACATGCAATGACACTGGGTGTGGTTCATGCAAATAACAGACATGCAATGACACTGGTGGATCCTTATGTGGTTTGTTTAGAAAAACACACACGCAATGACTCTAGCTATGGTTCATGAAAAGAACACACATATAATGACACTGGTTGATCCATGTGTGGTTCATGAGAAGAATAGACATGCAATCACACTAGGTGGATCCATGTGTGGTTTATTTAGAGGAAGAACCATGCAATGACTATAGCTATGGTTCATGAAAAGAACACACATGCAATGACACTGGTGGCTCCATGTGTGGTTTGTGAAAAGAACAGACATGCAATCACACTGAGTGTGGTTCATGAAAATAACATACATGCAATGACATTGGTGTGTCCTTATGTAGTTCGTGAGAAGAATACACCTGCAATGACTCTAGCTGCGGTTCATGAAAAGAACAGACATGCAATGACACTGGTGGATCCATATGTGGTTTGTGGAAAGAACAGACATGCAATGACTCTGGGTGTGGATCATGAGAAGAACACACATGCAATGACATTGGGTGTGGTTCATGAGAAGAACAGACATGCAATGACACTGGTGGATCCTTATGTGGTTTGTGAGAAGAACTGACATGCAACGACTCTAGCTATGGTTCATGAAAAGAACACACATGCAATGACACTAGTGGATCCATGTGTGGTTTGTGAAAAGAATAGACATGCAATCACAATAGGTGGATCCATGTGTGGTTTGTTTAGAGGAACAGACATGCCATGACACTGGGTGCGGTTCAAGAAAAGAACAGACATGCAATAACACTGGTGGATCCATATGTGGTTTGTGGAAAGAACAGACATGCAATGACTCTGGGTGTGGTTCATGAGAAGAACACACATGCAATGACACTGGGTGTGGTTCATGAGAAGAACATACATGCAATGACACTGGTGGATCCTTATGTGGTTTGTGGAAAGAACAGACATGCAATGACTCTGGCTGTGGTTCATGAAAAGAACACACATGCAATGACACTGGTGGATCCATGTGTGGTTCATGAGAAGAACAGACATGCAATCATACTGGCTGTGGTTAATGAAAAGAACATAGATGCAATGACACTAGTGGATCCATGTGTGGTTTGTGGAAAGAACAGACATCCAATGACTCTAGCCGTGGTTCATGAAAAGAACACACATGCAATGACACTGGTGGATCCATATGTGGTTTGTAGAAAGAACAGACATGCATTGACTCTGGGTGTGGATCATGAGAAGAACACACATGCAATGACACTGGGTGTGGTTCATGAGAAGAATATACATGCAATGACACTGGTGGATCCTTATATGGTTTGTGAGAAGAACTGACATGCAACGACTCTAGCTATGGTTCATGAAAAGAACACACATGCAATGACACTAGTGGATCCATGTGTGGTTTGTCAAAAGAATAGACATGCAATCACAGTAGGTGGATCCATGTGTGGTTTGTTTAGAGGAACAGACATGCAATGACACTGGGTGCGGTTCAAGAAAAGAACAGACATGCAATGACACTAGTGGATCCTTATGTGGTTTGTTTAGAAGAACACACATGCAATGACTCTAGCTGTGGTTCATGAAAAGAACACCCATGCAATGACACTGGTGGATCCATGTGTGGTTCATGAGTAGAACAGACATGCAATCACACTAGGTGGATCCATGTGTGGTTTGTGGAAAGAACATACATGCAATGACTCTGGCTGTGGTTCAGGAAAAGAACACACATGCAATGACACTAGTGGATCCATGTGTGGTTCATGAGAAGAACAGACATGCAATCACACTAGTTGTGGTTCATGAAAAGAACATACATGCAATGACACTGGTGGATCCATGTGTGGTTTGTGGAAAGAATAGACATGCAATGACTCTAGCTGTGGTTCATGAAAAGAACACACATGCAATGACACTGGTGGATCCATGTGTGGTTTGTGAGAATAACAGACTTGCAATGACACTGGTGGATCCATGTATGGTTTGTTTAGAGGAACAAACATGCAATGACACTAGGTGTGGTTCATGAAAAGAACAGACATGCAATGACACCGGTGGATCCTTATGTGGTTTGTTTAGAAGAACACACATCCAATGATACTGGGTGAGGTTCATGAAAAGAATAGACATGCATTGACACTGGTGGATCCTTATGTGGTTTGTTTAGAAGAACACACATGCAATGACTCCAGTTGTGGTTCATGAAAAGAACACACATGCAATGACACTAGTGGATCCATGTGTGGTTCATGAGAAGAACAGACATGCAATCACACCAGGTGGATCCATGTGTGGTTTGTGGAAAGAACATACATGCAATGACTCTGGGTGTGGATCATGAGAAGAACACACATGCAATGACACTAGTGGATCCATATGTGGTTTGTGGAAGGAACAGACATGCAATGACTCTAGCTGTGGTTCATGAAAAGAACAGACATGCAATGACACTGGTGGATACTTATGTGGTTTGTGAGAAGAACTGACATGCAATGACACTGGTGGATCCCTGTGTGGTTTGTTTAGAGGAACAGACATGCAATGACACTAGGTGTGGTTCATGAAAAGAACAGACATGCAATGACACTGGTGGATCCTTATGTGGTTTGTTTAGAAGAACACACATGCAATGACTCTAGCTATGGTTCAGGAAAAGAACACACATGCAATCACACTGGTGGATCCATATGTGGTTTATGAGAAGAACAGACATGCAATTACACTAGGTGGATCCATGTGTGGTTTGTTTACAGGAACAGACATGCAATGACTCTAGATGTGGTTCATGAAAAGAACAGACATGCAATGACACTGGTGGATCCATGTGTGGTTTGTGAAAATAACAGACATGCAATCTCACTGGGTGTGGTTCATGAAAAGAACAGACATGCAATGGCACTGGTGGATCCATGTGTGGTTTGTGAAAAGAACACACATCCAATGACACTGGTGGATCCTTATGTGGTTTGTGAGAAGAACAAACATGCAATGACACTGGGTGTGGTTCATGAAAAGAACGTACATGCAATGACACTGGTGAATCCTTATGTGGTTTGTTTAGAAGAACAAACATCCAATGACTCTAGCTGTGGTTCATGAAAAGAACAGACATGCATTAACACTGGTGGATCCATGTGTAGTTTGTGAAAATAACAGACATGCAATCACACTAGGTGGATCCATGTGTGGTTTTTTTAGAGGAACAAACATGCAATGACACTGGGTGTGGTTCATGAAAATAACAGACATGCAATGACACTGGTGGATCCATATGTGTTTTTTTTAGAAAAATGCACACGCAATGACTCTAGCTATGGTTCATGAAAAGAACACACACGCAATGACACTGGTAAATCCATGTGTGGTTCATGGGAAGAATAGACATGCAATCACACTAGGTGGATCCATGTGTGGTTTGTTTAGAGGAACAGACATGCAATGACTATAGCTATGGTTCGTGAAAAGAACACACATGCAATGACACTGGTGGCTCCATGTGTGGTTTGTGAAAAGAACAGACATGCAATCACACTGGGTGTGGTTCATGAAAAGAACATACATGCAATGACACTGGTGTGTCCTTATGTGGTTTGTGAGAAGAATACACATGCAATGACTCTAGCTGCGGTTCATGAAAAGAACAGACATGCAATGACACTGGTGGATCCATATGTGGTTTGTGGAAAGAACAGACATGCAATGACTCTGGGTGTGGATCATGAGAAGAACACACATGCAATGACATTGGGTGTGGTTCATGAGAAGAACAGACATGCAATGACACTGGTGGATCCTTATGTGGTTTGTGAGAAGAACTGACATGCAACGACTCTAGCTTTGGTTCATGAAAAGAACACACATGCAATGACACTGGTGGATCCATGTGTGGTTTGTGAAAAGAATAGACATGCAATCACAGTAGGTGGATCCATGTGTGGTTTGTTTAGAGGAACATACATGCAATGACACTGGGTGTGGTTCAAGAAAAGAACAGACATGCAATAACACTGCTGGATCCATATGTGGTTTGTGGAAAGAACAGACATGCAATGACTCTGGGTGTGGTTCATGAGAAGAACACACATGCAATGACACTGGGTGTGGTTCATGAGAAGAACAGACATGCAATGACACTGGTGGATCCTTATGTGGTTTGTGGAAAGAACAGACATGCAATGACTCTGGCTGTGGTTCATGAAAAGAACACACATGCAATGACACTGGTGGATCCATGTGTGGTTCATGAGAAGAACAGACATGTAATCATACTGGGTGTTGTTCATGAAAAGAACATACATGCAATGACACTGGTGGATCCATGTGTGGTTTGTGGAAAGAACAGACATGCAATGACTCTAGCTATGGTTCATGAAAAGAACACACATGCAATGACACTGGTGGACCCATGTGTGGTTTGTGAGAAGAACAGACATGCAATGACACTGGTGGATCCATGTGTGGTTTGTTTAGAGGAACAGACATGCAATGACACTGGGTGTGGTTCATGAAAAGAACAGACATGCAATGACACCGGTGGATCCTTATGTGGTTTGTTTAGAAGAACACACATCCAATGACACTGGATGAGGTTCATGAAAAGAACAGACATGCAATGACACTGGTGGATCCTTATGTGGTTTGTTTAGAAGAACACACATGCAATGACTCTAGTTGTGGTTCATGAAAAGAACACACATGCAATGACACTGGTGGATACATGTGTGGTTCATGAGAAGAACAGACATGCAATCACACTAGGTGGATCCATGTGTGGTTTGTGGAAAGAACGGACATGCAATGACTCTAGCTGTGGTTCATGAAAAGAACACACATGCATTGACACTGGTGGATCCATGTGTGGTTCTTGAGAAGAACATACATGTAATCACACTGGCTGTGGTTCATGAAAAGAACATACATACAATGACAATGGTGGATCCATGTGTGGTTTGTGGAAAGAACAGACATGCAATGACTCTAGCTATGGTTCATGAAAAGAACACACATGCAATGACACTGGTGGATCCATGTGTGGTTTGTGAGAAGAACAGACATGCAATGACACTGGTGGATCCATGTGTGGTTTGTTTAGAGGAACATACATGCAATGACACTGGGTGTGGTTCATGAAAAGAACAGACATGCAATGACACCGGTGGATCCTTATGTGGTTTGTTTAGAAGAACACACATCCAATGACACTGGATGAGGTTCATGAAAAGAACAGACATGCAATGACACTGGTGGATCCTTATGTGGTTTGTTTAGAAGAACACACATGCAATGACTCTAGTTGTGGTTCATGAAAAGAACACACATGCAATGACACTAGTGGATCCATGTGTGGTTCATGAGAAGAACAGACATGCAATCACACTAGGTGGATCCATGTGTGGTTTGTGGAAAGAACATACATGCAATGACTCTGGATGTGGTTCATGCAAAGAACACACATGCAATGATACGGGTGGATCCATATGTGGTTTGTGGAAGGAACAGACATGCAATGACTCTAGCTGCGGTTCATGAAAAGAACAGACATGCAATGACACTGGTGGATCCTTATGTGGTTTTTGAGAAGAACTGACATGCAATGACACTGGTGGATCCATGTGTGGTTTGTTTAAAGGAACAAACATGCAATGACACTAGGTGTGGTTCATGAAAATAACATACATGCAATGACACTGGTGGATCCTTATGTGGTTTGTTTAGAAGAACACACATGCAATGACTCTAGCTATGGTTCATGAAAAGAACACACATGCAATGACACTGGTGGATCCATGTGTGGTTCATGAGAAGAACACACATGCAATGACACTGGGTGTATCCATGTGTGGTTTGTTTAGAGGAACAGACATGCAATGACTCTGGCTGTGGTTCATGAAAAGAACACACATGCAATGACACTGGTGGATCCATGTGTGGTTCATGAGAAGAACAGACATGCAATCACATTGGCTGTGGTTCATGAAAAGAACATACATGCAATGACACTAGTGGATCCATGTGTGGTTTGTGGAAAGAACAAGCATGCAATGACTCTAGCTGTGGTTCATGAAAAGAACACACATGCAATGACACTAGTGGATCCATGTGTGGTTTGTGAGAAGAACAAACGTGCAATGACACTAGGTGTGGTTCATGAAAAGAACAGACATGCAATGACACTGGTGGATCCTTATGTCATTTGTTTAGAAGAACAGACATCCAATGACTCTAGCCGTGGTTCATGAAAATAACAGACGTGCAATGACACTAGTGGATCCTTATGTGGTTTGTTTAGAAGAACACACATGCAATACCACTAGGTGGATCCACGTGTGGTTTGTTTAGAGGAACAAACATGCAATGACACTGGGTGTGGTTCATGAAAAGAACAGACATGCAATGACACTGGTGGATCCTTATGTGGTCTGTTTATAAGAACACACGTGCAATGACTCTAGCTTTGGTTCATGAAAAGAACACACATGCAATGACACTGGTGGATCCATGTGTGGTTCATGAGAAGAACAGACATGCAATCACACTAGGTGGATCCATGTGTGGTTTGTTTAGAGGAATAGACATGCAATGACTCTAGCTGTGGTTCATGAAAAGAATAGACATGCACTGACACTGGTGGATCCATGTGTGGTTTGTGAAAATAATAAACATGCAATCACACTAGGTGTGGTTCATGAAAAGAACACACATGAATGACACTGGTGGATCCATGTGTGGTTTGTGAAAAGAACACACATCCAATGACACTGGTGGATCCTTATGTGGTTTCTGAGAAGAACAAACATGCAACGACACTAGGTGTGGTTCATGAAAAGAACAGACATGCATTAACACTGGTGGATCCTTATGTGGTTTGTTTAGAAGAATAGACATCCAATGACTCTAGCTGTGGTTCATGAAAAGAACAGACATGCAATGACACTGGTGGATCCATGTGTGGTTTGTGAAAAGAACAGACAGCAATCACACTAGATGGATCCATGTGTGGTTTGTTTAGAGGAACAGACATGCAATGACACTGGGTGTGGTTCATGAAAAGAACAGACATGCAATGATACTGGTGGATTCTTATGTGGTTTGTTTAGAAGAACACACATGCAATGACTCTAGCTATGGTTCATGAAAAGAACACACATGCAATGACACTGGTGGATCCATGTGTGGTTCATGAGAAGAACAGACATGCAATCACACTAAGTGGATCCATGTGTGGTTTGTTTAGAGGAACAAACATGCAATGACTCTACCTGTGGTTCATGAAAAGAACACACATGCAATGACACTGGTGGATCCATGTGTGGTTTGTGAAAATAACAGACATGCAATCACACTGGGTGTGGTTCATGAAAAGAACACACATCCAATGACACTGGTGGATCCATGTGTGGTTTGTGGAAAGAACAGACATGCAATGACAATGGGTGTGGTTCATGAAAAGAACATACATGCAATGACACTAGTGTATCCTTATGTGGTTTGTGAGAAGAACACACATGCAATGACTCTAGCTGCGGTTCATGAAAAGAACAGACATGCAATGAAACTGGTGGATCCATATGTGGTTTGTGCAAAGAACAGACATGCAATAACTCTGGGTGTGGTTCATGAGAAGAACACACATGCAATGACACTGGGTGTGGTTCATGAGAAGAACAAACATGCAACGACACTGGCGGATCCTTATGTGATGTGTGAGAAGAACTGACATGCAATGACTCTAGCTATGGTTCATGAAAAGAACACACATGCAATGACACCGGTGGATTCATATGTGGTTTGTGAAAAGAATAGGCATGCAATCACAGTAGGTGGATTCATGTGTGGTTTGTTTAAAGGAACATACATGCAATGACACTGGGTGCGGTTCATGAAAAGAAGAGACATGCAATGACACTGGTGGATCCTTATGTGGTTTGTTTAGAAGAACACACATGCAATGACTCTAGTTGTGGTTCATGAAAAGAACACACATGCAATGACACTGGTGGATACATGTGTGGTTCATGAGAAGAACAGACATGCAATCACACTAGGTGGATCCATGTGTGGTTTGTGGAAAGAACGGACATGCAATGACTCTAGCTGTGGTTCATGAAAAGAACACACATGCATTGACACTGGTGGATCCATGTGTGGTTCTTTAGAAGAACATACATGTAATCACACTGGCTGTGGTTCATGAACAGAACATACATACAATGACAATGGTGGATCCATGTGTGGTTTGTGGAAAGAACAGACATGCAATGACTCTAGGTATGGTTCATGAAAAGAACACACATGCAATGACACTAGTGGATCCATGTGTGGTTTGTGAGAAGAACACACATGCAATGAATCTAGCTGTGGTTCACGAAAAGAACACACATGCAATGACACTGGTGGATCCATGCGTGGTTCATGAGAAGAACAGACATGCAATGACTCTAGCTCTGGTTCATGAAAAGAACACACATGCAATGACACTGGTGGATCCATGTGTGGTTTGTGAAAAGAACAGACATGCAATCACACTAGGTGGATCCATGTATGGTTTGTTTAGAGGAACAAACATGCAATGACACTGGGTGTGGTTCTTGAAAAGAACAGAAATACAATGACACTGGTGGATCCTTATGTGGTTTGTTTAGAAGAACAAACATGCAATGACTCTAGTTGTGGTTCATGAAAAGAACACACATGCAATGACACTGGTGGATCCATGTGTGGTTCATGAGAAGAACAGACATGCAATGACACCGATGGATCCATGTGTGGTTTGTGGAAAGAACAGACATGCAAAGACTCTGGATGTGGTTCATGAAAAGAACACATATGTAATGACACTGGTGGATCCATGTGTGGTTCATGAGAAGAACATACATGCAATCACACTAGGTGGATCCATGTGTGGTTTGTTTAGAGGAACATACATGCAATGACTCTGGCTGTGGTTCATGAAAAGAACACACATGCAATGACACTGGTGGATCCATGTGTGGTTCATGAGAAGAACAGACATGCAATCACACTAGCTGTTGTTCATGAAAATAACATACATGCAATGACACTAGTGGATCCATGTGTGGTTTGTGGAAAGAACAGACATGCAATGACCCTACCTGTGGTTCATGAAAAGAACACACACGCAATGAAAGTGGTGGATCCATTTGTGGTTTGTGAGCAGAACAGACATGCAATGACACTGGTGGATCCATGTGTGGTTTGTGAAAAGAACAAACATGCAATGACACTAGGTGTGTTTCATGAAAAGGACACACATGCAATAACACTGGTGGATCCTTATGTGTTTTTTTAGAAGAATAGACATCCAATGACTCTATATGTGGTTCTTGAAAAGAACAGACATGTAATGACACTGGTGGATCCTTATGTGTTTTGTTTAGAAGAACACACATGCAATCACACTAGATGGATCCATGTGTGGTTTGTTTGAGGAACAAACATGCAATGACACTAGGTGTGGTTCATGAAAAGAACAGACATGCAATGACACTGGTGGATACTTATGTGGTTTGTTTATAAGAACAAAAATGCAATGACTCTAGCTATGGTTCATGAAAAGAACACACATGCAATGACACTGGTGGATCCATGTGTGGTTCATGAGAATAATAGACATGCAATCACAATAGGTGGATCCATGTGTGGTTTGTTTAGAGGAACAAACATGCAATGACTCTAGCTATGGTTCATGAAAAGAACAGACATGCAATGACACTAGTGGATCCATGTGTGGTTTGTGAAAAGAACAGACATGCAATCACACTGGGTGTGGTTCATGAAAAGAACACACATGCAATGACACTGGTGGATCCATGTGTGGTTTGTGAAAAAAACACACATCCAATGACATTGGTGGATCCTTATGTGGTTTGTGAGAAGAACAAACATGCAATGACACTTGGTGTGGTTCATGAAAAGAACAGACATGCAATGACACTGGTGGATCCTTATGTGGTTTGTTTAGAAGAACAGACATCCAATGACTCTAGCCGTGGTTCATGAAAAGAACAGACATGCAATGACATTAGTGGATCCATGTGTGGTTTGTGAAAAGAACAGGCATGCAATCACTAGGTGGATCCATGTGTGGTTTGTTTAGAGGAACAAACATGCAATGACACTTGGTGTGGTTCATGAAAAGAACAGATATGCAATGACACTGGTGGATCCTTATGTGGTTTGTTTAGAAGAACACACATGCAATGACTCTAGATATGGTTCATGAAAATAACACACATGCAATGACACTAGTGGATCCATATGTGGTTCATGAGAAGAATAGCCATGCAATCATACTAGGTGGATCCATGTGTGGTTTGTTTAGAGGAACAGACATGCAATGACTCTAGCTGTGGTTCATGAAAAGAACACACATGTAATGACACTGGTGGATCCATGTGTGGTTTGTGAAAAGAACAGACATGCGATCACACTAGGTGGATCCATGTGTGGTTTGTGAAAAGAACACACATGCAATGACTCTAGCCGTGGTTCATGAATAGAACACACTTGCAATGACACTGGTGGATCCATGTGTGGTTTGTGAAAAGAACAGACATGCAATCACACTGGGTGTGGTTCATGAAAAGAACACACATCCTATGACACTGGTGGATCCATGTGTGGTTTGTGTAAAGAACTGACATGCAATGACATTGGGTGTGATTCATGTAAAGAACACACATGCAATGACACTGGTGTATCCTTATGTGGTTTGTGAGAAGAACACACATGCAATGACTCTAGTTGTGGTTCATGAAAAGAACACACATGCAATGACACTGGTGGATCCATGTGTGGTTCATGAGAAGAATAGACATGCAATCACACTAGGTGGATCCATGTGTGGTTTGTTTAGAGGAACAAACATGCAATGACTCTACCTGTGGTTCATGAAAAGAAGACACATGCAATGACACTGGTGGATCCATGTGTGGTTTGTGAAAAGAACAGACATGCAATCACACTAGGTGTGGTTCATGAAAATAATATACATCCAATGACACTGGTGGATCCATGTGTGGTTTGTGGAAAGAACAGACATGCAATGACACTGGGTGTGGTTCATGAAAAGAACACACATGCAATGACACTGGTGGATCCATGTGTGGTTTGTGAGAAGAACAAACATACAATGACACTGGTGGATCCATGTGTGGTTTGTTTAGAGGAACAGACATGCAATGACACTGGATGTGGTTCATGAAAAGAACAGACATGCAATGACACTGGTGGATCCTTATGTGGTTTGTTTAGAAGAACACACATGCAATGACACTGGGTGTGGTTCATGAAAAGAACAGACATGCAATGACACTGGTGGATCCATGTGTGGTTTGCGGAAAGAACAGACATGCAATGCCATTGGTTGATCCATGTATGTCATTGTACAAGGAACTCACTTTCCATTTTTATACTACTCAGTTTTGCCCTTGGTTTTCTGATACTACTCAATTTTGCCCCCCTCTATCTATATTTTGTAGAAGCCCAAACCTGTGCTCACCCTGTCTGCTACTCCCTGATTGGTTATCACAGTTGTCACGTGGATCATGCGCACCAACCGTTGATTCTGTGTGATCCAACGATGATCGTTGCACAAGTCATTCCCTTCACAGTACAGCGTGAGACAGCACAGACGTCTCCCTCAGCGAGACTTCTACAAGAAGGAACACGATGCCGTCCATGGAAAAAGTCGTCGAGCGGTCATGTCATGTTTAATCAAGTCTGAAAAGCCTACTACTGCTACTACTATGCCACAACACATGCGTCATTGAGTGCACGATCGTCGATGGACAGCTGCAATTTATTGCCACTTGATTTTAATAAGACATATCCCATTTTTTACGCAGTGGCTCTCAATCTCACTTCCAACTAGGCCCCACCGTAAGAAACTTGCATGCGCTAGCCGGAGGCCGAAGAGCTGAGCTCGACGGGACCTAACGTCTCTGCCTTCATCGAGTCACTCGTAGTCATCAACACATACCTGATCTAGCACAACCCCACCAATCTCGCCGTACAGCCACCTACCTTCCCCTTTGCATTTCCACTTTTAACTATCGCCAATTTTAGGGCTGTGTCAAACTTCGTACATAGAAATTGTGTATGCGCCCTTTGCATGCGGCTCAATACAGAACTGCCATGCATGGCCCAGGAAAAAAAGTGACGTACTGTGTGCGTGTCGTGGTGCACGGTGCAGTAGACTGCGCGGCGCGTTGCACGGTGGTGCAATGAAACATGCCTTGCTTCCATCCACCTTAACTATAGAGCCCCTCTCTGCACACCCACTCTCACTCTCGCTCACTCTCCCCATGCAACCCTCTCCACTGTCCCGCCAACATCCGCAAACTCTCGAGAATACCCCATCCACGCCAGCGATGGCGGAGGAGGATAAGGTGGCCATCGTCGCCTCCGAGGCCGCCAGCGAGGAGGCCCCCGTCTCCTTGCCGGTCCCCCTCGATGTGTTGAAAGCAGCCGCCATCCCTGTCCAGGCCCCAGTCGAGGCATCGATGGCAGCCGCTGTTCCCGTCCAGGCCCCCGTCCCCACTACCGACGGAGCAGCCGAAGAGGAGCCCCCCGCCGGCGAGGAGGCCCCCGCCAGTCACAAGCAGATCAAGCACTTCTTGGGCACCTACGATCGCTCTGCTGAACCCCTACGACACCAGCATAGACGACCCATGGTTGGAAGTAACTAGGGTTTTCTCCCCTCCTTCCCATTGTTGGATGCTAGATCTTGGTTTATTAGGATTCGCTTGTTCGCATTTCGATTGCTCGGTCTTCTTAGATCATCTACTCCCCATTTTCCTTTTCTTCCAATAGGTTTTCGGCAGCAACGTCTGTAGTGATGACGAGTCCATGCACACCAAGACTCGTCAGGTGCTAAGGAGGCTGTGGGCCGGCCAGTACGACGCCTTCTTCAGGGGTAGCGACTACAGCTTCCCCTTCCGCAAGGGGATCGCCTTCTGCTGGGTGAGGCTCGCTGGCGGCACCGACTTCAACTCCTTACTAAAGCATGCAGAGGCCACGGGCTCCGGCATCCACAAAGGCGGCGAGCACGAGACCGTGAACATCAACGCCTACATCGCTGAACAACAGGCTCTCGGCATTCACCTCCGAAACCTCCAGCGGGTGGCCATCAAAGAGGGTCGCATGCCTCCAATCAGGCCCAAGGCCCACAAGATCAAGGGACTGGGCAGAAAAAAGTGGAGGAAGCGCCGGAGGGAGGAGACGGAGGCGCGAGCGCTTGAAGGCCTTGAATGTACCTGCAGCTGCGGCGGCTGCTGCTGCTAAGCAGATTCTTTTGATTTTCTATATTTTGCTTGCATCCTATTTCTGGCTGAATTCATCGAACCTCGTTAAGCAACCTAGTTTCTATTGATATATCATATTTAGCTGCGCACAGCTATATCTACATTTGTTTTGTTTTCTGAATGAATGTATTCTGCCTAGTGTGATTTGCTACTCTAGATTTGCTACCTGATCGGAGGCAAAAAGAGGTCCAAAAGGGAACGAATTATCGAAGAGAGAATCTTCTCTAGATTTGCTACCAATTTGGGCAAAATGAAACATATCTGTTTAGCGAGAGAGGAAAAGGGTACTCTTTCAAACTACCAGTTAACGAGCTACCATCTTGACAAGCTACAAGACACATAAATCAACATAACACAAAGAGGGCTAAATTTATTTTACTACTCTCACTTGAGGCGCTAGACATCTTGATAAGATAACTGAGTTCCACAAAATAGAAACATAACACTGAGAACTAAAATTTAATTCACTTCTCATCGGCCCACTTGAGGCGCTTGCCATCGTTCCTAGGTGACCAACTGCAATCATTCCAGGTGGATCTTACTTTATTAGCACTCCACAACTCATGAAATGCTTCGTCCCACCTAGGATCTGACTTGCCTTCCCTATCTTCAGCGTCCTGTGACACAATTAGCGGTGCATCACAGACCTGATTGTTACCGCTAGAAGATGCTGCCTCTCTGTTTGCTGCTTTAGCTGTAGCCTCTCTGTCACCGCTTCGACTTTTGCAAGCTCTCTTCAGATGCAGCCATTTCCTTTGCATATGCAGCTTCAAACTCATCTATTCTGCATTTTCTACAAAGGGCTCCCCTAAGCTCGTCTTCCCTCTTGCAAATAGGGCAAAACACGAGGTAACATAGAAAAAACTGGATCTTCTTGTACATCTGATAGGTCACGTAAGCATCTATGGCTACATACTTCAGGTTTATATCAGACAACGACCACTCGTCCCAGAAATCGTGCCTATCCATAGAGAAATCTGCCTTCATTATGTCGTACGACTCATCGAGGATTCTAGTTGCGAGTGATGCCATTCCATCCTTCCTCGAGCCCCCTAGGATCTTGACAAGACTCTGAATATCGATCCAGTTGTGCGCAGGAATTATAATTCCCTCTTGATAAAATTTCAAAAAATCAGTTGTATTGTCGATAGTGCAGAAAACAATCCCCTTTTCTACAAGGAACTGGCGCAGTGCCGGACAATTCCTATCAGTCCTGAAAGTATGTAGTTTCTCATCACCAAAATTTGTAACTACAAATATTTTGTCAATGCAAGATCATCATCTGAATATAATTTTGAAAAGTTTAATAAATGCAAGATCAAGACTCTCAACATTGTCTTGTCATAATTTATTTGGTCCTAAATAAAATCCAGTAGTTGCAAGATGAGAAAATGGATAAAGAACAAGAGGAGAAAACCCTAAAAGCGGTTAGGTATAGAGAGCAGATCTACAAACCAGGAGAGGTGGTAGACGATGACGTGTTTCCTCTTGGCCAGTTGAACAACGACGACTTCACTCCCTTTATATGGGTGCTCCGGGGTGTACTCGAGGTCCAATCCCACAAACTTGTCCTCGTCTTTCTCAAGCCAACCCTCGTACATCCTCAAGACACGCACCACTGTCTCCTCCTCATTGGTGTAGACAACGTCTATCTTCTTATTGTCATGGGTAGTGAATCTTGTCTCTAGAGTGCAACGACCTTCCATGGCGGCAAGGAGAAGACGGGAAGAAGATAGATGACAGGAAGAAGAAGAGTGGTTTCTGCGAGGCAGGGGAATGGTGGAACCATCAATGCGCTTTTAAGGTACTGGTTAACGACGGGGACGGAAGTCCAAGGAGAGACGCGTGGCGGTGGCCGTTCCAGCTTCTGAGTAAACAAAAAATAATTATAATGCTGATACATGTGCCCTGTTTTGTCACGTCAATACACTAGGCAGGGGGTGTTGTCCTATCCACTGTGCCAATGCTACAAGCCTACGTGACATCCACCCCGCCTAAGCGACAGGAGCGACATAACAGCGAGAACTGACAAGGGGGCCCAACTTGACGGCCGTTAGCCTGATATTTTGTATTGAAATGTAAAGTTGAATTCGTGCCGAAAAAGACCCTCTGAGTATTTGGCACGCCAACTTTGGGCAACGCAGCTGATTGTAAGAAACTTGGGTACCGTGTTGCCTGGCCACCCCAACTTTCGTGGCCTCCCATACAAGCCTTAGCACGTTTAACCTTCATCACCGATCTCACCTCATATCACGTTCTCCTATCATAGTGGATTCTTGCATCTAATACATCATTAGGATGAACCAACACCAACAGCTAAACATAGCTAAGCATGACACAGATATAAGCTCTAGCAGTGCACACAAGCTAGACCTAGTTATGCTAAGAGAAGTGGATTAGGTAATATAAGCTCAAAGGGAGTAATGGAACAGATAGGATACTCTATCTATCAATAAAATTCCATAGTTGAATTGTATGTATCATGGCAAGAATTGAAATACTTTTAGAAATATAGGATTGTATAATGGTTGGGTTGTGCTTGCCTTTACCCGTTGATAACCAATACATAGATCTTTGGGTACCTTGTACTTGACTTTACTATAGTTGGTCAAGTATTGATCTTCGATCTTCGATGGTGTTGATCTCATCCTTCGACCTCGATCTTGCTATTGTATTCTATCAGAAGGACCAAACACCAGAAAGAAAGGGTAACAATCAACACATGGCATCAACGCAATGATCAAGCAAGAATGATGATATGAAAAGTTAAAGGTTAGTGAGATGAAACCCTAAAACATGCTTGGCAATTTAAACGGGGTCTGAGGGATATAAACCCTAGTTCTGGGAAACCTCGGAATCACCTATAGGGGTTCTTCATGTTCTTCTATAAACGTGTTAGTTGAAATTGCTTAACAATGCATGGATTTGATGCTAATAGATAGGTCTTATTTTTTTGAATGTTTTGATATATTATACATATTTTCCTGAGTTAAGAATTAGTTATTGCTTTTACAAGATTAAACCTTTTTATAAAATTATTAAACCAATATAAAAAGGTTTATGCCACATGGGTGATGTCATCAAGGGCACCGAACCATTTTATTTGTATAGAGACTGGTCTAGGCTCAGACATTAGTGGATGGATCCAAGGCCATTTTGGCTTGCCACTATGGAAAACCTTGTGTGGCACCGACGCAAGTGCCACGTCGGGTCCACGCGGTAGCCACGCGGGCTCCACGATGGCTCACCGGGCAATCCAGCAGACAGCGATCACTAGCGGCAATCTAGGCCACACCAGCACACGCGGGTTAGCTCATTAGAACGAGCGCAACGAGATGAACACAAGAGTAGCGGCGCCGCCCTTAATTGGTCAACAGAGCTTCTGCTCCGATGAGATCCGATGGTGGAATGCGCATGTCACCGTGGAGGAGCGATAGAGGGGGCTAGGGGCGAATCATAGAGGCCATATAGGAGCACGAGCTCACCAGGAACACGGAGGGTGTGACATAGAGGCAGGGGAGGTAGGGTGGTGTCGGCAACAATGACGTACACGATGGCTAGAGGCGGGAAGACGAGCTTGGCGGTGACAATTCCGAGCGGTCCATGTCGATTCCTTCTACGGTGAGCTTATTGGCAAAGAGGTGGAGCTTGGGGGTTGCTCAAGGAGGTGAGGAAAGGGACGGGACGGCAGGGCACCAGCGAGCTTCGAAGATAGTGTTCGGCTCCAAACTAGGAATGAGAGAGAGAGGAATCAGGGGCGAGTGAGAGGATCAGGATGAAGAGGGGGCATTGTCGAGGTCTTATCCCCTTCTGTTGGGCAGTACCTGGCATGAATCCTAGCGCAGAGGGCTCCAGCAGCGCCGGTGACACGGAGTTGCTTCCATCATCGATGAAGATGATGGATCGAAGGGGTACGCAGGTTGGACTGTTGCTGGGCTGGCTGCGGCTGCTGCGCGCGGGCGACAAAGTGAGGGAGAGAAATAGATGCGCCAACCTAGGAGCTCTGGTTCCATTTTTTGTAAAACTATTTTCCTTTTTCCTTTTCTCACTTTCCTTTTTTAAACATTTAAAAACTGTTTTTGATCATTTCAAAAATATCAGAGGGCTTTGTAAAACTATTGAAATATTGTGGGGGCCCTTTTAGTCCATTTGGGATCCGTACATTTTTGTACTTTTTCAAAATATCAAAACTATTTGAGATGTTTTCAAAGAGAGGAGAGGGGACTAGGGTTTTGATTTGTTTTTCTTTGCATTTTTTGTCTTAAGAAAAATTAGATGATGCTCATGGAATGCATAAACAAACCCTAAATTAGGATTAACTAAAATTGGGGTGTTACAGCTCTATCCCCCTATGAGAATCTCAACCTGAGATTCCTAAGGTAGGAAGGAAGAAGGGAATAGGGTTATACTAAGGATAAGAGGGAACACACCTAACAACAACCGGGTATCCCATGGTCATCTAATGGAAGGAGTTTTCGAAACAATTTTGAGGTGACACACATGAAACATATCAAGGTAACGGAGGAAACAAAAGGAGATGGTTTGTTAGATAGATGATCTTCATAAGGATTTAGACTATAGAGCTTGCAGAAGAGTTTAAACTTCTAAAGAGGAAGATTTACAATAGAAAGAACATGGTCACAGACTTTAAGAGGGGAACCTCTACTAAACGTATTAAGTAGAGATTTCATTGATACAAATATATAGATCAACAAAACCAAGATGTTAAACTATTTTTGACATGAAAGGGTCATTGTTTCGTTCAACAGGAGGCCAAGATAGAAAGGACTATTTTGGTGTATAGGACTCATAAGGGTCACAAGGAACATGTAATAAGAGAAACTTCTGATTTCCAAAATCATAGTCGCTCTCCGAACATGACTCAATACAATGCAAGGAAACTCTTTATTCACCTAGGATTATCAAAATCTTTGCCAAAGATCATGATATCACTTTACACTACCAGGATAAGTAAATAACAAGATTCCTGATGACATGAGAAAATAAACTTCATTCTCAGACTTCAATTACTTAGCACAACAAGATGCTTGCCAACATAAAAGGGTCTGGAGGATCGACCGAGACACATTTAGCAACTCTACTTTAAATGTTCTCCTTGATGTTCTAGACACCAAACATCAAGTAAAGGTCAGACTTTGGAGACAAAGGAAACCATAAGCACAACTCCTATAATAAGTTATAGAAGAAGCCTCAAGAAGAGGGGTGGTTCTTGCTGAATCGAAGGAATATGACATTAGGCCTTCCAACTAATTGTGTCAACCACTACATCAACCTTGTCGGATGCTCAAAGAGACCTATGTCAAAACCTTAAAGAACACCAACCATCATATCTGCTTGAGATTCACATTTGGTTAGGTGGGAAGATATTTCAAACTTAGCATGTTCGAATAGAAAGTTTGCAACATTTACCACAAAGATAAAGTTACTAGATTCTCAAGATATGGACTATAGTGTCAAGCTCAGAAAGACTGAGCTAGATTGCTAGACCCGTGTATTAACAACTGGTCAAAAGACAAATGCACCTACATGAAGTACTTGTAATGGAATATAACTGTGTCCTTGGAGGGATCATAGATAACTCTACTCGAATCCATGACGACATCTTTCAACAATTGTACGTGAATCAAAGAAGGATACTTCTAACATCCTAACACATTCTTCGAGATGACTCGAAGATGGTTCTCAAGAATTTCCAACATTATTGTCAAATGTTCCATACGAATCTAGTCTAGCATGGAGAAGATAAGGATGTCATCAATGGGCTCAACAACAAACTTATTGTGACACTCCAAGAAGATGTACTCATATGTTGCTTGAACAAGGCAAACATATTGGTTATACCAAAGGACAGGATGATGCACTCAGGTGAAATATCACGAGTAGTGACATCATCAAGATAGTACTTGGTACTGAGTTTGATTTGAAGACAATCCAAATCAAATCAAAGGTAGGGAAAGATATCATATCCATGAAGGAAATACTATCCTCTTCAACGCGAGCAAAACTAGACATCGCTTTAAGGAGGAACTGAGTTAGATAGAACATTTGTCTTACAACTCTCCAAGTTGTTGTTTAAGCTCAACCAACTAGTTCAAGGGTATCTAGTATGGATCCTTGGAGAAAGGAGTAGTTCAGAGAACTTGCTTGCTCAGGAACTTGACAACACGATCATGTGGCAACAAGACGATGCTTCTATAAAATGCGTCTATAATATCACGAACCACCAATATGTCACTTAGTTTGAGAGGAAACTTGCTTTACAAGGCAAGAAGACATAGTATCAGAGCTTCGGCACAAGCCTAACTCTTTGACCGAGGAAATGCACCATAATAACGGACTTGGTAGCATAATCATCCTTTGCTTAGTGATACGGTTAACCAATCATGCTAAGAATGGCTCAAATGTCCTTAGAGTCCAAAGCAATAGAAATTGCTAAGAATCTTAGATGGCCACATTATTAAACACGCGCATCATTCATGAGCGTGAAAAACTCACAGGAAGGGTGGGTAAAAATGTGTAAGAGCGGAACTTCATTTAAGAGGGTCATGAAACTCATCACGACCTCTTAGTGTATAAGGGTGTGACACTCTAAGGTAGAATAGGTAGATGCTAATCATTGCCTCTAGATCTGTAGATTACAACTCCTAGAATTGGCAAGGTACTGGAGTTTGTTTCTCCTAACATCCCAAAATAGTTTGTCTTTAAAAACCATAAGAGTATCTTGCATCATAAAGCACCAATGCACATTTACTACTTGGCTACCAATTTGTAGACAAAGGTCGGAAACAACAAGGGGAAAAAGAACATGCTCAAGATAAAATTCCGAGATGTGGATGCATAGATTAACAATCTTCTGTTTTTTCCAGAAGGAAAGGTGTGGGAGAGTCACGAATATTGATGAGAGACTCACGAGGAGTACACTTGTCGTGATCTATTTGGTTCCATTAAAGAACATTTGCCATAGCTAGTGGTAGGGGAACTCCTTAATTGTCACAATTAAATTGCAGCAATAACCACAAGCTTGAAGGATAGAATTGTAGTACTAGCCATCCCGAGGTAATGTTTGAACATTTACAACAGGGGTAAATAGAATGAATCTTGGGTTAAAAGTCACTCTGATGTACAAGATTCACATCAACAGAATCCAACACAATCTGGGACCTTCGGTTCAAGTCCAAGGGTTAAACTACTGCTTGAGTGAAACAACGTACACTACAAGGTAGTAATCACAAGGTAGCTTTCAATATAAGAAATGACTTTGGAAGTACCCAAACAAATAAAAAGGACGCACACGAGGCGAAAGGAAACCTCGAAGCCTAGAACAGAACACTATGGAACCTACAACATAACGTTGTGAGACTACAAGGTAGAGAGATCATGATGGAAAGGAATCTCTCCGTTGAAACATAGCAAGGGGAACAAGGAACTCGCAACATACAACTCTAGAGAACTCAACAACTAGGTCGACTAGTTTGAGAAACGACATACCTAGAAGGCACCTAAGATTTGAAAGACTCGAGGAGACATCAAAACTTTTCCAAAGTCAACACAATATAACATGAATCAGAGTTAGAGCAATACCAGATAAGGAGTAAAAGAAGCATACTAGAGTTTTCGCAATTACTTTTCATCTTTGAAATAGTTTTATAAACACTAGACTCAACATCGACCAATAGCAAGGTTTTCCTCTAGTCAGTACTGCTCTAATACCAAAGCCCGTGACACCCCCAGGATTGGGGCTAGACAAATCCCAGACCTCAGTCTGACATAAGCCTAACCTAGAGCTCGAGAATATCTAGTGAGAGAATTAGTAACACAACAATGACCCTACGACACAAAAATTATTGCAGCAAGCTCATAACTGAGCAGAGAACCAAAATATTACGAGCATAGGTCACTAAACACAAACATCAAACAACGGAAGTCAAATTATGCTATTAAGTATAGCTAATTAAGAAATGGACAAATAGGAATGAAGCATAACGATGACATCCTAGCCCATATATTCTAGGCTGCTGACTGGGAATCCCAAGCTACTCGTCGGTGTCGATGTAGTAAGAACTCATTTTCAGGGGGACACTTACTCTGCGGCAAGGGTATCAACGAAGCAAGGGTGAGTACAGGTTGTACTCCACAAGACCAATGGCTAGTGAAGTTATTTTTCATAAAGCTATCTTTGTTTATAAAATGAGAGGGAGTAGAAACTCGTCTAATCAGAACATTTTAAAAGGGGATACGAGAGTGACATTTCCAACTATAATGATCATCATCTATTGATATCCACCAAATTATCACCATCACATATCAACTAAGATCACCCCCTTGTACCCTGAGGAAGCATCCTTAAGCAAACATTTACCTTCCAAGTTTTATGATTAGGTTCATGTTCTCTATGATCATCACATACGTTCCTAAGTTGTCCATAACCATGGACACGGCTTTTTCGAAAAGATTTAACCCTGTAGGGGTGTACAACTTTACCCACATGTACTAACCGAATCTTAATGAGAGTACATTAGCCCTCTTCCTTGGAAGGCCGACAATGGGTGGTTAGACACGACCTTGACCTTGCTTTCGCCGAGACCATGTGTCACTTCCTAAGGAGGATTACACGGTAATAGTTCAAATCTCGAAGCCGGTCCCTAGAGATGTGATTCGATGTTGGTTCACAAGGGGCTCTATCGACCCCACACAACCCCGACCATGCTTACCTACCTGTTATGATGCACCTCCTTCACCGCCCTCGATAACAACCAAAATGCATATGTCTAATGGAATGCCCCAACTATGTGACTCATGGAATATACTAGGCAAGTTAGTTAGTCGAGGGGTTTTTCAGGCCCCGTGTGGTTGCACGCTCGTCTTGGTTCAAGAGGCAAGAACTCCGTTCCTAGTGGTGGAAAGTATGAGACTACAAAAACCACATCGCATCGTGGCCTCCCATACAAGCCTTAGCATGTTTAACCTTCATCACTGATCTTACCTCATATCATGTTCTCCTGCCATAGCAGATTCTTGCATCTGATACATCATTAGGATGAACCAGCACTGACAACTAAGCATGACTATGTAGGACATAGATATAAGCTCTAGCAGTGCACACAAGCTAGACCTAGTTATGCTAGGAGTAGTGGATTAGGTAATATAATCTCAAAGAGAGTAATGCAACAGATAGGATACTCTATCTATCGATAAAAGACCACATTAGAATCGTATGCATTATGGCAAGAATTGAAATACTTTCGGAAACATAGGTTGTATAATGGTGGGGCTATGCTTGCCTTTTTCCGTTAATAACCAATAAGTAGATATTCAGACACCTTGTACTTGACTTTATTACAGTTGTTCAAGTATTTATCTTCGATCTTCGATGGTGATGATCTCTTCTTTCAATCTTGATTATGATATCATATTCTATCGGAAGACCAAACACCGGAAAGAAAGAGAAATAATTAACACATGGCATCGATGCAATGATCAAGCAAGAATGATGATATGACAAGTTAAAGGTTACTGAGATAAAACTCTAAAGCATGCTTGACAATTTAAACGGGGTCTGAGGAATATAAACCCTAGTTCTGAGATTACCTCAGAATCACCTATGGGGGTTCATCATGTTCTTCCAATAAACTTGTTAGTTGAAATTGCTTAACAATGCATGAATTTTATGTTAATAGATAGATCTTATTTTTCTGAATATTTTGATATATTATAAATATTTTCCAGAGTTAAAATGAATTAGTTATTGATTCTGTAAGATTAAAACTTTTCTAAAATTATTAAACCAATTATAAAAATGTTTATGACGCATGGCTGACGTCATCAAGGGCACCGAACCATTTTGTACAGAGACTGGGCTAGCCTCAGACACTGAAAGATGGGCTTGATGCCACGTTGGCTTGACACCATGGCAAACCTTGCACGACGCTGACGCAAGCATCACGTCGGGTCCACGCGGCAGCCACGTAGGATCCAGGGTGGATCCATGATGGCTCGCCGGACAACACGGTAGACGGTGGTCACTAGCGGCGATCTAGGCCACTCTAGCACAAGCGGCTTAGCTTGTTAGAACAAGCACGACGAGGCGGACACGAGAGTAGCTGAGCCACCCTTAATTGTTCACCGGAGCTTCGGCTCCGACGAGCTCCGACGGCCGCATGCGCAGGTCACCGTGGAGGAGGCGATAGAGGGGGCTATGGGCGAATCAGACAGGCTAGAGAGGAGCGTGAGCTCACCAGGAGCAAGTAGGGTGTAATGGCGAGGCAGGGGAGGTCGGGTGGCGTCGATAACAACGATGTACGCGACAACCAGAGGCAGGAAGACGAGCTTTGCAGCGGTGATTCCGAGCGGTCCGCATCGATTCCTTCTGCAGGCAGGTTGCTGGCGAGGAGGTGGAGCTCGGGGGTTGCTCAGGGAGGCGAGGAAAGGCACGGGATGGCGAGGCGCTGACGAGATCCGAAGCTAGGTTTCGACTCCGAGATTGGGAACGAGAGAGAGAGGAAACGCAGGCGAGTTTGAGATCATGATGAAGATGGGGCGTCGTTGGGGTCTTATCCCCTTCTCCTAGGGCGACGGCAGGCATGAATCCTGGCATAGAGGGCGCCGGCGACACGGAGTTGCTTTCGTCATCGACGAAGACGACTAACCGAAGGGGTACGCGGGTTGGGCCATTGCTCGGCCGGCCATGGGTTGTGGCTGCTGCGGGCGGGTGGCAAAGAGAGGGAGATAAATAGATTATCCGACATGGGAGCTCTGGTTCCATATTTTCTCTAAAATTGTTTTCCTTTTTAATTTTCTCACTTTTCCTTTTGTAAAAACATTTCAAAACTGTTTTTGATCATTTCAAAAATAGGGCTTTGTAAAACTATTGAAATATTGTGATGTCCTTTTAGTCCATTTGGGCTCCATACATTTTGGTACTTTTTCAAAATATCAAAACCTTTTGAGAGGTTTTCAATTAGGGTTTAGGGTTTTCTTTGCATTTTTTGTCTTAGCAAAATTAGATGATGCTCATGAAATATAAAAACAAACCCTAATTTAGGATTAACTAAAACTAGGGTGTTACACAACCCGATGACGAGATGACTGGGAGGTAAGGAAGAAGTGTTGGGATGGAGGTGCATGTGAACTACCGCGTCAAAACTGGCGGCGGCGACGACGACGATTTAGGGGTAGTGGGAGGCAAGGCGCGGGAGAGAAAAACGACGAATGGGCGGTGGTAGGGATCGAACGCTACCAGGTGGTACCTGGCTGCCTTTTTTCTACGTAGCAAGGGCCACACCTTGCGTCCGGGTGCCGAGCACGTCCCCAGTGGAGCAGGGATTGTCTCGGCGCGCCGAAGGTATTGGACCGCACCAGACTGAAAATTGCTTTAGGACACGCCGTTGGACGTGTTTTTTTCTGCCAAGCGTGCCCCATTTGCCTTTGGAGCATCGTTTGGGGCATGCGATTGGAGATACTCTATGGAGCTGCATTGTTAGAGGGGGTTTCATGGCTACATCAAATCTTGTCCAATAGAAAGGTATTGTTTTTATTTATTTTCTAATAAATCCCAAATAAATTATCAAGTTTTTATTTATAGTATAAAGTCAGTTTAATAATGTAAAGCATATTTGCTTTCACCCTATGATTTTTTTTTTGAACCTGATAATATTTTTTAATCTCTGAAAACATGTTTTTGGACCAAATGAATATTTGTTTTCAGACCCTGTTTGTTACTCATCCCGTTTCATATTAATTGTCACCTTTTTTAGACTAAAAATTAGTTGTCGCTTTACCAGTAATACGTCCTCCGTTTCAGAATATAAGATGTTTTAGCTTTTGTGAAAGAAGTGTATCTAGACACTTTTTGTTGTGTAGGTTCATTCTAAATCTATATGAACCTACGCACTAAATGGAGTCTAGATACGTTCTTTTTACAAAGCTAAAATATCAGTATTTTTTAATCAATATTTCGAACTTGATCTCTGAGTAGTACTATCGAAGAGAGAGACGTGCTTGGCAAACCAACGCCACTTTTCCTTTTAGCTCCGACGGTAGGTACCACGTCCTGACCACGCCACCGATGAAAACGCCGTGCCCAAACCATCCCACGACGAATGACATACATTTGGCCTCAGCTAATCAGGGTGTTCCGATGTGATGCCATAAAATCGGTCTGGCCGGCTTGAAAAAACTACTCCCTCCGTCTTAAAATAAGTGACATGAGTTTGTCTAGATCCGGATGTATCTAGATATGTTTTAGTATATAAATACATGCGAATCTACACAAACTCTAGATACATCCGAATCTACACAAACTTAAGTCACTTATTTTGAAACGGAGGGAGTATCTTATCTCCGAACTGTATAGCCACAAATGGCAAACCAGAGGAAAGATCAAAAGTTCGGATCTATTGCAACGGCATGTTCCTGTCTCTTCCACTTTTTTAACATCGACTAGTTCTGTATGAAACGTTAGACCGGGCAGTGGAAAGAAAACCACTGCCGTCTTATGTTGACCCGGCGCCGGCTCGACTTAACCAGGTCCGCGCCGTGTTTCTGAAACTTGTGTGCTGAAAACAGAGTTGCGTACCAACATGTTAGACACAGCACTGAATTTTCTTCCTGTGATACTGGAGAAGCACTTGGTTCCTAGAAGAAAGTACTCCCTCTTCGTTTAGAAATATGAGACGGTTTAGTTTTATGAATCAAATGTATTTAGACGTCTTTTAGTGTATATGTTCATAGAGATTTGGAGTGAATCTATACAGATACATTCATTGCACAAATCTAAAATTTCTTATATTTCTCCACTGAGGGAGTAGGACTGATGTAAGTAGGTCTTCAATTGCAGGAAAAGTAAGATCATAAACAACGGATGGCCATTCCACACGGCTCGTCCAGCATTCCGTAGCATTGCATTGCAGGAGGCCGAACTAAACACGCTTGTTCCATATTTACAGTATCTTCTCTTACATGTAACCGTCCAAATGTACTTTCCTCACAACGCAGACCGTGACAAAAAAAAATGGCTACGAAGGAAAAAAATCTTCTACGCCTATATATCGCTCGCTAGGTTTACGCCACACCTAGACCTAGTACTACTGGTGCCGAACAGAAAGTTCAGAACATCATGTCAGACGCTACACTGCTTCAGCCCTTTGGGTGTTTGGTGGCCTCCTTTCAGACGTACCTGCACAAAAGATTGTTTTTCAGATGATGCTTCTGTAAAAAAGATTGCCAAAAGTGTCTTATCCATTCCTTTTTGCCTTAACAACTGGGCAGATACGCGTTAATGACTTGGCGAGGGAATCGTATTTGGTTCCTCGACCCTCTTTCTCACCGAAAGCACACACGAGTACGATAAACCCCACATAATGCCTGGATTATTCTCGGGAATAAGCCTTGGGGCTTGGTGCCACTTTTTTTTTTTTTGGTGGCGCCGAAGGTGATTTTTCAGGAAGAGGGAGATGAGTGGAATTTGCAGAGAAGAAAGTGGAGGGAAAGAGGGCGAGTACTCACGGCCTCGACGTCGATCCTGTATACGAGCAGACGGCGTCGCTCGCGGCAGCTGGTCCGGTAGGCCGCGGCGAGGTGCGCGGCCGCGAGCGACAGGGACAGCAATAGCATGGGCTCCGGTCCGTCCGCGCCCTTCCCCTGCAGCGCGACGGGCATGGCCGCGGCCTTGGCTAGCACGTAGGAGACAGACGCCGCGACGCTCGCCACCACCACCCACAAGTAGGCGCCGCCTCCCCCGCACACCGTGTACGCGCCTGCAGCCACCACAAGCAAAACCTCGATCTGTCAGTTCAGGTATATATGTCGAGAAGTAATCGAAGCAATGCCAAGAAAACAATTTGGCAAAACTCACAGAGGATGAGCAAGGCGCGCGCCGCCGAGACCGCGGGCAGGTCGACGAGGGAGGACCGGAAGTCGAACGCCCGCGCCTGGTCGAGCACGACAGGGGCGAAGGACCGGTACGGCGGGTCGGCGCCGGCACGGAGGTGCGCGGAGAGTAGCGCGGGCGGGAGGGCGAGGTCGAGCAGCACGACGAGCAGCGGCGGGGCGCAGACGAGCAGCAGGGAGGCGAGCATGGCGACGAGGAAGAAGGCCGTCTTGGCCCACCGCCACGGCCGCGCCCACATGGGCTCGCCGGCGCCGTGCTTCTGCGCCAGCGCGAGCGCGAGCGGCAGCTTCTTCTCCATCTCCCCCTCGCCGGGCCGCCACCAGAAGCTGCCTTGCCGCCGGCCAGTGGAACGCGCGTATATAGACAGCAGATGATGAATGGACGATGACGGCGAGGAGGCTGCCGCGGGCAGGGCGTTGGGTTGCGATGGAGCTGTGGTGGTGATCGGGCAGTTGGGTTGGGTGGCGGGATTGTTTTAAGGCCGGCAGGGACGGCAAGGTGAAAAAGGGAAGTGGATGGAGCCGGAGGCAGCTGTGATGGTTTAGTTTGCTTCGCCGCGTGGAGTCCGATGGTTGATGGGGACGAGGCGTGGTGACTTGCGAGTTTGACTCGGCAGCAACTGCCCAAATACTAGGAGCGAGCGCGGGTACGTATGCAGATGCTCCGGCGAGGATGGACAGGGAGGTAACTGCCTGCGGTGCCAAGACCACGATTTCACCACCGTGTGTGTGGAGCTATGACCTGATTTCATCCTACTTGGACTCGATCGTGGTCGCGGGTCTTGGGAAGTTGGCGAATCGGTGAATCGTGAGGGCATGTACAATACTCCAGCATCAGCCGTCTGTAGCATGTGCCATGTAGGAATTTTAACGACGTGGAGGAGAGAGAAACAAAAACGAACGAGACCGTCTGTTGAATTACCGACGATCTAGTCCCGTGTAAATCGGGTCTTACAGATAGCCTCTTTCCCGTTGTACGCAAGAGTCATTATTTCACCCGTCCTGGGTCATGAGAAATCCCATGGGTCCACGCGTGCATGCAAACTTGCAGTTTTGCTCAACAGACACAAGCCCACTGTACGATGCGATTATCATGCCGTCTACAGGTGACGTGGAGGAGCACTATAGACAGCCACCGTCTAAACTATTGCTCATGCCCTCACAGGTGAAGAAAAAACTCTGCCCCGTCAAAAACGGTAGTACTCCCGCTTCCCAGTTCGATCGATGTAAAAAATGGGCGTGGTAGCAATGTGTAGGTGAAGAAACATCCAACCCCGTTTGTCAGCACGTATGTTGTTTTTTTCTTCTTCATTCCGATATCCCAACAAAATCGCAAGCTGATTAGTGCAGGCCGGTGCAATCGCGCGACAACACATGGCGGCCGTGCGTGCGGCATATACGCTGATGCATGGCCGAAACACGCAAACAGGATACCGATCACACACGCGCCGGCCAGCCGGAATCCTAAAACTGCCACGGTGCCGTCCAAGGTCCACAGCCCCTGCCTGTGCCTAGCTAGCTCTTCTAGAACCAGAAACCGGACCTACTCGCCATCGTCAGCGCCCATGTGGAAGCGCCACAGTAACCGCTAACTGTCGCCAGTTTAATAACTATCCAGCCATGATTGATCTTGGTTTGGAGTTGGGACCCCCCCTCCATCGCCCAAGAATTGACTGGAGAAATAAAGAAGGAAGAAGAGAAGAAACTGACAAACTCGATCATCTCTTGCTCTGTGGGTATATATCTCATGACAACTGTGTGTTAGTCATGAGGTTTTTAAATCAGCTCTTCTAGTACGTGACGATGTGGACTTTGGAGTTGGCGTCGGAGCTGGAGTCGCGTTTGGATACTCAGGGTTTTGTTTTTGTCGTGGAACGACACGGCTAACTAACAAAACAATTCTTTACCGTGCTAACAAATCAAACAAGCGCATCTTCTTGTGGGCGTCACTTATTTATGCACGGAGTACTTCTAATGCCGTAGCTACGTACGTGGATAGAGCTGGCGCCCGTACGGACGATGTAGACGGCGTTTTAACCTTTCTCGTCTTGTTTAACCACGGCAGCGAGCTCTGTACTTTCACGCCGCAAGGACAAGCTAGATAACCTTTGATATTAGCCTGCTCTCTGCAAAAATATAACCTTCCATATCAGCGAGAGCTAACTATTTTTATAGACAAGCTTAGATTTTCTTTAAAGAAAAACAACGCAAAAAAGTTGGCATTTTGCATTGATTAAAAAAAAGTTTTGGAACAAGTGTCTGGAACAAGTCGTATGAGGATTATAGGATGAAAAAAAATTGCCCGAAATTTTTTCTCCCTGCCAAGCTCCAACACTTGCAATTTCAACAGCCCATTATATTTTATCCAATTTCAACAGCCCATTAAGTGTTTTGGGACAAGTCTTTGATCTGCGCGATGATGATAGGCCTAGTGGGGGCATGATAATTTTGTCCAATTTCAAAAGCCCATTATATTTTCTAAGAGAGCCCATTTCGTTTTGTTTTATTAAGCCTAGCATATAATTTTGGAAAAAGATGTGTCTCAAGCCGGTCCCTGAAAAAAGGTACCTACGGCCGGTTGTGTCGCTCTCTTTTGTCTTTCACACGCGTGTACCTCCTCTCTTCCACACATCTGCCGCCACTATCACTGACACGGTAATGCAAGCTTTTAGGCATCTAAGTTTAACCAAATTTATAATAAATATGTAAATATTTACAATACTAAATTCATATCAATAGATTCACCGTAATGTTTAATTTACTAACGTGTCTACTTCCTCCGTTTTAAAATATAAGATATTTTAGCTTTGTGAAAAGAGTGTATCTAGACCCTTTAGTGTGTAGGTCCACTCCAAACCTAGATGAACCTACACACTAAAAGGCGTCTAGATACACTTCATTCACAAAGCTAAAACATCTTATATTTTGGAACGGAGGGAGTATTTAATATTGTAGAATGTAGATGTAGATTTTTTTCTAAACGTTTGGTCAAAATTAGCAAAACTGGACTTTTGACACTAATCCTTATATTTTGGAATGGATGGAGTATGGTTTTCTGCTACATGAGTGTGTTAAAGATGTAGCAAACGACGACACACTCTTCCATGTTCCTCTCAAACCAAACTGTGACTTATTGCATACATTATTGGTTTTGTGCTACTCAAAGTGCACAACCTTTTTTTGCTACATGTCACAAACCCAATTTTTTAAAAGTTCCGCTTCGACCAAATCGGGATTTTTTTTGCACAACCTGTTGGTTTCTGCTACATGAGTCTGTTCAAAATGTTGAAAGCAACAACACACCTTTTTCAATGTTTCATGTAACAAAATGGCCAGGAAGGGTTCCAGGGATTTGCTACCTATGTTTTTCATTTTGCTACATGGATGCCAAAAAATCGCTACTACGGAGCGACGCTATGGACACTAGTTCAAATCCCCATCAGCAATGGAAAACAATATATTGCTAGGGACCTATCAATTATGTGAAGACATCGGTCAACGGAGCAAAAAAACAATTACCGATAAGAGGGTTTTCGTCTTCTATAAATTTCCTTAAGGTAAAACTCATTAGTTACAATTACTTTGCTTTCACTCATTTGCATCAGGATATTTTTGTGTGTCCATAGGAGAAAAAAATCACATCACTGGTAAAATGCTGATAGCAGAAGCATGAAAACTGCAACATATCTTATTCATAATCATTACATTCATACTATAATATCACAAATTGCAATGTTACGTCAATAGTAAGAACAACACAATTTTTTTAGAGAAATAAAATGCTAATCATGTCAATCGTAAGAACATCAAAAGTTTTTGAGATAAGGAAAATGCTAATGAAATGTATTGTTGCCTTGGTAAAAGGCCAAAATGAATTAACAATTTCTTCTGTCAATCCTTTTCACAGATCCTTGTTGGGGTTAGTTTATCCATCTCGTCTCATCTCAAATTTTTGAGAGAAGGATGTAGACACGGACAAAGTTGCTGGTAGCAGCAGAACCGCCAACATAGATTGAAATAATAACTTACCTACAGTTTGAGGTAGCTTTGTGTCGGGTCAGTGGTAACCATGGTACCATAGCCCATCTTCTATTGGACTCAGGTTCTCGGCGAGATCACTACGCCTTAGAGAGACCACCTCGCGAAGATAAGTGATCGTCACCGAGTAACCAAAGGACTCCCCTTGTCAAGCAACACTTCTCATTTTCAGAGGGACAAAACTCCTGTCGGAGATCTCCGCGACGCTCGGTAATGATGACCAGGGATAGGGCAGTTGTCCCAGCTCATGCTTGTTGCCCAAGGATAGCATCTTCCCCTTTCGCAAGCCGTAAGTGGACGACAACTGCTGCCACCTGGGGGGGCCCTCTCTCTCTAAAGAGAGAGCAGAGCAACCACCGGGATCATCCAAACCTTAGCATGGATCACGCCCAGCGGGAGAGCATCTTTGACTCACCTGCCCCTTCCTTGCCTCATGTGGGAACTCTTCCCGCCATATTGGCGAGAAGAGGACCGAGGCTCCTATAAAATGAGGGGCAGAGCACCATAGGAGGCGACCTTCTTCCATCTTGGAAACCCTACCTCTCTCCTCCCGGGAGCCACCACCTGAGTGCATGATCAGCCTCTTGTATTTGTAACCTCGCCAAGCAGTGCAAGCAATACAACAAAGTAGTGGTAGAGTTTTACACGCACAGTGGTCTGAACCTGGGTAAACTCCCCATGTCCTCATTGTCGTGTTTCCGTTGTTCCTCGCTAAAGTCACTGAGAAGTCTTGGGGAGATCGTTTTCAGCCCCTGCGTTCGATTCATCCTACTTCGCGAGATACCCTGTCGGGACAAATCTCCAACATTTGGCGTGTCGGGTAGGGGGCTGAGGCATATCCCCAACCCCTTCATTGGCATGGCTGAGGAAACCAGTAGCAAGCATGTGCGTTGCTGCACCGGGCGCCCGTGTGGAACCCGTCGCCAATGGCAACCCTCGTCGCGCCAATGACGCCCCACCTCACTAAGAGCGCGGGACGGGAGAAGACGAAGCTCACTCCTCCGTCCCTATCGCACCGTAGTAGCAGCGGGCCCTCTCCCGCGCCACGTCTGGCTCTCGCAGCGGACCTAGCAGTGACCCCTCATCTAAGGCGGCGTTGCTCATGGCTCAAGAGTTGTTACGCTATAGACATGACCCCGCCAAGCACGATGCATGGATCTGGCATATCGCTGAGCTTGTTGGTGTTGCCGGCATCGCCCTGGCGCGGTCTCACTCCGTGGTGCCTCCGCCAACGCAAGTTCCTCAAGTGGTCCAAGTCGAGTACGACGCTCCCTTGCCGCCACCACCGCCTGCTGGTGGAGGTGTGGCAAGAGCTCCACCTCGCTCTCATGGTTCCCCCTCACTGCATCATCGAGCGTTCCTCGAAGGATGTCTGCATCTCCGTAGAAAAATGCCACAAGAGCCAAGAGCATACCGTCGCCGACGCTGCCATGGCGGGAAACAATAATCATGTCACGCTCGCTGGCGGTACCCCTTCGAACCAATGCATCGCATTCACCAAGGAACTATGCACCATTGTCTAGCCCCTCAACTTCAAACCGGACCTCCCTCCCCGCTACGACGGCTCAGGGAACCCTGTCGAGTTCCTACAGCTGTACATCGTGGGCGTCCGATAAGGTCATGCCTAATTTGTTCCCAATGGCTCTCAAGGATGCGGACCGCTCTTGGCTAATGAACAATCTTCCAGAGGAATTCGTCACCTCATGGAGGGACCTCTGCGAAAATTTTGTTGCTAGCTTCAAGGGGACATATGACTACCCGCACGCTCAACAACCTTCGCGCCGTGCGCCAAGAGCCAGGTGAGACACTCTGAAAGTACGTTCAACATTTCAGTCAGGTGCGGGACAAGTGCGAAGGGTCACATGCATGGACATCATCTCCATCTTCTCCGCGGGTGTCACTGATACCTGGATGCTTGAGAAGCTCGCCATGAACATTGAGCTCAGCTCCGTGGTCGAACTCTTTGAGTTAGCGAACAAGTGCACCGAGGACAAAGAGGGACGCATGTTCAAGCACAATGACCCTGACGCGATCACTACCCCGACGCTTAAGAGCAAGAGCGAAACCATAGACAAGCTCGCGGAGACCAAGTGCATGGCTCCGGTCGTGGTCATGGCCGAGCTTGGGCACAAGCACCAATGCACCGGCAATGATGAGAAGACAGACGAATTGTCCCTACTGCATTTTCCACAAAATGCACTTACATAGCACAAAAGACTTTTTTGATCTGGAGAAGCTCCACGGGTAACGTGAGTACCAAAGGAGCCAAGGGAACAATCGCGGTTATGGTCGCGGAGGCGGTCGAGGTGACGGTCGATGGAGCAATGGCGACCGATGGAACAACCACAACAAAACAACAATATCAATGGTGGCTTCTAGCCGCACCACCAAGGGAATGCTACCCAGTAGCGCCTCGCCGAGGGGAACAGTGCCCTCCTCGAAGAAGAAGGTGGAGGTTATCAAGAACCCAAGAGATGGCGTGTATCCTCGGTGGAGCACAAGCTTCGCTCTTGAACTGTCACCTCAAGCAACTCACTCGCGAAACTATTGTAGCTCTCCCCGCAACGGACGACCTGAAGCTCAAGTGGTTGCAATTCCCCATCACCTTGGACACTGGGGATCACCCCAAATCACCAAAGATTGTGGGCACCATTCCTCTGGTTTGCACGCCCACCATCAACAATGTCACCATCACCAAGACATTGATCGATGGAGACATAGGCCTCAATGTCATCTCTGTGGAGCTGTTCGAGAAACTACAAGTGCACTACGAGCGCCTCATGCCTACCCAACCCTTCTCGGGAGTGACTGAAGGAACAACCGTGCCCATTGGATAGGTGAAGTTCCCCGTCACATTCAGGACCCGCGAGAACTACCATACCGAGCTCATCAACTTCAATGTGGCGCATCTGAGCTTGCCTTACAACACCATCCTCGGCTACCCCGCACTGGAAAAGTTCATGGCAATGACTCATCACGTCTATAACATCATCAAGTTACCTGACATCAGCGACACCATCACCATCCATGGCGATGAAAAAGACGATGTGTGCTCAATTGAGCATGTGTACAAGGTTGACACTGCCACCCACCCCACCCGACGAAGACGCCATCGAGCTCCCTATGAAGAAAAAATAGTTGTTCTCCCAGGAGCGGGCCGCAACCAAGAAGGTGCCACTGGACGCCAGTGGCTTTGGGGCTACCCTCACCATTGGCGAGAACCTTCATAACAAATAGGAAAGCACGCTCATCGCCATCCTGTGGGCTAACGTTGACATGTTCGCGTCAACACCGTCATACATGCCCGGCGTACCTAGGGAGGTGATCGAGCACAACTTGGTAGTGTGCCCTGCTGGGTGCCCATTGGACAGATGAAGTTCCCCGTCACATTCAGGACCCACGAGAACTACCGTATCGAGCTCATTAACTTCAATGTGTCGCATGTGAGCAGCTGACATTGCAGCACCCACCCTCACAACTAACTGCGAGGTGGATGGCACCCCTGCCATGACAGGCTGCAATGGAACATTACCTGGCTGACCATAAAGGTGCACAGGACCCTAGGCCCAATTAGGCTGACCGCCAATGAATCTGGGGCCATGCACCCCACCGAATCCCGATGGTGGTGGGCCATGATATGGCGGCTGAAGCGGATGATGCGGCACTGGCACCACAGTATTGAAGTAGGCAGCGAGTGAAACCAGGGTTTGTACACTTTTGCATCCCTTATCGTCAACCTTGTCGTCAACCTTGAAGTGGCGTGGCGGAGACTGGTTCATGGGAACTACTTTGGATGTTGAATATAAATCATATGTAGCTGACAAACTCTCGCTAGATGCTCCCATGTTGCCAATGCAATAGATTTGTTGAAGTTCAACATGTAACCAGACCTGTTGAAGCTCACATTTATGGGGAACCTCCTGCAATCTGTAAGAAGATATAGTGATCTGAGCATTACTCAATGGCACCGAAACTTGAATCCCATCAACCCTATCCAGATCCTCAAAATAAGGGAAGCTAACTAAGAATGCATTCTCTCTATACAGCATAGCCTCCACTTCCACTGAGCCCGAACAGAACATCTCCTAGCAATCAATCTCTCATCCACATCGATAGAAATTGTCTGTACAAAGACATGCACTAAAGCAATAGGTGGATGATTTGGTGCCAAATGATCTCAAACCACACTATCTAGGAACTATGTGAATAAAGTAAGCTCATTTCCAATACCAACCATATAAGGTGTAAGACGTGGTTGCTTCAAAGCAGGGCATCTCATAGTAGGATGAGCGGTCACAAATGTAACAATAATGCACAACTTTGCAATCTTTCGAATCATGGGTATCAACCGCACACTTCTAGCACCACCACCTTTTTATTCTTCTTGCCAATAGTGGCGGCCACAAAAATAGTATTTGTTACTTAGGGAGTGTCAACAAGAGTGATAATACCTTGGGTATGTTGATGTCCCTATGGATTAAACTCATACTATGTCTCTTGGCCTTGAGGTGGATATGGTGAAACATACACACCAGGAGCCTACACCTATGGATACCCATACTGATGTGAACTTGGCTGCTGAGTAAATAACTGAGGATCAGGCTGCAACTGATTCACCAGATGCCCCTGGTTCACATGTGGTTGTGGCTTCTTCTTCTATTTCTTCCTCTTCAGAACAAATGACGCCGCAGAACCCACCCTCACAACTAACTGCGAGGTGGACAACAACCTTGCCATGACGGGATGCAACAGAACATTACCTGGCTGACCATCAAGGTGCACAGGACCCTAGGCCCAATTAGGCTGACCGCCAACGAATCCGGAGCCATGCACCCCACTGAATCCCAATGGCGGTGGACCATGATATGGCAGCTGAAGTGGATGATGCTGCACCGGCAACACGGAGTTGAAGTAGGCTATAGGTGAAACCGGATTCTAAGCATTCACCCTCGGCTGCATCCCTGATAGTAGTATCACTAGTGTCTGCATAGGTAGCCCCGAGAAAGGGCAGACCACGAGGAGGCACGATGGGTGGCCCTCTAGGGTTCTGGCCAGCCATGGGCGGCGTGATGGCGACCACCGAGGCGTAGTGATGTAGCCCGACCTACGGTCATTACCACATCAAGGTCTCCAACTTATTCCAAGTCGTCATGGACTCCAAAGGTGAATCCTATCCTCTATGAGATCCTACTTCCTACCCTATTGAATGGTATACTACTTCATACTCCGTCCTATGACCATGATAGGTTCACACCGATGAGTACAGAGACAAGGGAGGAAGCCCGAGGACTCATGCTCGACAAGACAGAGGCTTGGAAGAGAAGAAGAAAGAAGCAGAGCCAAACTAACGAAGGTCTCGGCGCTATCGAACCCACCGCCGGAATTCCCGACGCTAGAACAGGCGGACTAGAACAAGCGTTGACCAAACCGGTGCCAGGACCGGTGGACCGGAAATCCCATTGGAACACGCTTTTGTTTGCCATTTTGGCAAACAACCAGAATAACCGATGCCGACCGTAAATTCCGGCACCAGATCTGGCGCCGCCAGACTTACTGCCGGAATTACCCGTTTGCGCACAGATCTGGGTTTGATGCCCTGGAATGTTCCCTTTACTTACCCTTTTACCTAACATACCCCTATTCTAGTGTCTAGCCTATAAATAGAGCCCCCAACCCCTCATGTATCCCTTAGGCATAGATGATAGACTAAAGACAACCCCTTTGTGGAATCTCTAGTTTTGCATCATCCCCTTTACCAAGGGGATCGATTATCGTCACCAACCTCGTTGGAGTTTGCATTGCGCATCCATCGTTGTACAAGGCCTACGTTTGTGAGTGTGTGAGCATAGTTGTAAAGACCCTCTTCAAGGTGTTCTTCCCTCTCCGCTTGGGATCGAAGGAAGAACGTTGACCGATCTTTCCTTGCGAGGATTCTATCGGATCGGTGGCCGCCGATGGGAGCAACTGGCCTTGTATCGTGTGATTTTTGCGTGTGTTCATCGTGTTCTTTGTGAGGTGTGTGTCTGCTTCCGCTACCTTCTCCCTTTCCCCTCGCTTTCCCATCAATTTGACCATGAGATCCATGAAGATCAGGCCACCCTTGAGGTCACCCCTTATCATCTGGTATCAATAGCTTTTGTTTGCCACGGATTTCACATCGATTTGGCCTTTCCCCCATAAATTCGAAAATTTCCACCAAAAATAGCCCTAATTCGTGTTTTGGATTAATTTGTGATTTGAGTGCATTTTGGTAGGTTTTTATCCGTGTACTACTTGCTAAACTTGTTGATCTACCTTCCCCTGTGTTTCCATGGCCTAATTCCATCGTTTGCCCCTTAGTTCCGAAGTTTTCCATCGAGTTTTTCCATAGAAATCATGTTTTTCGCGTTCACAAACTCGTTCCGATGCTAGGTCCGGTGAACCGAACCAGCCACCGGAATTTCCGCTGAGAATTCTGGTGCAACCGGCCCCACCGCCGGAAATTCCGGCACCAGTTCCGGCGCGACCGGTTTTGCCGCCAGCAGTTTCAGCTCTGCATCGTTTTGAGCATAACTTTTGCATCTGAACTCGGATTTTGATGTTCTTTAGCTTGTTTCGAAGAGGATAAGTAGATCTACATCATCGGCTAGGTGGTTGATGCTATAAAAATTCCATGAGCAAGGCGGAATCCAACAATAGAGGATGAAGATCGACGATGAAAGGTATAAATATTCCACGACTTCTCCCCACTTGCATTCCTTTGTGAACTCCACTATCATTGTGACCAACAAACACCTATTGAGACTAGTTCCTCCTATGATTTCTTGGTCTATGCACATTTGATACCTTGTAGAATTCCGAGAAAATGTTGTGAGCGCGATATCTCATATAGTTGTCTTGTATAGTTGTTGGCACAAGGAAGAGGCAAGTGAAAAATAAAAGAAAAAGAAATAAAAAGAGAGAAAAGAAAAAATATAGAAAAAAGAAAAATATAAAGAAAAAGAAAGAAACAAGTGCCTCATAGAATAGGAAGCGCAAGCTCGATGAACATCATATAGGTGGTACTTATTGTGCATATCTTGTAGCCCACCAAGTTTTGTGCAATCGAACTAGCGTCTCTCCTTGCACTTGTGAGACACGAGATTACAGTCTTCTCTAGGTAATCATTTGGTTCTTAGCTCACTTTCTCCATCGCACAAGTCCCATTTATCCCACCATGTGTTTTTTTACATAATTCCTTTCTTGTGGATTAACTTGTTTTGCTTTGTGATCGTCGTGGTTCTTTACTTGCCATTGCAACATCTTGATTTCAGATTGTTTCTTGACAAGCCACCTTCCATACCTATCCACCATAAGCTGTGTGTGTGTGTGTGTGTGTGTTTTAGTGGTTAGTTGGTTTTGGTGTTCAACGCCAAGACTTGATGTCCAAGATGACGCATGCAACTTCATGGATGAGGAGGACTGATGAGGGGTAACCTTGGCCATGCCCATGGTTATGGACTTAGGGTTTCGAGGAAAAGAGAACGCTGGGGATTTCGTCAACTAATTAGACAAACAGGAGAGTCGAAGTTATCTTATTGCTTATGATCCAATCGATTATAAATCGCTCAAGGCTTTTTTCGGTACCTCTCCGCTTGCTCCACCTAGCCTATATATAATAGACTTTGTCCCAATGCCATATACAGATAGGTTATAGACTTATGATTACAACTCCAATACAATGTCGGTTTCTATTTCCTTATCTATAAAAACTATGTCTTTCGTTGGATGCTTCCTGAGCCTTCTTCTTGGTCTTCATGGGCCGTGAACCTTCATGTAACTAAGGTAACCAAACATAAGCACCCGAGTAATCATACCCGTGTTAGTAGCCCCCGAGACTCAAAGATATTTTTACTATTTATGATCTGAAGTTTTTATGAAATATTTTATATGTTTTATGTTTAAGTTGTAGGGATTTGGTACAATAGGCCTGATGCATCCGATGGATCGGGAATCAGTTAATTGCTCCTAGGCAAAAACACTATAAACCTTCATCAAATTCAAGTCCCCATGCTTGAACTTGGAAATTTGCTGGCGTAACTCAGTTCAAGCCGTTGAGGTCTTATCGAATACTGAATTCCAGTTCTATAATATCAGGTACCCAACGCGTCCGTCGGGATTTTTCATCGTATTGTCCATATGGATAATTTACTGGCAGAGCGCATTCTTGTGCGATTACCAGGCCACATAGGACGAATCCCGGGGTCTTACCTTTATGTCATGGACACAACATTCGGAGTTTTATCGCGTCAGGCGTGATCCGAGATTTTTGTATGATTTTATCGACTACCTTGTTTGGCTACTGAAATTGCTGAAGTTTATCAGCTTTTTATTTTCTCAAATGATGTTTTGTAGACACTCTCGATGGGAGTAACCTTTTGAGGATACACTAATGTAATACTCATAGGTGAGGATAGTATTTCTTCGGGTCATATTTTTGATCTTATATCCATAACATAGTTTTCTATTGGGTGCGCGATAGCGCTCCTGATGGGAGTAGACCCCGGGGATATGTTTGGATGTCTTCATCAGGACATAGGCTCAAAGCTTCTAGTCATCCGTGGAAATCTTCAATTTCAGTTCATTTGTCTAGAACTATCACGATATTTTTGTCAGTTGCACGGCCAGCGCTCCCGATGGGAGTAGCCCCCGAGGCTACAGTCGAATATTTGTATTCGATTGTAGGCTCAAGTTATTTCCGCTGAGGAATTTACTTCAACTCAGGTCTTGTAACTACTTTCTCGGGTCCTTTCTTAAATAGAGTGGAAGTTTTGTCACTGCTTTTTATGACGTCATTGCTGACGAAGTTGTGATGCCATGGCTTCTAAGAGATAATACCCGATGTGACGTTTCAATTGTGGGCCCATGCTGCAGTAATGATGTCGCTTGAGCGGCATGTCAGTGGATCTTTTTGACCGCACATCCCCTTTACGCGCAAAGATCAAGGCATCATGCAGATTTCCTCCATGTTTACCATGGTAATAACTGCCCATGATTTTTATCCTTCTGTGAAATCTTGACATGTGTCATCATCATGTGTGTTTTGATGGTTCGCTGTTTTTATCGAACGGTTGAGCTTTACGTTTCTTCTCTTTATAAACAAGGGAGAGTCCTTTTACTATTTTACTACCTCCCCTTGTTGCCCACTTCTTCTTCCTTGCGCTGCACCTTCGCTCGCTGCTTTCGCCTAGTCCTTCCTCCTTGCACACATGTGTCACTCTCCAGCCACCATGGGAAAAAGCAAGGTTGGAACTTCTACTGCTACCGCCAAGACCACGAAGAAGCGAGCACTTGGATGGGCTCCCACAAAATGTACTCCACGAGATCTACACGAAGCACGCAACAACTGTCTCCTTGAGGAGGGCTCCTTCAAGCTCCCAGGGGACGAGGCTGCCCCGACCCCCGAATCTGGCTGGCGGGTAGTGTTCCTTTCCTTCTTGTATCGTGACCTCTCTCTTCCCATTCATGCGTTCCTCCGTGGTCTTCTCTTTGTCTACGGTGTGCAGGTTTACAAGCTCACGCCCAATACCATTCTCCATGTTGCTTGTTTTATCACTCTTTGCGAGTGCTTGCTTGAGATTCATCCCCATTGGGGCATGTGGAAGTATTACTTTTATGTCCACCGCAATGAAACTGATACTCTTGTTCACGATGTTGGTGGAACCATTTTCTCTGTTTGTTCTGAAGTTGATTATTTCGACTTGAAAATTTTGGATTTCGTCCAAGGGTGGAAAACCAAATGATTTTACATCAAGGACCAGAAAAACGAGGGCCAGACCTTCGGGTTGGCCCCTTTTAACCCAAAAAAGACATGCCGAAGGCTTGATTCATGGGACCAACAACCAACTCCCAAAGAAATGATGGAGATCCAACCCTTGCTAACACGGATAGAGAAGTTGCATACTGAGATTGGCAAGGGGATGTCGGGATTATAGATCCTAGCATAATTTCTTCGGGTGCATATTCAGCCTCTTTAGGCAAGGTTATCTGGTATGTGGGTTTATCCTATGAGGATTTTTCCAGATGACCTCATTCTCAAGATGTACGAGAAGAGGGTTTGTTCCTTCACCACACTGACCAAGAAAAGCCCAGTTCCTTCAGATTGTAGGGTAGCGCCCTTTGGCAAGAAAAGTTGTCTCCTAGACGTAAGTTTTCATTGATTTCCCCTTTGTTTTTTCATGCCATCATAGTCTGTCACTTATATATTGCCCCCCTTGATGGTGTAGGATTATGATCACCTCTCTGCACTTCCTCCTCTTCCTGAAAGTGGTGAGCTCCCAACCAGTACCTCTATCCAAAGATTTTACTGGGGCTGGGACTACTGCTGATTAAGAAATGGAGACATCTATTGTTGAATCTTATTCGCATTCCCAGTCTGTTGCTTCAGCTTGGTCTGAAGATTTTCGAAGGGTTCCCACTGGTGAAAAAAGGAAATGTGCTGAGGTTATGGAAATAGTTGAAGACTCAGATGATTCAACTGGCTCAAAGCCGTTGTGCGCTGCTCCTATCTCGTCGGCTCCACCGCAAATGAATCTCTTCTGGATGACTCAGAATGTTTCCACGTGAGTATTTGTTTGTTTCTCTCTTGGTTTTTTCTAGTGGTGGTTTCCCAGAGTTTTTAATTTTCTTTTGTAGTGATGATGAGAAGAAGATCCTCCCGTGTCTCCCCTTGGTACTTCTGTTGCTCCTCCTTCGGTCAAGTCACCTGAGCCATCGGCGGATCTGAAGAAAACACATGTATCTCTTGCGGGGAAGGTGGTCCTAGAATATGTTGCCACTTTGCTAAAACCACCGCCATAGAAAAGAAGAAAACTTGTGGACAAAGGTGTAGTTATATCTTAAAATCCCGCAAAGGTTGACATGCAGCATGTGAGTACTTTTGCGGATGCTATTGTCATGGCTTATCCTTGTTCTTATTTTTCTAACTTCCTCCTCTTTGTATTTACAACCATTAATGCATGAGATGGTTGATATGGCCTCTCGCCTTATTAAGATCCGCAACGAAGATGAAGAATCCAAAGGTTTGTTTCCTTCATCCATTAAAAGAAATTTGCGCCATTCACTTCTATTGATTTTATGCCCCCTTGTGAATGTTCAGTCGCTACCAAAGATCCGGGGCTATCCGAGACGAGGCAATAAAGCATGCCGACGATTTGGAGGAAAAAATGTGGGTCGCTGAGAAAGCTTTAGAGGAGGAAAAGCAGAAGACCAAGGCTAACACCAAAGAGAGGGAGAAACAAACAGTTTCTCTTGCCGGACAAGATGAAAATCTTTGGAGGCAATTGGAAACCCTCAATACTTCTTTGACTCGTAAGTTTCCTATCTTCAAAAGATAATTTATATTTTTTCTCTGATATTTTCCTTTGGTTCTTGGTCTTATATCATAAGTCTTTATATCGCAGAGCTCATTGGTCAGTCTCTAGTGCTGGACAAGGACAAGAGGGTTGACCCTTTATCAGATGTTGTTGGTACTTTAGAAGCCAATAATGTTCGTGGGCGCAATCTTCTGATTCGTTCATGCCACGCCTTCAAGAGTCTCCATGCCGAGATTTTTCTGACCAAGGAGGTGACGGCGGATTTGAACGATCTTGTTAATGTTTTCAGTGCTGATCCGAATCCGCTGGTAGGCTACAACATGACGCAATCGAAGAGCGGAGCCGAGACTTCGATGGCTTTGGCAATGGCGCACGACGAAAAGGTCGATTTGTAGAAGGTCAGCTCATCTCTTCCAGTCACCAATGATGGCCAAGTAGTTAACTTAAAACCTTTCATTAAGAAGGCCAAGAAGTATCCTCGGCTGCCCCTAGGCATAGGTGCTGGGCCAAAAAAATCAACTGCCCATTCGTTAGGCAGCGCTCCTTCATTGAGTGCCGCCCCAATTATCCCTTCTTCAGATGATGCTCCATCTGCTAGTGCCACTTTGTCTGTGGAGAAAACTGCCCTGTAGTTTTAGTTTGTAGTCGTAGGGGCCTCTGTTTTATTCTACACCGTAATGAATGTGGCTCCTTTTGTTTAATCACTCCTTTTGTCGAGAAGGATATGGTGTATCTGTTTATTGTGTATGCAAATTGCCTTTTGTGTACTGAAACTCCTGTATTTTTTGTCTGCTCTGCCAGATATTTTGTGACTCGTCAGATCCATCTAGGTCCATGATGTCTACGCGCTTCTATTCTTGTAGACAGTTGTTGGGCCTCCAAGTGCAGAGGTTTGTAGAACAGTAGCAAGTTTTCCCTTAAGTGGATCACCCAAGGTTTATCGAACTCAGGGAGGAAGTGGTCAAAGGTATCCCCTCTCAAGCAACCCTGCAATCAAGATACAAGAAGTCTCTTGTGTCCCCGACACACCCAATACACTTGTCAGGTGTATAGGTGCACTAGTTCGGCGAAGAGATAGTGAAATACAAGTGGTATAGATAATTATAAGTGGTAATGGTGATAGAAAATAGCTTGATGGCATGGCAAAGACTAAAGTAAAACTGAAATAAAGATAGAAGCAAGCAAACATGTAATAGATCTAATAGCAAACGGTGTTTCAATGCTTAGAAACAAGGCCTAGGGATCATACTTTCACTAGTGAACACTCTCATATAAATATATTCTTCTTTATGATGCTACGCTGAACTACACTCCGGTTGGACACTCTAATTGTTGGTAGGGCTATAACAGCACACCTCAAAGTTCATCTTTCCCATCTAGATAACCCCACACTGTCACCTTGAACACTAGATGGTTCGAACAAACACCACAATTTCATAAAGACATCCAACTCCAAATATAACTCATAACAAGTATTTGAAATCTCTAGCCTAAGTGCCACCATGGTGTGCACACTGTCAACTTCACACACATGGGGAGAGCAGAGATCTATTAAAGCACTTGAGTAGCAAGGTAGATCTACTTGATTACAAAGCTCATGATCACAATATGAGCATGCATAGAGAGAAAGATGAACACATAGCTACCGGTAGAACCCTTAGCCTCGAGAGAGAACTACTCCCTCCTCATCATGGGAATTAGCAATGGTGATGGAGATGGTGGTGGAGATCCATGGAGATGGCTCTGGGAGCACTTCCCCATCCCGGCAGGGTGCCGAAACAGAGACTTTCTGTCCCCCGAATCTCCCCTTCAGTGGCAGCGACGCTGTGGAACTTTTCGTGGCTGGAGGCTTGATGCTTTAGGGTTTCTTTATCGGGAGGAATATATAGGCGAAGGGGCGAGGTCGGTGGCCAGCCAGGGGGCCCACACCATGCCCTGGCACGGCTAGGGGGGACCTGCGCCTAGGGGTGGTGGGGCCACCCCGTGGCCCCCCTTCGTCTCTCCTTCTGGCTCCGTGAGTCTTCCGGGAAAATAACGACTTTGGCTTTTGTCCGGTCCAATTCCGAGAATATTCATTTACTGACTTTCTGGAACCAAAAATAGCAGAAACATGCAACTGGTACTGTGGCTCTTGTTAATAGGTTAGTCCAAGAAATCATATGAAAGGTACTCCAAAGTGTGGACAAAACATTAGAAAGTAGATAAAACCAAGCATGGAACATCAAAAATTATGGATACGTTAGCAACATGTCAACAGCCCCAAGCTTAACTCCTGCTCGTCCTCGAGTAGGTGAGTGATAAAAAGGAAGAATAATTTTTGAGGTGAGATGCACCATCATAGACTTGATCAAAGTATTTGTAAAACATGGATAGCTGGGATCATAGTACTTTAACATAGCATGAAAGATAAAGTTCTAACAATAAGACATAGCAACTATGTTGTAACATGAAAAGGCACAAACAAAAGATTCATGAATAACAATGCTTTGCAAGACGTTTGTTTGTTTCACATAAAGAAAGCATAGCATAGTGGCATTCAGCTTGTCCCTCATAGAGTAGCAAACATAAATGCATAGGACACCTTCAAAGTTCATAAGAGTGACTAGATACAAATAGTTTAAGAACACGCAATATCAAAGTTATGCAACAATCAACAAGTCTTGGGACAATGCATATAGAACTAAGAATGGCCACTATGCTCTCAAAGTAGGTGCATAAAGATAGAAGGTGGAGACTCAACATAAAAGTAAAAGAAAGGCCTTCATAGAAGGAAGTAGGGATTCAAGTTTCATAAAGAGCTTCCAAAATTTATGGTACTTATTAGCTTTCAGCTCTCATTGCCCCTATCATAAGCATCTTGAAGTGATTAAGGTTAAAGTGAACAAACTATGGAGTATATGCTTGACGAAGTATAAGTTGGAAATCTCATGTCCCTTGAATACGAGGGCCGCTCCTCATGCTACTCAAGTTTAGTTACTGGTAAGTTCTTGTCATAGTAAGTACATGTGTATCATAGAGAACCGCAACAGGTACCCTTGCCCGATGATACGGAAGAATCCCCATATCAAAATGACAAGGCAAGCAGACAATGAGCATCTCAGCAATCTTCTTATTTACCATGGGAATATGGTGCTTTTTTCTCTCTTTCCTCTTTTCTCATATCTCTTTTTTTTTCTTTTTCTCTTTTTTTCTCAATATCTGACTCTTTTTTCATAAGAAGAATGCTTCATAGATAGCTCATTATGGTTACGTTGTAGATTTCCACCATGACAACATGGATTAGACCAGCGGCCTAGGCGTTTCTCTAACACACATACATAACTCCATGTACTTACAAGCTCCCCTTTCATTTCACACCGACGACATCCATAGACAAAAGAGCATGATATCAACTAGGTACAAAGTACAAGTGCAATGTTGAAAGCGTTCCCCATGACAGCTTGGTTCTGCTAATCCCCAACATATAAGCCCAAGCATATACAACATAGACGACACAATGGTTCAAGTTTATTAATGGCAAGAAAAGTAAAGTGTGCCATCAAGTTCGTGAGAGCTTTAATCACTAGTTTTCTCATAACAAGTTTAATTCGGAAGGTAGATAAAAGCATGAATATACTTGGAATAGCAAATGCTAATAGGTAGGTATGGTGGACTCTTTAGGATAACTTGGTTTTAGGAGTTGGATGCATGAGTGGAACTCATACTTGGTTATGGAGGCTAACAAAAGATTGGGAGCGACCAACTAAGAGAGCAATAATGGCCATAATCATGCAGAGCGACAAAACATCATTAATCAAAGCATAAAGTGATATTACAAGTCGAAAACTAAAGGATCATAAAGTCTATGGTGACTTGGGATAGTCATAACATGGTGTGAGCATGCGCCAAGTCAACCCAAATAAAGCATCAAAGGAGAATACCACAATACTATGCTTTAATATGCTAAAACAACGCATGATCCTTCCAAGGCACATTAAGAAATCTCAATTGTTTATAACATGTCATGCTACAGCAAAAAATACTAAGGATAAAGCCAAATAAATATCAAGCATGGCATGACGAAGCATAGGCCATAGTCAAAAATAAGTTCCCTTTACCACTTAGCACGAGCTTTCCTACTCTTTTCCAATCCAAACCAAACTATTTGAAAACCAATGTATGAAAGGGGGGTCCAACCAATTTATTCAAGCAAAATAAGAAAACCAAGCAAACGAAAAACCAAAAACAAAAACGAAGACACTCCAAGAACAACAAAATTGTGCATAAAACAATAAAAATGAAGTGTTTGGAAGAAACCTGAGATTTTTATTGATGAAGAAGGGGATGCCTTGGGCATCCCCAAGCTTTGACGCTTGTACTTCTTGGATATTTCTTGGGGTGACACGCGTGGCATCCCCAAGCTTGAGCATTAGTCCATCCTTCATCTCATCACTCATTCCTTCCATACACCTGAAATTTTTCCTTCATACAAAACTTCACACATTCTTTATTGGCAACATTAGTGCACTCAAGATAATAAGTCTTTAGGTTCAGTTCCAACACCAATAAAACTTCCATTAAAACACAATCTACTGTAGCACTTCCCTCAAAAAGCTCAATTCCCCAAAAGAACTAAAAAAGGAACCAAACAAGAAGCAAATGCAAATAATAGCAGAAATCTGTCAAAACAGAATAGCAGGTAAAGACGAATTTTTTCGAAGACCTTATGTTGCTCAAATTGAAAAGTGTTTAACTAATGAAAGTTAGATAACAACCTGGGGCAGAAGAAAAAAATTCATGCCTCAAAACGACATACAGAGATTTTACACGAATTTTTACGGTGAAGCACAAAAATCTGTTTCGGGACAGCAACTTTCCCAATCATTACTTCTCTCTCATTAGAGGTTACTCTTGGCACAAAAAGCAAATAAAAAGGATAAGGAGCGGTTATTACTGAAGTAATAACTTCCAAGACTCATCTAAAACTTTTGGGTTATCTCCCAATAAGTACTTTTCTTTAACGCCTTTAAGTTAGGCATGATAGTTTGAGAAGATGCTCACATAAAAAATATGAATTGAAGTAAAAGAGAAAATCAAGAAGTAAATTCAAAACACATTTAAGTCTAACCCACTTCCTTTGCATAGGAATCTTGTAAAGAAACAAGTCATGAAAGCACAAAGCAAGAAGCATAGGAAAGCAAAACAAGTACAATTCCAAGACTTTCAACATAAAGAGGGGAAATTTAATATTATTGAGATGCATAAAACCATGTTTCCCTCTCTCATAATAACTTTCAGTAGCATCATGAATAAAATTAGCAATATAACTATCACATAAAACATTCTTATCATGATCCGCATGCATATAATAATTATTACTCTCCACATAAGCATAGTCATTCTTATTAATTGTAGTGGGAGCAAATTCAACAAAATAGCTATCATTATTATTCTCATCGCCATAATCATCAAATATAGGAGGCATATTGTAATCATTAATTTTCTCCTCAATAGTAGGTGGACTGAAAATATCATATTCATCATTGTAATCATCATATATTGGAGGTTTGGTATCATGATAAGCAATAGAATAGCTATCTTCCAAAGCTGGGGAACTAAAAAGATCATTTTCATAAAAAGTAGCTTCCCCAAGCTTAGACTTTTCCATAGCATTAGCAATAATGGTTTCCAAAGAATTCATACTAACAACATTGCTATTAGCATGCAAATAAAGTTCCATAGGTTTTTTAATTTTCTCTTCAAACACTTCATGTCCTAACTCAAGATAAATACTATAAAGATCTCTAATTTTGTTGTTGTTTTCCATTAAGCCTAACTAGTGAAAATAAAAACAAGAAACAAAAAGACAAAATTGCAGAATCTAAAGGAAATAAATTCGTGTACTCACACCGGAGGATGTGAGTACCTTTTACCTTACCTCCCCGGCAGCGCTTGGAAAATAGCTTGATGTCTACGCACTTCTATTCTTGTAGACAGTTGTTGGGCCTCCAAGTGCAGAGGTTTGTAGAAGAGCAGCAAGTTTTCCCTTAAGTGGATCACCCAAGGTTTATCGAACTCAGGGAGGAAGTGGTCAAAGGTATCCCCTCTCAAGCAATCCTGCAATCAAGATACAAGAAGTCTCTTGTGTCCCCAACACACCCAATACACTTGTCAGGTGTATAGGTGCACTAGTTCGGCGAAGAGATAGTGAAATACAAGTGGTATAGATAATTATAAGTGGTAATGGTGATAGAAAATAGCTTGATGGCGTGGAAAAGACTAAAGTAAAACTGAAATAAAGATAGAAGCAAGCAAACATGTAATAGATCTAATAGCAAACGGTGTTTCAGTGCTTAGAAACAAGGCCTAGGGATCATACTTTCACTAGTGAACACTCTCATATAAATATATTATTCTTTATGATACTACGCTGAACTACTCTCCGGTTGGACACCCTAATCGTTGGTAGGGTTATAACAGCACACCTCAAAGTTCATCTTTCCCATCTAGATAACCCCACACTGTCACCTTGAGCACTAGATGGTTCGAACAAACACCACAATTTCATAAAGACATCCAACTCCAAATATAACTCATAACAAGTATTTGAAATCTCTAGTATAAGTGCCACCATGGTGTGCACACTGTCAACTTCACACACATGGGGAGAGCAGAGATCTATTAAAGCACTTGAGTAGCAAGGTAGATCTACTTGATTACAAAGCTCATGATCACAATATGATCATGCATAGAGAGAGATGAACACATAGCTACCGGTAGAACCCTTAGCCTCGAGAGAGAACTACTCCCTCCTCATCATGGGAATCAGCAATGGTGATGGAGATGGTGGTGGAGATCGATGGAGATGGCTCCGGGGGCACTTCCCCATCCTGACAGGGTGCCGAAACAGAGACTTTCTATCCCCCGAATCTCCCCTTCAGTGGCAGCGATGCTGTGGAACTTTTCGTGGCTGGAGGCTTGATGATTTAGGGTTTCTGTATTGGGAGGAATATATAGGTGAAGGGGCGAGGTCGGTGGCCAGCCAGGGGGCCCACACCATGCCCTGGCGCAGCTACGGGGACCCACGCCTAGGGGTGGTGTGGCCACCCTGTGCCCCCCTTTGTCTCTCCTTCTGGCTCCGTGAGTCTTCCAGGAAAATAACAACTTTGGCTTTTGACTGGTCCAATTCCGAGAATATTCATTTTCTGACTTTCTGGAACCAAAAACAGCAGAAAACAGGCAACTGGTACTGTGGCTCTTGTTAATAGGTTAGTCCAAGAAATCATATGAAAGGTACTCCAAAGTGTGGACAAAACATAAGAAAGTAGATAAAACCAAGCATGGAACATCAAAAATTATGGATACGTTAGCAACGTATCAACATCCCCAAGCTTAACTCCTGCTCGTCCTCGAGTAGGTGAGTGATAAAAAGGAAGAATAATTTTTGAGGTGAGATGCACCATCATAGACTTGATCAAAGTATTTGTAAAACATGGATAGTTAGGATCATAGTACTTTAACATAGCATGAAAGATAAAGTTCTAACAATAAGACATAGCAACTATGTTGTACCATGAAAAGGCACAAACAAAAGATTCATGAATAACAATGCTTTGCAAGACATTTGTTTGTTTCACACAAAGAAAGCATAGCATAGTGGAATTCAGCTTTTCCCTCATAGAGTAGCAAACATAAATGCATAGGACACCTTCAAAGTTCATAAGAGTGACTAGATACAAATAGTTTAAGAACACGCAATATCAAAGTTATGCAACAATCAACAAGTCTTGGGACAATGCACATAGAACTAAGAATGGCCACTATGCTCTCCAAGTAGGTGCATAAAGATAGAGGTGGAGACTCAACATAAAAGTAAAAGAAAGGCCTTCATAGAAGGAAGTAGGGATTCAAGTTTCATAAAGAGCTTCCAAAAATTATGGTACTTATTAGCTTCCAGCTCTCATTGCCCCTATCATAAGCATCTTGAAGTGATTAAGGTTAAAGTGAACAAACTATGGAGTATATGTTTGACGAAGTATAAGTTGGAAATCTCATGTCCCTTGAATACAAGGGCCGCTCCTCATGCTACTCAAGTTTAGTTACCGGTAAGTTCTTGTCATAGTACGTACATGTGTATCATAGAGAACCGCCAACGGGGTACCCCTTGCCCGATGATACGGAAGAATCCCCATATCAAAATAACAAGGCAAGCAGACAACAAGCATCTCAGCAATCTTCTTATTTACCATGGGAATATGGTGCTTTTTTCTCTCTTTCCTCTTTTCTCATATCTCTTTTTTTTCCTTTTCTCTTTTTTCTCAATATCTGACTCTTTTTTTATAAGAAGAATGCTTCATAGACAGCTCATTATGGTTACGCTGCAGATTTCCACCATGATTAGGCATGGATTAGACCAGCGGCCTAGGCATTTCTCTAACACACATACATAATTCCATGGACTTACAAGCTCCCCTTTCATTTCACACCGACGACATCCATAGACAAAAGAGCATGATATCAACTAGGTACAAAGTACAAGTGCAATGTTGAAAGCGTTCCCTGTGACAACATGGTTCTGCTAATCCCCAACATATAAGTGCAAGCATATACAACATAGACGACACAATGATTCAAGTTTATTAATGGCAAGAAAAGTAAAGTGTGTCATCAAGTTCGTGAGAGCTTTAATCACTAGTTTTCTCATAAAAAGTTTAATTCAGAAGGAAGATAAAAGCATTAATATACTTGGAATAGCAAATGCTAATAGGTAGGTATGGTGGATCTAACATCCCAATTTCAGCAACCCTGATTAGTTGTCCAGAATGCAAAAATCAGGGGGAACAAAAACTTTTTCTTGTTCATGGGTGCAGTGTTTTCTTATTGTTTGTTTGCACTTGTGCATATGAGTGTATACCATATGATAGTCCTTACCTCACCCTCAGTTGACAAAAAGCTATCTAACAAAACTATCCTGGCTCATTTTACACATTCTCAAATGTTCTGGCATTTCAAAGCATGAGCCAAGGTGCTTTGGTAACCAAAACTATTTTAGTAACTTCTATTGATCGAACTATGCAGAGCTATAGAATACTATCTCCTTATGTTTTCAAGACAGAACCCGCAACTACTCTTACCTCTAAGATTTCCAACACCTTGTATAAAACCTTAGAATTCTACTCTTGGTAGGGATACCAAGGACTCTCATCTCATTCAAAATCCAACCTCTTCAAAATTACCCAACCTCACCTCAAGCCAGGATTGATGGTAACCCCAGTAGTGGATTTGCTTAGGTTATAAGATGAGTTGCCTTGATCTGCTGTCTGATGAATTGCCTTGATCTGCTGTTTGACTTGTTTGCTTAGAAGTAGTATGATATACTCTAGAAGCTCATCCCTAGGATCAAGATCCTTCCAAATAATCACATCCTAAGCTAGAGTACCAACCTGGATCTAATCTCTAGCTACTAGGTGATCTTCTAAAACCCTAACCAGATCCCTTCTGAAGTGATCCCTTCTAGAAGCTTCCAAGTCAGTGAAGACCAAAATCAAGAAAGGATCCTTCCTAATAAATCTACACTTCAACATCATACACTTGATGATGCTTGGGTACCTTGCACCCCATCAAAAACATCCCCTCTCATACTCTAGTCAAAATCCCTAAATCTGCCAAATTTGGCTAAGTCTGGAATCTGTTTCAACATCACCTTTTTGAATGTCTCCTTTTCTCAACCCTTGTGCATTTTTGCTAATGCACTTGAACCATCTTGTTAACCATCCTAAGGAATACCAAGTACCACTCTTTCCCTTGGTTAGATAATCCTCCAACCCATTTTTTCTTGATGGTTTTGCAGGCAAGAAATTGACTATCCCTGCAAATCTAGTCATCATGCCTACTTTGACAGAAGCTCACACCATCATCCAACCTTCTATGGACTAACTCTTTTCATGGTTGTGTCCTACTCATATAGGTTTATCAACATATACTTCACTTGTTCCAAGTGGATCTTTGTGCTTCTTGAACCCACCTGGTTTATAAAGCATCATGACTCATCTGGTATGGCAGCCTTATTTTCAACAAAGTTTGCCATCACTTCCAGACCACCTCAAATGTAACCAACCCAAACTACTTCTGCCATGATCATCTATATGACTTGGTATATCTATACATCTATGCCTTGCATCAAGGTGAGCTTTGATCCCCATGATCCAACAAGGTTTTAGTGGTATGAAAATAACCTCACCCTAGATCCCCAATTCCTTGTTTTTCCATCTAATTCAAGTTGGATTTCCATTTCAAAGGTTGCAAATGCTTGATACACATTTTATACATCATCTACCATGATCACCAAGATTTATCAAATTTTATCCATAATTATTATGGCTCCAAATCTTGTAAATCTCTTTAATAGTCAAGATCTCCAAAACTCCTTTCCCAAAGAAAAGTTTGGTTTTTGCCAAAACACTTCTCTAACTTTAAGCACAATTGAGTCGTATATATCATACTCCATCTTCCCACTTCAAAAATAAATATTTTTGAAGAGCTTTATTATTTCTTTTTACCCATTTTCTTAAATGGCTGAATTGGAATAATAAATGTTTTAAATACTTTTATCTTCCAATAAATCTTGGGAAAATTCCCCTAAGTGTATATTCACATTTGGGACCATCTCACATCAAAAACCAATCTTGTCCAATGTAAAAATATCAAATAAGATTCTAGAAACTACTTCTGCACTTTTTGAATAAATGGATTTAAGTGGACTAAACCTCATTTGAAAAATCTCAAATAATTCTAGGAGAGATACCTTGACTATATCTATCCACCAGTACCACTCCCTCATTTTATAAAAACTACATATATGTACTTCCTTCATAACCTTTGATTTGACCAATTATGCAAACTAATCAAAATTCACTAATCAAATCACCTGTAACCATCATCAAAGCCTAACCAGCACTTCTCTCCACCACCCATCACACCCCTGGTCGTGATCCCTGTAGCACTACACTGTAGCAAGGCCATCCTTTTGTCTTTAGCTCTTAGAGCAAGCAAGTGAGAGAAACACCATATCTTGCATATCTTGTGGAGTAATCACCACAACAGCTGCAGCATGCCTCACTCCCTCTCTAGTCAATTCATGACCCCACTTCCCTACCCTCTGCACCACTGAGAGCCTCCCTAGCTCCCCCTAGCCCTCTCTCCCTTCCTTCTTTTATTTTCACCCGAGGTAAAAAGAGAGGAGCCCCCAAGGCTCCTGGGGAAGAGATGTCGCCCCTCCTCTGGTCCCTAGCACCACACCCTCCTCTCCAACGCCCATGTCAACCAACCAAGGCTTCCCCACCTCCCCCTTTGTCCTCCATGAGCCAAGACCATCGTAGACCGCCCCATCCCTGGAATATAAGGTGTCTGGCCACCACAACGCCCCTCTCTCGACTCATTTGCTCCCTCTCCCTCTCAATCGACCACTCCCAGCACCCCTCCCTCTCATATGCTCAGACCTGGCCGGAACAAGGAAGAGATGGCCTCTCGGCCGTTTTCAAGGACCTGCTCGGGTGTCCTCTCTGCTACTCCTCTCTCCTTGCATGCTACTCCTTCGAGATCCCCTCAACCTCCTGATTCTAACTATGCCTTCCTCTCTGCTCAGGAACCCCCCAGAACGACATCGTCGGTGAACCTCCGAGCCACCCGCCGGTCGTCCTCGCGTGCGAGACCCTCCCCGATGACGAATCTACCCGTGCTGACCCTCATCCTAATTGTCGTCTTGCACCGCGTCGCCTCCCTGCCTTCCCCGCCACCAGCAGGCGCTCAGGTGAGCTCCCCGTACCCTCCATGCCGCTGCTAGGGTTCTGTCCCTATCGCACATAGCGAGGGGAGGAAGAAAGCCCCGCACCATCGATCTGCCATAAATCGAACGTCCCTCCTCCCTCCATACCCCTTTGCCGCTACCACCTCTGACCACGGGGCCCCGCGCTGGCAGTTCAAAGACGCGGGCTGCCGCACGCTAGCCTCGCCGGGTGGGCCGATTCCCTCCTCCGTGGCCTAGTACCCCCACGGATATGGCCCAGTGCCCTCCCCCTTTATTCTTTTAATCATTTATTCCAGATCTGAAAAGCAGCTATTTGGTTTAAATCGAAATAAAAATGGAAAATGCTTCCAAATGCCTAGATCTAAAATTCCCAATGTTTATGAAGGTTTTCTTTAACATGCAGTACCAAAAGTTCGGCCAAATAACCTTTGTATATTTTCTATATATTTATCTCCTAGATAGTACCTTTTCCATTCAATAAATCTTCAAAGGAGTTCCACACCACCAAATGGAGTAAATCCAACTGCAATTGTTTGGTATCTGAAATACCTGTTAGCAAGACTTGGTCCCATGCCAAGTGGAGCCTTGGAGTTGCTGTAGCAAAAATAACAAAATACATGCAGTTAAGCCTTTAGAAAATTCTCTAGGCATATCTACAGCATCTAATAGGCTAATTCCAAATCCCAGAGAAGTGGACCATCAATAGCTATCCAAAACCAGGAGATAAGGATTTATTAACCCTTTGTAGAATTTTAGTGATTTAAATACTTCTATAAGGGGTATTATCACTAAATAAAACACTCCAAGAGTTTGACAACTCCAAAAAGAGTGAATCCATTTCCTACAGAAAGGTATTCTTAATGCCTACCGTGTTCCCTTGGAATAAAATCAAAAGCTACTGTAGAATTAATCTGGTGAAGAAGACAAAACAGCTACAGAACTGCGTTTGGGAATTTCCTGAGGGCATTATGGTAATGATTTTGACATGATTCCAACTCTCAGTGATTTATTACATAAAACTCTACAAAATCCTCCAAGGAAATAATTTTTGGAGCTCCAGAACTTTTCTGGTGATTTATTCCCTAAAACTAGAAGTTATTTCACTAGGAAAATCATAACTATTTAAAGAAAAGTGATAAAATAGTGAAACCACTTTTGTTGGTTTCATTTTATCAACATCTACCTTTATCATTTTTATACAAAGGTATCTTATAGAATATGTCCTTGGTCCAAAACCCCTCTTAGGTAATTCCTAGACTATAAATCCTAACGGATTTTCTTCCATATCTCCAAAACAAGGCCCATCTTATTAAATCCATTCTTCCTAAGACCTATTGATTTGTAAACTTGTTTTGCTCATTGCTTGCTGTATGTATTGTTGCTTGTTTACCTTGTGTTGATTGTGCTCTTGCTTGTTTTCATGTGTGCTCCCTGACGACGATAGTTGCGATTATCTCGGAGATCAGAAGAAGATGGTTATTATGTATATTATTGGTAATTATGGTTTTCTAAGGAGAAGTCCAGGGACATATTGCCATATTGTTGATCATCAGGCAAGCCACCTTCTTGCTCATAAGCCTTGTCCTATTGTTTTACTTATGCATGTTTTATATACTATTTATTAAAACTGCATTGTTTTACTATATGTTGATGTATATATGGTAGTGGTTTGGCTCCTCCAAACTATTACATTTTTGTACTATTAAGTACAACCCCCTTGGTGGCACCTACTTGTCCCTAGTAGAATAGATGGTGTAACACACCATACCCCTTTGGAGACCCTGATTTAGCCGAAGCAAAGCTATAGGATGGGAAGACCCCAAAAAAGTTTTACCAAATGTTTTACGATAAAACCTTGGTGAGGTGGGACCTCCCAAGAGTTGTTGAGAAATAAAAAGGTTTTGTTTTACAAAATGCTGAAGGAAAGATGGAGGAAAAAGGTTTACGAAAATGCACCCGGTTCTTTGCAGTTTAGCTATAACAACTTAACCCTATGCAACCACATTACTCTGGAATAGGACAGGGCTGGATTTGATGTTTGTCTACCCTGGTATAAGCTGCCTCACAACTACTACAGGGGATGAGACTCCCTGGAGGGTGGGCCTTCTCTAGACAAACGGTCGATGTGGGACATCGACCAGGAGAAGGAACGAAGGGTCAACCGACCTCCACGCGTTACTATGAGCCCCTCATTGAAAGTGCACACTCGATAAGTGGAAAAAGCGCTCTGATTGGTCCTCGGTACCCGACGTCCTGGTTTTGAGGGGAATAACACTCATAGGGTAGGCACTTATATTGGAGTGGGCATCCGGAGAGTCTTGATCGGTTACTCGACCCACGATCCGTGAAGATCAGGGTAGTGTACCCGGATGATGTGGGGAAAGTGTACAACCTCTGCAGAGTGTAAATCTATTCGAATAGCCGTGTCCGCAGTCATGGATGGGTTGGACAAACTTCTGTAGAGCGGTGTTGGTTTTGTTTTCAAAAAGGATTTCGGAAAAGAAATGGTTTTGGAAGAGTTTTGACCATGGGATGGTCGTAAAGGAGAAAGGTTTGACCATGGGATGGTCGGAAGGAGGAGAAAGGAGTTTGGTCATGGGACGACCTGAAGACGGGAACAAATGGGTGACCCAGTCCTAATGTTTATAAAACTTTTAAAAAGGTTTCCAAAATGTTTACAAAAGTTTTCAACAAAGATATGTAGATGCTATATCTACAAGAGAAACTATTTGAGAAAAGAACCCCCTCTTGAAGCCCTCCTACTACCACAGCCATAATGCATATTCCCTTGTTATTACTGTTATCTTAAGGTGGTTTGCGAGTACATTCAAAGTAGTCACTGGCATTGTCCCTGGATATTAACTTGGTCAGATATCAAGAAGAAGATGCTTTTGCCTCTCTCCCAGATTCATAAAAAGGGAGCAAGAGGGCCTCTCGGGGCGCGCAGTGAACTGGTTTTCTAAAAAGATTGGAGATACCAAATATCCACGAGGAGAATGTGCGACCTCCAAGCCAAGAAAAGGCTCTTTACTGCATAAAGTATCAGCTGCTGGATAGAAAGCAAAGACTTGGTCAGATATCAAGAAGAAGATGATGTTGGCGACTATGCGAGCTAGGACGTTTTCCCCCAGTCAGTTGCCTGTAGGTTAAGGCATGGATCAGGCTCTACACTTGATGAAGTTCCGTTGATGATTATTGGTGTAGCCATAACAACATTTATGTAAGTCTTGTAAATTTGGTATGTCTCGGATGTTGTAATGATACTTGTCGGTTATGTTCCATGGCTCACTGATCATGGGAACGTGGTGTATGCATAACATGGATTTCTCGGATGATTAATCCGGGGGCCTCACAGACTTGGTATCAGAGCCACCCTGACTGTAGGAGAACCTTAGTTAGCATGGTCGTTAGACAGGAACCTTATTTTGAAAACCCCGGCTTTCGAAAACTAGTTTCCCAATGAGTTTCCAAAAGTTCTACTTCTCCTCTTACTCTAAGTAAATGCTTTCGAAAATGGATTCCTCTAACTCTTGCCCAAACTTCAAACCTACGTATTTTAAATAACTAGGATCTAGAACCCAGTGAAGACAATGAGAACAAGATGAGGATAAGCAACTACCAGCAAACACAAGGAGACTACAATATCTCTCTACCAGTGGAATCCTCACCATCAGAAGACATCGGGTGTTGCACTACCAAGAAGCGTCCAAGATACGACGAAGGATTCATCTGCAAGATAGTGACTCCGACTTGAAGAAAGACGATATCTAGGGTCAATAGTCCTAAGAATAGGATTCCCCTACCTCGCGAGTAGTTTACTCCTTGGTCCCTAGCGTTGACCGTGTTTGCTTGCCTAAGTGCATCCTGTGCTGCTTGATGTGTGTTGTTTGCTGAGGACATTGCGGTCCCCTTACTCTGTTCGCCTTGTTTGTATGTCCTGGTTTGCTTTGACCTCTTCAAAAATGTGACTCGAGGAGCGATAACCCACCTAGTAACTCAGGAAACCCATGTGTTAGATGTCGGTAATGAGACCCAGACTAACCTCGAGAGTATATGAGAGGAAAAGCCTTGCAGGAACCAGGAGTTCGACATCGTCAAGTCAGAATCAACTCGAAGATTTCACCTCAGTAGGACGACCTACCTCGTCAAACTCACCTCGCAAGACTTGTCAATAGAACCACACTCCCTTATTCCTCAGTCTACTACAACAAGAATCCCGTTGAAGCCGGACGTCGATCACCGAAGGATCCTCAATATCCACAGGAAACCACCCGATAAGTCAACCAAGACAAGAAGTTAAGACCTAACTATACTGACCTTCGGTACATTAGAACTTCTGACCACCTCAGGAGACTACCTATTATAGTCAAACCTACCCAAACCGACGGGAAGTTCCTCCCTAGAAGGTCAGAGCCACCCCTGAAGTCAGATGATTAGGAAGCGTGAAGACAGTTTCCCCGAAGCTGAATGTCTCTACTTTGACTGAAGACTAGCAAGAAGCATCGTTAACCGCTAACTTGCCTCGAGCTAACTCCGCTAGAAAACCACACCGACAAGGTCTATCACAATAGAAGGACACTCGAAGACCCTAGCTCAAGACTCCGGGAGGATACAGCCTTCCGCTAACATCAGGTCAGCACTCCCAGACAGAAGATCTGCACCACTCCTAAAGCACCTTAGTGAAGCTCTAAGGTGGAAAGACTGCGCCTTTCCACTCAATCTCTAGGAGACTGTCTACTGGAAGATACTTCAGAAAGGATCCCCAGATTTGACATCTTTTCACCAAGTAGCAACTCGCGGTTCATCAGAGGAGAAACGAACCGAAGATTCTACAAAATCCCTTCGCTACGTTAGCTGAAAACTCATCCGAAGGACCATAGGACCGCCAACCATTCAGTTCCAATCGTTTAGAGGACGTGAGACTCCAACGACTCCAAAAGGCTAAGTACGAATAATAGTAGGATATACGCCCCGTAAGTCATAGTTTCTCGGACGCCTTCTGAAGACCTCGACTCCAGGAGGAAGATGGACGACAATCTTCAGAACCGCCACCAATGAAGTCAAGACGGAAGGAATGAGTTATCCACGAGCTAACCCAGTCTAATCCTAAGGGGGAAAGACTACGTCTTTCCCACAAAAATAGAGTAACCTTTCGCCAGGAGCAAACCCAGAAGCCTGGACCCAACGTCATTAATAGGATACGCTACCATTCCTAAGGAAGAGCTGTGAATCCTTAAAGAGAGGTACCCCCCAGCTGTAGATTCTATCCTCCAATGAGTACTCCATGAAGTTCAGCATCGAGGTAGTCTGCCAAGTCTAAGCCCTCGAGATATAGAGTCCGGAAGGAAAGGAAGGTCATCCCTTGCAAATCGGGACTAGACTCTGCTCAACTCTCCGTGCATCCCGGAAGACTGAAGCTCAACTTCATCGACAGAGTCGTCACTTTCAAATACGGAGTCCGTATGTTAGCACGCTTGAAACTAGTAGCACTAACCTTGACCCAAATCCCCTAACCCTACTCTCTTGAATCTCGGGACGAGATTCTTTTAAGGGGGAAAGGTCTGTAACATCCCAATTTCAGCAACCCTGATTAGTTGTCCAGAATGAAAAAATCAGGGGGAACAAAAACTTTTTCTTGTTCATAGGTGCAGTGTTTGCTTATTGTTTGTTTGCACTTGTGCATATGAGTGTATACCATATGATACTCCTTACCTCACCCTCAGTTGACAAAAAGCTATCTAACAAAACTAACCTGGCTCATTTTACACATTCTCAAATGTTCTGGCATTTCAAAGCATGAGCCAAGGTGCTTTGGTAACCACAACTATTTTAGTAACTTCTATTGATCAAACTATGGAGAGCTATAGAATACTATCTCCTTATGTTTTCAATACAGAACCCTCAACTACTCTTACCTCTAAGATTTCCAACACCTTGTATAAAACCTTAGATCTCTACTCTTGGTAGGGATACCAAGGACTCTCATCTAATTCAAAATCCAACCTCTTCAAAATTCCCCAACCTCACCTCAAGCCAGGCTTGATGGTAACCCCAGTAGTGGATTTTCTTAGGTTATAAGATGAGTTTCCTTGATCTGTTGTCTGATGAATTGCCTTGATCTGCTGTTTGACTTGTTTGCTTAGAAGTAGTATGAGCTACTCTAGGAGCTTATCCCTAGGATCAAGATGCTTCCAAATCATCACATCCTAAGCCAGAGTACCAACCTGGATCTGATCTCTAGCTACTAGGTGGTCTTCTAAAACCCTAACCAGATCCCTTCTGAAGTGATCCCTTCTAGAAGCTTCCAAGTCAGTGAATACCAAAATCAAGAAAGGATCCTTCCTACTAAATCTACACTTAAAAATCATCCACTTGATTATGCTTGGGGTACCTTGCACCCCATCAAAAACATCCCCTCTCATACTCTAGTCAAAATCCCTAAATCTGCCAAATTTGGCTAAGTCTGGAATCTGTTTCAACATCACCTTTTTGAATGTCTCCTTTTCTCAACCTTTGTGCATTTTTGCTAATGCACTTGAACAATCTTGTTAACCATCCTAAGGAATACCAAGTACCACTCATTCCCTTGGTTAGATCATCCTCCAACCCATTTGTTCTTGATGGTTTTGTAGGCAAGAAATTAACTATCCCTGCAAATCTAGTCATCATGCATACTTTGACAGAAGCTCACACCATCATCCAACCTTCTATGGACCAACTATTTGCATGGTTGTGTCCTACTCATATAGGTCTATCAAGATCTACTTCACTTGTTCCAAGTGGATCTTTGTGCTTCTTGAACCCACCTGGTTTATAAAGCATCATGACTCATCTTGTATGGCAGCCTTATTTTCAACAAAGTTTGCCATCACTTCCAGACCACCTCAAATGTAACCAATCCAAACTCCTTCTGCCACGATAATCTATATGACTTGGTCTATCTATCCATCTATCCCTTGCATCAAGGTGAGCTTTGAACCCCAAGATCCAACAAGGTTTTGGTGGTATGAAAATAACCTCACCCTAGATCCCCAATTCCTTGTTTTTCCATCTAATTCAAGTTGGATTTCCATTTCCAAGGTTGCAAATGCTTGCTACACCTTGTCTACATCATATACCTTGATCACCAAGATTTATCAAATTTTATCCATAATTATTATGGCTCCAAATCTTGTAAATCTCTTTAATAGTCAAGATCTCCAAAACTCCTTTCCCAAAGGAAAGTTTGGTTTCTGCCAAAACACTTCTCTAACTTTAAGCACAATTGAGTCCTATATATCATACTCCATCTTCCCACTTCAAAAATAAATATTTTTGAAGAGCTTTATTATTTCTTTTTGCCCATTTTCTTAAATGGCTGAATTGGAATAATAAATGTTTTAAATACTTTTATCTTCCAATAAACCTTGGGAAAATTCCCCTAAGTGTATATTCACATTTGGGACCATCTCACATCAAAAACCAATCTTTTCCAATGTAAAAATATCAAATAAGCTTCTAGAAACTACTTCTGCACTTTTTGAATAAATGGATTTAAGTGGACTAAAACTCATTTGAAAAATCTCAAATAATTCTAGGGGAGATACCTTGACTATATCTATCCACCAGTACCACTCCCTCATTTTATAAAAACTACATCTATGTACTTCCTTCATAACCCTTGATTTGACCAATTATGCAAACTAATCAAAATTCACTAATCAAATCACCTCCAACCATCATCAAAGCCTGACCAGCACTTCTCTCCACCACCCATCACACCCCTGGTCGTGATCCCTATAGCACTACACTGTAGCAAGGCCATCCTTTTGTATTTAGCTCTTGGAGCAAGCAAGTGAGAGAAACACCATATCTTGCATATCTTGTGGAGTAATCACCACAGCAGCTGCAGCACGCCTCACTCCCTCTCTAGTCCATTCATGACCCCACTTCCCTCCCGTCTGCACCACTGAGAGCCTCCCTAGCTCCCCCTAGCCCTCTCTTCCTACCTTCTTTTATTTTCACCCGAGGTAAAAAGAGAGGAGCCCCCAAGGCTTCTGGGGAAGAGATGTCGCCCCTCCTCTGGTCCTTGGCACCACACCCTCCTCTCCACCGCCCCTGTCGACCAACAAAGGCTTCCCCACCTCCCCCTCTATCCTCCATGAGCCAAGACCATCATAGATCGCCCCATCCCTAGAATATAAGGCCTCTGGCCACCACAGTGCCCCTCTCTCGACTCATTTGCTCCCTCTCACTCGACCGCTCCTAGCACCCCTCCCTCTCATATGCTCAGACCTGGCCGGAACAAGGAAGAGATGGCCTCTCGGCCGTTTTAAAGGACCTGCTCGGGTGCCCTCTCTGCTACTCATCTCTCCCTGCATGCTACTCCTTCGAGATCCCCTCAACCTCCTGATTCTAACTATGCCTTCCTCTCTGCTCAGGAACCCCCAGAACAATGTCGTCGATGAACCTCCGAGCCACCCGCCGGTCGTCCTCGCGCGCGAGACCCTCCCTAATGACAAATCTACCCGTGCCGACCCTCATCCTGATCATTGTCTTGCACCGTGTCGCCTCCCCGCCTTCCCCGCCGCTAGCAGGCGCTCAGGTGAGCTCCCCATACCCTCCACGCCGCTGCTAGGGTTCTGTCCCCATCGCACATAGCGAGGGGAGGAAGAAAGCCCCGCGCCGTCGATCTGCAATAAATCGAACGGCCGTCCTCCCTCCATACCCCTTCGCCGCTACTCCTCTGACCATGGGGCCCCGCGCTGGTAGTTCAAAGACGTGGGCTCCCGCGCGCTGGCCTCACCGGGTGGGCCGATTCCCTCCTCCGCGGCCCAGTACCCCCACGGATCTGGCCTAGTGCCCTGCCCATTTATTCTTTTAAATCATTTATTCCAGATCTGAAAAGCAGCTATTTGGTTTAAATCGAAATAAAAATGGAAAATGCTTCCAAATGCCTAGATCTAAAATTCCTAATGTTTATGAAGGTTTTATTTAACATGCAGTACCAAAAGTTCGGCCAAATAACCTTTGTATATTTTCTGTATATTTATCTCCTAGATAGTACCTTTTCCATTCAATAAATCTTTAAAGGAGTACCACACCACCAAATGGAGTAAATCCAACTGAAATTGTTTGGTATCTGAAATACCTGTTAGCAAGACTTGGTCCCATGCCAAGTGGACCTTGGAGTTGCTGTAGCAAAAATAACAAAATACATGCAGTTAAGCCTTTAGAAAATTCTCTAGGCATATCTACAACATCTAATAGGCTAATTCTAACTCCCAGAGCATTGGACCATCAATACCTATCCAAAACCAGGAGATAAGGATTTATTGACCCTCTGTTGAATTTTAGTGATTTAAGTACTTCTGTAAGGGGTATTATCACTAAATAAAACACTCCAGGAGTTTGACAAATCCAAAAAGAGTGAATCCAATTCCTACAGAAGGGTATTCTAAATGCCTACCGTGTGCACTTGGAATCAAATCAAAATCGACTGCAGAATTAATCTGGTGAAAATACAAAACAGCTACAGAACTGCCTTTGGGAATTTCCTGAGGGCATTCTGGTAATTATTTTGACATGATTCGAACTCTCAGTGATTAATTACATAAAACTTTACAAAATACCCCAAGGAAATAATTTTTGGAGCTCCAGAACTTTTCTGGTGATTTATTCCCTAAAACTAGAAGTTATTTCACTAGGAAAATCATAACTATTTAAAGAAAAGTGATAAAATAGTGAAACCACTTTTGTTGGTTTCATTTTATCAACATCTACCTGTAGGTATCATTTTTATACAAAGGTATCTTACAGAATATGTCCTTGGTCCAAAACCCCTCTTAGGTAATTCCTAGACTATAAATCCTAAGGGATTTTCTTCCATATCTCCAAAACAAGGCCCATCTTATTAAATCCATTCTTCCTAAGACCTACTGATTTGTAAACTTGTTTTGCTCATTGCTTACTGTATGTATTGTTGCTTGTATACCTTGTGTTGATTATGCTCTTGCTTGTTTGCATGTGTGCTCCCTGACGACGATAGTTGCGATTATCTCGGAGATCAGAAGAAGATGGTTATTATTCTATATTATTGGTATTATGGTTTTCTAAGGAGAAGTCCAGGGACATATTACCATATTGCTGATCATCAGGCAAGCCACCTTCTTGCTCATAAGCCTTGTCCTACTGTTTTACTTATGCATGTTTTATCTACTGTTTATTAAAACTGCATTGTTTTACTATATGTTGATGTATATATGGTAGTGGTTTGGCTCCTCCGAACTATTACACGTTTGTACTATTAAGTACAACCCCCTTGGTGGAACCTACTTGTCCCTAGTAGAATAGATGGTGTAACACACCATACCCCTTTGGAGACCCTGATTTGGCCGAAGCAAAGCTATAGGATGGGAAGATCCCAGAAAAGTTTTACCAAATGTTTTATGATAAAACCTTGGCGAGGTGGGACCTCCCAAGAGTTGTTGAGAAAGAAAAAGGTTTTGTTTTACAAAATGCTGAAGGAAAGTTGGAGGAAAAAGGTTTACAAAAACGCACCCGGTTCTTTGCAGTTTAGCTATAACAACTTAACCCTGTGCAACCACATTACTCTGGAATGGGACAGGGCTGGATTTTGATGTTTGTCTACCCTAGTATAAGCTACCTCGCAACTACTACAGGGGATGAAACTCCCTGGAGGGTGGGCCTTCTCCGGACAAACGGTCCCTGTGGGACATCGACCGGGAGAAGGAACGAAGGGTCAACCAACCTCCACGCGTTACTATGAGCCCCTCATTGAAAGCGCACACTCGATAAGTGGAAAAAGCGCTCCGGTTGGTCCTCGATACCCGATGTCCCAGTTTTTAGGGGAATAACACTCATAGGGTAGGCACTTATATTGGAGTGGGCATCCGGAGAGTCTTGATCGGTTACTCGACCCATGATCGGTGAAGATCAGGGTAGTGTACCCAGATGATGTGGGGAAAGTGTACAACCTCTGCAGAGTGTAAATCTATTCGAATAGCCGTGTTCGCGGTCATGGACGGGTTGGACAAACTTATATAGAGCGGTGCTGGTTTTGTTTTCAAAAAGGATTTCAGAAAAGAAATGGTTTTGGAAGTGTTTTGACCATGGGATGGTCGTAAAGGAGAAAGGTTTGACCATGGGATGGTCGGAAGGAGGAGAAAGGAGTTTTGTCGTGGGACAACCTGAAGACGGGAACAAATGGGTGACCCAGTCCTAATGTTTATAAAACTTTTAAAAAAGTTTCCAAAATGTTTACAAAAGTTTTCAACAAAGATATGTAGATGCTATATCTACAAGAGAAACTATTTGAGAAAAGAACCCGTCTTGAAGCCCTCCTACTACCATAGCCATAATGCATATTCCCTTGTTATTACTGTTATCTTAAGGTGGTTTGCGAGTACATTCAAAGTATTCACTAGCATTGTCCCTGGCTATTAACTTGGTCAGATATCAAGAAGAAGATGATGTTGGCGACTATGCGAGCTAGGACGTTTTCCCCCAGTCAGTTGCCTATAGGTTAAGGCATGGATCGGGATCTATGCTTGATGAAGTTCTGCTGATGATTATTGGTGTAGCCATAACAAAATTTATGTAAGTCTTGTAAATTCGGTATGTCTCGGATGTTGTAATGATACTTGTCGGTTATGTTCCACGGCTCACTGATCATGGGAACGTGGTGTATGCATAACAGGGATTTCTCGGATGATTAATCCGAGGGCCTCACAGTGGACTCTTTAGGATAACTTGGTTTTAGGAGTTGGATGCATGAGTGGAACTCATACTTGGTTATGGAGGCTAGCAAAAGATTGGGAGTGACCAACTAAGACAGCAATAATGGCTATAACCATGCAGAGCGACAAAACATCATTAATCAAAGCATAAAGTGATATTACAAGTCGAAAACTAAAGGATCATAAAGGCTATGGTGACTTGGGATAGTCATAACATGGTGTGAGCATGCGCCAAGTCGACCCAAATAAAGCATCAAAGGAGAATACCACATACTATGCTTTAATATGATAAAACAACGCATGATCCTTCCAAGGCACATTAAGAAATCTCAATTGTTTATAACATGTCATGCTACAACAAAGAATACTAAGCATAAAGCCAAATCAATATCAAGCATGGCATGACGAAGCATAGGCCACAGTCAAAACAAGTTCCCTTTACCACTTAGCATGAGCTTTCCTACTCTTTTCCAATCCAAACCAAACTATTTGAAAACTAATGTATGAAAGGGGGGTCCAACCAATTTATTCAAGCAAATCAAGAAAACCAAGCAAACCAAAAACAAAAACGAAGACGCTCCAAGAACAACACAACTGTGCATGAAATAATAAAAATGAAGTGTTTGGAAGAAACCTGAGATTTTTATTGATGAAGAAGGGGATGCCTTGGGCATCCCCAAGATTTGACGCTTGTACTTCTTGGATATTTCTTGGGGTGACACGCGTGGCATCCCCAAGCTTGAGCTTTAGTCCATCCTTCATCTCATCACTCATTCCTTCCATACACCTGAAATTTTTCCTTCATACAAAACTTCACACAATCTTTATTAGCAACATTAGTGCAATCAAGATAATAAGTCTTTAGGTTCAGTTCCAACACCAATAAAACTTCCATTAAAACACAAGCTACTGTAGAACTTCCCTCAAAAAGCTCAATTCCCCAAAATAACTCAAAAAGGAACCAAACAAGAAGCAAATGCAAATAATGGCAGAAATCTGTCAAAACAGAACAACAGGTAAAGACGATTTTTTTCGAAGACCTTATATTGCTCAAATTGAAAAGTGTTGAGCTAACTAAAGTTAGATAACAATCTGGGGCAGAAGCACAAAAACTCACGCCTCAAAACGATGTACAGAGATTTTAGACGAATTTTTACGGTGAAGCATAGAAATCTGTTTCGGGACAGCAACTTACCCAATCATTACTTCTCTCTCATTAGAGGTTACTCTTGGCACAAAAATCAAATAAAAAGGATAAGGAGCAGTTATTACTGAAGTAATAACTTCCAATACTCATCTAAAACTTTTGGGTTATCTCCCAATAAGTACTTTTCTTTAATGTCTTTAAGTTAGGCATGATAGTTTGAGAAGATGCTCACATAAAACATATGAATTGAAGTAAAAGAGAAAATCAAGAAGTAAATTCAAAACACATTTAAGTCTAACCCACTTCCTATGCATAGGAATCTTGTAAAGAAACAAGTCACGAAAGCACAAAGCAACAAGCATAGGAAAGCAAAACAAGTGCAATTCCAAGACTTTCAACATAAAGAGGGGAAACTTAATATTATTGAGATGCATAAAACCATGCTTCCCTCTCTCATAATAACTTTCAGTAGCATCATGAATAAACTTAGCAATATAACTATCACATAAAACATTCTTATCATGAGCCACATGCATATAATAATTATTACTCTCCACATAAGCATAGTCAATCTTATTAATTGTAGTGTGAGCAAATTCAACAAAATAGCTATCATTATTATTGTCATCACCATAATCATCAAATATAGGAGGCATATTGTAATCATTAATTTTCTCCTCAATAGTATGTGGACTGAAAATATCATATTCATCATTGTAATAATCATATATTGGAGGTTTGGTATCATCATAAGCAATAGAATAGCTATCTTCCAAAGCTGGGGAACTAAAAAGATCATTTTCATATAAATTAGCTTCCCCAAGCTTAGACTTTTCCCTAGCATTAGCAATAATGGTGTCCAAAGAATTCATACTAAAAACATTGCTATTAGCATGCAAATAAAGTTCCATAGGTTTTTTAATTTTCTCTTCAAACACTTCATGTCCTAACTCAAGATAAATACTATAAAGATCTCTAATTTTGTTGTTGTTTTCCATTAAGCCTAACTAGTGAAAATAAAAACAAGAAACAAAAAGACAAAATTGCAGAATCTAAAGGAAATAACTTCGAGTACTCACACCGGAGGATGTGAGTACCTTTTACCTTACCTCCCCAGCAACGGCACCAGAAAATAGCTTGATGTCTACGCACTTCTATTCTTGTAGACAGTTGTTGGGCCTCCAAGTGCAGAGGTTTTTAGAACAGTAGCAAGTTTTCCCTTAAGTGGATCACCCAAGGTTTATCGAACTCAGGGAGGAAGTGGTCAAAGGTATCCCCTCTCAAGCAACCCTACAATCAAGATACAAGAAGTCTCTTGTGTCCCCAACACACCCAATACACTTGTCAGGTGTATAGGTGCACTAGTTCGGCGAAGAGATAGTGAAATACACGCGGTATAGATAATTATATGTGGTAATGGTGATAGAAAATAGCTTGATGGCATCAAAAAGACTAAAGTAAAACTGAAATAAAGATAGAAGCAAGCAAACATGTAATAGATCTAATAGCAAACGGTGTTTCAGTGCTTAGAAACAAGGCCTAGGGATCATACTTTCACTAGTGAACACTCTCATATAAATATATTCTTCTTTATGATACTACACTGAACTACTCTCCGGTTGGACACTCTAATCTTTGGTAGGGCTATAACAGCACACCTCAAAGTTCATCTTTCCCATCTAGATAACCCCACACTGTCACCTTGAGCACTAGATGGTTCGAACAAACACCACAATTTCATAAAGACATCCAACTTCAAATATAACTCATAACAAGTATTTGAAATCTCTAGCCTAAGTGCCACCATGGTGTGCACACTGTCAACTTCACACACATGGGGAGAGCATAGATCTATTAAAGCACTTGAGTAGCAAGGTAGATCTACTTGATTACAAAGCTCATGATCACAATATGATCATGCATAGAGAGAGATGAACACATAGCTACCGGTAGAACCCTTAGCCTCGAGAGAGAACTACTCCCTCCTCATCATGGGAATCAGCAATGGTGATGGAGATGGTGGTGGAGATCGATGGAGATGGCTCCGCGGGCACTTCCTCGTCCCGGCAGGGTGCCGAAACAGAGACTTTCTATCCCCCGAATCTCCCCTTCGGTGGCAGCGGCGCCGTGGAACTTTTCATGGCTGGAGGCTTGATTATTTAGGGTTTCTATATCAGGAGGAATATATAGGCGAAGGGGCGTGGTCGGTGGCCAACCAGGGGCCCACACCATGCCCTGGCACGGCCAGGGGACGCGCGCCTAGGGGTGGTGTGGACACCCTATGGCCCCCCTTCGTCTCTCCTTCTGTCTCCGTGAGTCTTCCGGGAAAATAATGACTTTGGCTTTTGTCCGGTCCAATTCTGATAATATTCATTTTTTGACTTTCTGGAACCAAAAACAATAGAAAATAGGCAACTGGCACTGTGGCTCTTGTTAATAGGTTAGTCCAAGAAATCATATGAAAGGTACTCCAAAGTGTGGACAAAACATAAGAAAGTAGATAAAACCAAGCATGGAACATCAAAAATTATGGATACATTAGCAACATATCAGTCCACTCAGGCTTTGGATGCGCATCCATCTTCATCTGGGGTGGGCACATCCGAAACTGCTATTGTTTGCATGATCGATTCGCCATTATATCTAGAAAAGATTGAACAGGTGAAGAGGCTCGAGGGTAACCTTCAGGTTGTACAAGCAATTGTAGATGTGTCTCAGACGAAGATGCACAAGGCCCTAGATCGTGAATCGTATTTCTTGGAGGAAATTTCCAGGGTGAGCGAAAAGATGTTATGTAAGTTTTCCACAACGCTCCCAGTTTTTCTTGCTTAGTCGTGGGAATTGATCTTATTTTTCTCTAGGTATACGACTGTGCGAGAGGGAGGAAAACCAATGTTTGATCAGTCAAATGAATGCTCTAGTGGCCGCCTCTGAAGGCACCGATAATGATTTTTGGACTGATCACCGCCATGCGTATGCGGTGGCCTTGCTACAGGATCATGTATTGGAGGTGGAACAATTCGTCGAGTGATGCCGTAGGTCCTTTGCTATTGTGTATAATGCTACGTTTCCCCGGGATCCTCAGCCCTAGATCCTGACAGATCTAATGGCAGAGTTTAGGCAAGGCGAAAGGATTCCTCACTTTGTGAAGCTGCAGCTTGTGGTGGGTGCTAAACTTGCGCTTTCCTGGGTACATGTGCACCATCATCTATTGGATTTAGATGCCATGTCGCTGGGACTTCCCTCCCCTCTGGGTCCTATTAGACGGCCGCCCTTTCTGAATCATCGAGATTGCGCCCTTAGACCTTGGGTATTTGTCTTCTTGATTTGTTGTGTTTTGTGGTTGTCCCGCTGGCGGATGTACTGGCGGCAGCGGCGATGCACCAATGGCTAAAGCTTCGGGTGTAGTGGCGTATCCTCAGCTTGCTGCCTCAGTTTCTTTTGCATTGCATACTTCCTGCATCTATAAAAACATTTGGAAATCCTTCATGAGGTGGTTTGATCGTCTTTTGCCTGTTGAATCGACGTAGAAGTGCATATTGTAGGGTCCTTCCAGCATTTGCATTGCGGACATTGGTGGGTCCTGAGCTCTTGGCTGGTATCGCTGTGTTGGTTGGCTTCCCCCAGCATCGTCTTTGTTGCTACGGTATCCATTATTGTGATCGTTCTTTCTTCGGTTATCCTCTCCTGAGAAACCATCTACCATGTAGCTTGGTCCGCGTATCCGTCGTTGCTTCGTCATCTCCTATCGTTGTTGCGCCTGTCCCGGTCTTCTTTGGGTGAACGTGCTCGCTTGTTGTGTACTGCGTCTTCTCCATCAGCCTAGCGATTTGCCATATCCATCAGCTGTGATTTTTTTTGGGCTTGACCCGTCCCATCTCTTCTATGAACTCTCGTCAGCGAAGGTCATCATTGAAGGCATCAATTGCCCTTTCATCGGATATAGCTTCAGCCGAATTTTTTATGATATTTCACCGCTGGATGAAGGCTCGTATTGATTTTCTGGATTTTTGTTTCCACGCTCGCAATTGCTCTAGGGATGCATGCCGCTTGAACATGTAGTGGAAATTTTGGATGAACTTGTCTTCAAGGTCGTTCTAGCTGCTGATGGATTCTTCAAGTAATTTCCTTAGCCAGGAACGAGCAGCGCCACTTAGGTGCAGTTGTAGGCTTTGCATTGCTGTGGCCTTGGAGCCACCCTGTAGTTTGACGGTAGCCCGATAATCTTCCAACCAAGCTTCAGGTTCCTGGAGGCCGTCATACTTCTGGTGGTCATGGGGGAGTTTGAAATCCTTGGGTACTGGAGTCTTACAAGCCCATCGAGTAAAGCAACTGGCTCCACATAATCCGTACTCGTCCTCACTTTCACCGTCATAGTATTTTCAACTGTTGTGTTCTTCCCTGGATCTGTCGATCCTACGTCGTGTGATGTCGTCTCTTGCGCCGTTTTGTGGCTTAGAACTCGAAAAGTGCACCCGATGTGGCGACTATGATTGTCGGGTGTGTCCCACCTGTCGAGGGCTGTTGCGATGGTGTGGGGATCTGTCAGGCTGTCATGTGTTTCCTTGTTCTGCTTGCGCAAGATACGCACCCACCATGCCTAGGTTCATGAGAGCAGAGTGATGGAGAGCCACACTAGGACCGCCAGGTGTGGGTTGAATTGTAATCAGGTATGTTTGCGCAGCTATAATTGTGTCTTGTGCTATTTTTGCCTTGATGTGTCCAGTTGGATCTACTGACATAAACGATAAATCAAGATCTCGGGTCAGTTTGTTTCTTTTGGCTTCGGGGATGTTCTGCAGTCGTGAGGCCCCTCTCCTTGGTTGTGCTCCTCCAGTTACACTACCTGATCTTCGGGTAGAACTTAGCTGAGCCCGCCGAAGACTAGATTCATCAGCTAGCCTTTTTCTTTCGTCGAGTTGCCTCTGCATCCTTAGTAGATCCTTTTACTTGTGATGTAATAGGTATTGATAGGCCATTAATTCTTCACGTGTGACTTTTGTTGTCATCAGGACCGCACCCGATACTGCATCCCTTGCTTTTTGCCATGCTTCGACTAATAGCCGGAGGGTTTGCCGCTCACCTCCACGTGATTCTCCTCCTCCTTGGGTTATGCGGTTGTTTGTGAGGTCTCCTTCGTTTTCGTGGTCTCCTGTATTGTCATCTAATAAAATATCATTGGGATCAAGGATGGGGTTACCGCTGGAGTCGCACTGAGTTGAGGCGTCCCCGATAATTACGCACACTTGGTGGTGCGTTATGTATGAACTAGTGACGTTGTCATCGGATCTGAGGGAGACACTGTTCGGAGGATCAGTGAAGTCCAACAGTTTCTGTTCTAGGTAGATTTCGGCCATCCTGATTCCGAAGTCGATACTTTTACCGCTTTCTTCGGGTTCCGTGTTTACTGGGCTTGCTCCACGTGGTGGCATTGGCTGGGAGTGTAATTCGAGGAAGAGACCATCATAAAGACCGTCAAGATCCCCCAGACCTGTTGATTCTCTAGATTTTTCTTTGCTGTTTGCTGGCTCCAGCATAGATTCTGTGGATGATCCGACAGAAGATGCAGGTATTGCAGTAGGCGCAGCTTTTTCGACCGGTCTGGACGAAATCGGAGCCGATAAGTAAAAACTTCCGATGATAAGATCAGATCCGTCGTTGAAGTCGACGAGAACCGAGATAGGGGTGGGCGGGCGTGGTGCCGCTTCCGTCAGATTGTTCCTTGATGAAAATGGGTCCACCGAATCCATGACTCCAGCGTTCAGGTTTCCCACAGACGGCGCCAATTGATGAGGGGTAACCTCAGAAATGCCCATGGTTATGGACTTAGGGTTTTGAGGAAAAGAGAACACTGGGGATTTCGTCGGCCGATCAGACAAACTGGGGTATCAATGTTGTCTTATTGCTTATGATCCAATCAGTTACAAATCACTTAAGGCTTTTTTGGTACCTCTCCGCTGGCTCCTCCCAGCCTATATATAATAGGCTGGGTCCTGAGGCCGTATACGGATAGGTTACAGACTTATGATTACAACTCCAATACAATATCAGTTTCCATTTCCTTATCTAGCAAAACTATGTCTTCTGTCGGATGCTTCCTGGGCCTTCTTCTTAGAGTTCATGGGCCGTGAACCTTCATGTAACTAAGGTAACCAAACATAAGCACCCGAGTAATCATACCCATGTCAAGGCCCAAGACCTCTACTTCGCCAAGTTGGACCAGTATGTCAAGAGGATGTCTACACAAGTGATGCACTCGACTTTCGACGTAGAGCTCGTTGGGAACCCCAAGAGGAAGGTACGATGAATATAGCAGCAACTTTTCCCTCAGTTATGAAACCAAGGTTTAATCGAACCAGTAGGAGCAAGGAAACACCCCAAAGGTGTTACTAGCTGAGCTTTGGCAGGGCGCACTACCGGTGCTAGTAGCAACGTGGAGACCTGCACAACACAACCACAGAACTTTGTCCCCAACTTGTGATGAGGTTGTCAATCTCACCGTGTTTTGCGGAAAACAAAGGATTAAACGTATTGAATGGAAAGAAGTAAAAGTTTGCAGAAAGTAAACACAAAGAAGTAAAAGATTGTAGATTGTATGTAAAGTAAAAGGACCGGGATCCATAGTTCACTAGAGGTGGCTCTCCTTAGATAGATAACATGCTGGGTGAACAAATTACAGCGGGGCAATTGACAAACACCGAGAAAGCAATACATGCATATACTAATCATCTTGACTCCTCCGAGACTTGATTGGGTATTACGACATAATACATAGACCGCCATCCAACTGCATCTATGACTAATAATCCACCTTCAGGTTATCATCCGAACCCCCTCCAGTATTAAGTTGCAAGCAACAGATTATTGCTTTACGAACTGCGTGTAAAGTAAACAATATGATTGTTCTATGAACAAAGGATTGTTGTTTTCTCCCTAGTAGCAACAGCACATCTAGTACCTTAGAGATTTACATCACTTCCCAGTTACGGAGGCATGAACCCACTATCGAGCATAAATACTAACTCTTGGAGTTGCTAGCATCTACTTGGCCAAGATAGCTACTAACAACGGTAAGCATGCAAGATCTCAAATAACAAAGACATGATAGAATCAATAATCAATCTGAAATAGCATCTCAATATCCATCGGATCCCTGCAAACACAACATGTATGATTCACAAATAGATGATCTTGATCATGAACGGAGCTCACAAGATCTAAACATGAAAGCACAAAGGAGGAGAAACCAGCCGTCTAGCTACTACATGGATCCGTAGTCCAAGGATGAACTACTCACGCATCACACCGGAGGCTTGCATGGTGATGAAGAAGGCCTCGTGGTGAATTCTCTCCGCAGGGTGCCGGAAGAGCTTCAGATCCCTCCCGATCTAGGGATGGAGATGACGGCAGCCTCTGAGACTCTTTCGTGGATTTTGATCGGGTGCTTAGGGTTTTCGTCGAGGCAACTTATAGGCGGAAGGAGAGAGGCCGAGGGTGCCGGAGCCACCACACCACCCCAGCACGGGCCCGGCCAGCATGCCAGGTGGTGTGGCCGGCCCCTGGCCCTTCTCCGTCTCGCATTCTGGCACTTGATCCCTTCCGGAAAAATAGACACTTTGGCTTTTGTCCCGTCCAATTCCGATAATATTCATTTTCTGACTTTCCTGGAACCAAAAACAGCACAAAACAGGCAGCTAGCACTGTGGCTCTTGTTAATAGGTTAGTCCAAGAAATCATATGAAAAGTACTCCAAAGTTGGAACAAAACACAAGAAAGTGGATAAAACCAAGCATGGAACATCAAAAAATATAGATACATTTGCAATGTATCAACATCCCCAAGCTTAACTCCTGCTCGTCCTCGAGTAGGTAAGTGATAAAAATAAATAATTTTTGAGGTGACATGCACCATCAAAGACTTGGTCAAACTATTTGCAAAACATTCAAGGCTAGGATCAAAGTACTTCAATCATAACATGAAAAGGCACAAACAAAAGATTAATGAATAACATGCTTTGCAAGACGTTTGTTTGTTTCACATAAAGAAAACATAGCATAATAGTATTCAGCTTATCCCTCAATAGAGTAGCAAATATAAATGCATAGGACACCTTCAAAGTTCATAAGAGTGACTAGATACAATAGTTTCAAACAAGCAATAAAAAGTTATGCATCAATCAACTAGTCTTGGGACAATGCACATAGAACTAAGAATGGCCACTATGCTCTCAAAGTAGGTGCATAAAGAAAGAAGGTGGAGACTCAATATAATGGTGGAAGAAAGGCCTTTTTAAAAGGAAGTAGGGATTCAAGTCTCATAAAGAGCTTCCAAAAATTATGGTACTTATAGCTTTCAGCTCTCATTGCCCCTATCATAAGCATCTTGAAGTGATTAAGGTTAAAGTGAACAAACTATGGAGTATATGCTTGACGAAGTATAAGTCAGAAATCTCATGTCCCTTGTATACGAGGGCCGCTCCTCATGCTACTCAAGTTTAGTCACCGGTAAGTTCTTGTCATCGATAGTACATGTGTATCATTGAGAACCGCCAACGGGGTACCCCTTGCCCGATGATACAGAAGAATCCCCATATGAAAATGACAAGGCAAGCAGACAACGGGCATCTCAGCATTCTTCTTATTTACCATGGGAATATGGTGCTTTTTTCTCTCTTTCCTCTTTTCATAGTATATTTTTTTTATTTTCTCTTTTTTCTCAATAAAGGACTCTTTTTTTATAACAAGAATGCTTCATAGACAGCTCATTATGGTTACGCTGCAGGTTTCCACCATGTCAGCATGGATTAGACCAGCGTCCCAGGCGTTTCTCTAACACATATACATAACTCCATGGACTTACAAGCTCCCCTTTCATTTCACACCGACGACATCCATATACAAAAGAGCATGATATCAACTAGGTATAAGTACCAAGTGCAATGTTGAAAGCATTCCCCATGAAAGCATGGTTCTGCTAATTCCCAACAAATAAGTGCAAGCATATACAACATAGAAGACACAATGGTTCAAGTTTATTAAGGGCAAGTAAAGTAAAGTGTGCCATCAAGTTCGTGAGAGCTTTAATCACTAGTTTTCTCATAACAAGAGAAAGGTAAACAAAAGCATGAATATACTTGGTATAGCATAAGCTAGTAGGTAGGTGTGGTGGACTCTTTGGAATAACTTGGTTTAGGGAGCTGGATGCATGAGTGGAACTCATACTTGGTTGTGGAGGCTAGCAAAAGACTGGGAGCGACAAACTAAGAGAGCAATAATGGCCATAATCATGCAGAGCGACAAAACATCATTGATCAAAGCATAAAGTGATACTACAAGTTGAAAACTAAAGGATCATAAAGGCTATGGTGACTTGAGATAGTCATAACTTGGTGTGAGCATGTGCCAAGTTAACCCAAATAAAGCATCAAAGGAGAATACCACTATACTATGCTTTAATATGCTAAAACAACGCATGATTCATCCAAGGCACATTAAGAAATCTCAATTGTTTATAACAAGTCGTGCTACAGAAAAGAATACTAAGCATAAAGCCAAAACAATATCAAGCATGGCATGACAAAGCATAGGCCACAGTCAAAATCGAGCTCTTTTTACCACAAAAGCATGAACTTTCCTACTCTTTTCCAAACCAAACCAAACTATTCGCAAACCAAAGTGTGAAAGAGGGGGTCCAACCAACTTAGTCAGAAAACTAAGCAAACCAAGAAAACTAAAAATCAAAACAAAAACGAAAAAGAAGACGCTCCAAGAAAGACACAACTGTGCATGAAACAATAAAAATGAAGCGTTTGGAAGAAACCTGGAATTTTTATTGATGAAGAAGGGGGATGCCTTGGGCATCCCCAAGCTTTGACGCTTGTACTTCTTGGATATTTCTTGGGGTGACACACATGGCATCCCCAAGCTTGAGCTTTAGTCCATCCTTTATCTCATTACTCGTTCCTTCCATACACCTGGAATTTTTCCTTCATACAAAACTTCACACAATCTCATTAGCAACATTAGTGCACTTAAGATAAATAAGTCTCAAGGTTCAGTTCTAACACCAAATAAACTTCCATTAGAACACTAGATACTGTAGCACTTCCCTCAAAAAGCTCAATTCCCCAAAAGAACTCAAGAAGGAACTAACAAGAAGCAAATGCAGAAAATGGCAGAAATCTCTCAAAACAGACCAGCAGGTAAAGACAAATTTTTTCGAAGACCTTATGTTGCTCAAATCAAAAAGTCTTGAACTAACGAAAGTTAGATAATAACCTGGGGCAGAAGCACAAACAATGACAGCTCAATCCGACATACAGAGATCTCTCAGGAATTTTTACGGTGAAGCACAAAAATCTGCTTCGGGACAGCAACTTTCCCAATCATTACTTCTCTCTCATTAGAGGTTACTCTTGGCACAAAAAGCAAATAAAAAGGATAAGGAGAGGTTATTACAGAGGTAATAAATTCCAAGACTCAACTAAAACTTTTGGGTTATCTCCCAATAAGTACTTTTCTTTAACGCCTTTAAGTTAGGCATGAAAATTTGAGAAGATGCTCTCATAGGAAATATGAATTGAAGTAAAAGAGAGCATCAAGAAGCAAATTCAAATCACATTTAAGTCTAACCCACTTCCTATGCATAGGAATATTGTACGCAAATAAATGCACAAAGAACAAAGTGACAGGCATAGGAAGATAAAACAAAAGTAACTTCAAAACTTTCAGCACATAGAGAGGTGTTTCATTACCATAAAAACTTCTACAACCATATTTTCCTCTCTCATAATAATTTTCAGTAGCCTCATGAATAAACTCAACAATATAACTATCACATAAGGCATGCTTTTCATGATCTACAAGCACTAGAGCTTTATTATAAGCATTTTCAAAAGAATCCTCGGGAACATAACAATCACCCTCCTTTGATAAGCATGGGGGACAATCAAATAATGTAAGGGATAAAGAGGTACTCTCATTAGAAGGTAGGAATGGGTAGATCCATTCTTCCTCCTTTTGTCCATCACTCTCCTCCTCTTTTTCATCTAATGAGCTTTCAGGTTCAGCAATTTCTTCTTCCATGGAGGTTCTAGCAGGCGGTGGTTCATCTATTACCTTAGCAGTCATAATACTATTCCCAAATAGGAAACTGAGTGAGCTATCCATAATGAAATAGTGATTGGAGCAGAGCTAGTCATAAAGGCAACTTAAGAAAGGAACTAATTTTTTTTGTGTTTTTGAAATAAGGAAGCAAACTAGTAAACTAATTGTTTTGTGTTTTTGAAGAACAAAACAAGCAAACAAAGCAAAAAAGAAACTAAGCAAAACAAAAACAACAAAGTAAAGAGATTGGTTATGAGGGACTCCCCTTGTGAAGATGTCCTTGACTCCTAGGCAACGGCGCCAGAAAATCTTGATGCACTCGACTTTCGACGTAGAGCTCGTTGGGAACCCCAAGAGGAAGGTACGATGAATATAGCAGCAAGTTTTCCCTCAGTTATGAAACCAAGGTTTAATCGAACCAGTAGGAGCAAGGAAACACCCCAAAGGTGTTACTAGCTGAGCTTTGGCAGGGCGCACTACCGGTGCTAGTAGCAACATGGAGACCTGCACAACACAACCACAAAACTTTGTCCCCAACTTGCGATGAGGTTGTCAATCTCACCGTGTTTTGTGGAAAACAAAGGATTAAACGTATCGAATGAAAAAAAGTAAAAGTTTGCAGAAAGTAAACACAAAGAAGTAAAAGATTGTAGATTGTATGTAAAGTAAAAGGACCGGGATTCATAGTTCACTAGAGGTGGCTCTCCTTAGATAGATAACATGCTGGGTGAACAAATTACAGCGGGGCAATTGACAAACACCGAGAAAGCAATACATGCATATACTAATCATCTTGACTCCTCCGAGACTTGATTGGGCATTACAACATAATACATAGACCGCCATCCAACTGCATCTATGACTAATAATCCACCTTCAGGTTATCATCCGAACCCCCTCTAGTATTAAGTTGCAAGCAACAGATTATTGCTTTACGAACTGCGTGTAAAGTAAACAATACGATTGTTCTATGAACAAAGGATTGTTGTTTTCTCCCTAGTAGCAATAGCACATCTAGTACCTTAGAGATTTCTGTCACTTCCCCAGATTACCAGAGGCATGAACCCACTATCGAGTATAAATACTAACTCTTGGAGTTGCTAGCATCTACTTGGCCAAGATAGCTACTAACAACGGAAAGCATGCAAGATTTCAAATAACAAAGACATGATAGAATCAATAATGAATCTGAAATAGCATCTCAATATCCATCGGATCCCCGCAAACGCAACATGTATGAATTACAAATAGATGATCTTGATCATGAACGGAGCTCACAAGATCTAAACATGAAAGCACAAAGGAGGAGAAACCAGCCATCTAGCTACTACATGGATCCGTAGTCCAAGGATGAACTACTCACGCATCACACCGGAGGCTTGTATGGTGATGAAGAAGGCCTCCAGGGTGAATTCCCCTCTCCGGCAGGGTGCCGGGAAGAGCTTCAGATCCCTCCCGATCTAGGGATGGAGATGACGGCGGCTACAGACTCTTTCGTGGATTTTTGATCGGGTACTTAGGGTTTTGTCCCGAGGGCAACTTATAGGCAGAAGGAGAGGTCGAGGGGGTGCCGGGAGCCACCACACCACCCCCTGACACGGGCCCAGCCTGGCCGCGTGGCCAGGTGGTGTGGCCGGCCCCTGGCCCTTCTCCGTCTTGTATTCTGGCACTTGATCCCTTCCAGAAAAATAGACACTTTGGCTTTTGTCCCGTCCAATTCCGAGAATATTCATTTCTGACTTTCCTGGAACCAAAAACAGCAGAAAAGCAGGCTAGCCTTTGTGGCTCTTGTTAATAGGTTAGTCCAAGAAATCATATGAAAAGTACTCCAAAGTTGGAACAAAACACAAGAAAGTGGATAAAACCAAGCATGGAACATCAAAAATTATAGATACATTTGCAATGTATCAACAAGCCAAGGTGGTCATGGAAGAGGATGAGCAAGTGCCAAGTAAAGAGTCTACACTTCAAGATGGAGGAAGACAAGGCCACATATGTGATGAAGTCAATCCGAGCACCACTCTCGACAACAACATGATCCTACTTCCACCACTACTACAGGATGGCAACATGACGGTCGAGCATGGGATTTTCCCTTAGACCATGGAGTCGAGCGATGACCATCTTATGGCATCCAACTTTGAAGGCGAAAAGGTTGAGAATGGTGAGCGTGGGACTTTCCCTTCACCAAAGGAGGTGCATGTAGTTGAGAGAACCGAGCCTATGCCTATATGCTTGAGTGATGATGTGGTACCAATACCATGTGAGTATGAGAGCCACTTAGCCCACTTGAGTGAGAACAAAAGTGAGATGAATGACTCCACCATACGTGACATTGAGTGCTTCCACTTTGAGGGCATGAGTGATACACCGAGTGAGTGGAGAGTGGTAGTTGATAGGTCATGTGAGACCATTTTGATTTCTAACGACTTACACTCTACCTCTAGTGTGTTTTATCATGATGTGCCAGGTACCATGGATCAAGAAGTGTCAAGCTTGGAGATAATGATTCCTCCTACCGAGAATATATACATGGTGGATGAAGATGACGCCATCCCCATATTAGATGAAGAAGTTGCCCACATGGAGGCCAATACTACCGCAACACCCACTTCATATGAGAGGTATGAACAAGGTAAAAATAAGGGTGTTGATGATGTGCTGATGTTGCCATAAACATGTTATGATCTAAATGTTACATTGATGATATCATTGCTTGCACTTTGTTGAACAATTGCTCTTTCCAATGTTTAGCTTCCAATGATGTTAACAACGGTATATCTCGGACCATGCTTTGTCATGGATGTTTTATAATTTATCCCGTTGCTAGCAATAATATGGATGATTGCTCTTTCACTTGCTTTGCTTGCAACAATAATTCTTGTATGGTTTCTATTGAGATGACCCCCATAGCTTTCTCAAATTTTGGAGATTTTGGTAAATGCCATGATAAGCATGTTCCCCACTTGCATACTCACCATGCATCTATTATACACTTGATTGACATTAATGGTGATGTGCACAAGAAGAGATACGTCATGATGGATAATGTGTTTCTCTACCATGCACACACGTTCTTCCTTTTATCTATGATGTGTGTAGGTACCCACACTACAATGTCAACCTCGGTTGAGCACGAGTTGACAAAAAGAGCTCTAGAGAGCATCCCCCAAGTGAGTTCAAGATCGAACCCAACTCTGATACCTTTTGCATGCTTTGCATCTTTTATGTTGTAAAATTGCTCTTTCCTATGGGTTGTTTCAAGCATATTAATGGTATTCTTTCACCTTGTGACAATTATGTTTATTTGCTATTGGATATTTATGCTTTGTGTGTTGCAACAAAAATGTTGACCAATTTCTCTTTTCGATGTTTTGTGTGCAACCATAATGCCATTTTGAGCATGTATTGTCATGAGAGCTTCCAAGTATCTTGTATAGTTGTTGCAAAAAACATAAGGACCACTTGCTCTTTGATATGGTTGATACATCCATTTTGCATCACTATTCTATATCATAATTTACTGTTATTCATTGATATATTTCGTATTAAGATATGGTACTTATGTTATTTCATCTGTTTTGGCATGGTTGATGACTTTTGGAGGATGGACCGCTGAAGTTAGGATTCTGATGGAAAAGGCGTTGTTTGGAGGCGAAATTCGTAAAGATCAGAAAATACGGGAAAATACACGGAAAATCCTATTTTTCCAGAAGACGAAGGGTGCTAGAAGGGGGAGCGGAGATGGGCTACAGGGGCCCACACCACCCCCTGGCGCGGGCCAACCCTGGCCACGCCACCAGGTGGTATGGCCACCCTGGCCCACCTCTGGCTCTGCCCTTTGGCGTATATTATCCCCACAAAACCCTAAGACTGGGGGAGCGACCACAGAAAGATTCTGCCACCTCTATGGGGCGGAAAACTGCAGAGAGAGAAAGAGCTTTCCGGAGAGGGGAGATCGTTGCCATCAACACCACCATCAAGCTGGACTTCATCGGGATCATCTCCACCATCATCTCCACCATCATCTCTGCCAGCACCATCATCACCACTTCATACCGCTGTAACAATTGGTTGAATCTTGCATAGTTCTTAGGGGAAACTTTCCCGATGTTGATTACTTGTTGTAGTTGATGCTATTCAGTGGAACCATTGAACCATTGTTATGTTCAGATTGTTACTTATCATTATTTCATCTCTGATCTTCATCCATATGATGTCTTGTGAGTAGTTCGTTTAGTTCTTGAGGAAATGGGAGAAGTCATGTTGTTAGTAGTGGAATTGTGTTGAGAAAGATTCAATAGTTTGTTATTTAAGTTGTTGTGTTATTCTTCTAGTGGTGTCATATGAACGTCGACTACATGACACTTCACCTTTATGGGCCTAGGGGAATGCATTGTGTATTTGGCTACTAATCGTAGGGGTTGCCGGAGTGACAAAAACCTAAACCCCCGTTAGGAAACCTATGCACAAGGGAGTGTAGGATCTCAGAGTTTAAAGATGTGGTTAGATTTTATCTTAATTACTTTCTTGTACTTGCGGATGCTTGCAAGGGGTTTAATCACAAGTATGTATTAGTCCTAGGAAGGTCAGTACATTAGCACAGGTTCACCCACACAACACTTATCAAACTAAAGAAGATTAATCAACTATATGAAGCGAAAGCACTTGACGATATTCTCGTGTGTCCTCGAGAAAGTTTGGTCATCTTAAGTAATACAACCGGCTTGTCCTTTTCTAAAGAAAGGATTGGGCCACTTGCTGCAATTATTATTATTGTCCTTTATTTACTCGTACTTTATTTATCTGCATTATCAAAAAACCCTAAAAATCCATTTGCTAAGTATTTACAGAGAATTCCTGATCCAAGCCACTCGTCAACACCTTCTGCTCCTCGTTGGGTTCCACACTCTTACTTATCGAAAATACTGCGATACACCCTCTATACTTGTGGGTCATCAAGACTATTTTCTGGTGCCGTTGCCGGGGAGTGAAGTGCTATTGGAGAGTGGAACTGGTAAAGGAAACTTCTACTGTGAGTATTGTTTATTTTTGTTAGTTACTTTATTCTCAATATGGATTCACTTAGTTTCTTATTTTTTAATGCTACTACCACTGCTAAGGTAGTAGATGAACCTCCACCTTCTGAAAATGATACTTTTAAGATACCTACAAGAATTATTGATCGTGTTATGGATAACTACTATTTTGGAGATGGAACTGTCCATCCCGATGATCATTTTCTCTTTATACATGAATTATGCGGGTTGTTCAAGTGTGCAGGTATTACAACAGATCAAGTCAAGAAGAAGTTATTCTCATTATCACTAAAAGGAAGACCTGAGGAATGGTACAAGCTGATGAAGAATGGTCAAGCTCTTGAATGGGAGGAAGTAGTACCTCTTTTATTCAAAGTTTTATCCTCCTAGTGAGATTCATAAAGATCAGAATCAAATATACAACTTTTATCCTCTTGATGGAGAGAGTACAGCTCAAGCTTGGGGGAGATTGAAGTTACTAATGCTCAAATGTCCTATTCATGAGCTCCCCAACAATATTATTATCAATAACTTGTATGCAAGGCTTTCTCTTCATGATAAGGATCTATTGGATGCTTCTTGTGCTGGATCATTTACACGTATAGAAGAAGAAGCTAAATGGGATCTTCTAGACCATATTCAAGACAATGCTGAAGCATGGGAGAATGATAAAGGAAGAAAGTCAGGTATAAATTATGATTATGAATGCATTAAATCTTTTATGGGAATTGATGACTTTCGTAATATTAGTAATGCTTATGGTCTAGACTCTCAAGCTATTGCAACTTATTTTAAGGCTTTTGCTTCCTATATTGAAATTCCTAAAAAGAAATGGAATAAGTATCATGATCCATATAAAGATATTGTTAATAGTGTTTCTGCAAGAAATACTGAAGTTTATACTGCTAATCATGTTTTACCTGAACCTTACATTGAGAAAATGCCTTTCCTAGTTAAGATAAAGGAACATTCTATGATAGCTAGTATGGTTAATGAAAGTACAAATAAAGATGTTGAACCTGATGAACAAGTGGATGATGAACCTGTAATAGCAAATGTGAAAGACTTTGTCACTAAATATGTAGAAGATGGACACACTATCCTCTGTAAGGACACTTCTAATATTGTTTCACAAAGTAGTGTTATGAGAGCTAGTGTCCCTGTGTTTTCTGTTAGAATAAGTGATCATTGCTACAATGATTCATGTGATAGTTATATCGTTAAATTTATGCATGATACTGAAATTTATTATGAGAGAGGGAAGACTGTTCTTATGCATCTCAATAATATTAAGTTTCCTCGCTTTATGCTGAAAATCTTTATGTTGCACTTGCTCTGCCTTCCTATGCTAGTAGCCTCTGGTTTTAACAATTTATTTTCTTAAAAAATTCCCTTGCATAGGAAGTGGGTTAGACTTAAACATGTGTATTTTTGCTTCTTGATGTTCTATTTTACTTCAATTCATATTCTTATGTGAGCATCATTGAAATTATCATGCCCATCTTAATGGCTATAAAGAAAAAGCTTTTTGGGAGACAACCCAATATATTTTTGCTTTCAGTTTTCATTTATTTGAGACTTGGAAGTTATTGCTTCTGCAATAACCTCTCCTTATCCTTTTTGTTTAGTCTTTGTGTCAAGATCAACCTCTAATGAGAGAGAAGTAAGATTTGGGGAAGTTGATGTCCCGAAACAGATTTTTCTACTTCACTATAAAAAATCGTGAAAAATCCCAGAACTTCATATTGATCTGTCATTTTTTGTGTGCATGCCCCAGGTTATTATTTAACTTCCGTTAGTTTTGCACTTTTTGATTTGAGCAACAGAAGATTTTTGAAAAAATTGATCTTTACCTGCTGGTCTGTTTTGACAGATTTTTGCTACTCTTGCATTTGCTTCTTATATCGATTTCCTTTTTGAATTCCTTTTTGCGCTTTCGGAAGGAGTTGCTACAGTACTTTATGATTTTATGGATTTCAGTTGAAATTTAACTTAAAAGGTTTATTACCTCGGATGCACTAATGTTGCTAATGAGAATTGTGTGAAGTTTTGTATGAAAGAAATTTCCATGTTATTGGAGAAAATGGTGTAATAAGATGGTCAATGGTTAAATGACTCAAACAATATGTTTAAGAAGATGAAGATATTGATGTTATTCAAGCGGTGACTCCAGAAGAATTTATTAAATGTCAAGCTCAGAGACCTACAGAGTCTGTTTTCGAATAGGTAACAGTTCTGGTAAGAAAAGGTCCGCGAAAAATCTGTCAATTTATATTTTCGTAGTTTTTACCTAACATGGAAAGCAATGAGTCAAAAAAGGGATGGAAATGGAGCCCGGGTGGCTCACACCACCCCGTGGCGCGGGCCCACCTGGCCGCGCCACCAGGGGATGTGGCCACCATGGAGCCCGTCTCCGGCCCGTTTTCCCCCAGTACTTTCCTTTTGTTGTAAAACTTAGTAATATATAATCCCCCGGATCCCCCGAGGTTCGTATATTGTGTTCTCGTGTGTTTTCGTTTTGATCTATTTCTGCCAAGAACTATTCTTAGAGTTTAGAAGCACAATGGTCTCCGCCAATGATAAGGGCAAGGAGCCTGCGGAGGAGGATCTCCAAGACTCTGAACAAGGGGAGGAGATCGAGAGTTCAGTTGAAGAGGAGGCAAAGGAAGACCAGCATCCACACACCAGCACCACCATTGCAAGCATTGGAGTGGTGGCAAACCCTGCCAGGTTCAAAAGGACTGCACGGATGTCCACTGGGGGGAAGACTCCGCGTCATTGCTTGGCTTCGCGGTCACCTCCTCCACGCACCAAGAATCCCTTCCATACCCTTATCCATGAGCATCAATTCCATAATATGCCAAAGGAGAAACTACCATCCAATTGGGATATGGCCCGTTCTAACCATGCAAGAAAAGAAGACTTTAAGGAGGAAGAGTGGGGAAAGAATCGCAAGAGCTGGGATTCACAGCCCGACATGATCATGAACCGCATTGAGCACAACTCGTAGTTGATTCGTACTCTCACCTTCGAGATCAAGGATTTGAGGAAATTCATTGAAAAGCTCATCGAGAGAACACCACAACCACCGAAGGAGTAATTCGTCATCGGGTTTTGGCATCCCCTTGGTTTGTTTCAAGCTTGGGGGAGTGCCGCGGTATCACATCACTATCTTTTATATTTTTACCTTTTTAGTAGAGTCATATCCTGAATAGAGAAGTTATTGTTTAGGATGGTTTGCATTACGAAAGTGTCCCCCGTCTCGTTAGTTATCTATGTATCCCTTAGTGTGAGCTGCCGTTATGGAATATTAATGAGAAGTTCTATCATTTACTCTTTTGCATATTTTATTTTAGTTTTCAATTTCTGTTATATGATTGATCTTGTTGTTAGTATTGGTATCACTTTGGGATCATTAAGTAGATTTAGTTGGTTTTGGCAAACCTGGCTCGGTCAGTAGCAACACTATTATGAGAATTGAATGAAAAAGATAAAAGTACTCTTAAGAAATATAATTTCATAATCTTTCTCGATTTGCTCATAAGGTTAGTATTCTCTAGTTAAGATCTTTTGTTCTTCCAAGGAAGATTGCATGTTTGTTTTTATCACTTGTATGTTTGTTTGTTTCCTTCAACTCTTATGCTTGTTACCCAGCCCTGCTAGCCAAAAACCTGTACTGAGAGGGAATGCTTCTCGTGCATCCAATCCTTAAACCAAAACCTATGCCATTTGTGTCCATCATACCTACCTATTAGCACTATTGCTATTCCAAGTAAATTCATGTTTTTATCTACCTTCTGAATTAAACTTGTTATGTGAAAATTAGTGATTAAAGCTCTCATGAACTTGATGGCACACTTTACTTTCTTGCACTTAATAAAGTTGAACCATTGTGCCCATCTATGTTGCGTATATTCTCACGCTTTGTAAGTTGTGAATTAGCAGAACCATGTTGTCATGGGGAACACTTGTTCTTTTGCTTATGGATCCCGGCAGTGTGAAATGAAAGGGGAGATTGTAAGGCTCATGGAGTTCGTATATGTGTTAGAGAAACGCCTGGGTGGCTAGTCTAAGCCATGCCTAATCATGGTGGAAACATGCAGCGTAACCATAGTGATCAATCTATGAAGCATCCCTTATAAAAAAACCTATGCAAATAGGAAAGAAAAAAGAGAGAAAGAAAATAAAAAAAGGAGATACCTATGCAAATAGGAAATAAAAGGATGCTGAGATGCTCATTGTCTGCTTGCCTTGTCATTTTGATATGGGGATTCTTCCGTATCATCAGGCAAGGGGTACCCCGTTAGCGGTTCTCTATGATACACATGTACTTACAATGACAAGAACTTACTTGTGACTAAACTTGAGTAGCATGACGAACGGTACTCGTAAGTAAGGGGCGTGAGATTTTTAGCTTATAACTTCTCAAGCATATCCTCATATTTGATCACTTTAACCTTAATCACCTAAAGATGCTTATGATAGGGGCAATGAGAGCTGAAAGCTAATAAGTACCATAATTTTTGGAAGCTCTTTATGAAACTTGAAATCCCTGCTTCCCTCTGCGAAGGGCCTATCTTTTCATTTTTAGTTGAGTCAGTAAACCTATTCCTTTCTATCTCAGCAAGTATTTTGAGTTGTTGTGTTTCATTCATTCATATGATGATTTATTCAATCATGTTTCTTATGTTCCTTGTTTTGCACAATGCTCTTATCTTAGTGAATATTACTTTGAAAGCTATCATTGAAAACCCCTTTATGTTTGAACTCCTGCAAATTGTTAACTATTCTTTGACCAAGAGAAAAGTTTGCCATTACAAATTATGATTTACTTTGTGTATCTTTATTGTGTTTCCTTTACTTATTACAAGTTAAGTTATATAATAGTGAGTTGTCTTCTATTATGATTTGTGTATTGATGAATGTGATGCTTCTAGTCAGTATTCTTTTATCAACTCTTCACTCCATAAACCTGAGGTCATGTTTATTGAGCTCAGTTTTCGCTTGGGAACAAGCAAAGTCTAAGCTTGGGGGAGTTGATACGTCCATTTTTCATCACTATTCTATGTCATAATTTACTGTTATTCATTGATATATTTCATATTAAGAGATGATACTTATGTTATTTCATCTGTTTTTGCATGGTTGATGACTTTTGGAGGATGGACCGCTGAAGTCAGGATTCTGATGGAAAAGGCACTGTTTAGAGGCGAAATTCACGAAGATCAGAAAATCCGAGAAAATACACGGAAAATCCTATTTTTCCAGAAGACGAAGGGTGCTAGAAGGGGGAGTGGAGATGGGTCACAGGGGGCCCACACCACCCCTTGGCATGGGCCAGCCCTGGTCGCGCCACCAGGTGGTGTGGCCACCCTGGCCCACCTCTCGCTCTGCCCTTTGGCGTATATTATCCCCACGAAACCCTAAGACTAGGGATGCGACCATAGAAAGATTCTGCCACCTCTACGGGGCAGAAAACTGCAGAGAGAGAAAGAGCTCTCGAGCAGGCAGAAATCTGCCGGGGAAATTCCTTCCCGGAGAGGGGAGATCGTCGCCATCAACACCACCATCAAGGTGGACTTCATCGGGATCATCTCCACCATCATCTCTGCCAGCACCATCATCACCACTTCATACCGCTGTAACAATTGGTTGAATCTTGCATAGTTCTTAGGGGAAACTTTCCCGATGTTGATTACTTGTTGTAGTTGATGCTATTCAGTGGAACCATTGAATCATTGTTATGTTCAGATTGTTACTTATCATTATTTCATCTCTGATCTTGATCCATATGATGTCTTGTGAGTAGTTCATTTAGTTCTTGAGGACATGGGAGAAGTCATGTTGTTAGTAGTGGAATTGTGTTGAGAAAGATTCAATAGTTTGTTATTTAAGTTGTGGTGTTATTCTTCTAGTGGTGTCATGTGAACGTCGACTACATGACACTTCACCTTTATGGGCCTAGGGGAATGCATTGTGTATTTGGCTACTAATCATAGGGGTTGCCGGAGTGACAGAAACCTAAACCCCCGTTAGGAAACCTTTGCACAAGGGAGTGTAGGATCTCAGAGTTTAAAGTTGTGGTTAGGTTTTATCTTAATTACTTTCTTGTACTTGCGGATGCTTGCAAGGGGTTTAATCACAAGTATGTATTACCTAGGAAGGTCAGTACATTAGCACAGGTTCACCCACACAACACTTATCAAACTAAAGAAGATTAATCAACTATATGAAGAGAAAGCACTTGACGATATTCCCGTGTGTCCTCAAGAACGTCTGGTCATCTTAAGTAATACAACCGGCTTGTCCTTTGCTGACGAAAGGATTGGGCCACTTGCTGCAATTATTATTATTGTCTTTTATTTACTCATACTTTATTTATCTGCATTATCAAAAACCCCTAAAATGCATTTGCTAAGTATTTACAGAGAACTCCTGCTCCAAGCCACTCGTTAACACCTTCTGCTCCTCGTTGGGTTCGACACTCTTACTTATCGAAAATACTGCGATACACCCCCTATACTTGTGGGTGATCAATGGTTTGTTTGCAAACATGTTGTTTTTGCTTCCGCTCGTGATACACATACATCCATGATCTTTGATTTGGATGATTTGTGTGTGGCATCCAACATGTCGAACAATTTCTCTTTCCAATGGTTGGTTTGCACACATAATGATGTTTTTTGGATGGCATTCCTCATGTGTTTTTGCCGAATTCTCCTAACTTTGCATCAAAGATGTTGATCAAAATTTTAGTCAATTGCTTTGAGTGCCACACTAAGACGTTATATTGAGTTTTTGAGTTTCCACATTTGGATAATGTTCAAATGATTTCCATGCACATTGACCTTGCATCTGCATCTCATTTGCTATCCTTGTATTGTGCTAATAGCATTGTGAACAACAATGGGCATGCCACACATGACATGCTCCTCTATCACGCACGAAAATATTTTGCTTGGTCTTTGTTATGTGAAGGTACAATTGCATACGTGTCAACATCTATGGACCGAGAGTTGACAAGACGAACCGTAGAGAGTTACCTAAGGCTGCCCTTAATAGAGCTATCTCTACATACTAAGGTGACTTCCTTCTACTTGAGGACTCATACTATAATCTTCATGAATGGGCTACTCTTTGAGTGTTGCTTCGCTTTTATGGTGAGCTTGGTAGGCTTCATAGAAGGTGAAGGAACATTGGAGTGTTGTCAAATCAATCTTCTCGAGGACGACTATATGGTGAACCCCAAGATCAAGAATGTCTCTCGACCTCTTCGACTTTGTTATGAGAATGTAGAGTCGAGGACGACTCTTTTTGAAGGGGGGAACTGATGTAGCCCGACCTACGATTGTTACCACATCAATGTCTCCAACTTATGCCAAGTCTTCATGGACTCCAAAGGTGAATCCTATCCTCTATGAGATCCCACTTCCTACCCTATTGAATGGTATACTACTTCATACTCTGTCCTACGACCATGATAGGTTCACACCGATGAGTATGGAGACAAGGGAGGAAGCCTGAGGACTCATGCCCGACAAGATGGAGGCTTGGAAGAGAAGGAGGAGGCAGAGCCAAACCAGCGAAGGTCTCGGCGCCGCCGGACCCATCGCCGGAACTCCCGGCTCTAGAACCGGCAGATCGGAACCCGTGTGGAACAAACCGACGCCAGGACCGGCGGACCGGAAATCCCGCTGGAACGTGTTTCTGTTTGCCATTCCGACGAACGACCGGAATAACCGGTGCCGACCGGAAATTCCAGCGCCAGATCCAGCGCCGCCGGACTTACTTCCGGAATTATCAGTCTGCGCACGGATCTGGGTTTGATGCTCTGGAATATTCCCTTTACTTATCCTTTTTCCTAAACTACCCCATTCTAGTGTTTGGCCTATAAATAGAGCCTCCACCCCCTCATGTATCCCTTAGGCATAGATGATAGATTAAAGACAACCCCCTTTGTGGAATCTCTAGTTTTGCCTCATCCCCTTTACCAAGGGGACCGACTATCGTCACCAACCTCGTTGGAGTTTGTATCGCGCATCCATCATTGTACAAGGCCTACATTTGCGAGTGCGTGAGCATAGTTGTAAAGACCCTCTCCAAGGTGTTCTTCTCTCTCCACTTGGGATCAAAGGGAGCACGTTGACCGATCTTTCCTTGCGAGGATTCTGTCGGACCGGTGGCCGCTGGCGGGAGCAATTGGCCTTGTATCGTGTGAGTTTTGTGTGTGTTCACCGTGTTCTTCACGACGTGTGTGTCCGCTTCCGCTACCTTCTCCCTTTCCCCTCGCTTTCCCATTGATTTGACCAGGAGATCCGTGAAGATTGGGCCACCCTTGAGGTTACCCCTTATCATGTAGGATCACCCAAGCCCAGGCGATGTCGAGGTAGACTTGACGGGTGACTGCGGCGATCACGATGAGGGCGATGTGGGCGAAGATCGTGAGTCGGAGGAGGTCGTAGCGTGTAGAGGCAGACGGTAGGAAGTCGATGATGTCACTGTAGAGATCGGTTTCCTATTCCACATGGACTGACACCTGTGCCCAATACCGGTCTAGGAAAAAACTGCCGTGCCACGTCACCTGGCCCAACGCTCGGGAAATCAGCGCCTGTCCGCGTCAATATCGGATCAGCCCGCACTGGGCATTGAGCTACCACCGCTGCCAATAGTTCACTGAGCATCGGCGATGCAGGAACGCGTCGAGGAGGAAGCAACCCCCTCCACGGCTTCATCCTCGCGCCGTGGGCTAGCTTGAGGCCCACCAGTGAAGCAGAGGCCCATGTGCGGCTATCCACGGCGCGATCCCGACTCCATGGCGATGACGATCGCCGTCGCTGAGAAATGTCGGCCACCGGCGAATGCACAACATTCGGCAACGTCGATCTCCTCTCCCAGAACCGAGATGCCGGAGTGGGGAATCCCATCTCCTCCCAAGTCCTGTCGGTGCTCTGCATCAGTCTTTCACCTGCGACGAGCCACCGTTGTGCACCCCAATTCCCCAGTTTCATCCTCCAATTCTTCGAGCGCCACCCGATCTACAGCACCAGAGATCTCATCCGCCTCGGAATCATAACCTATAGGCAGTGAAACCTTGATCTGGACGGAGGCGCCCCGACCGGAGAATAAGGCTGTGGTGGTGGGATCTCGCCCGACGATGCTAGGGTCAATGCAAGCTTCGCCGTGCGCCCCTCATTTCCTCACCCTGGACGCTTCTGCGCCGCCGATCTCCAGGTCGCGAACGTGAGGACGCGAGCGAGACTGAGCGGTACAATTCTCTTAAAAATTGGAGAGAATTTCACTTCCCCAGATTGTATCGGTTGGTTGCCATAATATAACGGGACAAAAGCGTGTTTCGATGAACAAAATGCCGGCCGCCAGTTGAAGGTTCGGTATATCATGCAACCAAGCTGCCGAAGCACCCACCTTGGCTCTCATTCTCTACATCCATGGGGTGAGGGCACACGTAGCCGCCACTTGGAACTAGGTGCATGCACGCATGAGCCGCACCAAATCTTCGGGCTATTTGACAAAACGAAACAAACGAAAGACAAGAAACAAGACTAGATCTGTTTCCTCGAAAAAAACAAGATTTGGCCTGCAAAGCCTCCCCAATTTTCTTCGGGGTTAAGCACCCCCACTTATCCTTTCTCGTGTGGATGTTACTGCATACGGATTCTTACTGGACACACCGGGCGGATTCTTGTTGCGGACACTTCCTGATCCACTCACCCCTCGCCTTGACTGCATGCTTGCAAGCACTACTAGAAACGCGTACGTTCAAAGTAACTGCTTCCCACTTTGGAAACGACGACGACTCTGGCATTGACCGTCGAGCATTCTTCCGGGTGGCCGACGACGACGAGGAGTGCCACCAAAGCGCGCTTATATTAAGCGACCAGCCATCGCCAATTCGCCATTGCCACCTTACCTAGCTACCTAGCCAGCGTGAAGACGATTTGACGATTACGTGAGTCCGCGTTACCCTGATCGAGCGAGCGAGCGAGTGTGCGCGGCATCGATCGAGATGGCGGCGTCGCAGGAGTACCTGGACAAGGCGCAGCTGCGGCAGAGCTACCGCAACGTCTGGCACACCGACCTCACCAACGCCACCCAGTCTGATTTCCCATGTGGGTATCCTGCCAACTCGTGATGTGCCTCAACCTTCCTGTCGATTCTGGGATGTTGATTTCTTCATATGGGTCTGGACTTATGCAGTTTTTGTTTCTGTTTTCTTCCTTTTCCTGCAGACTGCTGTCTATCGCTGTGGTGGTGAGTGGGCGCTCTTTCCATTCTCTGCTGCCCATGGTGTTCAAGCTCTCTGTTGCCAAATCAAATCCTAACTGTAAATCTGCTCTTAATTCGTTTCGCTGCAGCGGTCCATGCGTCTCCTACATGCTCCGCAGGCGTGCACTCTACAACGACATGTCAAAGTAAAGTTCCCTTAAACTTTCCTCTTCTTCTTCTCACTCAGGATTAGAAAACAGTTCTCTGACCTTCAGTTCCATCCATGTCTCTGTGCGTGTTTCAGATATGTGTGCTGCGCAGGGTACATGCCATGCAGCGGGAGGTGCGGCGAGAGCAAATGCCCAGAAGTATGCCTAGCCACAGAGGTGCGTGCGTGATCCACACCTTTTTTTGCTCTTGGTTTCCACTTAATTTTCAGCTCTGATCAACTGATACTCCACCGATTACTTTCCAGGTGTTCTGCTGCTTCGGCAGCTCAGTTGCTTCGACCAGGTTCCTGCTCCAGGACGAGTTCAACATCCAGACGACCCAGTGCGACAACTGCATCATCGTACTCACTGCCCCTACCTCTTTTCCGCTGTTGTTGTTTCAGAACTCTGCAACTGATCAAGCTAACCTCAGAACTGGTTTTGGTTACTGCGTGCAGAGTTTCATGTTCATCCTCCGGCGGCTGGCCTGCATCTGCTCCCTGGTCGCCTGCATCGTCGGCAACCAGCAACTCTCCGAGGCATCGAGGGCGATCTCTTGCTTATCTGACATGGTCTACTGGACGTAAGACACTCTCACTTCCCTGGAACATTTTACAAAATGTTCACTCTTAACTGAAACAGACACGCCTAACTGGTGTCTTCATATCTGTGCAGGGTCTGCTCCTGTATGCAGGTAATGGCACACTAGCTTACTCCATTCAACTCAAGTTTTCTCGTTTGTTTACATTGGCACTAACGCATGGAATCTGCGGTGGAACTTCAGACGCAGCACAAGGTGGAGATGGACAAGAGGGACGGCACGCTCAACGTCACCGCGATGGCGTTTCCTCCAACGCAGCAGATGTCGCGCATCTACCAGTAGGTGCCGTGCCGCCTCAGTTCGGGTACGAGCCGCAGCCGGCATACCTTCATGTTCCGGTTGATGCTGGAGGAATGGATGGAGATCATCTAGCTGGATAGAATATGTTGTTTGTACACCGTCGTGAACATGTAAACTGTTTCATGTTCCATTTGGCGAGCGATTTTGTTGTGAACTTGCAATTTTCTCTGTGGGGACGGCGAGCTTCATCTCACCGATTCCACTTCCAGAGACATTCTTCATATACAATGGGAATAAATTGATATATCACGATTATCTCGCCACTCATCCAGAACTAGTACTTCCTCATTTTCTTCATGAGATGAAGCTCGATAACACAACCCAAGTTCGCAATTTACCAACATTACATTAACAAAACCGAAGCAAATTTGTTTAAGACCTTGTCGGCAGGCATTTTCCTTGTATTGAGATTCCCTGCAGTCAAACATAGAATAAGAAATCTAACATGAATATAATGCTAACATATCTTCTCGGCTCGTCTAATGACAACGAAGAATAGCATTTATCCTGATTTAGTTCGTTTACTATCAAAGACGGATTATAAATTAGGTTATGCGAGGATAACTCGCTAGGGAATGCCACTCTCAGAGAACAATATCCAGCTCTATATAATATAGTTTGTCGCAAATTCGATGCAAACCCCATCACCGTCCGATCCCGAGAGATCCAACCAGAGTATGGGGGGGGGGGGGGGGGGGTTCAAGATGTTGGTCTTCTTGGAGTCTTCAACCTACAGGATCTTCGCGGAGGTGGCATTAGTGTCATCGAGCAGGCTGACAACTTGGGCACCTTGCAGGGTAGGGAACACGAGGGTTTTCTAGAAGAGGAAGTTCACCGTGTCAATTTTTGGGAGGAAGGAGATCCTAGAGCGGCATGGGCAGTCGATGTTGAGGAAGACACCATGGGAGTGGGGCAAGGGTTTTGATCGGGGTTTTTGTCTTGTGTCGTGGGTTTTCTTCATTTCCAGCGGCTAGGTCAAGGAATAGGAATGCTCGGATGCCTTTTTTTTATAAGGGACACTTTTATTACTTAAAGAGTTTTAAGTATTCTATCCAGTCTCAGCATGTTGGGGGATGACCCCGGGTAGGGTCAAGCCGGGGTATAAGGACAATGTCCACCGAGGTAAGACTAGGTCAAAGCATGAGCTGGCCGAAGTATTAGAGGGTCGGCCGAATTATGGCTGGGTTGCCCTAAGCCGGACATCACCAGCAAGACTCGGCCGACATATGCAGTGTGTCGGCACGAGGAGTGAGCTGTTCTCTCTTTGCAGGAACCATCTTGGCCGGGTTATTCTTACCAAGGCCGAGTCAGGAGTTGGCTTTCTCAAAAAGGAGAGAGCCAGCCCAAGGTCAGCGCTTTTCTCTCTCCAAAGGGAATTTAGGGAGAGACAAGTGCTAGCGACAAGAGTCAGAGCGGCAGAGACAGAGCAGATCGTCACGGACGTGGCAGTGTCTAACCCCAATGGTCAGACAACATGTCCTCTGCGCCATTGCCATGCAGAGGCTGTCGACAGAGAAAAGGAGGGCGCCGAGTTACTATATTTGGACAAGCATATTCATAGGATATCTGGGCCACGTAAGCCCTAGTTGTAACCTGACCACCCCTTTATAAGGTGAGCCAGGGCCTCCAAGGAGGGGGTGGGTTCACTTGGCTAAGCGAGAAACCCTAGAGTGAGTAGAGAGCAGGAGCACGCCATCTACTTCCTCTCAACAAAATAGCTCAAGGAGTACTTGTAACAGCGAGAAAGATCATAATATAAAATCTAGAGCAAGAGTAGAGGTTTTATCTCCATAGGAGAGCCTCTATCCTAGGCACATGGTGTGTAGATTTCCTTGTTCTTCGCGTGTAGATTCACTACACTATCCCCCTGGATACCACTAGAGCACATTGGCCCCATCTTTAGCCTACCCATGGCATCTGCCGTGACACCACCACGATAATTGGCGCCCACCGTGGGCCGAGTGGCGGTGCTAGCTGGTGTCAAGATCCGGACAGGAAACTTCATCGCCGCTGGAGAGAATTTATAGGTCGGAGCTGTTAGAAGGACAAGGTCCTACGGGTCCTACATGCTTTGGATCTCGGATTATGTGAGAACCACCTGTGCCGAACTTTCAATTAGCCCGGGGAAAAATGATATATGATGGTAGCACCAAGCCACAAGATTGGTTGATTGACTATTCCACAGCTGTGCACATCGCACAGGGCAATCTCAGATGGGCAGTGATATATGTGCCTCAGATGCTAGAGGGACCAGCAAGAGTTTGGCCGAATAATCTGCCATCGGGAAGTATTAACTGTTAGTTGGATTTTGAGTAAATGCTCATCAGTAACTTTACTAGCACATATAAGAGGCCAAATAGGCCAGAGCACTTGACAATGTGTAAGCAGATGCCGAATGAAATCTACCTGGAGTTTTTGACTCGGTGGTGTATAATGCGCAACTCATGTGAAGGTGTGATCGAGTCACAGGCAATTGCTTAGTTTGTGCAAGGATGCGGACATGGAAGCGTATTGTGGCAGAGGCTACAGAGAGACATGCAAGCTACGTTGGCCGAGACAATCAAGATTACAGATTTGTATGCACTGGGAGATCCGACCCAACCCCTGCTTATGTCGGTTGAGCCGAATGAGGAGTACTACTCCAGGTAAGGGGCCGGGTCATCTCGACGGAATGATTTCAGGGGAAAAAGAAGAGATGAAAGGCCAGATTATCGGTACAATTTGAACCATGTTGCTGAAGTAACTCAAGATCAGCCAGATGCAGGAAGTAACCAGCGGCAGAAGAATAGTAACCAACACTGGACACAAAAGACCGATGGGAAGAAAACTTGGACCAATGAACAGAAAAGGCAGTGGCAAGAGAAGAGAGATAGGCCAAAGTATACATATGAGTTCATGTTTGATCATCCGTGCAAGTTCCACACGCCCAATCCGAGTAAACCGACGAATCATACAACCCGGCAATGTGAATGGTTTTAGCGTGCAAGACAAGGTAATATGGGACCTCCTCAGACACCTCGGCAACCACAGCTTACAGGGGCAAATGCTCAGCAAGTAATGTTACCACCACCCCCGCCGAGGTATAAGAACCAGGAAAGAAGGGAAGTGCATAGAGATGAGGAACAGAATCAGGAGAACTATGAATATGCCGGACGAGGAGGCCGAAATGAGTACAGGGAGCATCATCAGAGATATTGTGTATTCACCACAGAGCAAAATGATAGGCAACATGTGCAAAGGCGACATATGGAGGTCAACACAGTTATGCCGACAGTACCGAAGTATATGTACTGGTCAGATTAGGAAATCACATGGAGCATAAAGGACCACCCCAAGATCATGCCGAGTCCAGGAGCATATGCTCTGGTGCTCGATCAGACATTTATTGGGCTGAGTCTGAACGTCAAGTTCTCCAAGGTGTTGATGTATAGTGGCAATAGTATCAATATATTGTATAAGGACATAATGCACAAGTTGGGAATCTCGGAAAATATGCTCCAGGTGACCAAAACCACGTTTTATGGCATTGTGCCAAGTTTATCATGTGAGCCAATCGGGAAAGTTCGGATAGATGTTTTATTCGGGACAAGAGAGAACTATCGGATAGAAAACCTGAAGTTTGAGATTGTGGATCTAGAAAGTTATTACCATACATTGTTAGGCAGACCAGCTATATCAAAGTTCATGGTAAGTTATCACATAAGCTATTTGAAGATGAAATTGCTAGGGCCGAATGGGATCATCACAGTCGCAGGAGATTATAGGCGTTCAATGCAGTGGCCTTAGCCGGATCAAGTCTAGCCGAGTCACTCTTAATAGTACAGGAGAAGAAGAGAATCCATGATGCAGTGGCATTGGCTTAGTTGGCTCAGTTAAGTATGCCAGCACTGAGTAACCCACATGGGACTGTATCATTCCAGCCGACTAAGGACAACGATAAAGTTCCAATTAACGAGCAGTTCCTGGAGCACACCGTCACCATTGGTGCGGGCCTGAATGACAAATAGGAAAGAGAGCTCATCAGCTTCCTCCGTGAGAATTGGGATATCTTTGCTTGGTCCACACAGGATCTGCAAGGTGTGCCAAGAGGGCTGGCTGAGCACTCTTTGCATGTTAGGCCTGATGCAAGGCCGGTGAAGAAATCTCTCTGCCGCTTCACCGAGGATAGGAGAAAAAGCATAGGGGATGAGATAGCTCGGCTCCTTGCAGACGGTTTTATCATGGAAGTGCTTCATCCAGATTGGTTTTCTAATCCGGTGCTGGTGGAAAAGAAAAAAAGATGACCCGAATGTGGCAGTTGTATGGCGAATATGTATCGATTACACGAACTTAAACAAAGCATGTCCAAAAGATCCATTTCCTTTGACAAGGATAGATCAAGTCGTTGACTCGACAGCTAGTTGTGAGCTGCTATCAATTATAGATGCGTATTCTGGTTTTCACCAAATACCATTAAACCCGGCTGATCAAATAAATATTGCTTTTATTATCCTGTATGGGGATTATTTCTATCACACTATTCCATTCGGTTTACGTAATGTAGGGGCAACTTACCAGAGATGCATGCAAAAATGCGTGCACGATCAAATTGGAAAAAAATGTCCAAGTGTATGTAGATGATGTGGTGATAAAAACTAAGGAGAGTCAAACTCTCTTAGATAATATACGACAAACGTTTGCGAATTTAAGAAGATTTCGAATGAAGCTTAACCCGAATAAATGCACCTTCGGTGTCCTGGCCAGGAAATTACTCGGTTTCCTCGTATCTAGCCGAGGTATCGAAGCTAATCCGACTAAGATCCGAGCTATTGAATGCATGGAATTGCCGAATAGTCTCAACGATGTTCAGAAGTTCACTGGTTGCCTGGCATCATTGAGTCGTTTTGTATGTCGGCTGGGAGAAAAGGCTTTGCCTCTCTACCAACTAATGAAAAAGTCAGATAAGTTCATATGGACACCGCAGGCGAATGACGCATTTCATGAGTTAAAAAGATACTAGCCTATGCACCTGTCTTAGCATCACCACTATCCAAAGAGCTGGTGTTGCTCTACATAGAAGCGACCAACTCAGTCGTAAGTGTCGTGGTAGTGGTGGAGCATGATGAGGAAGGTAAGTCGGTGCAAAGGCCAGTCTATTACCTAAGCGAGGTACTTTCTACTTCGAAGAAAAATTGTCCCCATTATCAGAAAATGGCATATGGCATCTATATGGCGGCCAAAAAGCTTAAACATTACTTCGAAGAACACCCCATAAAAGTGATATGTGAAACACCCATATTCGAGATAATGAGTAACAAAGATACAAGTCGATGAATAGCTAAGCGGGCAATTGATTTAGCCCCATATGCTCCACAATATGATAGGAGAGATGTAATCAAGTCTCAGGTAGTGGCCAACTTTTTTGTGGATTGGGATGAAATGCAATATGAGCCGACTTTGCCTGATTCAAATTACTAGATAATTCATTTTGACGGGTCAAAACTGAAAGATGGTTTAGGTGCCGAGTTAGTTCTTACCTTGCCCAAAAAAGACCAGCTGAGATATGTGATGCAGATTCACTTTAGAGCATCAAACAATGTGGCCGAATATGAGGCACTTGTGCACGGCTTAAAAGTAGCAAAAGAAATTGGAATACGTCGGATCCAATATTTTGGTGATTCGGATTTGGTGGTACAGCAAGTTTTGGGTCATTGGGATGCTTTGGATACAAATATAACTTTATATAGATTTCAGGTGCAAAAATATGTGGGTACTTTGAAGGATGTGAATTCCATCACATACCTCGAGCTGAAAATGAGGCAGCCGATGTATTATCAAAACTTGGTTCATCTTGGCAAGCAATCCTGCCAAGTGTAGCTCTGGAACATCTCATAAAAACCATCTACCAAACCATCGCCAGAATCCAAGTGAATCTACATCCCGACCAATCTAGGATCCAAGGTTGTCCCAATGGACATCGATTGGGGGAATAGTTCGAGTAACCCGGGGACTGCCTCGGCACACCCAGGGACTACCTTGGTGAACCCATGAACTGTCTCACAGAAGTTGGGGACTATTCAGCTTAACCTGGCAGAATTTATGCCGGCTGGCCCAATGGAAGTGGATGAACAGATTTTCCCGGCATGTGTTATACCAGCATGGGCGTAGCCAATTTTTTGCTCCTTGGAAGATGGGAGTTTGCCAAATGATGAGGTACTCTCCAGGCAAGTTTAGAGAAGAGCAAAATCATATACCATAATAAATGTCGATTTATATAAGAGAAGTGTCACAAATGTCCTTCAGCGATATGTTGATCCAGCAAAAGGACAGGAGATCCTCCGAGATATATATCAGGGCAAATGTGGGCATCATGCCTCGTCCAGAGCTTTAGTCGCCAAGGCATTCCAGCATGGATTTTATTGTCCTAGTGCTTTACAAGATGCCAAGGACCTTGTGAGGAAGTGTAATGGGTGTCAGAGGTATTCGAGCAAGATACATATGCCATCCTCTGAACTCAAAACTATAATTATCACTTGGCCATTTGTTGTATGGTGTTTAGATATGGTTGGACCATTTAGGCCGGCCCGTGGAAACATGACTCATATCCTAGTCATGGTGGACAAGTTTACAAAGTAGATCGAGGTTAAGCCAATCATAAAGTGTGATGGACCCACTGCCGTATCATTCCTCAAGGACATTATCCTGAGGTATGCGTATCCACACAGTATCATAACAGATAATGGCACAAATTTTGCCGAGGGAGAATTTGCTCGGTTTTGCCAAGATAAAATAATAAGACTGGATGTTGCATCAGTCGCACACCCCTCATTGAACGGGCAAGTGGAGAGATCCAATGGGCTAGTACTGTCCGGCATAAAACCTTGGCTCATTGAGCCGCTGCAAAGATCAGCGGGGTGTTGGTGATGAACTTCTGGCAGTACTATGGAGCCTCAGGACAACTCCAAATCGATCAACTGGCTATACGTCATTCTTTCTGGTATATAGGGCAGAAGCTGTATTACCAGCCGACATAGAGCATGACTCGCCTAGGGTCACCCAGTACACAAAAGCCGAAGTGTAAGAAGCCCAGCAAAATGATGTTGCTCTTTTAGAAGAGAAAAGAGAATTGGAATTGTTCAGATCCGCCAAATATCATCAGAATCTCCGATGCTATCATAGCCGGAAAGTGAACCGCCGAGTTTTTTGGGAAGGGGATTTAGTGCTTCATCTAGTGCAACGCACTACCGACATGCACAAGCTATCACCTCCATGGGAAGGACCATTTATTGTAAGCAAGGCACTGCACAATGATGCATACTATCTTATAAATGCTCAACCACAGGAGAAGATCGAATAAGGCGAACATGTTAGGAGAAGAATTGAAAAGGCCATGGAATATAGAACTCCTTCGTCCATTTTATACTTTGCTGAAGTGTATGTATCTCAAACTCTCATATGTCGGGTTGTATGTCAGCAATTAGCTAATTAATGAAACCTCGGCACCTCGAGCAGAAACTCGGGGACTGCCTTAGTAGTAATTGTCTTTGTTCTGTATTTACATTTTATATGTCGGCTGGCTTAAATTTTCTACCCCATAGACCGAGTTAGCAATGCGTCGACACCAAGGGATAACTCTTCGACTTGCTGTTTTCCAAAAAACTAGCTTCATGGCAAGCAAGAGAAAAAGCTCGCAAATGCTAGACACATGAAAAATGACTAAGGCAGGGGAAACTAATCGAGCCGACATTTGTTTTTTGGACTAACCCCTGTATTTACTTTCTATAATGGTATGCCGAATCATTTTGAGCTAATCCCCATAATCTCAAGTATTATTAATTTGATTTTCTGATCTCAGACTCATAAGTCGAACACCGAAAAATGGTAGGCGTGAGCCGAATCATAAGATTGAGAGAACAAGAAATTGAAACTCGGGGATTTCGCCCAAACAGATTTGACATAAAAGCATGGTAGTAGCAAAAATAACTTAAATTGTTTCATACATCTCCGCTCGATATACTGGGGATTTAACTAAGTTTAGAGTTTATGTGCTCAAGGAGCAGTAACGGCCAGGTCATGAGCTGGAGGGGGAACAATAGCTTCAGGGTCAGCAACCTCGACTTCTATTTCTTCATCTGGGTTAGCTTCGAGATCCTTAGGATCCTCCTCGTCTTTGCCTGCATCTTCTTTGATGTATTCATCATCCACCTCATCGAGAAAGCTCGGCCCATCAGTACAAGCATGAATACTGCCATATTGGATTAACTAATAAGCTCAGGTCTGGTGTTGCTAGATGAGGGTCGGGTCAGTTGTCCACCTGGAGCCAGTGTGCATGTTTTGAAGTGTATCCAGATTGATCCCATTGTACCATGATAGCATGAAGGATAAACTTATGTTAGCACCAACTCACGCGGCGGACTCCCACCACAGATTCAAGGTTGTCTCGCTTTCCATCAGTTTCTTGGCCAACTCGAAGGGGCGCTTGGGCGTAGCTTCTTGCGGACAGAGAATATGGAAAACTCGGATGGCGACATTCACAAGGTCCACCCCGAAGGTCTTCATCAACTTAACCTAGGCCGCGAGACTGACCAATGAGTCATCCATGTCGTACGCCACAAAAGCATTCACGGAGTCACCTTTCTATGCTCTGAAATTGGATACGGAATGGCATCACGGGTCTAGGATTCTGGATATTGATCTACATAATAAGGAAAAGGAACAAATTAGCAAAAGAAACAGAAAACATAAGAGGAATGTCAGCAAACAAGAAAAAGTCGGGGGAAAACACACGGGATATGACACTATTGATTCAGTGAGCTCCATCAGCCAAGCAGTAGTTTTCTTCCAGAGATTCTCTGGCTCAAGGCTCACTGAGTCAAATTTGACCTCGGCCTCCTTGACTAGATTCTGATCCTTCTTGAGTTGAGTCTTGAGCCAGTCTTTCTCTTTAGCAAAGGCTTGATCCACCTCGTCAAGCTCGACCTGATGAAGCCTCTTCAATTCTTCATTCTCGGCACGGAGCCGAGAGATTTCTTCATCTTTCTCTTTAAGCTTGGATTGATGCTGGCCTGCTTGTTTGAGGAAATGAAGCATCAATTCAGGAATGGATATGCAATCCTGAAGGGACACTGCAAAGATTTTTAACCCGGCCAAAGTCGAGGTATAATTACAAGCCGAATCAAATGCTCAAAGGACAAGAGGGAAAATACCTTTCAGATCGGCCACCTAATTCTGCAGCTCCTTGTTCTAGGTCTCCACACTAGCTGGCAAAATTTGGGTCATAATTTAACTTGACAAGCCAAGAACAAAGGAACTGAACTGAAGGCAGTAAGGCAAAGAATTACTTTTCTTCTTCAGCTCCAGCATCAATGCCTTATGCTTCTTAGAGAGCTCCTTATGCACATTGAGGAGCCGCTAGAACTCGGCAGTACGCCGGTTGGTGATAATCTAAAAAGAACAACTGTTAGTCACTGAGTAATAAGGATATTCGAAGTTACTTAAGATTTAAACCGAGTAAACTCGATCCGAATCTAGGTGGCTGGATATTTGAAGCTACTCAAGATTTGAACCGAGTAAACTCGATCCGAATCTAGGTGACTGGATATTTGAAGCCACTCAAAATTCGAACCAAGTAAACTCGATCCGAATCTAGGTGGCTAGATATTCTAAGATAATCAAGATTCGAACCGAGTAAACTTGATCTAAATCTAGGTGGCTGGATATTTGAAGCTACTCAAGATTTGAACCGAGTAAACTCGATCTAAATCTAGGTGGCTGGATATTTGAAGCTACTCAAGATTTGAACCCAGTAAACTCAATCCGAATCTAGGTGGCTGGATATTTGAAGCTACTCAAGATTCAAATGGAGTAAACTCGATCCAAATCTAGGTGGCTAGATATTCAAAGCTAATCAAGATTCCAACCGAGTAAATTCGATCCAAATCTAGGTGGCTGGATATTCGAAACTAATCAAGATTCGAACCGAGTAAACTCGATCCGAATCTAGGTGGATAGATATATGATATTAAAAGGAATTTTGGCTAAGGTAAAATGACTCGGCTATATACTTCGGATCAGCTAAGAGAACAAGTTGATTTACTTAGTTTGAAACTAGAGGAGCATCCGGTCGAGTAATATCTTACTCCCCCGGAGGCTCGGGGACTAGAGGATATAATACACATATACTTATGCAAATATAAAAGAGATAATAGAAATGTTTACCTCCATCATTCGGCCAACATGATTGATAGCCTTTTCGGCGGTATACATCTTTGTGCCTATCTCGGCAGGACCGAATTTCTGGGGATTCCCGGAGCTAACCTCGAAGTACTCAGCATTATTCCAGTTCTCGGCATATTCAGAGAGTGAGCCAAGGCTTCCACTACTGAGAGTTTGAGTAAGGACTAAGCCTTTCCCGAGAGATGTTTGTTGGGCGGCCTTTGTAGTGGCCGGGCCAATGTGTAAAGTGATCTGCTTTTTCAGGGGAGAACCAGGAGTCGTACTCTTATGAATCATAGAAGCAATGGTGCGTTGCCCAGATCCAGCAGTTGGTCCCTTTGGCAGTGCCTTGGCCACCTCGACTGTTTTCTTCACTTTAGCGGCCGGATTGGCCCGCCGCTGGGAGGCTATTGGCTGAGTGTCGGCTGCCGAGGCTGGCGTATGCCGAGACTGTGAAGCCAATGGAGATTTGACATGCGGGCTCTGCTGAGGCTGGTCATCTCGCCGAGTCTTAGGAGACTCGGATGATGCTGCTGGTGCTGGTTGTTGCTGGCTAGAAGCTGGTGCAGGGGTTGGCTGAGGCTGAGGCTCAGGTTGAGATTGGACTGGTGCCGGAGTTTTTGGCACCTCGGTAGAAACTGTTTCGGCACCGGCATGGACGACACCACGATCTTCTTCTTCTTATCTTTTGGGGGCAGAGAAGTCACCCTGATGATCCAGCATAGCCACGTCCTCTGTGGCGCCCTCTCCACATGTGCCGACATTACCCTCCTCCTGTCGAGATGGGTTGTTATTCGAGGCGGCAGGATAACTCTCCCAAACAGGGCTAAGAACGAGAGCATCATCATGAGGAGTAGAGGTGGTGCCTCATGAATAGGAGAGGTGATGCTGGGGCCGCTCTAGGAGACATCCACGGTGGCCCTGCCGAGCTAGGAAAAGAAAACGTTCGAATCAAATAAGAAAGAGAGAAACAAGAAATACATGAAAGAAGAAATATGTGACACAAGAGTAACCCGGAGAAAGGGATTTACCCGGACACTGATGGAGGAGCTTTGGGCATGGGAGCCTTCCGGGTCACATCTTGCTGGGTTTCTTAACCCTTTTCCCGGCCCAGGAAGATTCGGCCGGAGGAGCCGAGGTCGTGGCTCGTTTCTTCACTACACCTTGACCTCAGTGGCAATGGGAGGCGCATTATGCACCTGACTAGTCAGGTTAGCTGAAGTGGGATCAGTTGGATATGCATATGAGATGCGAATTGGGTTAAATACCTCGAGAATCTCACAGCAATCATCACTATCATCATCCATCCAATCCTTCAAGACAGAAGTCTTACCAGAGGATCGGCCGGAGCTAGAGTCTGGAATAGGCATGAACTCCTCATAGTCCGGTTCCTCTGGATCCAAGGTCTCCTGATCCTTGCCCCAAGTGAGTGTCGGGGTTTTGGTGTCCTCAACTGTCTGCTGAAGAAATTTCTATACAAAGGGGCATAGAAAGGGCAAGTAAGTATAATGGACTGACATAAATAATAACTCAGAAAGGATCACTCGAAGGACATACCTTGGGAACGGGCCTATCTCGGCTAAAGGGATCCCAACCATTCCCATTCCTCGGTCAAGCCCGTCTTGAAGATGGACTTGACTCCGTGATGGATCTGAGCATTAGATAGCTCGATCAAGGAAACTCGGTTGGGATCAAGGGGACCACTCATGTAGAAGATCTTGTGGCTGCATTGTTGTAGCATGCAAACCTGGCTACGAATGAAGGTGACCATCAGGTCCTCGCTGGTTAACCCGGCATCCATCAGCTCGAGGAGACGCTTCACCACAAGATTGGTGAGGGTATTGCTCTTCTTGGGGTCAAGGTCCCAATTCTTCCTAGCAGGGACGCTGACTGAAAAGGCAGGAAGCCGAATCATGCCGTTTGGGGTATTATTCTTCACGTAGAAGAACGTCTTCGCCCACCCTTTGCAAGACTCGAGGCCCGTGATCCGGGGGAAGATGGAGGATTTCCGGGGTGTAATACTGGCCGCCCGACACTGAGTCAGAGACTTCTCTCCAGGAGGAAGCTCTTTGTTGGGAACAATGTTGGCCCGAATTTGGAAGAATTTGGCCCAGATTTGGATAGTGGCCCAAAGGCCGAGGTATCCTTCGGTACCAGAAGCAAAGGCAGAGAGTCAAGGGTGTTTGCGGGAAGATGATGAGGTTGTAGACCAAAAGTGTCGAGAAAAACTTTGAAGAACTCCCTAATTGGAAGACCGAAGCCACGAGTGAAGTGAGCAACAAAAACAACAAACTCACCATTCTCGAGGAAGGGGGCTTGTTCGTCACTGGGAGGCGGCAGCTAACCTCCGGCGGGATCCGGTGCATGCGCACGAGCCAGTCAATCTCCTGCTGTATAACATTGGATCTGGCCCAGGCACTGCGCTCATGGACGGCGTTGCCCTCTTCTTGCTCATCCACGGTAGCTACTTCCCGCAGCATCTCCATCAGGAAATAGCATAGCTAGTGACTTGATGAGCACTATCCATTTATGGGTAGATCCCGACCCTCTTAGGCGGAGCCTGATTCTGGGGAGAGGGGCACGGATTGGCGAGGCCCCATGGCGGCAGCGAGGAGCGGCGCTACGGTGAAGCGAGGAGGAAGAAAAGAGTGAAGGGGCGGTGCAATCGCCGGAATAGAGAGCAGCAACGGCGGTGGTGCAAGGAAGAAGAAGAGGAGGAGGAGGAAGAAGAAGAAGAAGAAGAAGAAGGAGAGGCGAGAGCGGAGGAAGTGACTAAGGGCCTCCCCCGCTCCCCTATTTAACGGTGCAGAAAATCATGGTAGTGGGATCGGTTAACCCCACAAGCCACATGACGTGGGCGTGTATCCCCTCAACTGATGCATGAGATCATGCCACACGCACGGTTACACGGCGCAGGAGAGCAAACGACATGTCGTGGCTCTACGGTTATCGAGGAGACACACAACAATGTGATGGGGTGCAGTTATCCCTGACAGCACGTGGCAGTAACTGCTGCCACGACCCTTAAAATGAGGCAAGAGCGATGATTACACTCCACATAGGATATGAGGAGGAGTACACGAGAAGATAATCATCTAAGAGGGATACCCCGGATGCAACATCATGACTCAGCCAACGAGATATATCTCGGAAAGAGTAAGTGAATACCAAGTCACCAATGGGTGCAACCGAGTTAAACTCAATATGAGCCGACATATAAATATGTCGGCAAACCAGACAAATATCCGGATGATTTGAACCTACTATGGCCTTTCAAGCTAAAGCTGCTAAAATCACACCAGCTTCAGGGACTAATGTTGGGGGGATGACCCCAGGTAGGGTCAAGCCGAGGTATAAGGACAAGGCCCACCGAGGTAAGAGTAGGCTAAAGCATGATCTGGCCGAAGTATTAGAGGGACGACTGAATTACGGCCAGGTTACCCTAAGGCGGACAGCACCGGCGAGACTCGGCCAACATATGCAGTATGTCGGCACAAGGATTGAGTTGTTCTCTCTTTGCAGGAACCATCTTGGTCGAGTTATTCTTACCAAGGCCGAGTCAGGAGTTGGCTTGCTCAAGAAGGAGAGAGTCAGCCCAAGGCCAACGCTTTTCTCTCTCTAAAAGGAATCTAGGGAGAGACAAGTGCTAGCGACAAGAGACAAATTGGCAAGAGATAGAGCAAATCATCACAGACGTGACAGTGTCTGACCCTAACGGTCAGACAGCGTGTCCTCTACGCCATTGCCATGTAGAGGCTGGCGACGGAGAAAAGGAGGGTGCCGAGTTACTATATTTGGACAAGCATATTTGTAGGATATCGGGGTCACGTAATCCCTAGTTGTAACCTGGCCACCCCTTTATAAGGTGGGCCAGGGCCTCCAAGGAGGGGGTGGGTTCATTTGGCTAAGCGAGAAACCCTAGAGTAAGTAAAGAGCAGGAGCACGCCATCTCCTTCCTCTCAACAAAACAGCTCAAGAAGCACTTGTAACAGCAAGAAAGATCATAATATAAGATCTAGAGCAGGAGTAGAGGTTTTATCTCCATAGGAGAGCCTCTATCCTGGGCACATCATGTGTAGATTTCCTTGTTCTTCGCGTGTAGATTCACTGCACTATCCCTCCTCGGATACCACTAGAACACATTGGCCCCATCTTTAGCCTATCAATGGCATCTGCTGTGACACCACCACGAAAAAGCCTAAGGTGGTGAATGGGCGATCCAAAGATTATGCTGTCATCCATGTCTAGGGTAAAGAAATATCACGTAGTATCCTCCAGACGTGTACACACCTCCGTAAAGAGATAGTGAAACTCCACATGATATGTACCGGTAGATAACCTGGAAGAGAGAATTTTTTATCATTATACACTTTATCATTTCTACATAGCCACAACGACCAGATAATGGCAACCGCTTCCATCCTAAAAGGTATTCTGTACTTGTAATATATACCGTGTAACTAATTTCCAAAAATATTGGCAATGTTACACGATGGATACAAGCTTGAACCTGTTTGGATGACTGGCGATATAGAACATGCGAAATTACAATGGAAGAACAAATGTTTAATTGTCTCATCGTGATAAAAAAACACATTTCATATTCTCGTGCCAATTTCGCTTAATAAGATTTTCTTTGTAAGAATAACCCCCGGTGAAGATACCAAGCAAAAAAAAAATTAGAGGTATCTTTATCTTCAAGATTTTCCTATTATTATCAACTGGTAAGTCAGGCTAGATTAGTGTATTGTAAATAGAACTAACTGAGAATTGAGTATTCTCGTTCAAGTTACAACGAAATTCACCCAGGTGCTAATTGGACTTATATCAAGCGATGAAGTAAGGCACTCCGAGATGCAAGTCTAGGTCCAATTAAATCTTTTATAAAAGTCACATTCGAAGGAGAATACTTCATCACTAAGGCGATTGTATCACCCTTATGAAGAATAATATTATACAAGCAGGATATCGTTCCCAAAGTGTAGCATTGCCTAGCCATTTATCCTCCCACAACCATATCTCTGATCCGTCCTTAATTAAAAAGGTCTAAAATGGAAGAAATATTTCTTCATGGCCATTAGAGAGTCCAGAAATGCGAGTCACCAGGTTTCCAAATAACCAGGGACAAAACTTTCGAGCCAACATATTTTCGTTTAAGGAGAATTTGCCATACTCCATCTTGAGTAAGTAACTTGAAGAACCATTTACCGAGGAGGACCGTATTCTTGATGTCAAGATCATGAATACAAGCCCGTCATGGTCTTTAGGACGGCAAACCACACTCCACTTAGCCGGTCGATATATTTTTCACTGTCACCCTGCCAAAAAAATCTTGAAAGAAAAATAATCTACAGTACCATATTACTCGGTACTAAGTTTACTATATAACATTTCACCTTTCCAATGGTTTAATCTTATTTATAATCTTTTCTCAACAACCTTTCATTTACAATTAGTAAGTCTCCGACAATATATCGGCACATCAAAATATCTAATAGGAAACTGACCTTAACCCAAGCCAAATAGTTCAGCATACCATGTAGAAGAACTGGTGGAAACGATAACCCTCTCGGGCTCGTGTTGCATGTTAGTATAGGGTAGGAACAGCCCTACCGTGGCGGTACATAGGCAATACCGTATGGTGTAGTGTACTACAGTATACCTATACGGTATACTATCACAAAACGTGTTCAAAAAAGGGCTCTTTGTCGGGGAAGAAATGCTAACACATCGTCAACTCTCCCCAAAAGCACGGATATCATGATCAGAATTCAGAAGACACATTTCCAACATATGAAATCCGCAGTACCGGAGAAAATAGGTAGAATAACAGAGTACAGCTCGGTTCCTCGCCCGCACGTATGCGACGCCGTACTGATCCCGATGATTGGCGAGTGCGTGCAGGCACGTCGTCGCGCGAAGATGTGAACGATGTTCCTCCACAATGATCACCGACTAATTAACCACCACTCTGATTGATCCAATCCTACGTAGAGCTCACTATAAATCCACTCTCCCCGACGCCATGCATCTTCTCCAGAGCTCAGCTAAGAAGTGCGTGTCACGGAAGAAAGCGAAGCAGAGCAAAGGCAAATGGCTTCTGCTGCGTGCACGTCAACGGCCGTCTTGGTCCTCCTTGTTTCTCTGGCAGCCGTGGCCAGCACCGCGGACGCCAGGTTCAGGGCCATGCCGTGGACTCCCGCCCACGCCACGTTCTACGGCGACGAGACCGCGGCAGAGACGATGGGTACGCTCACGCTCAATGGCAATCGGCACAACGCACTGCCATGCACGCTTGTTTCACCGTTTGCTGATTGTATATGCTTGCGTTTCTGCAGGCGGGGCGTGCGGGTACGGCAACCTGCACGCGACGCGGTATGGCACGGACACGGCGGCGCTGAGCACGACGCTGTTCCTGGACGGGTACGGGTGCGGCACATGCTACCAGATACGGTGCGTGGGCACGCCGGATTGCTACAGGGGCTCGCCGGTGATCACGGTGACGGCGACCAACCTGTGCCCGCCCAACTGGGCGCAGGACTCCAACAACGGCGGCTGGTGCAACCCGCCGCGCACCCACTTCGACCTCGCCAAGCCGGCCTTCATGAAGATGGCCGTCTGGCGCGCCGGCATCGTCCCCGTCATGTACCGCAGGGTGCCGTGCGTGCGCCAGGGCGGGATCCGGTTCGCGTTCCAGGGGAACCCCTACTGGCTGCTGGTGTACGTGATGAACGTGGCCGGCGCCGGGGACGTCCGGGACATGTGGGTGAAGGGGAGCGGCGGCGGCGGCGAGGGGTGGATGCGCATGAGCCACAACTGGGGCGCCTCCTACCAGGCGTTCGGGCAGCTCGGCGGCCAGGCGCTCAGCTTCAAGCTCACATCCTACACCACCGGCCAGACCATCCTCGCTGCCGACGTCGCGCCACCGACCTGGTGCATCGGCCTCACATACCAGGCCCGCGCCAACTTCAGATAGACGGGGGCCAGGAGAAGCTCTCAAGCACTGCACAAGTAGCAGGAGCTGTGACACTGTCGACGCTCGATCTGCTCTGCGTTGCTTCCATTGTTGTCGTTGTTTCGTTCCAGATTTTTCAGTTCAGTCGAGTTAGGACATTCTCGCTCGAGCGTTGCCCCCATCCCAGTGGAACTGCTGGTTTGACGCACGCACGGACTACTTAAACTCTGTAGCACGATCAAGGCAAAAGATTTGCTGATTGTATTGTGCCTTACAAATCTACTCCACTATTAAGATTTTTTCTGTTTTCGATTATACATGAGTCTAGAACAATTTCATTCAGCCACATAGATGAACGTGTTTGGATCATAGCTAGGATTATCAAGTTATTCCTACCTGTTCAGTTCAACGTTATATTCAGTTAGAAGTGATGTTTTTTTATTACCAAAACCATGATCTATTCCATTGCTCCGTTCTCTGTATTTGAGTTAATATGCTGCTTCCTGCCAATCTGTATAAATGTCTCAACATGATCCTTCCCGACAATCTGTAGGATCGCATTTCAAAAGCATCGAACCAAACAGCAGTTTAGGATCGCATTTCGAAATAGAAGCAATCCTGCTCACAGCAAGTTGAAAACATTCTAATTGATACCATCACAGTTCCTTTTTTTGCGGGTAGATACTATCACAGTTCCTTAATATAAGACGTTTTGACAGTTCAGATATGGAGGGGGTAATACTAAGTAATGTCAAGCAACAGGGCAAAATTCAGCAGAACACTGATTTGTGAAAACACCATGCAAAAAACGATTCTCCCGACCCATCGAGCTTCAAAAATCCTGGTTTAACTTGGTTGCCTCCTTTTTTAAAGAGACAAAAGGAACAATCATTTTTTTTCCAGAGAAGACGCAATCAAGGGATTAAGTTCAAGATTATCCATACGCCCATATTCAAGCTTAACAAACGATTTTGTTTGGCCTATGCCAGGCCACACATCACAGATGTCCATGGTGACAATGGAAAGTTGTCACAGATCCCGCTTTCGGTTATATTTGGTCAAACTTCATATTTTCAGGTACAGTAATTTATGTTTTAGAACCACTACATGGATCCTCAAACCAGAGCAGGGTACTGCTTGGCCTGCAGCCGGACACGTCTCTTATATTCTGCCGGATCCTGCAAAACAAAAGAAAATACTGCAAATGGATGATATGGAAAAATTAATGAACTAAAGTATCTCGTTCAGATCTTATTTTCTAACCTGGATAAAAAGGTGATAACCATCAGTCTGTGCAGGATCAGCTGGATTTGGCAGATCAAGCAAATCCTGAATTCCAACTAGAATCTGCTTAACAGTGATGGCAGGTCTCCAGCCCTGAGAATGTGCAACTAGAAATGTAAAATCAATAGTGCAGCATTTCAATTAAACCAACGAAATAGCTTGCATGCTTACACTATCCTCATTAAGAATCGAGAGGCAGACTGTCCCTGAGGGATAGACATTTGGGTGGAAAAAACCCGGTGGAAACTTGCATTTGGGAGGTTTGCTAGGGTAGTCCTCACTGAAATGGAGGGTAAGAGGGTAGTATCCAGCTTCCCAATCAGTCTGCATAAATGACAAGTAGTTAAAATATCCACTTTGTCATAGATTCCAGACTGTGTGCAATGAATTAACAGGGAAGACAAAACATGAAAGAGAAATTCAAAGTGAAGAGCACATATTCACTACAATAGTCATTTGACAGAACTGGAGAAAGATAAGAAACATCACATATAAGAAAACAGACGCGACATTTTAGCAAAATCCACCAGATGCAAGGCAGATTGGTCTGACTATGAAGAAGAGTGTCAGAGTGGTGGCAGCAACAATCTATCTACTAGCATCTCCGTCCTACAACAATCATTCCTTGTTGAACCAATAATTTTGCATGTCTGTTGCTGTTGAGAATCCTTTCCCACTCCAGTATTGCGTCTGCGCAACACTAATAAACCACTAGTCTAAGTGAAACAACTGGAGTTTCCTGGTGACATCGCGGCCATCCAGTGCCGCTCTTGATGATGTCTGGGCTGATCTCCAACCCACTGCGCAGGTGTCACGCTGAGTTCTTCGTGCCATCCTTTTGTTGCAAGCGAAGTATGGAAAAATGGCACCTCACTAGTTCTATGGCTCCTAGGTTTGGATAGCAGGTACTTCATCTGTTCCCTAATATAAGATGTTCTGGCAAACAAAATTAGTTTGACAAAACGTCTTATACTAGTGGATGGAGCGAGTACCTTTTTTAATGGGCAAACAAGTACACTAATGAGGAAGAATTGATGGCTAATAGTTTGGCAGGAATAACACATACTTCCTAATACACAATCATACCAACAAGCATCATAATTATAATACTCCCTCCGTCTTGAAATAGATGTCGCAGGTTTGTCAAAATTTAGATGAATCGATATACTAAATAGTGTCTAGATTCATCCATTTTTTGACAAACCCGAGACATCTATTTTGAGACGGAGGGAGTAGATAAACCACCACACATAGACCAGAGGCAAACATCTAGCAGCAATCGACCAGTCGCAGTAGTCTAGCATGATTTATTTTTGCCATGATTTACAACCACGATGGTTGACACTCGACAGTGCACAAAACTTCAATTTTCTTACACATGCGACTCATGCGAGACACGATTGCGCACTAGCACTAACAAAGACAGCACCTTCAGAAAACGAACCAGATCGAATTGCGCAGTAGCACTACCAAAGACAGCACCTTCACAAACGAACCAGGTCGAATCGATGTGTATGTATGTGGTGTGTGTGTGCGTAGGGGTGGGGGTGGGGGGGGGGGGGGGGGGGTGCTTACCCCCTGCTTGCCGGGGATGGTGCAGTGCCAGACCATGAGGTTCACCGACCCGTCGGCCACCGTCTCCGGCTTCGCGACGAATCCCTGCGAAACAGTACGACCAAATCAAGACCCGAATCTGCGGCACCGGGATCAGGTGGGTGGGGGTAAGAGGGAGGAGGTGAGACGGTACGGACATGGGGGTGGTTCTTGCGCCAAGCCTTGCGCTCCTCCGCGAGGCGGCCGCGCGCGATCCCTCCTCCCGACATGGGCGGCGACGAGGGAAGCTGCTCTGGCTGATGTCTGTCTATCAGTTTGGGGTTTGGGTTTCGGAGATTAGAGATGACGACGAGTTGGTTTTCTCTTTCCTTTTATTTGGCATTTTTTTTCGGGGGCAGCGTTTTGGCACCCGAGAGCATTTGCTCCTGTTGTCTGGTCCGTTCAACCTGGACTGGGATCTGTGCCCAATTTAATTTACAGTGTCTATACCTTCCCGTGGGAAACCAATATACGGTGCTGTGTATTGGCCAATTTAATGCAGTGGGTCCTGACACAGAGAATGGGATGCCGTTACGGCTCGATGGCGAGCAGTAATGCTAGCTCGTGGACCAGCGGTCCAGGAATTGCTCAAATGTATGCCCCATGGTACAGAATTACTTCATGGTAAAAAGTTCTGCCACGAGTATAATCAAGCCAAAAAAAATTGTTGACATTATAATGGGAACTAGAGTTGTCAAGTAAATCACTTTGTCTGTGTGCGCGCATAAAAAATCGAACGAGGTCACCGCAAAGAAAAACTGAAGAAGGTCTGTCTACTTTCTTCCTCATCCGCAAATAAGAGACTTGAATTAGATTTGCATGTACAACCAACCGGTACGTGCTTGTTCCTAGGAGGCGAGAGGCGGCGGCGAAAAATCCCCATCTAGGGTTTCTTTCCTCCGCCGGTGACGCCATCGGTCCGCTCCGTCTTCGATGGCCTTAGGGCCTTGGAGGTGTGGCGGACCACGGCCTCTCGTCGGCAGGAGGTTTTTGTTCTTAGTTTAGGCTATTTTCTCGTATCTTTTTCGGGATGTTGAGGCGATGGCTACATCCTAAAGTCAGAATAAAGTCCTCTCCGCTCTATCCTCGCTCCGGTGGTGCGTCTAGCGTTGGCGGAGGGTGCGTGGAGTCGTGTGTCCGGTTGATCTCCTGGAATCTAGTCGTTTCTCGTGTTAATTTCAGGTCTTTTCCAATCTATTGATGTCATCATTGGCGATGGTTGCTGCTTTAGTGCGCTGGTTCTTTGGGACTTTAGCACGACGACTTTCCGTCTGTCTACTACAACAAGCTCTACTACGACAAGCTTTGTCTGGTTCCGGTGATGGAGGGGCGAGGACGGCGGCGTGTCTTCGGCTCGTGCTAATGTTTGTAGTCTTCGCTAGGTGGTTCATTGACCTATTTGTAATTTTTATTACTTTTAGGCCTTTTTTAACTACTGTTGATGATTATTAATGGATGGGCTTTTTCGAAAAAAATAAATAGATTTGCATGTTTTACACACTAAACTGCGTCTACGTACGTGCTAATCCAGATAGATCCGAGTCACTTATTTTTATACGGTGGGAGTGCAAGTATACTTTCACTCATTACCCGTAATATCTTTCATTTGACGTGTTAGATTCATGACAAGCAAATAACGAAGAATGAAAAAAAATCGTAGCAAGAGGACACAGATTTAACGTGGAAAAACTTCTCCAACAAAGAGAGGAAAAAACCATGGGCGTCAGCCCGCAAAACTTCACTATAACGGAAAGTGTTTACATAATGCCGAAGATTTTCACATATGCAACTTATTCCAACTGGCGGCTTACAAGAGGTATATATAACGGTAGAAACCTAGGTCTTCGACTATCTGCACCCCCAGGCATCGGGCCTCGCTCCGCTCCGTCAGAAGTTAACCTGCTTAATTGAATTTAGATCATACTTCAACATAACGAACTTGTCTTGTAAAATATTACGAGCCATCGAATGACCGATCATGTGAGATGATAGCTAAAAAGGAGTGAAGGACCTTGGACCTTATCCTTTCCCTGTCTACAGTACCCGGAAGGCGATTTGTGAGCGACCAACAGAGAGCCACCTCGCAGTCGTAGAATCGGCGGCTGCCCCGCCCTTCGCCCGCCGCTCCGGCTGAGGTAGGACGGGGGAACCTCGATTCGCGACGTGTACATAGTGTAGGTTGTCTTTGGTGGCCAGTCGGGGGCGTCGGAGAGGTGGAGGCGCGTCCGGAGTGGCTTTTGCAGGTGTGGACTTCCTCTTCGTCGGTGGTGCTCGACAGAGTTCTGCAGGCGATCTACCATCTCCGTCGCATTCGCATATCCTCAGAGTTGGCGTGGGCGACTTCACCTTGCCAGAGGCCGTGGGACGGCGGCTCCGGCTCCCGAAGAAATCGTGGAAGAGGATGGTGAGTTTCGGTTCGATGACGACGAGGACGTTCAGTGTAGGCCCTTTGCGGCCGGTGCTCAGCGACTTCCCGCCCGCCAGGGGATGCTCCTGATCCAAAGCGTCAAGGGGAATAGAGGCGGCACGCGCCACCGACAACGTCGTGTCGCCATTGTCATCGAGTTGTAGTTTCTGTAACTTTGCCGGATTAATATCCGCCTTTTTTACCCGTAAAAAAAGAATCACCGATGACGTGGACTAATCCATAATCATATTTGCAAGAATAGATGTGCAATTAATCAAGATGGAGAAACGCATTTCAAAATGTTTTATAAACATTTGAATGGAGAAACACGTACTGAAAATATTCTAAATATTTCGAACCAGCAGATACACAAACTAGAAAGGCAAACTAAGAAACTAGAGCTTTCGAAAATATTGATAGGAGAAGCTTACACTGAACCGGAAAGACACTGGCTAGCTTGACATTGTTGTGCATGCAAGGCGCCGGTGCTAATCTAGTGAATTTAGTAAATGGACCTCTGGGCTCTGGCAGCAGACCAGGACGTGTAGACATGTGGAGCACCTCGCCCTTGCCAAGGTTGTGCAGAACCGCCGTCGACGACAGTTAACGGTGCATGCCGTTTGTCTAGCTGACTTAAATGCTCACAGTTGGTTGTCCTGGACAGTGGGCGCTGTTCATAAAATGCTGATACTGCAATGGAGTACACCAATGTGGAAGCCAATGGTTGGTCCACCATAAAGGGAGCATCTAGACCCGGGTTTCAAAACGAATTTCTCTTTTTTTTTCATTCCATTCTAAAGAGTCAATTGCGGAAAAAAAATTTGACAATTCTGCGAGAAATTAAAAATCCACCACTTTTGAGCAAATTCGTAGAAATCCACATACATTAAGTCTGTGACTTGCAATGTGTACTGATGCTTGATTTCTTTTTAGCCACGCTAACAACGATTGTGACAGTGGGACCCGATGCTAGACGTGACGTGGCACACTGATTATGGCCGGGGTAACAAAACTAAGACCGATTTTAAAATGGGGGAGGGGGTTCTGCAATTTTTTCATGGACCCCACATGCCAGCTCCTCTCTCGCACAAAATCAAATTACATATTTTATTTATTTTAGTACTTTTTTATCTTTTTACACCATCCCAACCACCACCACTGGCCCGGCAGCCGCCGCCCCTCCCCACCACCACCACCCTCCCAACCGCCAGCGCCACCCCTCGCCACCACCACCTCCGTCGCTGCCCCTTCCCACAACTTCGCTCGTGCCCCAAATCCCCTACACCACCCAACACATCCCGACCACCAGCTTCGTCCTAGTCTCCGGCGGCACCCCTCCCGAGCACCGCCGCCGCCTCCGGACGACGGCGGAGCCCCTCCCCAACACCACCTCTGTTACGGCCACCGAAGGCGTCTCTTCCTACCACCACATTCGTCCCCGATAGTCCCCGTTGTCCTGCCTCCAGACGGATCCCAAGCACTGGCATTTGGATCCCGATGTGCGCGACCCACTGTGCCGCTGCACCGGTGATCTGGGACCCGCCGCTGCCTTCTCCATGACACGCTCATCCCCATAGAGGTCCGGCTACCCGGCGTTCTAGAGGACACGCGCCTTGCCGACCTCGGTTCCGACGCTGCTGGTTCCTGCCCCGGCGGCTCCACCTGCTTCGATGTCGTGCGCACCAGGGGCCATCCTACGCGCTTCGCCGGCCAAAGCCATGACGGTTTCCTCGCTGTCGACGTCGGCCACGTTGGCTCCGGGCCAGTCTATTCTCTCTCCGTTTCTTTTTTATTGGAGGAAGATATGGAGTTTAAAGTAGAAAAAATAAATATTAAAAAGAGAGGAGAGAGGAACAGACAAGTGGGACCCACAGAAAAATACAGAAACCCCTATTTTTTAATTCACCTAGCTTTTGTCACCCTCAACCGTAATTATCACACCACATCGACCCTGACAGTGGGCCTCGCTGTTAGAAATGTCGTTAGCGCGGCCAAATCTCAGTGTTAGTGCATACTGCAAGTCATAGACTCAATGTATGTGGATTTTTACGAATCTGCTCAAAAGTGGTGGATTTTTGAACCTCTCGTGCAATTGTCATGGTTTTTTGCAATTAACTCTATTCAAAAAAACTGTTCTACAGATACATGCATAGTATGATTCTGCCAAAATATTATTCTTTTTATGAGGGGAACTAGTAATTGTTAAGTTAACTCCCTAGGAACTCGATTGCCTTTGCCAATGGATACTCTAACTTTTGATCCGGTTTTGTCTATTTTTATGTTAGGTTGGCCAAGATTTGTTTGTTAGGTTAGCGAACTATATATGTTTCCACTCGCCGTCCAACCCGTATTATTGATAGCTACATACTTGTTTTAAAAGTGGCATTTCCAGACCTTATACCTAGTAGATGTAAGCCACGAGTAACATGATTTTGAGTATCCGAACACGCCATCACATGTGTAGGCCGCAGCCACTGGATATGACAAGTCGTGGTACCACCAGGGTCAGCCCTGAGATTTCGAGGACCCGAGACGAAACTAAAACTCGAGCCCCTTAATTCAAACATTATAGAAACTTTGTATATAAAAAAATACTACAACCGTTCTAAAAATTATTATAATCAGTTGTCTCTTTGTATAGTTTTATCGTGGCAATACACCGCATGTGCAATGAGGTATCATTGACCTCTCGCCCATCACATGTGCAAGGAGGAGTCATGTGGGAATGATCAAACGACGCCAAGCACTTGGAATCTTGCACCTGAACTTGTCAATTATCTTGCAATTCTTCTTGTGTCTTCAAGCTACTATTTAAACTAAAATGTTGATTTTTTTTCAGTTCAAGTAGACCTTGAACAAATGGAAAGGGATTTTTTTTGAGACCTAATAAATGCAATATGAAATAAAACAGAAAAGTGTTACTTTATTTAGAACTAGAAAATGCCTTACATCTATCACGCGTAGAGTTTTTTACTATTTTCGGATGCCTAGATTTTTTTAGGGAACTATGTGTAGATTGGTTTTTAGGAAACAAGTCGTAGATTGTGTGATATATTCCCTGGATTAGTGATGTGGTCATTTTATAGCCCAACGGTCCGCTCCACTCAATTATCTCACTACTAACTGAATGAAAGGCCTAGTTAAAATAGTTTAACAGCCAGTCCACTCGGACGTAACGATTTGTCCCAACTTCCACCTCTCCCTGAACAATAGGAGAGAGATGAGGAAAATCTTCGTACATATTTCTAATGGCGCCGCCAGTGAAATGTTTTATCCCCATCGCATATGTCGTACCTAGATGGCCCCCCTTGGTCTCGGGGTGCCCGCCCCTCCCGACCCCCCTCGAGGCCGGACCTGTTTACCACTCTAGGTGCCTGCGAACGGGAGCGTGCGTTATAAGAGCAAACTATAACCTACATGTGTGCACATGCCATGACAACTCATGTCAGCAATGAGAATCTCTAGACGGTAAGGGGATCACGGTTTGGAAGGTGAACTCCTCTGGGTGATATCTATAAATGGGGTCTGAGTCCTCCTTTGCTTATTTGTCTCTTGTTTGAATGTTATGACGCGGTTCATTCGGAGGAGAGAGAGGGGAGGGGTGGATCGATGATGCTCCGAAGAGGTATTTTTTTTTGAGGTGAAACAGTAGGGAAAATTCCCCACTGCAATTTTTATTATAGATATGAATAGTTACAATGATAAATAAAGATCTAAGGTAGATCAAAACAGTAAAGTAAAATCATTCTAAGATGGGTAAAATCTACTCTATCCCTGATCTAATTGCTGGTTTAGCCAGGCTTTGAATTTCTCCTTGTATTTTCCTTTGATTCTGAATTGTAACCATCTCATTTCTTGATAGAAGATTGCTTTCCATCTTTCGAATGTGGGTCTTTTGTCATTAAAAATCTTCTCATTTCTGCATATCCAGATACTCCAGGTAGTCATGATAATGATTTCCATTGCAAATGGTAGGTGTAACTTTTCTTTGATGTCTGAAATAGCTTCCAATCCTGTTAGGTTTATGTTCTGCTTTCAGAATATGGTCCCAACATTTGTTTGCAAATGGACATTCCTAGAATAGATGATTTACTGATTCTTCCAAGTAACAGTTGGAAGTTACACATTTGTAGTCAGGCAGGATGAACTGCTTTCTTTTCAGAAGATTCCTTGTATTCAATTTGTCCAGAAGCAAGAGCCAGAAGAAGAAATTGTGTTTATTTTGGCAAGAGGATGCCCATACCCAAGAGAAGTATGGTGGTGATGGTGAATATCCAATCATGGCTGAGTAGGCATTTTTTACTTCAAATTTATCTGACCCCCAAATATAGCACCAATTATCATGGGTATCCCCCTGAGTGGTATGCATGATTTCCTGGCACCTTTCTTCCATGACTATAAACTCAGAGTATGCTTGTTGAGAGAGTGGTAGGTGAAAATTATCCTCTAAGTATTCAGCATGTAAGAAGTCATATACGCTGATATTTGAAAACTTAGCATAGGACAGAAGGTGAGGGAATTTATTCATCAAGCACTCATCTTGCCAAAGGTCAGACCAGAAATAAGCAGACTTTCCTGAATTCAGATTGCACTTAGCCATGCCTTTAAAATTATCAATTAATTTGATATGAGATTTCCACCAGAATGATCCTTCCATGCTTCTTCCAGGTAGTTTTCCATGTTTGTAGTAAGTTTCCCATATGAGATGAACCCAAGGGATGTCATGGTGGTTGTAGAATTTGTCCAAGTTTTTTAGAAGGAGGGCAGTATTTTGAATCTGTAGGTTTAGCACCCCTAGACCCCCCTGATTTTTAGGACGACATATTTTATCCCAAGACACCAGAGCTTGTCCTTTTGCTTGTACATATTTAGTCTTCTTTCTCCATAGACAATATCTCATGTATTTTATAATTTGATCCTTGATGGCAATTGGTACCTCCAAACAGCTCATGAAGAACAGAGGGAGTGAGGACAGAACAGATTTTACCAGTTGCAATTTTCCTCCATAGTTTAAGAAATCAGATATACCACATAATCTTCTTTCAACTCTTTTAACAATGGGCAGAAAGTGCTCCATAGATGGTTTTGAAATGCTTAGTGGTAAACCAAGGTAGGTGAAAGGGAGGCTACCAGTTTGACAATTGATTGTCATAGCAAAATGCATTAACCTATCATTACATAAGTTTATTGGCATCATGCTAGATTTCAAATAGTTGACTTTGAGCCCAGTGGAATTTGCAAATGTTTGAAGAAGTGCTTTCAAGCACAATAATTGAGTAGCATCTGCCTTAAGTATCACTAGTGTATCATCAGCATACTGAATAACTGGGAAATCACTGTTGGGTGGTTCCTCTATAGGTGGTGTTAGAAGGTTCATATGCATGGCTTTATTTAGGACAGATTGTAGAAGGTTAGCAGCAAGAACAAATAGTAATGGTGAAAGGGGGTCTCCTTGTCTCACACCTCTCCTGCAATAGAACTTTTTACCAGGCACTCCATTTAGTAGGATTTTAGAGGTTCCAGATTCATAGATCATTTCTATCCATTTGATCCATTTCCTTCCAAATCCTCTAGCTTTAAGGATATTTATGATGGCAGAGTGATTAATTGTATCAAATGCCTTCTCAAAATCAAGTTTTAGAATTAGAATTTCCTCCTTTGACTTGTGGCATTGGAATAGGTATTCAAATGCCCATCCAAGGCAATCCTGAATAGATCTATTATTGAGAAAACCATATTGATTTTTATGCACCAATTCCAGAATAACAGATTGCAGTCTATTTGCAAGAAGTTTGGTAATGATTTTGAACACACAGTTTAGTAAGGAAATTGATCTGAAATCAGCAGAGGTAGAAGGGCATGTGACTTTAGGAATGAGAGCAATGTAGGATGAGTTGATGCTCTCAAGGGAAACTTTCTCATTGAAGAAATCATGAATCAGTAATTTGATATCATTTCCAATGATAGACCAGCAGCTTTTGATAAATTCATTATTAAAACCATCAGGCCTAGGTGACTTGTCATTTGGTAAATCAGAGATAACCTCCTCAATTTCCTTGTCAAGAAATGATTTTTCAAGTGAATTCTTCATCTCATCAGTCATTCCATTTCCATAGAAATCTGCTAGGTTGTAATGCATCTCAGTTTTGATTGATGTACCCATTCTTGCTCTGAAGTCATTCCAAAGAATATCATCCTTGTCATAATGATTGAAGAATTCATGGCCATTTTCATTTTTGATCATTGAGATATAATTGTGCCTATAACTGATGGTAGCTTTGGAATGAAAAAACTGTGTGTTTTCATCTCCAAGTTTCACCCATTTAATTTTTCCTCTTTGTTTCCAGTATGTGTTCTGGTTCTGGAGAAGAGAGATAATATGGGATTTCAGGATATCTCTGAGGTGCCATTCATTGATGGTTAATGTTCTAGATTCTTCAAGTAGATCCAGAAGGTCAATGGTGTCATTCACCTTAGCAATTTGGTCCCTTAAGTATGGTAACTGCTTGGCCCATATCTTGATGCCTCTCCTCACATTTTTCAATTTGGCACATATTCTTTTTGCCAAGTCCTGATAATTCACTGGTATATTCCAGGCATTTTGCACAATCATCTTAAAATCAGAATGGTGAAGCCAGTAATTTTCAAATCTAAAAATTTGTGCCTTGGGAATGTTAGTTCCAATAGAGATGACACATGGTAGATGATCATAAGTAGGCTTGGATAATGGGGTAACCAAAGTATAAGGGTATTTGGTTGTCCATGAGCTAGAAGTAAAGAACCAATCAAGTCTTTCCAGAAGTGGATCTTTTTGCATGTTACTCCAAGTGAATTTCCTTCCTTTCAGTGGTAGCTCAATAAGTCCTGTGTTCGATAGCATCATTGAAAAACATAGTTTCATTAACATCCCCCATTTTATTTCTATCAAGAAGTCTTCCGATAAGATTAAAATCCCCTAAGACAAGCTACCACATTATCGCATAGATATGTTGGAAAACCAGTCCAAAAATTCAATTTTCCTATCAGCTTGACATGGACCATAGATATTTGTAAGAGTCCAGGAGTCATTGGATAATTGTGAGGTGAAAGTGACAGAAGTGGAGAATTCATTTTGGAAAGCTCTGATGCCATTAAATAATGAACTGCACCAAATGATGATGATTCCTCCAGAAGCACCAATTGAAGGTAAGAAGTCAAAGCTGTCAAACTTATTTGGACAGAATTTCTTTAAATAATTGGTATCAAAGTTTTCTCTCTTGGTTTCTTGTAGACAAATGATATCACATTCAGATTCCATGATTTTGCTTTTTAATGCCAACCATTTTTTCTCAGAGTTAATTCCTCTGAGGTTCCAGTTCAGAATCTTCCAATTTCTATTGTTACTCATTGATAAATAGGTTGAGTGAGTATTGTGGTGACACAATGTTTGTAGTCACACAAACAAGATTGAAAATCATAGGGTACTGAATTCATAAACATGCATAGCAGCATAAAGGTCTTTAACAACTCATAACAAACTCCAAAGGTAAATGATCCAGTCACAAAACGACAGTATTTTGTAGACATTAACAACATTATTTAGGTGCTTTCTTCTTAGACTGCTGTCCACAAGATTCAGCAGCTCCACCCTTCTTCTTGCTTGGAAGGTTTGAGTCAGAACCAGTCTTCTTTGGTCCAGGTTTTCCAGGTGGCTTGATGATTATATCATTGATCTTGCTCTTCTTCAGCAGCCTTTTCTCAAGCTCCCCCTCCTTAACGTTGCAAAATGAATCAGCAAGGTTCTTAACAACTTTACTACTGAGACAAGGTGGTGCAGCATTGCAAGAGAGACAATTAGGATCAGAACAATTCATATGGATTTTAAACCCCCCATTAAGTTCTACAATTCTGGGGCTCCTTCTCACCTCAGAGTCCACCAGTGGTTCTTTACCCCTCCTCTTTTTTGCAGGAGCATTTGGCACCATCATGTTTGATGGGGATTCATTCAGGCAGTGAGGAGGCATCTGTCCAACACATTCATCGGGGATAATGAAAGTGAAAGTATTTTCTTCTGCAATTGGCTCCTTAATAATATCCCAAAGGGGAGAGGTAAGGAAGTGTCTTGCCCAACTGAATTTTTCAGGAGTGATGAGCATGAGGGTGATAAAGTTAAACCAACTTACATGGATATCACATTGCAGTTTGCCTTTGTCAGGTGAGGGATTGATGTGTGGAGCAAAGAATCTGTCCCATAGTTCCAGGCCTTGCTTAGAGAATGACTGCCTAGCAAATAGCACCTTAGAGGAATTGACAAATGGAATGATGGCCATTCCAACTTGCAGATGTGCCTCATTGGGGGATAGAAGGTTTGTGTCCTCAATCATCTAGTCATCCTGTTGATTACCATCATTAGCATGGTGGCTGTCCTCCTCATCATCCTGGTAATTCTGTAGAATATTAAGCAGTCCTTCTCCCATGCCCACATCCTGGTTAGCATTAGCAATTATTTGCTCCACTTCAATATCCTCAGCACCATGGATAGATGCCTTGTCATTGTCAGATGAAACATTGGCAAGAATTAAACCAGTAACAACACTGTCAGCCTCCTGAGGTGGCAAATCCAGGTTATCAATAGGCATGTCAACACCCTCAGCAAACACAGGTCCATGGACAACATTCCAGTTACCCCAACCAACATTATTTTGTTGAGGAGCAGGCTCAACCCATTGGTCCCATCCACCAATGTCCCCTTCAGGTTGTGGAGGAGGTGGTGGTGGAGGGGGGCCAAAAATGGGTCCCACCACAGGCAGGGGATGAGGGTCATCACCATCATCAGGTAGTGGATCCTCATCAGGTGGGCCCCCTCCCAGGAGATTGCTGTTTAAAATTTCAACAGAGAACGTCCATGATTCTGTTTCTACAAGGTCCCCAATGGTGAGTCTAACACTTTTAGGAACATCTAAAAGGTTAGTGACTCTTAGCTTAGCAATGATCCTGCCCTTGTGCTCAGGGTCTCTTTCCCAGAGCAGCACTTTACCAATATCAGAGAAGACTGCATTCAGGTCCTCAGTGTGCCAATGATCAAGTGGAGGACCCAGGAGCATAACCCAACATTCATTGTTAAATTGAGTCCTACGCCAGTTAATTCCCTCATTGTGCCTAACAAAAGAGATTGTAACATCCTAGAAGGGTATTGGACCTGCAGCAATTAACCGGTCTCGGTCACTGACATTGGTAAAACATATGTAGAGCCAAATGGACAATCTTGAATATCACGAAAATTAACACGAGATTCATTGAAAAAGAAATCTTGCAACACATCTCTGATATTATCAAAAGGAACTGGACCAGGGGGAAGGGGATGGATGTGTGCAATGGCATACTGTTCATGCGCCCTTGGTCGACGAGGAACCACCACCCTCTTGACCTGATTCTGGCCAACCACCTGCAGAATCTCGAAGCCATGGGGTAGGAAAGGCTGAGGGTCAGGTGGAATGTTTGCCATTGCGTCGGCCATTGTCGCCGGCGACGAGCAGAGCAAGGAAGTTGGGGTTTCTGCAGGCGTGGGAGTTGAGGAGGCAGGGGGTTCGGGCGAATACTTTTTTTTGGGCAAGAGCATAATCTTTAATTCAATCAAACACCCTGGGCCGCGATACTTGCGGCGTGACATGGGCCTTGAACCAATGCAGGTAAGATTTGTCGGGCTAGGGACAAGAAGGGAAAGTTGGGAATTTCAAAAATGGTAAAAGACCAGGCAAATTAATTGAGGTTGATTTGTTGTCTGTAGGAGATTTCGCACCCTCAATAACTTGACCATTAATCACAATTTCCGCAAATGATGTACCCGGTACAACTCGTTTAATGTCACCTTTTATTTGACCGTTATTGCATGGGACCGTTGACGTCGGCAAACTAATACGATCAAAGACTGAAATCTTATTTTTCTTTTTGTATGAAACAAAAGTCCAATTCTTTGTAATATTCCTTCTCTTCGAATTTCCAATTTGGACCTCCATCACCCCAAAGGTTGATCTTCAAGATAAATGATTCATCTGAGAAAGAACCAGAATTATATATTTCAAAACCCACAGCTCTTGATGCAACAGAGAACCTAAAGGTTCTATCTTGGAGGATTTTGACTTGAAATTTTGATGCATGTCCCCCAAAACATGCTTGTAGCACAATGCTAATAGTATGAACATCAATCTTAAAATTTGCACGACCAAATGAGCCAACCAGGAAGAAAGGCCTTCTGCGAAATCCTCCAGAGAAATTGATGTGATGGCCAATTTTTTTGAACATATTTGTTTCAAAAAACTTCCCTTTAGAGAAATCCAATGATGTGCATTTGTTGAGCTTGTCTGATGATGCAAGAGGCACGTCGACAATTTGAGCACCCACCACCACCTTCTTGATAACAAGATCCAAAGTCACACCAGAGAAGATTTTCTCATTTTGAAGAAGGAATCTAGCATCTATAACCATCTTGTCATGATTTAGCAACACAACCCGCTTAGCAAGAGAATAAAGGACCAAAAAACCAGGAGCTTTGTCCAAATCATCAGATGGCAAGGAAGAGCTAGTAACATGCCACATAAGTTTCAAATCTTCAATCTTGTTATCAGAAACATGAGAAGTCCCAAGAAAACCAGAAGATGGTGTCAAAATATCATTGATTCTTGCAAGATGAGAGGGGAACCTCACCACAGAACCAATCGTGAGTACCTCCCCATTTTCCATGCTTCTACCCTCAAGTGGAGAACCGTTGGCATTGAGAATGACCAGCCAGCGATTAGCCGAGAGAACCAAAGATCCAACAAGGAACTTACCATCGGTGGAACTCCCGGAATAGGTGATTTTCCAACCACCACTAGATGAATCAAGTGAAGAAGAGCCCATGATTTGGTGTGCGACGACGCCGGAGTGGCGCCGGCGAGAGCCGATAGGAGGGTCCTCAGAGAGGCATGCCTCGGAATTCATGCGGGTCTTGGATTGGTGTGTGTTGTTGACACAGATATAAGCTCTAGCAGTGCACACAAGCCAAACCTAGAGGTATTATTAGGAGTGTAGATCTTTAGGGGAAACACAAACTCTGGAAGGAAGGGTGTGGATCGACAAAGCTCTGAATGGAGGGTTGTGGATCACACGAGGCGTGTGCAAGTGGACTAGTAGCGAGGTGTACGCGAGTGTGGACCACATGCGGGGCAAGACTCGACCTAGACCTACTATTGGTGTAGTGTGGCTTGGAAAACAAGGATAGCCTACATGTTGGTGGGGAAAATAAGTTCCGACCGTGACCTTTAGCACAAGGGCACGAACTTTGACCGGCTTGGGTAGCCAACCTTAAGTTGCATCACATGAGGGCGGGACAACCCTCCAATCACGAGATACTAAGTCCAACGGGTTAGAGCAAAATAAAGCCGAGGAAGAGAGGGTGGCGCAACTCGGTCGGGTCAACCGATGATGGTGGTGTCCGGTGGCTAGCTAGGGTGGTTGGTGGCAGGTCAGCAGAGCGAGGAGAAAAGGGGCGTGGCTCGACAAAAGGGAGTGTTCTTGGCCTCTTTAGTGAGTCGGTGGCAAGGGTGCAAAGGGCAACCTGCTTAGGGTGGGCCTCGGATGGCATGCCCCTTTGGCTACTAGTCATGACCTTCCCGAGACACTTCCCTACTCTTTCCTAATATTTATCTCGACACATTACCGTAACCATTTTGTTCATAATTTAAAATGGTTCAGAATTTAAATTTCGTTCACAAATTTAAAATGATTCAGATTATAAAAAAATCAAGATTAAAGATGTTCAATTTTTTTAAAAAAAATCATGATTTTGGAAAGTTCAAAATAGTCCACACTGGTTAGAATGGTTCGGATTTTAAAATAGTCATGATTTAAAAGGTTCATATTTTAAAAATCAATCACAAAATAAAAAAGGAAAATAAGCAAAAAGGAAAAAATGGAAAAACATGAAAAAACAATAAGAAAAGACAGGCAGAAAAAACGGTAAGAAAAAAAGACAGCCGAGGAGGAACCCCGTGGAATAGCGATGGAAATCGGAAGTCTGGACTCGTGCTCGCTCTCTCGATGGCAGAAACAAAGAAGCGTTCCAAAACGGGATGTTGTGGAGCATCGAGTGGGGAAGAGAAAAGGCCCGGCCCAAGACGAAAAAAGACACGGGCGAGTCGGAGGTACACCACGCAGGAAGCGATATATAGTGGCTGCGGACCCTGGACAGAAACCACTAATCTAGGTAGCTGCCCAACTCACTCTAAATAGAGGGTAGCTGACCAACTAAGAGACCAATGCAATTTCGAAGACGACGGCTAGGCGGCTCGGAAAGCGGCAAGATCAGCGGCACATGGTTTGTACTTCCATTTTATTTTGATGTAAGTATGATGTAGTACTTCCATTGTAATTGATGATTATATTTAAGATCAAATAATCCTTCTGTTACAAAATCTAAGACGTTTTAGCAAGCTAGAACGTGTAGATACTTACGTGTATGGACTACTTTGATTTTGCATATACTTAAATTATCCTTAAGAGTTCGCACTATCCCAGTTTCGTTCGTCCTCAACCACTGGCTGAAGATATGCTAGGAAATTGGTTGGCAAGTGTTAGCAAAAGACTGTTGAGGAGCATATCCAGTGGCTATGCGCATTATGCTAAGCTATTTGGAACCGTAACGATGATGTTGCTTTAACAAGAAAAATAAGTTTCTTTCTGCAGCGTTGGAGGCGTAGATACTCTAGAATTTGGTGCAAGCAAATTGAGACGTCTCCCGGGAAATCCACTTTAGCTCTAGATGCACTACTGGCAAAAAACATACTTTAAAATGTTTGAATTTTTTTAAAAATATCCGGGTGTACGTGTAGACATTTTAAGTTTACACGCAAACTTTCACAAAGAAACACTGTTTTTGTGGCTTGCTTTAAGAAGACAATTTTTAGTACTCCAAAATAGCTTTTCGTGAGACATTTTTTTGTCCTTTCTTATTCATGCCACAATATATGTCTTTTTACTGAATTTTTTTATGTGGGAACATACGATGTCCGGATGTACACCGGGTAATTCTTGTCAGAATTCTTTAAATTGCATTGCTTTTATAATAGGTGTATTTAGACATGCGAGTCAAAAGACCATGTCCCTCCACTAGTGGAAACATGGCCTCTTGTCCCGGTTCGTAAGAGGCTTTAGTCCCAGTTACGCAACTAGGACGGGGCAATCGGGCCTAAAACTCCACCCATTTAGTCCCGGTTGTGCTGCGAACCAGGACGAAAGGGGATCAGGGAGGACCATTTGTCCCGGTTACGGACCGGGATCTATGTTTCTCTACCGCGACAGCATTTTGGATACTTTTTGTGCCGCGACAGAGAACTCATTTTGTATTTTTTCTATTTATTTATTTTCTTTTTATTTTGTGTTTTGCACTCAACAATGAAGGAACCATTATATTACACAACATCGTCATGAATATAGAGATCAAAGTGTCGAACATATTATATACGGTACACGAGTTTCATGCATATATAATATAATGTCTTTTACGATCTCTATTCCACTGTCAACATCCGTCGATAGTATTTTCCTTTAGGATCTAGGATCTCTGCATCTAAGAATTCCGCAATTTCCTCTTAAATTGCTCGTACGCGATCCTTTGGTAGAAGATCGTCTCATATCCGTTCGATCTAATTTAAAGAAGGAGTCAACATACATAAATGAAACTAGTTAAACACAATTGATGATAATAAAATAAAATTATGAATATTATTTACGTACTCGAAGTTGTTCTAAATTTATGCCAGTCTCACAGATCGTTTGACGAATGAACTCACAAACATAGTATCCACATATATTACCGTCTTCCTGTCTTAGGCACTTTACAAGAACAGAGTTCAATCAAAATAATAATCAAGCATGATAATGGTATCGAAACTAGAATCAAAGAGATGCGCGGATCTAGCTAGTAGTACTTACATCTAGTGGTTCAAATGTAAGATCCTCTTTCTAGGAACCCTTAGTCTTATTGGTGAACCGTTTCCAAGCGCTGCCCAACAAAGAAAATGAATAAAAGGAGTTATTAATTACTTGATATCAAAAAATAAATGAAAGTTGCCGATATAGTGTCATAATGATTGAAATTATCGCTGGAGCATTTCCTACATGTCCGCCCACTTCGCAAGGGGTTTACATTTTGAGTCCATTACTTGTACTGCTCCTTTGTCAGGTTAAATGATTAGCAGAATATAGTGGAAGCTGCGCACACATAACTCATCAATTATACACATAACATCGAGTAAGCGAAATAGAATGTGTACAAGACAATAACACTCACTCGAAGTTGTAAGGTAATAGTATTTCCCTTTTGGTTTCTTGAAACCTTAACGGCTTTACAATTTTATCCTCTGTATCCTTGGAAGATAGTTGGACATTATGTTCATGAACACAATATGGGTCAATGAACCCAATGTTATAGATTTGTCCTCTTTTGCATTCGAGAATCTTCATTCTGCATAATATAGTGAGTATGATTATACATGCAATAAACAAGGTGAGCTAGCTAGAAACTTAATTACAGAAATAATACTTACAAACAATAGGCACTGACGATCACTTTGTCGATGGAGTTTTGATTGTATAACTGAAATAGTTCATCAAATTCAATCATTATCTGGGCATCTCCATACCCGTAATGCTCGTTTCTAACTCCTAACACTATCCAGTTTCCCCTGCCTTCGAGGCTTGCATGTATCACTTATGCAATCTTCGCATTTTTATTGATAGATGATTGACCTCCTCAGGTTTGACGAGACGTTTCACATGCCGGTATTTGTATGCTTCATCAGCCACGGGGACTCTAACTGGGATACGTACTGAGCAATAGTCAAACCATGAGCAGCGACCTCTTCTCTGTATATTGCAACAAACTTCGGATCATACTGCTCGATCGCACCTTTGCTCGACCCCACCTCGATATCGGAAATCACCTTGAGTGGGGGGCACGATTGGTGTTTCTGTTCTTCGAGCTGGGGAACTGATTTCCCGCTTGCACTATTGATGGCCCAAAATATATCGAGCTCGTTGGGGAACCCCAAGAGGAAGGTATGATAAGCACAGCAGCAAGTTTTTCCTCAGTACGAAACCAAGGTTATCAATCCAGTAGGAACAAGGAAACACCCCAAAGGTGTTGCTAGCTAAACGTTGGCAGGGCGCACTACCGGTGCCAGCAGCAATGTGGAGACCTGCACAACACAACCACAGAACTCTGTCCCCAACTTGCGATGAGGTTGTCAATCTCACCGGTTTTGCTAAAAACAAAGGATTACACGTATCGAATGGAAGGAAGTAATAGTTTGCAGAAAGTAACACAAAGCAGTAAACAGTTTGATTGTAGATTGATTGTAAAAGAAAGGACAGGGGTCCATAGTTCACTAGAGGTGGCTCTCCTTAAGATAGATAACATGCTAGGTGAACAAATTACAGCGGGGCAATTGACAAACATCGAGAAAGAATACAAGCATATACTACTCATCTTGACTCCTTTGAGATTCGATTGGGCATTACAATATTATACATAGACCACCATCCAACTGCATCTATGACTAATAATCTACCTTCAGGTTATCATCTGAACCCCCTCCAGTATTAAGTTGCAAGCAACAGATAATTGCATTACAAATTGCGTGTAAAGTAAACAATACGATTGTTCTATGAACAAAGGATTGTTGTTTTCTCCCTAGTAGCAACAACACATCTAGTACCTTAGAGATTTCATCACTTCCCAGTTACTGGAGGCATGAACCCACTATCGAGCATAAATACTAACTCTTGGAGTTGCTAGCATCTACTTGTCCAAGATAGCTACTAACAATGGAAATCATGCAAGATCACAAATAACAAAGACATGATAGAATCAATAATCAATCTGAAATAGCATCTCAATATCCATCGGATCCCCACAAACACAACATGTAGAATTACAAACAGATGATCTTGATCATGAACGGAACTCACAAGATCTAAACATGAAAGCACAAAGGAGGAGAACCATCCATCTAGCTACTACATGGAACCGTAGTCCAGAGATGAACTACTCAAGCATCACACCGGAGGCTTGCATGATGATGAAGAAGGCCTCCAGGGTGAATTCCCCTCTCCGGCAGGGTGCCAGGAAGAGCTTTAGATCCCTCCCGATCTAGGGATGGAGATGACGGCGGCTACAGACTCTTTCGTGGATTTTTTATCGGGTACTTAGAGTTTCTGTATCAGAGGCAATATATAGGCGGAAGGAGAGGCCGAGGGGGTGCCTGGGGTGGCCAGACCACCCCCTGGCGTGAGCCAGGCCTGACCACGTGGCTAGGTGGTGTGGACGGGCCCCAACCCCTCTCCGTCTCGTATTCTGGCTCTAGGTGTCCCCCGGTAAAATAATGACTTTGGCTTTTGTCCCGTCCAATTCCGAGAATATTCATTTTCTGACTTTCCTGGAACCAAAAACAGCAGAAAACAGGCAGCTCACACTGTGGCTCTTGTTAATAGGTTAGTCCAAGAAATCATATGAAAAGTACTCCAAAGTGTGGACAAAACACAAGAAAGTAGATAAAACAAAGCATGGAACATCAAAAATTATAGATACATTTGAAATGTATCAACATCAATTGTAGATACCTTTGTGTGTGCGGTATGCGTCAGGTCGGTCTCGAGTGCCTGGCCCCTATACACGGTGCACATGTTGTCGTGGTATTGACCATGGCAGATGCTACATGGTAGCTTACGTAGAGGAAAGGGCAAGGCGACGTAGGAGAATCAAGGAGCGAGATTGGCACATGATGTACCCAGGTTCACATCCCCTCGATGGAGGATCGCTACATCCTGCTGTTAATCCAGTATATGTTCATAGATTGGATTACAATGGAGTCACCGGAGGCGGTGGGAGGAACCAGATCTAATGAGACGTGGGAGAGAAGTCCCCATGGGGGTGCGCCTGGTGGCTTTATATATGCAGCCAGTTAGGGTTTACAAGTGCTAATGGGCTAATGGGCTTTTTGTTGGAGTCGTCGTCTTGGGCCTCCAGTCGGCGAGTCGCCTGGGTCCAAAATACGTCAGTCGCTGCATTCGGTGAGTTGACCCATTGTATTGGCTCATTGCTCCAGCTGGCGACTTTGCTACGTGGGCATACCCCGATTGGTATTCCCCCATCAGTAGTCCCCGAGCGTATCAGGGACTCGGCAATGAATTCAAGCCGTCGAATCGGTGCAGGCGGTTCTAGGGTGGAGTCGATGGTGAGTTGTTGGCGAGCTCCTGAAACAGAGAAATAGCTCATGAAGTAGTACATTCGCGTAGGCAAGTTGACACGCCAGGAGATTCGCCATTGGGTCGAGTCGCCCTTGAAGAAATTTGGTCGGTGACTTATCAACTTGCTGTCGTAGAGGATGTGGAGGCCACCAAATCATTGATGGTGAAGTCGCCAAGTCAGTCCAGGGGAATACACGAGGGCGAGTCCGTGGTGGCGAGTCCCCGAGCGTGGCGAGTACGCGAGGGCAAGTCCCCTTCCCATTAACAAGCATAGACATAATAACATCAATTTTATCACTCAAGGAGGAGGTTTCCTCGATAGAATTTACCTTCTTACCTTGTGGAGCTCTTTCAGTATGCCATTCAGAATAGTTAACCATCATATTATCCAGAATCTTTGTTGCAGCACCCAAAGTAATGGTCATAAAGGTACCTCCAGCAGCAGAATCCAATAGATTTCTTGAAGAATAGTTCAATCCTGCATAAAAGGTTTGAATAATCATCCAAGCAGTTAGTCCATGAGTGGGACAATTCTTTACCAAAGATTTCATTCTTTCCCAAGATTGAGCAACATGTTCATTATCAGATTGTTTAAACTTTATTATTTCACTTCTCATAGATATAATCTTAGTAGGAGGATAGTATTTTCCAATGAAAGCATCTTTGCACTTAGTCCAAGAATCAATACTATTCCTAGTTAAGGAATTCAACCACTCTTTAGCTTTTCCTCTCAAAGAGAAAGGAAACAATTTAAGCTTAATAATATCTCCATCTATATCCTTATGCTTTTGCATCTCACAAAGTTCAACAAAGTTATTTAGATGGCCAACAGCATCTTCATTACCAATATCAGAAAATTGTTCTCTCATAACAAGATTGAGTAAAGCAGGTTTTATCTCAAAGAAAGTAGCTTCAGGAACAGGTGGAGCAATAGGTGTGCTCATAAAATCATTGTTGTTGGTGCTAGTGAAGTCACACAACTTAGTGTTTTCAAGAGTAGTCATTTTTTTGTATTTTTAATAAAGAAAGCAAACTTGTAAAACTATTTTTTTTGTGTTATTGATAAAGAAACAAGCAAACAAAGCAAAAAGAAACTAAGCAAAACAAAATAACAAAGTAAAGATATTGGTTATGAGGGACTCCCCTTGTGAAGATGTCCTTGACTCCCCGGCAACGGTGCTAGAAAATATGCTTGATGGCCCAAAATATATCGAGCTCGTTGGGGAATGATACATTGCTAATGTATCCATAATTTTTGATGTTCCATGCTTGGTTTTATTTACTTCTTATGTTTTGTCCACACTTTGGAGTAATTTTCATATGATTTCTTGGACTAACCTATTAACAAGAGCCACAGTGCGGTACTGTTTCTGCTGTTTTTGGTTCCAGGAAAGTCAGAAAATCAATATTCTCGGAATTGGACCGGACAAAAGCCAAAGTCGATATTTTACCGGAAGACTCACGGAGCCAGAAGATGAGACAGAGAGGGGCCACATGGTGGCCACACCATATGGTGGCACGGGCTAGCTCTGGCCGTGCCACCAGGTGGTGTGGGCCCCTTGGCCACCCACCGACCTTGCCTCTTCGCCTATAAGATGCCTCCCGATGCGAAAACCCTAAATAATCCAGCCTCCAGCCACGAAAAGTTCCACAGCGCCGCTGCCACCGAAGGGGAGATTTGGGGGATAGAAAGTCTCTGTTCCGGCACCCTGCCGGGATGGGGAAGTGCCCCCGGAGCCATCTCCATCGATCTCCACCGCCATATCCATCACCATTGCTGATTCCCATGATGAGGAGGGAGTAGGTATCTCTCGAGGCTAAGGATTCTACCGGTAGCTATGTGTTCATCTCTCTCTCTATGCATGATCTCATTGAGATCATGAGATTGTAATCTATAGATCTACCTTGCTACTCAAGTGCTTTAATAGATCTCTGCTCTCCCCATGTGTGTGAAGTTGATAGTGTGAACACCATGGTGGCACTTAGGCTAGAGATTACAAATACTTGTTATGAGTTATATTTGGAGTTGGATGTCTTTATGAAATTGTGGTGTTTGTTTGAACCATCTAGTGCTCAAGGTGACAGTGTGGGGTTATCTAGATGGGAAAGGCTTACTTTGAGGTGTGTTGTTATAGCCCTACCATGGATTAGAGTGTTCAACCGGAGAGTAGTTTAGAGTAGTATCATGAAGATAATATATTTATATGAGAGTGTTCACTAGTGAAAGTATGATCCCTAGGCCTTGTTTCTAAGCACTGAAACACCATTTGCTATTAGATCTATTACATATTCGCTTGCTTCCTTCTTTATTTCAGTTTGCCTTTAGTCTTTTCCCACGTCAACCACACGCCAGCAAGCTATTTTCTGGCACCATTACTACTTATAATTATCCATACCACTTATATTTCACTATCTCTTCACCAAACTAGTGCACCTATACACCTGACAAGTGTATTGGGTGTGTTGGGGACACAAGAGACTTCTTGTATCTTGATTGCAGGGTTGCTTGATAGGGGATACCTTTGACCACTTCCTCCCTGAGTTCGATAAACCTTGGGTGATCCACTTAAGGGAAAACTTGCTGTTGTTCTACAAACCTCTGCACTTGGAGGCCCAACAACTGTCTACAAGAATAGAAGTGCATAGATATCAAGCTATTTTCTAGCGCCGTTGCCGGGGAGGTAAGGTAAAAGGTACTCACATCCTCCGATGTGAGTGCTCGAAGTTATTTCCTTTAGATTCTGCAATTTTTGTCTTTTTGTTTCTTGTTTTTATTTTCACTAGTTAGGCTTAATGGAAAACAACAACAAAAATTAGAGAGCTTTATAGTATTTATCTTGAGTTAGGACATGAAGTGTTTGAAGAGAAAATTAAAAAACCTATGGAACTTTATTTGAATGCTAATAGCAATGTTGTTAGTATGAATTCTTTGGACACCATTATTGGTAATGCTATGGAAAAGTCTAAGCTTGGGGAAGCTAGTTTTTATGAAAATGATCTTTTCAGTTCCCCAGCTTTGGAAGATAGCTATTCTATTTCTTATGATGATACAAAGCCTCCAATATATGATGATTACAATGATGCATATGAAATTTTCAGTCCACCTACTATTGAGGAGAAAATTAATTACAATATGCCTCCTATATTTGATGATTATGGTGATGAGAATAATAACAATAGCTGTTTTGTTGAATTTGCTCCCACTACAATTAATAAGAATGACTATGTTTATGTGGAGAGTATTAATTCTTTTATGCATGTGGCTCATGATAAGAATGTTTTATATGATAGTTATATTGTTAATTTTATTCATGACTCTACTGAAAGTTATTATGAGAGAGGGAAACATAGTTTTATGTGTCTCAACAATATTAAGTTTCCCCTCTTTATGTTGAAATTTTTAAAGTTGCACTTGTTTTGCTTTCCTATGATTGTTGCTTTGTGCTTTCATGACTTGTTTCTTTACAAGATTCCTATGCGTAGGAAGTGGGTTAGACTTAAATGTGCTTTGAATTTGCTTCTTGATGCTCTCTTTTACTTCAATTTATAATTCTTATGTGAGCATCTTCTCAAACTATCATGCCTAACTTAAAGGCGTTAAAGAAAAGTACTTATTGTGAGATAACCCAAAAGTTTTAATTGAGTCTTGGAAGTTATTGCTTCAGTAATAACCTCTCCTTATCCTTTTTATTTGCTTTTTGTGCCAAGAGTAACCTCTAATGAGAGAGAAGTAATGATTGGGAAAGTTGCTGTCCCGAAACAAATTTCTGTGCTTCACCGTAAAAATTCATGTAAAATCTCTGTACGTCGTTTTGAGGCGTGAATTTTTGTGCTTATTTCCCAGGTTGTTATCTAACTTTCGTTAGTTCAACACGTTTTGATTTGAGCAACATACGTTCTTCAAAAAAATGGTTTTTACCTGCTGGTATGTTTTGACAGATTTCTGCCATTATTTGCATTTGCTTCTTGTTGGTTCCTTTTTGAGTTCTTTTGGGGAATTGAGATTTTTGAGGGAAGTACTACAGTAGCTTGTGTTTTAATGGAAGTTTTATTGGTGTTGAAACTGAACCTAAAGACTTATTATCTTGAGTGCACTAATGTTGCTAATAAAGATTGTGTGAAGTTTTGTATGAAGCAAAAAAATTTCAGGTGTATGGAGAGAATGATGTAATGAGATCAAGAATGGACTAAAGCTCAAGCTTGGGGATGCCAAACCATGCCACCCCAAGAAATATTCAAGAGGTACAAGCATCAAAGCTTGGGGATGCCCAAGGCATCCCCTTCTTCATCAATAAAAACCCCAGGTTTCTTCCAAACACTTCATTTTTATTGTTTCATGCACAGTTGTGTTGTTCTTGGAGTGTCTTCTTTTTCGTTTTTGTTTTTGGTTTTCGTTTGCTTGGTTTTCTTAGTTTGCTGAATAAATTGGTTGGACCCCCTCTCTCATGCATTGGTTTTCAAATAGTTTGGTTTGGATTGGAAAAGAGTAGGAAAAGTTCATGCTTAAGTGGTAAAGAGAGCTCGTTTTTGACTGTGGCCTATGCTTTGTCATGCCATGCTTGATATTGTTTTGGCTTTATGCTTAGTGATCTTTGCTGTAGAATGACATGTTGTAAACAATTGAGATTGCTTAATGTGCCTTGGAAGAATCATGCGTCGTTTTAGCATATTAAAGCATAGTATTGTGCTATTCTCCTTTGATGCTTTATTTGGGTTGACTTGGCACATGCGCACACCATGTTATGACTATCTCAAGTCACCATAAGACTTTATGATCCTTTAGTTTTCAACTTGTGGTATCACTTTATGCTTTGATCAATAATGTTTTGTCGCTCTGCATGATTATGGCCATTATTGCTCTCTTAGTTTGCCGCTCCCAGTCTTTGGCTAGCCTCCACAACCAAGTATGAGTTCCACTCATGCATCCAACTCCTTAAACCAAGTTATTCCAAAGAGTCTACCATACCTACCTATTATCATATGCTATTCCAAGTATATTCATGTTTTTGTTTACCTTCCAAATTAAACTTGTTATGAGAAAACTAGTGATTAAAGCTCTCACGAACTTTATGGCACACTTTACTTTTCTTGCCCTTAATAAACTTGAACCATTGTGTCATCTATGTTGTATATGCTTGCACTTATTTCTTGGGGATTAGCAGAACCATGCTGTCATGGGGAACGCTTTCAACATTGCACGGGTACTTTGTACCTAGTTGATATCATGCTCTTTTGTCTATAGATGTCGTCGGTGTGAAATGAAAGGGGAGCTTGTAAGTCCATGGAGTTATGTATGTGTGTTAGATAAATGCCTGGGCCGCTGGTATAATCCATGCTGACATGGTGGAAACCTGCAACGTAACCATAATGAGTTGTCTATGAAGCATTCTTCTTATAAAAAAAGAGTCAGATATTGAGAAAAAAGAGAAAAAGAAAAAAAGAGATTATGAAAAGAGGAAAGAGAGAAAAACATAGCATATTCGCATGGTAAATAAGAAGATTGCTGAGATGCTTGTTGTCTGCTTGCCTTGTCATTTTGATATGCGGATTCTTCCGTATCATCGGGCAAGGGGTACCCCATTGGCGGTTCTCTATGATACACATGTACTTACGATGACAATAACTTACCGGTGACTCAACTTGAGTAGCATGAGGAGCGACCCTCGTATTCAAGGGACATGAGATTTCCAACTTATACTTCATCAAGCATATACTCCATAGTTTGTTCACTTTAACCTTAATCACTTCAAGATTCTTATGATAGGGGCAATGAGAGATGAAAGCTAAAAAGTACCATAATTTTTGGAAGCTCTTTATGAGACTTGAATCCCTACTTCCTTCTATGAAGGCCCTTCTTTTACTTTTATGTTGAGTCTCCACCTTCTATCTTTATGCACCTACTTTGAGAGCATAGTGGCCATTCTTAGTTCTATGTGCATTGTCCCAAGACTTGTTGATTGATGCATAGCTTTGATATTGCTTGTTTTAAACTATTTGTATATAGTCACCCTTATGAACTTTGAAGGTGTCCTATGCATTTATGTTTGCTACTCTATGAGGGACTAGCTGAATGCCACTATGCTATGTTTTCTTTATGTAAAACAAACAAACGTCTTGCAAAGCATTGTTATTCATGAATCTTTTGTTTGTGCCTTTTCATGTTGCAACATAGTTTCTTTGTCTTATTGCTAGAACTTTGTCTTTCATGTTATGATTGAAGTACTATGATCCACTTAAGGGAAAACTTGCTGCTGTTCTACAAACCTCTGCACTTGGAGGCCCAACAACTATCTACAAGAATAGAATTGCGTAGACATCAGGGAACCCCAAGAGGAAGGTATGATGAGCACAGTAGCAAGTTTTCCCTCAGTACGAAACCAAGGTTATCAATCCAGTAGGAGAAAGGAAACACCCCAAAGGTGTTGCTAGCCAAACATTGGCAGGGCGCACTACCGGTGCCAGCAACAACGTGGAGACCTACATAACACAACCATAGAACTCTGTCCTCAACTTGCAATGAGGTTGTCAATCTCACCGGTTTTGCTGAAAACAAAGGATTAAACGTATCGAATGGAAGGAAGTACTAGTTTGCAGAAAGTAAACACAAAGCAGTAAACAGTTTGATTGTAGGTTGGTTGTAAAAGAAAGGACCGGGGTCCATAGTTTACTAGTGGTGATTCTCCTTAAGATAGATGACATGTTGGGTGAACAAATTACATCGGGGCAATTGAGAGACACCGAGAAAGCATACATGCATATACTAATCATCTTGAATCCTATGAGATTTGATTGGACATTACAACATTATACATAGACCGTAATCCAACTGCATCTATGACTAATAATCCACCTTCAGGTTATCATCTGAACCACCTCCAGTATTAAGTTGCAAGCAACAGATAATTGCATTAAGCATTGCGTGTAAAGTAAACAATACGATTGTTCTATGAACAAAGGATTACTGTTTTCTCCCTAGGAGCAACATCACATCTAGTACCTTAGAGATTTATGTCACTTCCCTAGATTACTAGAGGCATGAATCCACTATCGAGCATACATACTCCCTCTTGGAGTTGCTAGCATCTATTTGGCCTAGATATCTACTAACAACGGAGAGCATGCAAGATTAAAAATAACAAAGACATGATAGAATCAATAATCAATCTGAAATAGCATCTCAATATCCATCGGATCCCTGCAAACACAACATGTAGGATTACAAATAGATGATCTTGATCATGAATGGAGCTCACAAGATCTAATCATGGTAGCACAAAGGAGAAGAACCAACCATCTAGGTACTACATGGACCTATAGTCTAGGGATGAACTACTCACGCATCACACCAGAGGCTTGCATGGTGATGAAGAAGGCCTCTATGGTGAATTCTCCCCTCCGGCAGGGTGCCAGGGAGAGGTTCAGATCCCTCCCGATCTAGGGATGGAGATGACAGCGGGTACAGACTCTTTCGTGGATTTTTGATCGGGTACTTAGGGTTTCCATATCAGAGGCAATATATAGGCGGAAGGAGAGGCCGAGGGGGTGCCTGGGGTGGCCAGACCACCCCCTGGCGCGAGCCAGGCCTGGCCGCACGGCCAGGTGGTGTGGCCGGGCCCCAGCCCCTCTCCGTCTCGTATTCTGGCTCTAGGTGTCCCCCGGTAAAATAATGACTTTGGCTTTTGTCCCGTCCATTTCCCAGAATATTCATTTTCTGACTTTCCTGGAACCAAAAACAGCAGAAAACAGGCAGCTGGCACTGTGGCTCTTGGTAATAGGTCAGTCCAAGAAATCATATGAAAAGTACTCCAAAGTGTGGACAAAACACAAGAAAGTAGATAAAATAAAGCATGGAACATCAAAAATTATAGATACATTTGCAATGTATCAACTACTACTCTTCGACCGCACCTTTGACTCATGTGACTTGAGAATAGAGCGGTCATAGTTTGATGACAGCCTTGACTCGTGTTGATGAAAGGTCTTCAGCATTTTTTGCACTTTGGATTTTTCTTCTTCGGTGTTGGGGAACTCTGGCTCTTTCGGCCGCTTTAGGTTTTCAAACCAATGTTTCGTTTGGGCCTTTGTGATGACCTCATTCTCCTAGAGTATAGTCGTAAGGTCTCATGGGAGGAACCTTTGGTACTTTTGGGAGGGGCTCCAGTCGATGTTTCAGTGATCAGTTACCACTCCCCAGAGTAGCGGTGGTACTCTTCCGCTTTCGCCCTAAGCCTTAGTGGGAGACGGTTGTGCTGGAGACGGGTGAGGCAGCAGAGGCAGTGCCTTATGAGGCGGCGGCAAAGACTACTGATGCGCTTGAGACGAGTGAGGCTGCGACGAAGATGGAGTGCTCTGAGGAGTCGATGTCCTTGGCGCCCGATTTGGAAGTATGATGTTTTCCTTTCGCCATAGAATGGTGACGTTTTTTCCTTCTCCCAGTTCGGTCACATCCCCTTCACCTGCAAGGTAGTCAAGCTTCAGCTACGCAAATTCGTTCACAACTTCATCTACCCCGATAATAGCGTAGCCCTGTGGAACCGGACAACAATGGTAAGTTGGTTTAGGTCCAATTGGTAAGGCATAGCCGACCTCCACCTTCATGGTTATGTTCACAACTTTCACATGTAGCTCACAATGTGTCATATCTGTGATATCATCCACTAGGTAGCGAAGAGGATCCATCGCTGGTGCATCATCAACATCATCACCCGAGAGCTTTGTGGAAGCCATGCTGATTTTCTGATTAGTAGATGGGCCGGTAGCATCGAATGCAGCTTCTACCATGTGCCGCTGAGATGGGATGATAGTACCTTGCTGGATAAGTGTGTCAATTTGGTCCTGCTACCGCTTTAATTGTTCTTCTATATTATGCATCCGCTCTGCCTGCTTCCTTGCTTCAATTTCCTCCTTTTCCTTTCTCCTCTAATGGCTTCTATCGGGATATTTCTTCCTGTCGAAGGGAAACCCAATTTTCCATGGTTTGAAGCATTCTATGCCTCGTGTTCGTCCCTCGTGTTCAGGGTTCCCAAGGGTGAGTGCGAGATCGTCATTCTCTCTATCGGGAATGAACCTCCCCTCTTCAACAACCTTTACTGCATTTCTAATGTCTTCGATGGGTATGGGGGTTTATTTATGTCTTTTGTTATATATGCACTTCCCTTCTGAGTCCAACGTCCCCCCATGCCTGTAAAACCAATTCCTTACCCGTTCGATCCAATTGTATGGCTCTGGAGTGATCCCTTTAGCAAGTAGGTCGGCCTCAAGTTTCTCCCACTTAGGCATGCTAGCCTTGTAGCCACCTTGCCCCATAGTATGGTGATACTGCTTTTTAGCAGCATTTTTTCTTATTCGTTTCAGACATTTTCAGAGCTAGCTCCGATTTCTTGTATGCCACAAATTTAGCCCAGTAGTCTTCTATCTTCTCATATGCTCCAGTGAAATCTGGAGTCTTATCTTCCACGAGAAAGTCAAGGTGCAATCTTTTCTTCTAGTTGGTGAATTGTTGGGCCATCTTCTTAAGATCCCACTCCTTGAGTTTTTGCTCTATGATATTCTTTAGATCCTCCTCATTTGGATCCATCTCTGTCGTCAGTAGGGTGAAATTAACCATGAGATTATTCCAAAGTGCATCTTTGGCTTTTTCGCCAACATATTGGACTCCTGGCTCCTTTGGCCTATTCCATTCTCGAACGGTGATTGGGATGTAGTCCCTAACAATAACTCCGCATTGCCTTACAAATTTATTTGCAACATCAGTGGGAGCCTTCGGTTCGCCGTCTTCAGTGACTTGTTCGATCCTATACCTTTCATGGTCTCCCAACTTTTTGGCTGGGCCTCGTTTCTTCCTTGTAGAAGATTTGCTCGATCCGGAGGGCTAAAATAATAAGGAGCATTAATATATATATATAGACAACCGAGGCTTAATTAATTAATATATATATGCACCTCGCCGGATTTTGTAACATTTAGTGTTCCACCGGAGCCGTCGGCTTCTCCCTCACTGGAGCGGTCGGCTTCTCCCTCACTGAAGCCATCTCTTCGGTCGAGCTCCGGATCTCCCTCACCGGAGTTGTTAAGATACAACGAGGTGACATCGAAATCTCCTCCCTTGTGGATCATATCATCGAGCAATTTTTCCTCTTCTTCGTCTCTGCCATGTGGTTCCATAGTTTCTGCAAATTAAGAACTGCAAGTTATTGTAATGTTGTAAACACACAACAAAACACTAATAAATTAAGGACAATTCACCAAACTTTTATTGCGCATGGCTATTGTCAGCGAGGGCGTTAAACCTTTTTAGACCGGGGTTAGGTCTAACCACGGCCACTGGCCAGTGGGGCCTAGGGACATGTCACCTTGTGTGGCTTCTAATAAGATGGTTTTGTGTAAGCTCATGTAGTTCACTCCATATATAGTATTTGATCAAAGTAAAGGTGAAAGTGCATGTGTGCCCCCATCTGTGGTTTTGGTAATTAATGACAATCTTTATGGACTTATGTTTGCATTGAGTTTTTACTTGTAGGATTTGTCCATAGACAATGCTTGAACCATATGTTGGCTTCAAGGTTGGGAGAAGAAGAAAGTAGAGAAGATCAAGTATTGACCAAGGTTTCAATGAGTGATCCGATGATTGGTCAAGTGAGATTTGGGCCTATAGCAAGTGTGTCTTGAAGAATAAAGTTGGAGTGTATCTCTTATGTACCTTCAAGGCACCAACATAATGAAGAGAGAAGAAATGATGTGCAAGCTCAATATGAGCCATCTCGAAGAGATCATTTGCTTGAAGCTTGCCATCCTATGGTGATCATGGATATGGGAAGATGATATGTCCAAAAGAGAAGTTCTACCATAGTGGAGTATGGGGGAGCAATTTGCAAGTCTTCACCAAGCTAGCACAATCAAGAAAGGTGTTCCATCTTGAGGTAGAGAAGATCATCATCATCAAGCTCAAGTGGAATATGCGCAAGGCAAAGGTATGTTCTAGATAGGGTTTCCATCCTACCGGTCTTGTGGTGTTAGGTGGAGAAACCGGTTTATAGGATAGATAACCGTTCTATCAAGAGGGGCTCTCGAGTGAGTATCTTGATCATATCCTTCGACGAGAGCTCAAACCTTTGCATACTTAGCATCATCTTTCTTGTTGTTATTTGGATATTATCCATGTGAGGTTCTAGAGCTTGTGGTAATATTCATAACAAGCTCTAGTTCATCAAAAACGGATTTCCCTTTATACCTTATTGCGTTTTTGATCGTGGAGGTTTTTCCAATTTCTCACCAAGAGAGGTATGTCACATTATAATACATGAAATGTTCTCTCTTGGTGGCATCTAACATTATAATACATGAAATGTTCTCTCTTTGTTGTGTTTCTCTTGTCGTCCCTTTCCAACAAAATTGGTTTTGGGGTAATCAGAGTCTGGATGCAAAAGTTATGATCATTACAGTTGACATGGGTATACCCTATAGGTACTTGAGCTTGGTATATACGGCCTGAATACGTAGAGGCCCACGGTCTCGCCAAGGCCCAAATGAGGGACTCGAGTAACCTATGGACTCTCGATTGCTTGAAGAACAAGAAGAAGCTAAAGATAGAAAGTTCAAATGGGAAAACCCTAACTTGTAACCGACTCGACCTGCTACCCGAGACCTAGCCTATCTATATAAAGGCTAGGAGGGGGCAGCGAGGAGGACACACGCAACCCTAGTTTCCACAACCCTTGCCAGATTGCATCTGCACACCATTGTAATCCTCGATTCCTTCAATAATTCCACGAGCAGACAAGCAAGAGTAGGGACCTCTGCGAGGCCTGAACCTGGGTAAATCTTCGAGTCCCCTGTGTGCTTGTTTGCTAGTCGATAGATGTCTCCAGCGCTCCCTCCTTCTCCAAAACCCAAGTCCATAACAATGGGCATTGATGAGTTAAACCCTCATCAATTGGCGCCGTCTGTGGGAATTGAGAGTGCTGATGTTGCGACTTCTTTGGCCCCATCAACCGCGATCTACAACTCTGCAACAGCGGAGATCCGCCAGCTCTTCGGCGTGTTCGACTTCACCGTCCACACGGCAGCCACTCGCCCGGCTTTCGAGTCTGTGGGCGACGGAATCAGCCTAGCGATCGGGAGCTTCCGCTTCCAAGTTGGTCAGATGGGCACGCTTCGCATGCCTGACCAGCCGACGGTACCATCGATTGATCCTGCATCGTGGTTCCCTCCACCGATCGGCACCCTCATTGAGCTCAACGCCCCGACAACAGTCGAGAATACGGTCAGTGACAGCAGTCGCGACTCTGATCTAAGCGATCTGGCAACTGAAGATGGAGCCTACGGCTCCGGATCTGAGAGTTGTGGGAGCAGCAGCTTCCCCAACCACTTCATGTGCGCCGTCATCAACGCATGCGACACCTCCGCCAATCGCGACAACATGGGCAACGACAGCCACGGAGCTGACCCGCCAAACGGTGGCATACCCAACAGCGGACCACCTCCAAATGGCGGACCATCACCGAACAGCGCCCCTGTCAACAACGGGGGAGCAGTCGAGCCTCCAACCATAATAAACGAGAAGACTGGCGAATGCGTCGTGATCAGGCTCAATGAACTCGAATGGGCTCACTGCCGCGAGTCCCTACGGGGTAACCCTCTACCCTTTGGCTCCCCACAAGAGCTGCTAATGGGCTATCATTGGCTCCTGAAGGAAGAATTCAAGCGTCAAGTGCAAACAATCGCGCAACTCGAGGCGCGCAAAAAGGCGGCAGATGAGTCGAGTCTTCGACGTGCTGGGCTCTCCTCCCACGGAGGATCCTCCTCAAAGGGCAACGAGTACATCGCAAACAAGAGGCGATCTCGGATGGCCCATCTCACCGAGCAAGAATGCATAGAAGCTACAAAGGTCCTCGACTTCAGCTCTATGACAGTCGAAACGCGGGGCAACGTGGTCCCGAAAACGCCGCAAGCTGCAGTGACGACAGCCACCATGTACCTCCTAAACAACCAGCCACCAGCTGGAGATCCCCGAGCCACCATGCACCGATCTACGATCGCGGGCTTGGGACTAGTCGAGGCCGCCCTCGATAAAGAGCCAGCACCAGAGCCGAAGAAAGGCAAGGCTCTGGCAAAACGCTATTCCTCGCCCTCATCTAGCGACGACAGTCACGATCTGTCTCGATGTTGCTGCTCACGGCGACACGACCATGACTATGATGCGCGTGATGACCTCACGCAGCGCAAGATCGACAAATCAAGGGCGCGACGTGCTCGATTGACTGACTCAGAAGACGAAGATGTGGAGCTCTGTGGCGCCAGATGCTTTAGCAGGGCCATCAGGCAAAAGCGAATGCCCAAGGGGTTTAAACTCCCGTTGGAGAACCCAAAGTTTGACGGCCTACAAGACCCGAAGATCTGGTTGGAGGACCACATCTCCTCCGTCAGGCTTCACGGCGGAAGTCGAAGCACGACCATGCAATGCCTACAACTATAGCTGCAAGACGCTGCCTGAGCATGGCTCAAGAACATCCCACGCGTGTCCATTCGTAGTTGGGAAGAGCTGGTTTACAGCTTCGTGTGCAACTTCAAGGGCACATACAAACGGCCCGCATCAATCGAAGAGATGAGATGCTGCCAGCAAAGATCGGGCGAGTCACTATGCTCTTACATCCAGAGGTGGTCCATCATCAAGAAATCCATAGAGAACATCTCGGAAGATCGTGCGATTGACGCATTCAATGGTGGAGTGCGTCGCATAGAGCTCAGGCAGGAGCTGGGCCGCTCAAAGCCCAAAACCATTGACCACCTGATGGAAATCGCGAATCGCTGGGCAGATGGAGAAGATTCGGTGAAAAATCGCGCTCACTCCGACGACGAGGCAGAGCTCGAGCGTAGATGCGACCGCCGAGGCAAACGCCGCATGCGCATCTATAATGACCGAGACAACGTCAACATGGTCGCAGCCGGCTACGCCGACAGACGCGACGACAACCACAACAACGGCTACCGCAGCGGTGGATACCGCGACTCCAGAAAAACCACGCAAGTGTGGCAGCGCCGCAATCGTGATGAGGCACCCGCAACATCCATCGAAGACAAACTGTCCGGGCCATGCACTGCGCACTTCTACATCGACAAGCATGACGGAAAGAAGAAGTCCAGCCACCTCCTCAAGGACTGCCGCGAGTTCCTCAAACTACATGAGGGATTGGTTCGGATGAATCGCAACGCAGTCGAAAGGGGCTACGGAGCCGCTCCAGGCACCATGGCACATGGCGCTCCGCCACCACCACCTGGACTACCCCCAAATGCAGCTGCGCCGGACCAGCACCAGGGAGGCGAACCATACCCACGGGCCATGGGTACCATGATGATCCAAAAAGGACGCCCCTCGAATAGGGTGCAGAAGGACATCACTCGCCAAGTCAACTTGGCCACAAACTCGCCACCATCTACCACTGAGTACCTCAGCGGAAGCAAGTCCTGCATCACCTTCGACAAGCGCGATCATCCGCCTCAAGTACCTCGTCCAGGCCATTGTCCCCTTGTACTCGAGGCGCAAATAGGAGTTTTCGACATGAGCCGCGTTTTCATGGACGGTGGAAGCGACATCAACCTTATATTCGCGAGTACCTTGCGAGCAATGAGGATCCCTCTAACTTGCTTAGAAGCCTCGGACACAACATTCCACGGCATCGTCCCAGGCAAAGGCATGTATCCCCTTGGCAAAATCAACCTCGATGTCATCTTTGGCACGCCGAAAAACTTTCGGCGTGAGCGCATCGACTTTGAGGTTGTCGACTGGCCCTCACAGTACCACTGCATCCTCAGACGTGTCGTGTTCGCCAGGTTCATGGCGGTGCCACACTACGCCTACCTGCAGATGAAAATGCCAGGTCCTAATGGCGTCATCACAATCAATAGGAGCTTCGAGAGATCCGACAGTTGCGACAGGGAATTCAACAGAATTTCCCAGTCCTTTGGCATGCAGGAAGAACTTGCGAGACTAAAGGAGTCGACAGACAATAGTCTGCCTCCCCTGAGCCGGCCAAGTTCGCCTGATCTATCTTTCGACTCATCGGTGCACACAAAGAAAGTTCAGGTCCACCCATCGGATCCCGCCAAGACGGCCCTCATCGCCAACAACTTGAGTCCCGCATAGGAACTCGCGCTCTTCGAAGTCCTCCGTGAGCACTGGGAAATTTTCGCCTGGTGTCCAGCGGACATGCCAGGAGTTCCCAGGGAATTCGCCAAGCACGCACTCAACGTCAACCTAGACTCAAGGCCAGTCAAGCAAACAATCCGGCAATTATCTGAGCCAAGAGCAAAGGCAGTCGGAATGGAGATCAGCAGACTCCTCGATGCCAAATTCATACGCGAGATCAAGGAAAGCACTTGGCTCGCCAACACGGTGCTAGTACCAAAAAAGGACACGGATATCCTGTGGATGTGCGTGCACTTCACCTCTTTGAATAAGCACTGCCCAAAGGACCACTTCCCGTTACCACGAATCGACCAGATCATCGACTCCACCGCGGGATGCGAGCGCCTCTGCTTCCTCGACGCCTACTCAAGCTATAATCAGATTTGAATGAAGGAGGAAGATCAAGAAAAACAGCGCATAACGCCTTTGGTGTTCTCACATAACACAATGCCCTTTGGGCTAAAGAACGCAGGAGCCACCTACCAGCGGTGCATGCAGGCTTGCCTCAAGAACCAACTCAGTCGCAACATTCAAGTCTATGTCGACGACATAGTAATCAAAACCAAAGAGGAAGCCTCATTAATTGACGATTTGCGTGAAACCTTTGCCAACCTCGATCGCTACCGGATCAAGCTCAATCCGGAAAAGTGCGCCTTTGGCGTACCATCTGGGAAACTACTCGGGTATCTTATCTCTGTGAGAGGGATCGAGGCAAACCCGAAGAAAATAAAAGCCATACTGGCCATGGAGAAGTCGAAAAACATAAGGGGCGTCCATCAGCTGGCTAGGTGAATCGTGGCCCTTAGTCGATTTATCAGTCGGATGGGTGAAAAGGCACTTCCCTTCTACCAACTCCTCTGCAAAGCCGACAAGTTCGAGTGGACCAATGAGGCGCAGGAAGTATTCGAAGACCTCAAGCTCCTGCTATCCACTTTGCCAGTACTGGCGACCCCACGAGAAAGGGAACCGTTGTTGCTATACATCTCCGCCACCAACCAGGTGGTCAGCACAATGCTCGTAGTCGAACGAGCCGAGGAAAACAAGGTCCACGGGGTACAGCGCCCAGTCTACTACCTCAGCAAGGTACTTACGCCAACAAAACAGCGGTACCCGCACTACCAGAAACTGGCGTATGGCGTCTTCATGACGGCCCGGCGATTGTGCCACTACTTCCAAGAACACCCAATCGTGGTAGTCAACGACGCCCCGCTTGGGCATATCCTCAAACTGTCTCCACGAGACATCACATATGAAAAATGCGACGCAATTAAGTCACAAGTTCTCCCTGACTTCTTCGTGCACTGGATGGAGAACCAGCTCCCCGAAAAACCAGATATGTCCTACCTCTGGACAATGCACTTCGACGGATCCAAGCGGAAGGACGGAGCTGGTGCAGGTGTCATACTGACATCACCCCAGGGGGACAAGCTGAAATATATCCTGCGAATGCAGTTCACCGCCTCCAACAACAAAGCTGAATACGAGGCCATGCTACACGGGATGAGGATGACAAAATCCTGCGGCGCCAAAAGGCTCATAATATACGCAGACTCCAAGCTGGTCGTCAACCAGACAATGCACGAGTGCGATGCACTGAACGACAACATGATCGCCTACCGCGACCTCTACGACACACTCGAAGGGGATTTTGACGGCTGCGAGCTGCGGCACATAGGTCACGAAAGCAATGAAGAGGCGGACGTACTCGCCAACATAGGCTCTACTTGCGCCCCCATACCACCTGGGGTATTTCTCGAGCGCATCTGCGAATGCTCCATCAAGCCAAAGGCCGCAGAGAAGAAAACAAGCGCAGCAACGGACTCGGGGGCTACGCCGCCCAATGAGCCAATGGCACTCGACGACTTGGAACTAGACACATGACTCGAAGGACCAATGCGCGTCATGATGATCGAGCAATCCTGGACTCAACCGTACATCACGTACCTTCTCAGCAAGAGGCTACCGGATGATCCGACTGATGCACGGCACATCGCACGACGATCCAAGGCATTCGCTGTTATCAACGGCGAACTATACAAGCGCATCATCATAGGAGTACTCCAATGATGCGTCTCCACGGCCGATGGAAGAGCTATTCTCCTCGATATCCATGAGGGGACCTGCGGGCACCACGCCAGCCAGCTACGTTACAAAGCTCCACGAAGCTAGATTCTACTGGCCTACGGCCATGCGTGACGCCAAGGACATCGTCCAAAAATGCAATGCTTGCCAGCGATTCGTGGACAAGCCGCACACACCTGGCGCAGAGCTCTGGCCAATCCCATTGGTCTAGCCCTTTGTGCAATGGGGACTCGACATGGTCGGCAAACTCCCAAGGTCCTCACAAGGAGGCTACGTCTACCTCCTGGTCGCAGTCAACAAATTCACCAAGTGGATAGAGGCAATGCCAGTGACCAATCAATCAGGGCACAACGCAGTCAAGTTCTTTGAGTCCATCGTGTACCGCTTCGTAGTGCCACACAACATCATCATAGACAATGGGACGACTTCACATCCAAGGAGTTCCAAGAATTTTGCGAGAATCTGAGAATCAACGTCAGCTATTCCTCGGTGGCACATCCACAGACCAACGGTTAGGTCGAAAAATCTAACGGGCTCGTCTACGGCGGCATTAAGAAGCGACTCCTCCGGCCACTCGAACAAGCCGCGGGTTGCTGGCCAGACGAACTACAATCAGTACTCTGGAGCGTACGCACAACTCCAAACAGTGCTACGGGGTACACCCCGTTCTTCATGGTGCACGGGGCTGAAGCGGTGCTACCCGCCGAGGTATGATACAAAGCACCGCTATGGTCGCCATAAGGAGCAGGAGTCAACTCTGGCACTCGAAGACTCCGTCGACCTCCTTGACGAGGCAAGGGAAATCTCCGCGGAAAGATCAACGATCTACCAGCAGAACCTGCACAACTACCACAGTAGGAGGCTACGCCCCCGATCCTTCGTCGAAGGCGACCTGGTCCTGCGACTGAAGAAGCAAGGGCATCTCAAACTCGAGTCCCCCTGGGAGGGACCATACGTGATTACAGAAGTAATCCCAGGTGGCGCCTATCGCCTTCAATATTTAGAGACAGGAGTCGCATACTCCAACCCTTGGAACGTCGCGCAGCAGCGACGCTTCTACCCTTAGTCGCCCTTTTTCTTTTATATTGCAAATAAGGCTACTCAGCCAAGGCTACTTAGCCACACATTGTACTTCGTACTATCCCGCGAATAAATAAAGCTAAGTGCCCCAAATACTCTGTGTTTTCCTTTATTTTTCGCAATTATCCACTCGGGGGCTGCGCCACCCTGTACACATCTATTCTACGAACTAAAACGCGATATCCTGAGTAGCTGGCACACCAATCGAAACCCTTGACAAACATCAACCTAGTTGTAACGCACCTGACAGGTTGACAAGGGACTGAGATAAGTGCATAGCCAGGCTAACGAAAAGGAGTCGCACAGTGCAACGCACTCACAAAACAAACACGCTAACAAGCTCTTTTATACATCATCGAAAATCAGTTATATACAACATATATACGAACTTTACAACATTGGTACAATTTTGTGCAGGATACAAACTAAACTACTATTGTAGCAAGAGAACATTGGTTTGCTCCTCGAAGAAGTCGACGATCTCCTCTGCTGGGCGATCCACTGCCTGGTAGTGCGACACCATGTTCCAGGTAGAACCCGCTGGCAGCGCAGGTGGCCCAGCCGCAATTGCTGCAACGTCTACATCAGGCCTATGCGGTCGCACCAGCGACAGAGCTGCCTTGGCACCAGCCACCAACTGTTGCCGTACACACTCGCGGACTGCACTCAAGTCGTGGAATTTAGCGAGAAGGGCCAGTAGGCTCAATGGAACGGCATCCAACGGGAACATAATCCGATAAATATTCTTCAAGCATGATTGCAACTTCTTCAAAAAATGAAGCACTCGCGACGCATGATCCTGCAAGGTCACTAACGCGATTGCACGATCATGATCTACCCAGAAGTACCCACTCGCCTGAAGTTGCTCTTGGGTCAGGTCATTCATGCGAATGGCAATTCGATCCTTCTCATCCTGCGGATGGCGCGCGCTGACAAGTATACAAAACAAAAGCGAAAGTATGAGGACAGCACACCATCGCGAGTAACTACAAGGAAAAGATAAGAGTAATAAAGCTAACATTTAAATTGGTCGCCTAGCTGCATCACCTCCCCCAACAGATATTGTTCTCGGGCGGTGGTCTTCTCTGCCTTCGATTTCCATACATCCGCATTACTGCGGGGTATGGGCAATTCACGCTCCAACTGGTTCACGCGATCACGGAGTCGCGAGAGCAGAGACAGCTCATCCACCCTTGAGCGCGGCGGTGTCAAAGTGTCATCAAGGGGCGACGAATCCTGAGGTTCCCTCAACGGTTCACTTGATGTGCCCTATCACAAATCAGGCAAGAAGCAATAAGAAGATTAAAGCGATGCACAGACAAAAGGTTCGAGTGCATTCAAGATTAAGCAAAAGTATCAGCAGACACACTTGCCAAAAGGCATGTTTTTCGACAGAAGACATAAACTATCTAACTATTACAAGACTACTGAGGAGCAACTAGTTTCTTTGACTTGGACTTTGGCTTTGGGGGCCTCATCGAGTCCGTGGAAGTATCAGATGCCATTGACTTTCCGCCGGCCCCTGACGCCGCAGCCTTAGCCGCCTTCTTGGCTCGTTGCAGCTCCTCAGAATACTTTGCCACTGTGTTGATCAGCTGTGGCCCATACTTTCCACAAGTAGTCACGAAAGGGGCAAAGAATACCTGCTGGCCGTCCGCGCTGACAGGCATTGCCCTTGAAACCGCTGCAGGATCAACTTCGACTCCATGGGCTTGCACCATTGCGAGTGACATTGACGCAACAGCCGCATGGAGCGAGTTCTTGAAGCTCGCAGGAACGCCTCCGGTAAGAGATTCCACCAGCTCATCCATATTTTTGATCAATTCAGCCTTGGGTGTCATCTCCTCCCGAAGACGGCTGAGCACGCCTTTAGCCTTGGCGAGCGTACCCTGCACGGCAGCGTTGTGGTCTTCGACTGCCGAGACAGCACCCGCCAATGCGTCATCACGGCGGAGCGCCTATGCGTCAAAGCTCAGACCGTTGGCATCTACACAAGAATCAAACATTGGCACAACGTCAGCAACAAATAGCAATATCGAAGGCAATCGAAAAAGAGGCAGTTGGTAAAATTGTAGACCAGCAAATACCTAAGAGAGCCTTGGCAATTGAAAAAAGCTGTTCTTCGAACAACTTCTCCCTAGCTACGATGGAGGCACGTAGATCCTCTTCGCAGTTTTGCGCCTCGTCACGTGCCGCGATTGCCTCATCGTGGCTCTTCACAGCCGCGGCGAGCGTCTTTTCCATGGTGGCGGTGTTGCGAAGAAGGGCATTATGTTCAGCTGCAGAACAAAACAAAAAGGATAGACTATCAGTCGACTACATAACAATGGTGCAGAAGAAGAAGAAGTAAAAGGCACTTACTTTCCACCACGCGATAGCGCGTATCCAGCATTGCATGCTGGCGACCCATCGCAAGCACCTGCTCCGCTAGGTGAGCGGCTTCCTTCACAAGGAGCTATCGAAAAAGGAAAACAACAAAGGATCAATAGATGACATAGATAAAATCGACCGCAACATTAGAAAAAATAGATACTACACTTACATGATCCTCCAATGACTTCGAAGTTGATTGATGAGCAGTCATTCGAGCAACCATCCGATGCTCCCCATCGTGTGGAGAGCTTGATGAGTTATGCCCGGAGTGGGCCGCTAATGGAGGAGAATGAGCACGCTCAACCTCTTTCTTGGCCCTGGAGGTCGCGACTCCAGATTCTTTCAAAAATTGGACGTCGCCAGAAGATGATGATGCCTGCTGACTGCAAGACCAAACCAACATCAAGAAAAGGCAACTCCAAAGAAGAACCAAAAAGGAAGACTCGAATACTTACCAATCAAACTTATCAAAGTCGAAGGTTTGATCCCCCGACTCTGACGACGATTCCTTCGGCAGCCGCATCTTCTTGCGAGAGGATGGAGCCATGGCACTCATAGGAACGACAGGGATTGGCGACTCCGCACCAACACCTGCACCTTCCAGAGTCGAAGGGTACGATGCATCCGAATCTTTGCTGCACGAACTCTTGCACATATCCGGACTACTCGACTCGGAGGCTTCCTCCTCCACATCAGATGGGACGGTCGACTCCGACTCGTCCTCTTCCAAGGCTTCATGAGGAATAACCCCCTCGGGAAGAGGGGGCATACAGGGCGACACCGCCCAATCCTGCATACAGAAAACAAATTTAACACAAAGTCAAGAAACAGCAAAGAAGCAATCGACAAACAAAGTTACTACATAGCACAACCGTACCTCAGGAGGAGGGTTAGAAGCATCGAACGGAGGAACGACTGGTTCACTGGGGAGAACATCCTTGACGGTGTACTTGGTGACCAGTCGAACCCTTTTATCTACCTCACTCGCGGACATGCCATCGGCAGACACGCGAGTGACATTGTCTGTGCCAGCCCACTAGAACATGGGGTGGACTCTGGCCTGCAGGGGCTGGACGCGACGGTGCAGCCACGTGCGAATGAGGGCACAACCTCCCTCCTCTTTGCCCATGCTACTTTCGAGGTCACAGACGCGCTCGTATAGCACATCTGTCTCTGCGGACTCGCTAGGCATAATTACGTTCTTCCAGGAACGCCTCCTCTTGCACGGCGTCGCGGGGTCGAAGGGCTCGAGTCCGTAGTGGTCTCCGTCGGCCTTCTGGTCGCGGATGTAGAACCACTTGTACCTCCACCCTTGGACGGACATCATCAACTTGATGTCGAAGTACGTGGCGGAAGGATCGACGTGGATACCGCAGCCGCCTACATCGTAGACTATGGAACTAGATGCTGATTGGCGCTTCAACTTGAAGAGGCGCTTGAAGAGGCCGAAGTGCGGCTCGATTCCGAGCCAGCACTCGCAGAGAGTAAAGTAGCAAGCTACGTGGAGGATGGAATTGGGGGACAACTGATGGAGCTGGAGCCCGTAAAAACAGAGAAGGCCCCTGAAGAAAGGATGCAAGGGCAACGAGAGGCCGCGGATGATGAATGCTAGGAACATCACTCGAAAGCCGGCAGGAGGAGAGGGGATTACCTCGCTGCCAGGGACACGCGCATCCACGACCGTGGACGATAAAACTCCGTCTTGGCGAAGAAGACGAAGCTTTGAGGACTTGATCACAGATGCGCGCCACGCACCATTTGTGACGCGAGTGCCCGTTTCCTTCTTATTTCCGCCGGCGTCTTGGTGCTCGCGTGAGCCGCCTTCTTCTTCGTCATAGCCAGCAGCGGGAATCGTCAAGCACTCCTTTTTCCCCATTCCGCGGCAGCGATGTGACTAGAGGAAGTAGCTGGGAAATACGCGGAGCTGGTCCGGCGCCGTGAAGGAAAGGAGCACAAAGAAGCAGAGGAGCAGCGGCAATGGCGATAAAGGCAAAGGCAGAAAAGAAGTAGATGTGAAATTTACCGTAGCTGCATCGCTACTTAACCCCCTAGAAGATGCAATCCAACGGCTCAGAAAAACCCTATCAGATGCGTGGCGTTCATTGAGCTCGACACGTGGAGGACCTGAAATGTGAACCGTCCCCCACTACTCCCATTACACGCGGAAATCGAGGAGGCACAGTTCAAATAAATATTACGCACGCCCGGTCAAATCAGAGTCAGGAAATGGGACCCACCGCTTGTCACGTCCCGTCAAACTCGCTCACACGAGCAACTAAGGTAATGGAATCGTTAGCACTGATGTCATCCAAAATTACGCAGCAGCAGATTTCGACTACTTTAGTCCTTGCTCGAGTCTTCGACTCCAACAAGCACTCGGGGGCTACTCCCATAGGGAGCGCTTGTCGCGCACCCTACGATTTTTTCTTCTTCTTTTTGTAGGAACATGGACAATCAAAGCAAACCCAACCACCCGAAACACGGTTCGACTATGGACATGGGTTACTCCCATAGGGAGCGCCTGAAGCAAATTCGACTAAAACAAGCAAACAAAAGACGACAACAGTCGCAAAAGTTCTTTAGTCCCTGCCTGAGTCTTCGACTCAACCAGGCACTCAGGTTACTCCCATAGGAGGCTTGGTCGCACCCTATGATTATTTGTACAAAGTACTGTGTGTTGATAACATCCACACTCGAAGCTTATGACGACACCGCCTCATGACTTTTCCCTACAAAGAGTCTGCGTCTCTTGGGTCACCCGAATCGTCTCCGCGATGACAAAAATTCAGATGCCGCGCTTACAGCGTGAAGATAAGACCTGAATAAGGCCTGTCGACGCATTTGCTGTGCACTACCAGAAATATAACCGTGCCTACAGGCACAATGAACATGCCTTGACGGACGTGTCCAGAGCTCACACCCATACACTGGAATTCGACTCCTGTAAGACCTCCGTGGCTTGAGTCGAATTACACCAGCACTTTTCCGGATTCGAGTCCAGGGACTCGAGTTCGAGTAGATGGCGTTGTTTGAACCTAAGGTAGTTAACTGATACCGATACATCAGTTAAATCAGGCACGCACATCAACAATCCCTATGACATAAACATAGCAGTCGAAAAACATACTCACCATGCACTCGAAGGTTTCATAAAGTCTCCAAATAATCTACGATTCCACTAGACACTCGGGGGCTACTGACATGGGTATACCCTACAGGTACTCGAGCTTGGTATATACGGCCTGAATATGTAGAGGCCCACGGTCTCGCCAAGGCCCAAATGAGGGACTCGAGTAACCTATGGACTGTCGATTGCTGGAAGAACAAGAAGAAGCTAAAGATAGAAAGTTCAAAGGGGAAACCCTAACTTGTAACCGACTCGACCTGCTACCCGAGACCTAGCCTATCTATATAAAGGCTACGAGGGGGCAGCGAGGAGGACCACGCAACCCTAGTTTCCACAACCCTTGCCAGATTGCATCTGCGCACCATTGTAATCCTCGATTCCTTCAATAATTCCACGAGCAGACAAGCAAGAGTAGGGACCTCTGCGAGGCCTAAACCTGGGTAAATCTTCGATCCCCTGTGTGCTTGTTTGCTAGCCGATAGATGTCTCCAGCGTTCCCTCCTTCTCCAAAACCCAAGTCCATAACAATGGGCATTGTGAGTTAAACCCTCGTCAACAGTTTTGTTGTTTCTGTCAGTTTTGCCTCTGGCAGGTTTTGGACCGAAATCTCCGGTGTGCAAAGACCGGAGTCTCCAGCATGGCCTGGAGTTTCCCCCGAGTCTCCGGAGTGGATCGAAGATAGTGCCCATGGCTAATCTGTTAGATGGTCCGGAGATGTACCGGAGGCGGGCCAGAATCTCCGGTGTGGTGCTCTGACCGAAGTTTCCTATGTACAAACACCGGATTCTCTGGTGTTCCCCAGTCCGGAGTTCCTGACAAATCCTTGGAGTGAATGACAAGACACTGCCCAAGACAATCAGAGAGCCGTCTGGAGATGGACCGGAGATGGGCCGGAGTTTCCGGTGTAGATCGAAGTCTATAAATAGGGGACCTCTTCTTCAACCTCTAGCTGCTCGTTCCAGAAAAAGAAGGACACCATTTGAGAGCCACCAAAACTCCAAGATCTCCCTCCCCAACCACCCAAAGTCCCTGATCTTTGGGGAATCGAAGGATGAGGCCTTGATCTACAGCTTCACCAAGAGAGATCTTCATTCCCCCTCATTCACTTGAGGGCCCCTTGCTCTAGGGTTTCTTGGAAACCCTAAGCCTTGTTTTGGTTGATTTGATTCTTTCAAGCTTGTCTTTGATTTTTGTGACAGCTTGCTTGGATTCGGGAGCCTCCAATTAATTTGTGGATGTGTGCCTCGAACTTGTTGTAAAGGTGCTGGCTACCACCTCGAAGGTTGCCGATATAGTGGAAGGGTGGATCGATCCTATTGGGGTGAGATTCATCGGAGAATAAGGGAGGCCTTTTGTGGCGTTGGTGGTTTGATACCACCCCCTCTCCAAACGAGACGTACTCCATTGTTGGGAGGAACTTGGTAATACATCGGCATCTCCGCGTGCCTTGGTTATCTCTATACCCAAGCTCTTACTTATGCACTTTACTTTGTGATAGCCTTCGTGCTTGAATTCTATACATTGCTATCACATAGTTGCTTGTCCGTTTTAGCATAAGTTCTTGGTGCACATAGGTGAACCCTAGTTGTTCTAGATTTTGTGCTTGACAAAGTAAATGCTAGTTTAATTCCGCCTTTGTTGATCCCCTCTCGTAAAAGTTTTAAATCGCCTATTCACCCCCTCTACGTGGCATCTGTATCTTTCAAAAGGTTATTTCGACGGTGATTTTCCAAGTAGTGCATGAGCTAGCGAACTTGTTTTGCGCTTTTGTGTGATGTCAAAAGGGAGCATCTATTGCATAGGCCACTACAAAATATTTATATGCTCAAGTCAATTTCTACCCTTAAATCACATTGTATGATTTTATCTCTAATAATATAAAAACAAATACATGTTCTGGTATGATCCACACTGACAAGAAACAAATAGGAGACTGTGATTAGCAATTATGTGAAGAAAACCATGTAAAAACAAAAAATGTAATCTACAAACTAAAAGTAATATAATGAAATCCTTCTTAATTCTAGAACTTTGATGAAATTAATAGTACATTAAATTATAGAACCGAATCTTTGATTAGCTCGTCATATTACATCCAGAGACAGGGCCGACCCTGAGATTTTGGAGGCCCGGGGTAAAAATAGACTGTATATAAACTGTTAAGCTGCTAAAGTTTGTAAAAAAGCAGTACCATATCGGACAGGGGCCAAACTCCAGGGAAAAATTGATCGATTGCATCGCCATCGCCGGACAGGGCCAGCCGGCAGGGGAGCATGGCGGCGTGGGTGCATAGCCATCACTGCAGCTGCAGCCGCAAGAACAACCGACGGCAAGGGGGACAAGGACTAGATCGAGGAGGAGGCTAGGGTGGTACCTACCCGAGGGCATGGTGGACGTCGAGGGCGGCACGTGGAGGCTGGCGGTGGGGCAGCGATTAGGCAGCCTGACGGCATCGTCTGAGCTTCCTAGCGGCGGTGGCATTTTGACGATCTGTTTCACGTGAAAGAAGAATGGGGAAGGAGAGAAAGGGGCACGGCAGTTAAGTACCAAGAGATCATTCCTCCCGGTTGGTGGCTCCAACCGGGACTAAATGGTCATACGTCTTGGTTAGAGCGACCAACCATGACAAATGCTCTGGTCATTAGTCCTGTTGGTGGCTCCAATCGGGATGAATTCTCTGGTTATTCGTCCTGGTTGGAGCCACCAACCAGGACGTATGTACTTTTTCAAATGTTTTTGAAACTTTTTAGTCCAGGTTCTTGCCTTATTTCTTATTTAGGTGTTTTAATTTGAAATGGTTTTTAAATGGTAAATCATTTTGAATTTGGAAAAACTTTAACATGATAAGGGTTTAAATTTGAATAACTTGTGGGGCCCTCAGATTAATCATCCGAGAAATCCCTGTTATGTATATATCCACGTTCCCATGATCAGTAAGCCATGGAACATAACCGAAAACTATCATTACAACATCTGAGATATACCGAATTACAAGACTTACAAAAATGCCGTTATGGCTATACCATCTTCAGCAGCGGAACATCATCACGCCCAGAGCTCAATCATGCCTCAACCTATAGGCAACTGACTGAGAGGACGTCCTAGCTCGCATAGCCGTCAACTTCATCCGCTTCTTTATATCTGACCAAGTTAATAGCCCGGGACAATGCCAGTGAGTACTTTGAATGTACTCGCAAACCACCTTAACATAACAATAATAACAAGAGGATATGCATTACAGCTGTGGTAGTAGGAGGGCTCCAAGGGAGGTTCTTTTCTCAAATAGTTTCTCTTGTAGATATAGCATCTACATATCTTTTTTGAAAACTTTGTAAACATTTTGGAAACCTTTTTGAAAAGTTTTAGAAAACACTAGGACCGGGTCACCCATTTGTTCCTCCTTTACGGTCATCCCATGACCAAACTCCTTCCATCCCTTTCTGACCATCTCGTGGTTAAAACATGTATCCTTTCCGACCATCCCATGGTCAAAACATTTCCAAAGCCATTTCTTTTCTGAAATCCTTTTTGAAAACAAAACCAGCACCACACTACAGCAACCTTCCCAATCGTCCATGACCGCAGACACGGCTATTCGAATAGATTTACACTCTGCAGAGGTTGCACACTTTACCCACACCATCCGGGTACACTACCCTGATCTACACCGATCGTGGGTCGAGTAACCGATCAAGTCTCTCCGGATGCCCACTCCAATATAAGTGCCTACCCTATGAGTGTTACTCCCCTCAAAACCGGGACGTCGGGTACCGAGGACCAACCGGAGTGCATTTTACACTTTACACAGTGGGCGCTTTCAATGAGGGGCTCATAGTAACGCCTGGCTGCCTGCAGACAGTTCGTTCCTTCTCCAGGTCGATGTCCCACATGGACCCTTAAGGGAGAAGGCCCAGCCTCCGGGGATCGCGATCCCCTGTAGTAGTTGCGAGGTAGCTTATACCACAATAGACAAACATCAAATCCAGCCCTTTCCCATTCCAGAGTAATGTGGTTGCACGGGTTAATTGTTCTAGCAAAACTGCAAAGAACCAGGTGCATTTTTGTAAACCTTTTTCCTCAATCTTTCCTTCAGCATTTTGTAAAACAAAACCCTTTTCTTTATCAACATCTCTTGGGAGGTCCCACCTCACCAAGGTTTTATTATAAAACATTTGGTAAAACTTTTCCAGGGGTCTTCCCATCCTCTAGTTGTGCTTTGGCTAAAATGGGGTCTCCAAAGGGGTATGGTGTAATACACCATCTATTCCACTACAGACAAATAGGTATCCTCAAGGGGTTGTACTTAGTAGTACCATTGAGTAATGGTTTGGAGGAGCCAAGCCACTACCAGATATATGCATCAACATATAGTAAAAACAGGGCAGTTTTAAGAAACAGAAGATAAAACATGCATAGGTAAATAGTAGGACAAGGCTTATGAGCAAGAAGGTGGCTTGCCTGATGATCAGCAATATGGCAATATTTCCCTAGAATTCTTCTTATAATACCCAATAATATACAATAATAACCATCTTCTTCTACTCTCTGATATAATCGCAACTATCGTCGATAGGGAACACATGCAAACAAACAAAAGGGCACAATCAATACAAGGCATACGATCACCAATACCACTCAGCAAACAAGCAATTGAATAATCTTCAATTATGGTTCAATAGTTTTAGAGAGGATTGGATTTAGGGGGTTGAGATGGCCTTGGAGAAGGGGATGAACACCCCTTAGGGTTTAATGTCGAGGAACTACCTAAGAGGGGGTTTTGGACCAAGGACATATTATGTATGATACCATTGTATAAAAATGATACCTACAGGTATATGTTGATAAAATGAAACCAACAAAAGTGGTTTCACTATTTTATCACTTTTCTTTAAATAGTTATGATTTTCCTAGTGAATTAACTTCTAGTTTTAGGGAATAAATCACCAGAAAAGGTCTGGAGCTCCAAAAATTATTTTCTTGGGTGGTTAGGTAAGTATTGATGTACTTGTTCACTGAGAGTTGTAATGATGTCAAGATAACTACCTTAATGCCCTCTGAAAATTCCCAAAGGCAGTTCTGGAGCTGTTTTGTCGTTTTCACCAGATTAAATCTACAAAAGATTTTGAGTTGATTCCAAGGGAACATGGTAGGCATTTAGAATACCATTCTGCAGGAATTGGAATCAACCTTTTTGAAGTTGTGGAACTACTATGATGATTTTTCTAGTGAATTAACTAAGCCCAGAACAAATTAATTCATGATAAATCCATAGAGGCTTAGAAAATTATGGACTCCTGGGGTTTGATATATACTGGTAAGCAGGTGTATTGGGAGTTTGAATTAGGGCAATACCATCTTTGGTTTGACCTAGGTAATTTTCTAAACATAGAAATGAGGATCTTTTGTTATTTTTACCAAGGAGAAACTAGAGATCCACTTGGCATGAGGCTCAGTCCTTGAGATAGGTACATGGAGTACCTACCAAAGGAACTTGTGTTTACCTCAATTGGAGTTGTATAACTCCCAGAAATGATTTAATGGCAAATAGGACACCTCAAGGTGCCTGATTTCTTACAAATAGGCTAAATACTAATTTGTTACATTATTGATACTGCATGATAGACAAAACCATAAGGTTTGCTAGGAAATTTGTATCAGGTCATTTGGAGGTATTTAACATTTTTATTTGGATTTAAAGTAAATAGCTAGATATGGATTTACAGAAAATGTTTAAAAGAAAAGGGGATGGAGTAGTGCTGGGCCAGATCTAAAGGTGGATGGGCCGGTGGAGCGGATGCGGCCCATGTTGCGGTGCGCAATGAGCGGGAGCACGATTTAAACCATTGGCTGGTGGGACCCAATGGTCAGTGACTGTGGTTGGCCGAAGGGGTACCGATGAACTCCGACCGTCTGATTAAGTGGGCACGAACGACCCTGGGTCGTCGTTCCCAGAGAGGAATCCTGGTGGCGACGGAACCCTAGAGCGATGAGGGCGGCTCGGGAGAGGCTCACCGGGGGTTCTCCAACGGCCGTGGAGGCGACAGGGAGACGCGGGCGACGACGGCGACTCTGGGGATGGGCGACATGACGCCTTTCGCTTCCAGGAAGTGGCTCGTGCAAGAGCAGCCATGACGCGACTTCGGGAGCTCGCCGGAGAAGCTTCCAGGGGCCATCATGAGCAGGGAAACAACGAGGATTAGAAGCAGCAGGGGTAGGGGATCTCACACGGCGACATGCAGAGGAAGAGGGGTGCGGGAGGAGAGGCCTTGCTCGATTTTTGGAAAAGGGCCGAGGCTCCTCTTTCTCCTTCTCTCGAGCAGAATAGAGCAAGGGAGGAGGAGAGGGGGCTCTGGGGAGGTAAGTGGAGGGGAGGAGAGGAGAGGAGAATGAGGGGGTAGAGGCAAGCTGGGCAGCCTTTGGCCTATTTAAATGGAGATGGGGGCTCAAGAGGGGAAATGTCCATTTTGGACATGGAGGAGGGGTGGAGCTGGCTTGGGATTGGTCAAGAAGGGCGGTGGAGGGGTGGTGTGAGTCATCTGGTCGGTAGGGACAGATAGGATGAGTAGTTCTGTGTTGGTTGGCCACAAGTGGCTTGTCTCTCCTCTCTCTACTCTTCCAAGGGGTAAAGGACAAATAGATGTGTGATGGGTGGTACTATAGTGCTACAGTGGTGACGACCAGGAGGGTCATGGTGGTTGGATAGGAGTGCTTGAAAAGCTTTGGTGATAGTTTGATCTTGATTTAACTCAATACTAGCTAGGTTTGCTAAATTGAGTAAATAGGTGATTGTGAAGGAAGTTCAAAATTTTGCATAGGACAAGGTGGGAAGATGGTACTGGTAGATAGATGAGGTCAAGGTAGATGTCCAGGAATTATTTGGGATTTTTCTGAGGGTTTTAATTCCACTTATAGTTATTTATTCAAAAAGTACAGAAGTAGTTTCTAGAAGATAATTTGATAATTTTACATTGGACAAGTTTGGTTTTTGGTTGGAGATGGTCCCAAATGTAAATAAACACTTAGGGGAATTTTCCCAAGATTTATTGGAAGATAAAAGTATTTAAAACAATCATTATTCCAATTCAGCCATTTAAGAAAATGGGCAAAAAGAAATAATAAAGCTCTTAAAAAACCCTAAACCCTTAATATTTATTTTTGAAGTGGGAAGATAGGGTATGATATATGGGCCTCAAAAGTGCTTAGAGTTGGGGAAGTGTTTTGGCAAAAACCAAACTTTCCTTTGGGAGGAGTTTTGGAGGTTTTGACTATTAAAGAGATTAATTAGATTTGGAGCCATAATAATTATGGATAATACTTGATAAATCTAGATGATCATGGTAGATGCTGTAGACAAGGTGTATAAAGCATTTTCAACCTTGGGAAGTGGAAATCCAACTTGAATTAGATGGAAAACAAGGAGTTGTGGATCTAGGGTGATGTTATTTTTATATCACCAAAACCTTGTTGGATCTTGGAGCTAAGAGCTCACCTTGATGCAAGGGATAGATGGGTAGTTAGACCAAGTCCTATATATGATCAAGGCAGAGGGAGTTTGGATTGGTTACCTTTGAGGTGGTTTGGAAGTGATGGAAAACTTTGTTGAAAATAAGGCTGCCATACCAGATGAGTCATGATGCCTTATAAACCATGTTGGTTTAAGAAGCACAAAGATCCACTTGGAACAAGTGAAGTAGATGTTGATAGACCTATATGAGTAGAACATAACCATGCAAAGAGTTGGTCCATATAAGGTTAGATGATGGTGTGAGCTTCTGTCAAAGGAGGCATGTTGACTAGATTTGCAGAAATAGTTATTTTCTTGCCTGCAAAACCATCAAGAACAAGTGGGTTGGAGGATTATCTAACCCAGGGAAAGAGTGGGCCTTGGTATTACTTAGGATGGTTAACAAGATGGTTCAGATGTATTTTCAAAAATGCATAAGGGTTGAGAAAGGGAGGCATTCAAAAAGGTGATGCTGGAAATAGTTTTCCATACTTAGCCAAATTTGGCAGATTTAGGGTTTTTGACTAGAATGTGCGTGGTGATGATTTTGATGGGTTGCAAGGTACCCACACATCATCAAGTGGATGATGTTGAAGTGTATATTGAGTAGGAAGGATCCTTGCTTGTTACTGGTCTTCATTTACTTAGAAACTTCTAGAATGGATCACTACAGAATTGATCTGGTTAAGGGTTTTAGATGATCACCTGGTGGCTAGGGATTAGATCCAGATTGTATTCTTGTTTAGGGTTTGGTTATTGGGAAACATCTTGATCCTAGTGATGAGCTCCTAGAGTAGCTCATACTATCTCCTAAGCAGACAAATCAAGCAGCAAATCAAGGCAATTCATCAGGCAGCAGATCAAGGCAACTCATCTTATAAACTAAGCAAACCTACTACTAGGGTTACCATCAAGCTTAGCTTGAGGTAGGTATGGGCAGTTTTGAAAGGTTGGAGTTTGAATAAGGTAAGATTCCTTGGTATCTCTACCAAGAGTAGAATTCAAAAGTTTTATACAAGGTTTTGAGAATCCTAGAGGCAGGAGTAGTTTAAGATTTTGGCTTGAAAACATAAGGAGATTATATTATATATCTCTCCATAGTTTTGTCAATAGAAGATACTAAAATAGTTTTGGTTACATAAGCATCTTGGCTCATGTTTTGAAATGCCAGAACATTTGAGAATATGTAAAATGAGCCAGGATAGTTTTGTTAAATAGCTTTTTGACAACTGATGTTGAGGTAAGGAGTATATCATAAGCTATACAATCAGAAACATAAGCACAGACAATCAACAAGCAAACACTACAACACTTAGCAAGAAAAAGTTTTTGTTCCCCCTGATTTTTGCATTCTGGACAACTAATCAGGGTTGCTGAAATTGGGATGTTACAGACCTTTCCCCCTTAAAAGAATCTCGTCCTGAGATTCAGGAGAGTAGGGTTAGGGGATTTGAGTCAGGTTGATACGAGGTGTCCTACACGTACTATCTTACAGACTCTGTCTTTGAAAGTGACTACTCTGTCGAGGAAGTTGCTTCAGTCTTCGGCATGCATGGAGAGTTGAGCAGAGTCTAGTCCCGATTGCGAGGGATGACCTTCTTTTCCTTCTGGACTCTATATCTCGAGGGCTTAGACTTGGCAGACTATCTCGATGCTGAACTTCACAGAGTACTCGTCGGAGGACATAATCTACAGCTGGGAGTACCTCTGTCTAAGGATTCACAGCTCTTCCTTAGGGTCATAGCGTATCCTATTTAACGATTTTAGGGTCGAAACTCTTGAGTTTGCTTCTGGTGAATAGTTACTCTATTTTTGGTGGGAAGACATAGTCTTTCCCCCTTAGGATTAAACTGGGTTAGATTGGAGAGTTGACATAGTCCTTCCTTCTTGAAGTCATTGCATGGGGTTCTTGGGGGAGTGTCGTCCATCTTTCTTCTGGAGTAGAGACTTTTGGAAGTCCTCCGGGGATTATTACTTACTGGGCTTATATACTACTATTATTAGTACTTAGCCTGTTGGAGCCGTTGGAGTCTCACGTCCTCTAAGCGGTTGGAACTGAGCGGTTAGCGATCCGGTGGCTCTTCTGGTGGGTCTTCAGCTAAAACGGCAGAGGGACTTCATAGGATCTTCAGTTAGTTCCTCCTCTGGTAACTTCCAGGTTGTTGTTTGGAGGGAAGGCGTCCAATTCTGAAGGTTTTCTGAAGTATCCTCTGGTATACAGTCTTCTGAGGATTGAGTGGAAAACGTCGTCTTTCCACCTTAGGGCTTCACTAAGGTGTTTTAGGATTGATGCCGATCTTCCGTTTTGAAATGATGGTGTGATGCTAAGGGAGGTTGTATCTCCTTGGGTCTTGGTATGAGGTCCTTGAGGGAAGTTCTATTGATTCAACTCTTGCGGGGGGGGGGGGGGGGGCTTCCTATCAAAGTTTGATGGTTTTAGCTTAGGGCAAGTTAGCAGTTAACGACTCTCTTGCTAGTCTTCGGACAAGGCAGGGTAGCTAACATCATAGAAAACCTCTTCACTTGAACTCTTTGTGTTGCTTTTGCTCGATGGTGGAGTGAACTCGTTATCTTCACGCTTCCTTAGCATCCGGATTCAGGGGTTCTTCTGACTTCTAGGGAGGAACTTCCCGTTGGTTTGGGTAGGTTGGACTATAATAGGTAGTCTCCTGAGGCGGTCGGAAGTTCTAATACACTAAAGATTAGTGTGGTTAGGTCTTCACCTCTTGTCTTTGTAGGTAAGTCTGGTGATTCCTTGCGGGTAGGGAAGACTCTTGGGTGATTGACTTCCGGTTTCAATAGGATTCTTGCTATAGTAGATTGATGAGCAAGGGAGTGTTGCGCTATTGACAAGTCTTGAGAGGTGAGTTGGACGAGGTATGTCATCCTGCTGAGGTGAAATCTTTGAGTTGATTCTGACTTGACGATGTCGGACTCCTGGTTCTTGTGATGCTTTTCCTCTCATATACTCTCGAGGTTAGTCTGGGTCTCATCACCGACAGCTAACATAGGGGTTTCTTGAGTTACTAGGTGAGTTATCGCTCCTCGAGTCACATTTTTAAGGAGGTCAAAGCAAACCAGAGCATACAAACAAGGCGAATAGAGCGAGGGGATCGCAATGTCCTCGGCAAACAACACACATCAAGCAACACAGGATGCACTTAGGCAAGCAAACACGGTCAATTCCAGGGACCAATGAGTTAACTACTCGCGATGTAGGGGAATCCTATTCTTAGGACTATTGTCCCTAGATATCGTCTTTCTTCAGGTTGGAGTCACTATCTTGCATATGAAGCCTTCATCATATCTTGGACGCTTCTTGATAGTGCAACACTGGATGTCTTCTAATTATGGGGATTCCGCTGGTAGAGTGATATTGTAGTCCCCTTTAGTTTGCTGGTAGTTGCTTGTCTTCATCTTGTTCTCATTGTCTTTACGAGGTTCTAGATCCTAGTTATTTAAAATCCTTAGGTTTGAAGTTTGGACGAGAGTTAGAGGAATCCATTTTCAAAAGCATTTACTTAGAGTAAGAGAAGAAGTAGAACTTTTTGAAACTCATTGAGAAACTAGTTTTCGAAATCCGGGGTTTTCAAAATAAGGTTCCTGTCTAACGACCATGCTAACTAAGGTTCTCCTACAGTCATGATGGCTCTGATACCAAGTCTGTGGGCCCCCAGATTAATCATCCGAGAAATCCCTGTTATGTATATATCCATGTTCCCATGATCAGTGAGCCATGGAACATAACCGACAAGTATCATTGCAACATCCGAGATATACCGAATTACAAGACTTACATAAATGCCGTTATGGCTATACCATCTTTAGCAGCGGAACATCATCACGCGCAGAGCTCAATCATGCCTCAACCTACAGGCAACTGACTGGGAGGACGTCCTAGCTCGCATAGCCATCAACTTCATCCGCTTCTTGATATCTGAGCAAGTTAATAACCCGGGACAATGCCAGTGAGTACTTTGAATGTACTCGCAAACCACCTTAAGATAACAATAATAACAAGAGGATATGCATTACGGCTGTGGTAGTAGGAGGGCTCCAAGGGAGGTCCTTTTCTCAAATAGTTTCTCTTGTAGATATAGCATCTACATATCTTTGTTGAAAACTTTGTAAACATTTTGGAAACCTTTTTGAAAAGTTTTATAAAACACTAGGACTGGGTCACCCATTTGTTCCTCCTTTATGGTCATCCCATGACCAAACTCCTTCCATCCCTTTCTGACCATCCCATGGTCAAAACAGGTATCCTTTCCGACCATCCCATGGTCAAAACATTTCCAAAGCCATTTCTTTTCCGAAATCCTTTTTGAAAACAAAACCAGCACCACTCTACAGCAACCTTCCCAACCGTCCATGATCGCGGACACGACTATTCGAATAGATTTACACTCTGCAGAGGTTGCACACTTTACCCACACCATCCGGGTACATTACCCTGATCTACACTGATCGTGGGTCGAGTAACCGATCAAGACTCTCCGGATGCCCACTCTAATATAAGTGCCTACCCTATGAGTGTTACTCCCCTCAAAACCGGGACGTCGGGTACCGAGGACCAACCGGAGCGCATTTTACACTTTACATAGTGGGCGCTTTCAATGAGGGGCTCATAGTAACGCTTTGGTACCCTTGACAGTTCGTTCCTTCTCCAGGTCGATGTCCCACATGGACCCTTAAGGGAGAAGGCCCAGCCTCCGGGGATCGCGATCCCCTGTAGTAGTTGCGAGGCATCTTATACCAGAATAGACAAACATCAAATCCAGCCCTGTCCCATTCCAGAGTAATGTGGTTGCACGGGTTAATTGTTCTAGCAAAACTGCAAAGAACCGGGTGTGTTTTCGTAAACCTTTTTCCTCCATCTTTCCTTCAGCATTTTGTAAAACAAAACCCTTTTCTTTCTCAACATCTCTTGGGAGGTCCCACCTCACCAAGGTTTTATCATAAAACATTTGGTAAAAAATTTCCAGGGGTCTTCCCATCCAGCCATTTAAGAAAATGGTCAAGATAGGGTAAAAAGAAAATGGGCAACATTTAAAACAATTATTATTCCAATTCAGCCATTTAAGAAAATGGGCAAAAAGAAATAATAAAGCTCTTCAAAAACCCTAAACCCTAAATATTTATTTTTGAAGTGGGAAGATAGGGTATGATATATGGGCCTCAAAAGTGCTTAGAGTTGGGGAAGTGTTTTGGCAAAAACCAAACTTTCCTTTGGGAGAGGAGTTTTGGAGGTTTTGACTATTAAAGAGATTAATTAGATTTGGAGCCATAATAATTATGGATAATACTTGATAAATCTAGATGATCATGGTAGATGCTGTAGACAAGGTGTATAAAGCATTTTCAACCTTGGGAAGTGGAAATCCAACTTGAATTAGATGGAAAACAAGGAGTTGTGGATCTATGGTGATGTTATTTAACCTTGTTGGATCTTGGAGCTAAGAGCTCACCTTGATGCAAGGGATAGATGGGTAGTTAGACCAAGTCCTATAGATGATCAAGGCATAGGGAGTTTGGATTGGTTACCTTTGAGGTGGTCTGGAAGTGATGGCAAACTTTGTTGAAAATAAGGCTGCCATACCAGATGAGTCATGATGCCTTATAAACCATGTTGGTTTAAGAAGCAAAAAGATCCACTTGGAACAAGTGAAGTAGATGTTGATAGACCTATATGAGTAGAACACAACCATGCAAAGAGTTGGTCCATAGAATGTTGGATGATGGTGTGAGCTTCTGTCAAAGGAGGCATGTTGACTAGATTTGCAGAAATAGTTATTTTCTTGCCTGCAAAACCATCAAGAACAAGTGGGTTGGAGGATGATCTAACCCAGGTCAAGAGTGGGTCTTGGTAGTCCTTAGGATGGTTAACAAGATGGTTCATATGTATTTTCAAAAAATGCATAAGGGTTGAGAAAGGGAGGCATTCAAAAAGGTGATGTTGGAAATAGTTTTCTAGACATCCAAATTTGGCAGATTTAGGGTTTTTGACTAGAATGTGGGTGGTGATGATTTTTATGGGTTGCAAGGTACCCAAGCATCATCAAGTGGATGATTTTTAAGTGTAGATTGAGTAGGAAGGATCCTTGCTTGTTACTGGTCTTCATTTACTTGGATACTTCTAGAATGGATCACTGCAGAATTGATCTGGTTAAGGGTTTTAGATGATCACCTGTTGGCTAGGGATTAGATCCAGATTGTATTCTTGTTTAGGGTTTGGTTATTGGGAAACATATTGATCCTAGTGATGAGATCCTAGAGTAGATCATACTATCTCCTAAGCAGACAAATCAAGCAGCAGATCAAGGCAATTCATCAGGCAGCAGATCAAGGCAACTCATCTTATAAACTAAGCAAACCTACTACTAGGGTTACCATCAAGCTTAGCTTGAGGTAGGTATGGGCAGTTTTGAAAGGTTGGAGTTTGAATAAGGTAAGAGTCCTTGGTATCTCTACCAAGAGTAGAATTCAAAAGTTTTATACAAGGTTTTGAGAATCCTAGAGGTAGGAGTAGTTGAAGGTTTTGTCTTGAAAACATAAGGAGATTATATTATATCTCTCTCCATAGTTTTGTCAATAGAAGCTACTAAAATAGTTTTGGTTACATAAGCATCTTGGCTCATGTTTTGAAATGCCAGAACATTTGAGAATATGTAAAATGAGCCAGGATAGTTTTGTTAAATAGCTTTTTGACAACTGATGTTGATGTAAGGAGTATATCATCAACTATACAATCAGAAGCATAAGCACAGACAATCAACAAGCAAACACTGCAACACTTAACAAGAAAAAGTTTTTGTTTCCCCTGATTTTTGCATTCTGGACAACTAATCAGGGTTGCTGAAATTGGGATGTTACATAACTAATACAAAACCATTTTCTGTTTTATAAAATAATTATTCTAACTATTCAAAGTATTAACCATTTTGCCATTTTCAACTAAAAATGCATTAACTAATATTTTTTGCATACTTTGGAATTTAGAAAAACTTTTAACATGAAAAGTGTTTGAATTTGAATAACTAATCCAAAATCATTTTCTGTTTTCCCTTTGTTTCGGTACAAATGGGTCAAGCTAACAGTGGATCTCAATAATCTTGGGTACAGAGACGAACCATTCGTCCTAGCCAATGGCTTAGTCATAATCATCTCTAGCACTATAGTACAGAGCTTCAGGGTCATCTTCGTCATTGTCTCCGTCGTTGTTGGTATGACATATTCTGGGGATCTTTCGCCCTTCCCCAGCTTGTGCACGGCCGAACCGGGGACCGTCAACCATGGCATATTCTGGGGGAACCTTCCACTCCGTCCTCAGATTCACGACGCGCATGGGAGGAGGCTCCGAGATGACGACGCCACTACACCCGTGGCCTTCACCATCGCCACCCTTCTTGTGGCTTTGTGGCAGGTGAAAGTGCGGGTACCACATGCGAGGATGATCTCCCTTGGCGATGTAGCGCATCACACCGGCGATAGTACGGTTCGCCCACCACAAGCGACAACAGGCTTCGTTGTGGTTCACCGGGTGCGGGCCATCACCCTCATACCTGGTGAGCTCCATTTCCTACCGGTTAGCGAAGAAGGTATTCCAGGTGTCATAGTTGTTGGGATCCCAATGGGGATCCATCCACTGTTCTAGCATGAGCTCTAGGTAGACGTGGTTCATGATGGCCGCCTGGCGGGCGGAACCTTGAGGCACAGGAGGGACATGAACCCCTCAAATGCTCAACATCCAGTCGGCGGGCAGCCATTAGCCCGACGAGCATGGGTAGCTGGAGGCGCACATCACCTCGGTATCCTCGAGTGTCAGACTGACTAGTATGCAGTGTCCATTGTTGTGAGAGAGGAATGTGCGGATGTATGGATATCCATGGCGTGGTCAGCCTAGATATAGAGGGAAAGGGCGAGAAAACATGGTGGGAAGTAGTGGGAAACGACGGGAAATATCTTTAGTCCCGGTTAGTGGCTCCAACCAGGATTAAAAGCCCCAGTTAGAGGGAAAGGGCGGGAAAACATGGCGGGAAGCGGGGGGGGGGGGGAATGGTGGGAAATATCTTTAGTCCTGGTTAGTGGGTCCAACCAGGACTAAAGGTCCCCAAAATATCTTTAGGTTCACAATATACTATTTTATCAGAGATCCACTGCAAGTTTAGCGAGGCTTGGCCCCGGGCTATGAATCTTCATGCCCACCATTTTGAATATAGTTTGAAACAGGCATAAGAATTTCAAAAATGATCCAAACAATGTGAAACCTTCGCATGGTGTCATATTATGTGTTATAGTTGCAAGGAAAAATATTAAACTTGGAAAATTGCAAACATCATGAAAAATCCTTCACAAAATGAGTTATCATGTTCGAGGTTTCATGGCATTCAGGCCAAACAACCAATGTTATGGCTATAATCACGGTATAGTTTGTGATAATGTGCCCATATTGTGCACACATGTGCATCTTGTGATGACTTACGATGTTGTAGGAGGAAGTTTTCCTTTTCATTGCATGAAAAAGCCATTTTCCATTTTTGAGGTGCCAGAAATGTGGTGTTTTGTGAAGAAACAACCAAATTAAAGTTTCACATTGGTACCAATCCATTTATCAAAAATACTAGACCATATAACATGGACAATTTCCCAACCGGGGTATCTGAAACCTTTCCGTCCACCCCTCATGAAAAATACAAATTCCTGCCGAATCGGTAAGAGGCTGGCCATATTTGAACTAGAGGTACATGATATAATGCTCATGATTTTTTGTAAAAATCATTTTTAGGTTCACAATTTGCTATTTTATCAGAGATCCACTACAAGTTTAGCGAGGCTCGACCACGTGCTAAGAATATTCATGCCCACCGTTTCGAATATAGTTTGAAACGGGCATAAGAATTTCAAAACCAATCCAAACAATGTGAAACCTTAACGTGGTGTCATATTATGTGTTATAGTTGCAAGGAAAAATATTAAACTTGGAAAATTGCAAACATCACAAAAAATCCTTCACAAAACGAGCTATCATGTTCGAGGTTTCATGGCATTTAGGCCAAACGACCAATGTTATGTTTAGAATCGCGGCATAGTTTGTGATAATGTGCCCATATTGTGCACACATCACAAAAAATATTAAAATTGGAAAATTGCAAACATCACAAAAAATCCTTCACAAAATGAGCTGTCATGTTCGAGGTTTCATGGCATTTAGGTTCACAATATGAGGCCATGAACCCATCTTGGCGTATGTCCCTTGCTTATGATCGCTTTGGCCTTAACCATGGAGCATCTTATTTACTTAACGAGATGCGTGGGTCAGTTTTCAATGTGAAGGGCGGAATTTCATTAGACTTATTATAATCTTCTGACATGTCTGTCTTGTCCTCGACTCCCATGATGTTTTTTCGCTGAAAGAACTATGTGACGCTTTGGCTCATCGTGTGATGTATTAGTTTGCTTATTTTTTATTTTTTTCGGTCTAGAGGACATGTGCTTCACATAGAAAAATGAGCCACATCATTGGCTAGGATGAATAGTTCATTTCTGTAACCAAGATTGCTGAGATCCACTATTGTCATTCCGTACACCTGGGTCTACCTTTACGCCTACTCCATCCAGGTTGACCCATTTTCACCGAAACAAAGGAACCTTAAAAGAAACTCCATAGTCAAGTTCCCATAGCTTCTCTATGTAACCATAGTATGTGTCCTTTTGCCTATTCTCGTCTGTTGCATCAAAGCGGACACTACTGTTTTGGTTGGTGCTCTTTTTATCTTGGGCGATCGTGTAAAATGTATTCCCATTTATCTCGTACCCTTGGAAATTCAGCATAGTAGAAGATGATGACCCAGCCAACAAGTAGAGCTGATCTTCAATAGTGGTGTCATTCATGAGATGCATTCGCAACCAACTTCCGAAAGTCTTCATGTGTTTGTCTTTAATCCAGGAGTAAGGCTTCCCTGGGTTTGTGGAGCGTACAATATTCTTGTGTACCTCGATATACGAAGCCACAAAGGTGGAATTTTCTAGAAACATGTAGTGTGCTTGAGTGAATGATTGCCCATCCCTACATATCATTGCTTTCTTTCCTAGCATGCCTTTTCTACTCAGTATCCCCTCATGCCGCAATTTAGGAACACCAATCGGATTAAGGTTAGCAATAAAGTCAACACAGAACTCAATGACCTCCTCTGTTCCATAGCCCTTGGAGATGCTTCCTTCTGGCCTAGCACGATTATGAACATATTTCTTTAAGACTCCCATGAACCTCTCAAAGGGGAACATATTGTGTAGAAATACAAGACCGAGAATGGCAATCACTTCGACTAGGTGAACCAGGAGACGCGTCATAATATTGAAGAAGGATGGTGGGAACACCAACTCAAAACTAACAAGACATTGGACCACATCCTTCTGTAACCTTGTCAGAATATCTTGATTGATCACCTTCTGAGATATTGTATTGAGGAATGCACACATCTTCACAATGGGTACTCGATCATTTTTTGGTAGAAGCCCCCTCAATGCAACCGAAACCAACTGCATCATAATCACGTGATAGTCATGAGACTTCAGGTTTTGGAATTTTTTCTCTACCATATTTATTATCCCCTTTATATTTGATGAGAAGCCAGACAACACCTTGATACTATAAAGGACTTCAAAAAAGATTTCCTTCTTTGCTTTGGTAAGAGCGTAGCTAGAAGTACTTAAGTGATGCCCTTTATCCGTCTTGTTCTCTGGATGCATGTTCTCTGGGTATTTCATACATTGTTGGTCCTCCTGGGCTTCTGGTGTATCTTTTTTTCTTCCCATACACGCCCATGAAGCCTAGCAGGTTCATGCAAAGATTCTTCATCACATGCATCACGTTGATTGAAGAGCGGACACGTATGACTTTCCAATAGGGTAGCTCCCAAAATATAGATTTCTTCTTCCACATGGGCGCGTGTCTGGTAGCGAATTGTTCAGAATAGATTGACCGCGAGGACCCTTTCCAAAGATTACTTCTATGTCCTTGACCATACCAAATACATCATCACCAGTACGGAGGTCATGCTTCTTCCGGTCATATGCCTCACCTTTGAAATGCTTGCCTTTCTTTCTTACGGGATGATTGGTCGAAAGAAATGGACGATTCCCTAGGTACACAACCTTCTTACATTTATGCAAATATGTACCTTCGGTCTCATCTAAACAGTGCGGGCATACCTTGTATGCCTTGTTTATCTATCCTGAAAGGTTAATAAGAGTAGGCAAATCATTGATGGTTACGAAAAGCAATGCTTGTAGGTCAAAATGGCTCTTGTTTGTGCTCATCCCACACACGTACACCTGGTTTTCCCCACAACTGTAAGAGTTCTTCAACTAATGTCCTTAGGTACACATCAATGTCGTTGCGGGGTTGCTTCGGGCCTTGGATGAGCACTAACATCATAATGAACTTACGCTTCATGCACAACCAAGAAGGAAGGTTGTAGATACATAGAGTCATAGGCCAGGTGCTGTGACTGTAGCTATGCTCCGCAAAAGGATTCATGCCATCTGTACTTAGACCAAACCATAAGTTCCTCGTGTCACCTATAAAGTCCTGGAAGTCTCTCTCGATTTTTCTACACTGCGGCCCATCAACGGGGTGTCTCAACTTCCCGTCTTTCTTACGGGCATCTTTGTGTCATCGCAACAACCTGGCATGCTCTTTGTTTTTGAACAGACGTTTCAACTGTGGTATTATAGGAGCATAACACATAACCTTAGCAGGAACCCTCTTCCTGGTGGGCTCATCATCGCCCTCAACATCACCAGGGTCATCTCGTCTGATCTTATACCGCAGTGTAGTGCATATCGGGCATTTATCTAAATTCTCGTACTCCTCACCACGGTAGAGGATGCAGTCATTAATGCATGCATGTATCTTCTGCACATCTAAACCTAGAGGGTAGAGAGTCTTTTTGCTTCGTACGTACTCTCGGGAAATTCATTCTCCTTTGGAAGCTCCAACTTCATTATTTTCAGTAACTTCTCAAATCCCTTGTCAGATAAACCGGTCTCTGCCTTCCATGTCAGCAATTCCAGTGTGGTACCGAGCTTTGTGTTGCCATCTTTGCAATTTGGGTTCAATAATTTTTCGTGATCCTCTAACATGCCCTCCAACTTCAACTTCTCCTTTTCTATTTCACAGTCTCGCTTTGCATCAGAAATGACCCGACCAAGATCATCAACGGGCTCATCTAATGCCCATTCTTGACCTCCTTCTTCTTCATTGTCTTCCATTGCAGTATCATCGTATACAGGGAACATAGGCGGATAGTTTTCATCATCCTCTTCTTCTTCATTGTATTCCATCATAACCCCTCTTTCTTCGTGCTTGGTCTAGCAATTATAGCTGGGCATGAAACCTCTCCCAAGTAGGTGGTCATGAAGAATTTTCGAGGAAGAGTACTCTTTGACGTTCTGACAGTCAACACATGGACAATGCATAAAACCATTCCCTTTATTTACCTTAGCCACGATAAATTTATCCATACCTTTAATGTACTCGGAAGTGCGTCGGTCACCGTACATCCATCCCTGCCAGTTCATCTGCATCATATAATTAAGTTTCTCAAAAACCATTATAGAACATCAGGAATAGTGAAATGACCACTGTAGATCGACACATGCATTGTATCAATGACAGATGAAAGGATAAGGTTGCTAAACTCGATCGAGGAGGAAAGAAAGAGGAGAAAGCTTAAGTGTGGCTCGAGCACCTCATATCATTTTTGTTTTGTGTGAATTCAAGCGACATCATTCTCTCAGACATTTCATCGAACACCTCATGTGCATAGGAAAAAACAAACAAGCACACACACCTCACACCTTCCACCAACAAAAAACAGAGGAGGGAGGGATGGCTGGGGTGGCATATTTATTATAGGCATACTGTTCATCCCAGTTTGTAACACAAACCGGGACTAAAGGTGTGCAGCAGGCCACGTGTCTGACGCAACACCTTTAGTCCCGATATGTGTTACAAACTGGGACGAATACTCGCTTACGAACCAAGACGTATGCCCCCGGATCCTGTGCGACACTCTGATGACTGCAAGTGCACATATCGTTTGTAGCTAGTTTCGAAATAAAGATATCGATCCCATGGGGAGCAGTAGGTGAAAGACTAAAATGCTTTTAACTATAACTAAACATAGTACTTAAGAAATAACTTTAAGATGCAAGTAAAGTAGAGTTGTTTTTGGGTTTTTGGTTGAACAAGGTGATTTAAAGTAAAACAAAACTTAATGCAGAAAGTGAGAATCGCGTGTGTAATAGAACTTTGGAACTATAATAGGGAAAATGCATTCTCAGGGAATAGTGGATACACCGCTAGCAATTTAGACTAAGTAATCGAGAGTATTATAAAAAATATTCTCATAATGTGTATGTATGTGGGAGGAGCTCCATATATGGACGATTTGCCAGCAACCGCTGCACACATCATCCTCATAACCACAGCAGACAGTAACCGACAACCATCACGTTACCGCGCTATTAAGGGATTTCTCCCGCAGCATGGACATGGCTTGGTGAGTTCTCCTTGATTCCCCAAGTTAGTACGTAACGAATGCCAATAGCTTTATAGTCATGGTAAGTGCTATCATCCCTCCGTCTACTAACAAGTAATCCCCGTCACCGAGTCCCCATAAGAGGCAAATATTGAGGAGGTGCACAACTCCCAATATCAAGATGAAGACAATTAACACGTACACATAATGATGTATAACATAATAATCTCTATCTCATCTCACTCATATGCTAGGGTTTCTCCATATCCCCAAGAACTAGAGATCTACTCAGACATGGAGGCAATCAATCAGCATAGCAATGGTAATGGGAACAATCATAGATGAATAGTACTTGTACAAATCCACAATGGTACAGGAATTACAACAAGATCTAGACAAGATGTAGATGGGATGGATGGAGATGGTGGTGATGCAGCGGTGGTTGATGTAGATCGATGCCTTAGCCTCCCGGATCTGTGCAGGATGAAGATGGATCCCTGGCGGATGAGTTCCCCCTCCAGATGCCTTTCGGAGGTGAGGTTTTCGTGATTTCTGGGTATTCTGTATGTCGTCTCCTCGAACCAAATGCACGGGGTGAAACTATTTGACGAGGCGGAGGCGGCGCCAACTATACGGCCGGAAAAGTTGCTCCGCCCATATAGTTGGTCGTTGGGCTCCCTGCCTCCCTCGTTCACTTCTGGTTTTATTCTGGTATTATTGATATTTCCCAAATAAGCGATTTACGTTGTTCTTGACTCCTTTTCTCCACAGTACAACTGCTCCAATAATTGTATCCATTGGATCCATCATCTGTCCCGATCCTAGTGAAAACGACATAAAATATGCGCACGAACACCGTAAAATACCCAAATCCTACATCTACAATGCAAAATAATAATGTAAAACATGATGCAAATATGCAATTATCAATTTCCCCAAGCTTAGACTCTTGCTCGTCCCGAGAAAGTTTTAGCTTAATGGATGTGATCCTCATATTCATGAAGCTGAGTCGATAAAATAAATGAGGCAACTGCAGCATGTGTTTTATCATGTATGATACATAGGAATAAGTTCATGAATAGTACCTTACTCGAACCATCTGAAATAGTATTAGCAGGCTTCCACACCTTAGTAATCAATGGTTCATAAAAGATTAATCTCAACATAATGTAAAAGTTTCGGTTTAACCGAATGAGTTAGCGAGGTAGTCCCAAGTGTTTTTAGGATCAACGTATTCACTTGGGGTTCAGAATCTCAAAAGTATCTATTTGTCATACTACAATTCAGTGATATATACCTACTTTCTCTTTGCACACTCGCTCTTTTCTTCTTCTTCTTTCTTTTCTTTTGTATATATGCTCACACTTTTTGTTTAAGTGTTGTGCAAAGGAGCTCTCCATATATTCCACTTCATGTAGGAATTCAAAGTTTTAACGATCTCGATTACCAAATTCCAATTGTATATGAAGCATTCTTATGACTTGAAGAATCTACCTCCACTTGTTCTCATTCTATTTTGGTAACACTTTTACTTTCCTTTATCCAAGGTTTCTTTTTCAGTTTGACTGTATAGATAATTTTGTTTGTAAATCAAACCATAAACTTACAGCATATTGACCAAATTATCTTTTGGTGTTCCATTAATACCAACGATGTGGAATACTCCTATTGCTATCATCATATGCAAGTAAAATTATACTCAAGCCATTCATATATCAATAAAACAAACACAAACTCGAAATTTGCTCCATATATAATAATAAACTTAGAATTTCATAAAAGGGATCGACTATTCCTGAAGGGAATCCTAATGATGCAAACTTTATTTGTAGTTTGAACTAATGCAAAAGCGATAATATAAAACTTGTAAGAAAGATTACATGGTCCTTAAAGATCTCCCCAAGCTTGGAATCAAGCCAGGCGGGATTAATTAACTCCTTTTTGGTACCTATTACTCCTCCTAGGTAGAAAGAGCGTCGCCTTATTCTTTCATGTTGCCCTCTTTAACTATGCTTGCAAAGCAAATGCTGAGCTCGGCCATGTCGTATTGGAGCTTCAACATTTTCCTCTTGAGGAATTTCTTCTCATCTGTCAACTCAAAGATAGTTTTGATTAAGAAACCAACTCTACCATCGATGTCATCGACCTTTTTCTCAAGGTCTTTGCTCATCATCCAGTAGGAGTCAATCCCTTGTCCAATTGTTTCAACACATGCCTTGGAAGCCTTCTCCAACTCATAGATCTTATCATGAATCTCGTCTTGTCGCACCTTCTTAGGTTTAAGAGGTGATGGACCAAGAGGAGGTTTATGATAGGATCCTATGTTGTAACGATAAGGATTAGGGAGGTACTCATCCTTGTTCCTTCCCTGCTCAGCTTGTCTCATCATCTCCATCCTTTGCGGGAACATGTCCTCCCAATTTGGGAGAGGCTTGATCTCCAAACCGGATGATGACGATGATCCTTTTGGTTCGACTTCTTTGATCCTCTTAATGGGCTTCTCTTCTTTCTTCTTCCATATCTTGTTGACGTGGAAGGGTTGCATGGCTTTGCTGTATGGATGTTGTAAAAGGGGCTTGTATAGGGATGACGAAGATCTTTCGAGGCTGGAGGCTGTGGCTCTACAAAAACTTAATGAAAAAGATTAGATGCGATCAGCTTTAAAAGGAGGGTCAATGTGACGAGAATATCATTTTGCGGTCCGAAAGTTGGGGCGCCCAGGCAACGCGGTACCCAAGTTCCCTGAAATCAGCCGGGATGACTACAGTTGGTGTGCCAAATACTCAGAGGGTCTTTTTCAGCACGAATTCAACTTTACACTTCAATACAAAAAATCAGGCTAACGGCCGTCAAGTTGGACCCCCTATCAGTTCTCGCCGTTATGTCGCTCCCGTCCTTAGGTGTCAATTAGGCTTGCAGCGTTGGCGCCTACATCCATTAATTGGCCTATGGCTTCTGCCTCCGCCTCTGTCAATGCCCTCTGCGTGCTGGATCATGCTGTTGAGGTCCACGTTAATTGCTCTGCCACAGAATGGGCAAAACAGTCTCCCCCTACGGTGGAAACGGATTAGCCCACACCGTAACCGCCTCAGCACGTAGCGGCTCCTGTTGTCCCTGTATACCTTGCTATCGTCCACTTCATCATCATCCTCCTGTTGATTTTTAAGAACATAAATTAGAACACATACATATGATTGAATTGTATTACAACTCAAGAATTGACAACATGTATATGAAAGACAATATATCCATGGATATCAAAGATAAAGCATCTCAGGAATAGTTTGATCGGTTAATAATATCATTTCATCTCAACACAATGACAAATAATTGCATCAAAGTGTATATAGAATAAAGATTGCAGCCTCATAAGTTTATTCAGGGACGACGTGAGTGAACCAAGTAATAATTGCACAACCTATATTGTTCTTGTATATCGCCCCAGGTTCACTAACTCGTCCCTGAAAAAATCCGACACCAATGTGTCTGCCTCTCTTTTGGGACAAATTTGAATCATTGGCCACAAAAAGAAATTGAAATGTAATCGTACAAAACAATATTCAGGGATATACATAGTCAGGTACAAAAACAAGCCTAAATATTGTAATTATAAATAAAAAACCAAACAATTGATCTTCAGGTACATGTTAAAAATACTTACGATCAAAACCATTCATATACATATGCATCATACCAATCATTAAAAGATCAGAAACAATTCAAGGATCATATATGTAGTTCCATATGAGAATAAATCTAGGGCCTCATAATTTGTTTCAGAGATGGAGTTGGCGAACCAAAGTACCAACAGCACATTCTATATTGTTTGTGTGCATTGCTGCCTCAGGTTTACCAACCCATCCCTAAAACACGACACCATCATATGTGTCTCCCCTTGAACTCTTTTGGGGAAAATTTCAATCATCGGCCTCGGTGACAAACTAAAATGTAATTCTTATAAACTATGAATGCATGGAATAGATAATTGGAATATCATAGTGTCAACACCCGAATTTTTAATCCCAGATGCCCGTTATGCCATACCTCGCAATCCCAGGATTACCATTTTTGCGAGACATAACGGATTGGATATCACAGTACATCATCCATTACAAACCATACATAAGGTTTTACACAAATAAGGATCTCATGATCCAGTCTTTAATACAACAAGCAGTGGAAATAAAAGATAAGCGTAGCGGTGGGGTCCATCTTCAGGGGCACAGGCAATGTGGCGAGATAGTCCTAGTTATCATAGCCGTCCTGCTGACCATCATCTTGATAATCTCCTTCATAGTCTGGCCATGATAATAGCCAGGGACAAAAGCCATGAGTACTCTCTAAGTACTCGCAAACTACTACTAACAAGGAGTATAATTCTAAGTTAAAGTGCTAGAGCTAAGTTTAACTATAAAGTTAAGTTTGAAACATAAGCTGAGTTCAGAAGCAAAGAAAGATAAAGTAAAGTTCTAGAATCACTTAAGTTGGGAAGCTATTATCATAAACACAACCCTGTTGTGGTCAAGTCAAAGTTCATCATTCATTTCAAGTTATTTAGAAAACACCTGACAACGAAACAGTATGGCCATTCCAACTGTCCATAACCACGGACGCGGCTATTCGAATAGTTTGACACTCTGCAGAGGTGGTACACTTTCACCACAAGATTTGATACATCTGTCAGGGATAACCCTGAAACATCATACTTAGTATGCAGATAATCAAACATAACCTTCCCTTTACACACCCTAGTATAAGCACCTCTCCTATGAGTATGGCCTCCCAACCATGACCATCATTCATCTTGGGCACTGCATAGGTGGACAACATTGAGAGGTAGCCTCAGCTCAAACCTCTCCCGTGAGGGAACTAAGACTGATGCATATAAATTTCCACCTAAGCCTTACCCAATTCAGGTAATGTGGTTGTACGATAAACTTGGAATGGTATCGCATCCGAATCCAACCTTTAGTTTTATAAAAGGGTTAAGGCTCATGCCTCATCATTTTCATCATCATAAACCAGTTGTGTCTCTCAACACATGTCAAAACATATCAATAGAATGACTAACCATTCCAAGGTTTTCACAATTCATTTTCACCAATTGTTCCCATCTAAAGTGACTCAAGTTTTTGATCTACTCTAAAAGACTAAGTTAAGAGTGTTCACTAAGGTGGAAGGATGGGATCAATCTCATGCCATAGAATGACATCTAAAGGTTTCTAAGTAGGTCAAGTTTTATACTTTTTATGCTACCTTCAAAATAAGTAAGGAATTTTGCATACTAAGGGGAGTAAAACTTGTAAGTAAGACTTGGGGTACTAATAGTTAAAAGGGGTGTGATGAAAGCATGCCTAAAGCATCCTTGCTCATTCATCTAGCTTAATTCTAGCTTGCTAACAATTGCTTGCCTTGGTTGGTGTAGTGGTTGAAGTTTTCTTCTTCTTCTTCTTGGTAGCACTCCTCCTCCTCGTAAGCTTGGTCGGTACTATCTTCTATAACAATACATACGGAGTAGACAATCACCAAACAATACTTAACTAGGATAGATAGCATTCTAAGACACACAAGTGATGATCTATTATCATCACAAGCATCACAAGTTTAATTCAATAGTTTCTTTCTTTTTATTTTAGAGAAGTAATTTCTACTCATTGAAAAATTAACTAACATTTAATATTCACCACTTAAAACGCGGGGCTCAGCTGACAGGGGGGTCTCTCGCATGTCAGCGGCACTTAAAACACGAAACGGTACGCGCGCTGTGGGCCGTGCGATTAGAATTGGAATTGACGGTTGAGGGTCGTCGTCAACGATGAACAGGTCGCCGGCGAGCTCGAACCCTAGCGGCTCGGTGGGGGTCTACTGGGGGCGTACCAGGGCTCCAGCGGGGTTGGCGAGGCGGGCAAACGACATGGAAGATGACGGCGGTAGCAGTTGGCGGAGCTTGGGGTGGTCGCAATCAACGGCGCCCTTCTCCTCCTGCCGCGGCTGCTCCGGCTCCAATTCCGGCGAGCTGCTGCTCCCTTTGCTCCGGCGAGAGGTGGGTGAGGTTCAGAGAGGTGAGGGGAGTAGAATGGTGTGGAGAGAAGAGGCCGGGGAGGGCTCCTTTTATAGGCCCGACGGTGAGACCGAGCGGGATGGGCAGGCGACTCCGGCGACAAGGCAACGGCGGGGTAGAGGCATGGCTGGGGTTGGTGATCGATGGGTGGTTCCCTGGCGGTGCTCTAGAACTTGAATGCGTCCGTAGGGGCGGTGGCACGCGGTCTGGGCAAGGTGGCACTCTGAGAGGCAGAGGCGGCGGTGTCCTGGCGGTGGCTGAGGCGTTAGGCGTGCCAGCGGGGTGTCTGGGTGTTCTCAGGTCGGCGGGCGTGGCGTGGCTGCTGCCAAGGGCAGTCCGTCTGTGAGGATAGGGCACGCTCTGGGGGCGGCACTGGCATGGTGCGGTGGCACTGGGCGCGACTTGTCCTCGGTGGTCCACTGCACGGCTGGGCTCGGGCAAGGGACAGGGGGTGGCGGTGAGGTGTGAGCTACCTCCTAGACATGGAGAGAGGGAGAGGGGTGGTCTGCTGCAGTGAGGGCAAGGTTGGCCGGCGAGAGGCGGCTCAGCATGGCATGGCCGTGCCACTAGGGGCTAGGGGAGTGGGTGGTTAGACTCTGGTTAGATCAAGAGGGGACAGGGGAGATAAATGAAGATCAAATGCGGGATAAACCCTGTAGTAAACAGTGAGCTAGGATTAGAGTAGAGATTATGCATGCCAAGTGTTTAATGAAATGGCCGCATGAAAGAAAGTTTTGAATTTTGGTTTCAAAATTTTTGAGTGATCTCCACTAGTGATAGGTAGTCTCTGGTTGCAAGGGTTTTGAAAGTGGAGCTCAAATAGATGGTTTTTGAAATAGGGGTGATCTATGCATATGCATTAGATTCAATTTTAAACTGTCATTTAAAATAGTTAATGAATGTTTTAGCAGATCCAAAGGTGGGCCTTGGTACCTCATTATGTGTACTAGCAAGGGGTGCAAAGATCAAGAATTGTTTCTGTTAAGTTTTGAGTACTAGGAATAGCCAAAGTAGGCATGGGAGTTCAATTTGCCAAAATGACCATTCCTCCTTTTTAATTATTTTTGATTTGATTTTCTTTAGGAAAAGTTTGGGAATGATGTAGATGATGTTTAAATCACCTAAGAAACATTTTACAAGCATTGGATCATTCAATCATGGCAATTCAAACAACTCCTATTGTAAATGCACACACATATGAATGCTTTCATTTTAAATTTGGAAAAGTTTTTGTTAACCCTATTTTTGGATGATTTGATCTTGATAAGCTTGGATTAAAGTTTTGGGATGTTACAAACCTTCCCCCCTTAAACAAAATGTCGTCCCGAGATTTACAAAGAAAACTAGGAACTAAAGAGATCTAGGAACTCTGTTCTAATGTAATCTTCGCGCTCCCAAGTAGCTTCCTCCTCGGTATGGTTGCTCCACTGAATCTTGAGAAACTTGATACTCCTGGTCCTGGTGGTTCTGTAGGCTTCTTCTAAGATACAGATGGGTACTTCCCGATAGGTCAGGTCATTGTTGATTTCCACATCTCTGTGATCGATGTTCTTGAAAACTTCAGTCTTCTCAGGCACTTCCAAGCATTTGCGAAGTAACGAGATATGGAACACATTATGGATGGATGACATCTCTTCAGGAAGTTCCAGTTGATACGATACTTCTCCTCGGCGGTTCAGAATCTTGAAAGGTCTGATATATCTGGGGGCTAACTTTCCCTTCAGACTAAAGCGTTGAGTTCCCTTCAATGGTGAAAGCTTGAGATATACGAAATCTCCGACATTGAAAGTCAGGTCTCTCCTTCTCTTGTAGGCATAGCTCTTCTGTCTGGATTGGGCGGTCTTGAGGTGCTCATGGACTTTGTGAACTTCCTCTTTTGCTTCTCGGAGAATGTCGGGTCCAAAGATCTGACTCTCTCCTACTTGCGACCAATTCAAAGGGGTACGACACTTTCTTCCATATAGGAATTGAAATGGTGCCATCTGCAAACTAGCTTGATAACTGTTGTTATATGAGAATTCTGCGAAAGGCAGGCAGTCTTCCCATTTTGATCCGTATTCCAACACACAAGCTCTAGGCATATCCTCTAGGATCTAGTTGACTCTCTCAGTCTGTCCATCTATTTGCGGGTGATAAGCGGTGCTGAAGTTCAACTTGGTTCCTAAACCTTCCTAAACTTTCTACCAAAATCTTGAAGTAAACTGGGTTCCTCGATCTGAGACGATGGTCTTGGGGGTTCCATGCAGACTAACAATCCTAGCAATATACAACTCTACTAGTTTTGCACTCTAGTAGGTTGTCTTGACAGGTATGAAGTGGGCTACCTTGGATAGTCTATCAACTATGACCCAAATTGAGTCATTTCCCCTACTAGAAGTAGGTAAACCGGTGATAAAGTCCATTCCGATGGAATCCCATTTCCATTCCAGAATATGCAATGGTTGCAACAATCCTGCAGGTCTCTGATGCTCTACTTTGACTCTTTGACAGATGTCACATTTGGCGATGTAGCTTCCGATCTCTCTCTTCATCTTGTGCCACCAAAAATGCTCTTTCAAATCCTGATATATCTTTGTTCCTCCAGGGTGGATAGAATAAAGAGTATCATGAGCTTCCTTCATGATAATTACCTTGACTCGAATCTGCGGCACCAGAATCGTCCTTTGTACCACAGTACTCCTTCTTCGTCTTCGGTGAATCCAGGTACCTTTCCTGTACCAATACGACGTTTGATTCCGTCGATACTTTCATTTCCCTTCTGGGCTTCCTTAATTTGGCTAATCAACGTGGGTTGAAGTTCAATGCTAGCTAGGAATCCTTTGCTAACTAACTTAGTCCTGAACTGCTCCAACTCATCATACAAACTTGGTTGCTTCTCTTTGATCATGGTGTTAAACCTACACGGCAATCTACTAAGAGCATCCGCTACCACATTGGCTTTGCCGGGGTGATAGTGAATGTCAAGGTCATAATCCTTGATTAACTCTATCCATCTTCTTTGCCTCATATTCAGCTCCTTCTGAGTGAAGATATACTTCAAGCTCTTATGATCTGAGTAAATCTCACAGCGATTACCCATCAAATAATGACGCCATGTCTTCAATGCTAGAACCACGGCTGCTAGCTCAAGATCATGTGTCGGATAGTTCTGCTCATGCTGCTTCAGTTGTCGAGATAGATAAGCGATGACTTTGCCTTCTTGCATCAATACACAGCCTATGCCAATCTTGGATGCATCACAATACACATCAAATGGCTTCTTGATGTCTGGCATGATCAAAATTGGGGCGGATATTAATCTCTTCTTCAGCTCCTGGAAACTGGCTTCACATTTGTCTGTCCATTCAAACTTCTTGTCCTTCTTCAACAATTGGGTCATTGGTCGGGCTATGCTCAAGAATCCTTCCACGAACTTGTGGTAATATCCCGCTAATCCGAGAAATGAACGTACTTGGGTTTGATTGGTTGGGGCTTCCCATTCTTCGACATCTTTGATCTTGGTGGGATCAACAGAGACTCCTCCGGCAGACACAATATGTCCTAGGAATCCTACTTCTTTCAACCAAAACTCACACTTGCTGAACTTGGCATATAACTGATGCTCTCTCAGGGTTTCTAGGATGATTCTCAGATGTTGCTCATGCTCTTCTTCTGACTTGGAGTAGATAAGGATGTCGTCGATAAACACAACTACAAACTTATCTAGGAAATTCATAAAGATCTTATTCATGAGATTCATGAAATAAGCAGGGGCATTGGTTAATCCAAAAGACATAACCGTATACTCGTATAAACCATAGCGAGTAGTAAAGGCGGTCTTCGGAATATCCATTGCACGAATCTTAAGTTGGTGATAACCAGTCCTAAGATCAATCTTTGAGAATACCTGGGCTCCAGTCAACTGATCAAATAGATCCTCTATCTTTGGCAAAGGGTACTTGTTCTTGATGGTGACATCATTCAATTTTCTGTAATCTGTACACATACGATTGCCTCCATCTTTCCTGTCAACGAATAACACTAGGGATCTCCATGGCGATGTGCTTGGCTGAATCAAGCCTGTTGCTAACATGGCATCCAACTGCTTCTTCAGTTCCACTAACTCTGAGGGGTTCATGGTATAGGGTCTCTGGGCTATAGGTCCGGTTCCGGGGATTAGTTCGATAATGAACTCAATATCCCTATCTGGGGGCATACGTGGCAATTCATCTGGGAATATGTCGGGGTATTCACGACTACTCGACTTGGTCAATGGTGGGCAGGGCTACACTCTTGTTGCACTTGAATTGACGGGTAAGGTTTCGTAGATATGCTCTCTTGTTACTCGAACTACTGGTCATGGTGATGGCTTTCTTAGCACAGTCTATCAGTCCTTTATGCCTTGACATCCAGTCCATACCTAGTACTACTTCCAATCCTTTGGTTCCAAGTACAATTAGGTTGGCATAAAAATCTATCCCATGTATTCTGATAGGTATAGCTTTGCAAATTTTTCTAGCTTTTGTTGTTGAACCGGGGATTTGAACTATCATGACATGCTTCAGGTTGGTTGGGTGAATCTTACTAGTGCATACAAATTCTTCGGTGACAAATGAATGCGATGCTCCAGAATCAAACAATACTCTTGCTAAAACTGAGTTGACAGAAAACATACCCAGAACTACATCTGGAGCTTCGGCTTCTTCTGCGTTCATGTGGAAGAGGCGACCGTTCTTGGTTGTGAGGGTTCCCTAGGGCAAATTTCCTTCTGGTTGAACACGGCGCTGCTTGCTGGTGGGGCATTCACAGGGCATTAGCGGCGGTCTTCTTGGGACACTCGTTGGAGTAGTGACCCTTCACTCCACACTCGAAACAAGTGATCTGGACTTGTCCTTGGCTGCGAGCATAGCATTGCTGCCAGTTAAGGTGCGGTGTTGTTGTTGCTCTTGGGAGAACACGGTTGAAATTGTTGGCATTGCGGAGTTGTGATTGTTTCCTCCGGACTTCACATTGCCTCCGCTTCGGTTGGGGTAGCTTGGCGAGAATTTGGTCGGTTGTTCCTTGGTGCATATCTGGTGAGGGTTGGGGCGGTACTTCGTGACTCTGGATCGAGCTGCATCATATGATGCTTGCGGTTGTCGTTTACTGGTTAATCTTCCTTCCATCTGAATAGCGAGTCGACTAGATCTTGAGATCATCGAAGCGGATGTTGACGAGGACAGTCTGCATCTCATCATGCAGTCCGTTTAAGAATCTCTCCTTCTTCTTGGCCTTCGTGTTGATCTCATCCGGTGCATATCTGGCAAGTGACAAGAATCTGTCATGGTACTCCACCACAGTCATTCTTCCTTGCTTCAATTCACGGAATTCATCTCTCATCCTGTTGAGAAGACCTTGCGGCACGTGGGTGCGGCTAAACTTGACCTTGAATGGTTCCGAGGTCATCACCTGGCCATGGTTCATAGAGCGGATGCTATTCCACCAAGCTCTTGCATCTCCCGCCAGATAGTGGGTGGCGAAGAGAACTTTCTCATTCTCATCAACTCTGGCAACCTCTAAGTTGTTTTCCATGGTCTATAACCAGTCATCAGCATTTAATGGGTTTTTAGATTGGTTAAAGATTGGGGGATTGGTGTTCTGAAAGTTTTTGAGTTTGGATCCTTGGTGATCCTGATTTCCATGTCCTTGGTTGTTGAGAGACATTTGGGCGATCTGCTGCAATGTTGCTAAGTTGGCTTGACGCTCGGCCCTGCTTGCTTCACGGTCCGCGATGAGATTCTGCAAGATCTACAACATTGGGTCCTGCGACGAGCTGCTCCCTCCTTGGTTTCCACGAGTCATCTGAAGATTGAGATAGATATAGGGGTAAGAGGGAAATTCTAAGGTTCATGGTTTTGGGTTTTTCAAATCCAAAACTTTGAGTTAGACTCAGGTTTTTCAACTAACTTCTTTTTCATTCATGCAAGCAAGCACACGATACAACACACACCACAACAATCAAAGGGGAAAACAGATGGTTTGAACAACCATTCTGCAAGCTACGATACAATGAGATGATACATCTCATGCTACGACAGTGCTCTAGTGCATCTACTCATCGTCGATGAAGTCGGAGTCTTCATCATCAGTGTAGAAGTCCACAGCATCCTCCTCCAGAAAGTCATCATTGTTGCTGAGGTAAGAATCCATATCTCCCTGGATGTCTTCACCCTCGTCTTCTTCTTCCTTGGCGGCAAGCCGAGCTTCCTGCTCCTTGACGGTTTTCTCGAGGTCGGCCACCTTCTTGCAAAGACGGGCGATGGTGCGATCCTTCTTTGCACGCTGGCGGCAAAGAGACTGGCGATCTTGGACGAAAGCGATGCGAAAATGCTGGCCTTACGGTGGCGATGGCACGGTTCTGGTTAGCTAACTCCCTGGCATTGTCCAGTTCTTGCTGTCTGTCATGAAGCAAGAAATCAAGGTTCTCCACTTGACGCCTCAAATCTAGGTGACCTGGCATCTCCATCGGCATTCCCATGAAGTCACGTCTTGCATAGTGGGTAAAACGGGTTCCTTGGATCTTGTTGACGCTGAGGGCACATAGACGTGCAAGAGCTTCATGCATTTCCCTGGCTAATCCATCTAGCCAGTTGTTCTCTCTCAAAGAGAACTGAATTCTCCCGGAAGTTGGTGCTTCGATGCTTCCTCGAAGATCCGCGGTGACTAGCCACTGTAGGTCTCCTCCTGGGGGTCCTGGAAGTTGAGCTCCAAGAAACTCCGTATGTGGGCGTCCTAGTAACTCCGACAGTGAATCCAGATCCCTCTCGAAGATCAACTGACCTCTGCTTCCCAACTGGTAAAACTTGCTAAACTAAGTCTCCATCTACAAGGATTAAGGATGAGGAAGTTAGTGAAGTGATCAAGTGTGTCAAATTTTAAGTAGTAATGTAAGAATTTTGAGGAACGTGAATCTTTGAGAAAGAATGCGTTCACAAGGGTAAGAGAGGAAATAGTTTTTCATAAATACTCACTTCGGTTTTTGAAGCTAAGTTTTTAGTTTGGAAGTCCATTCTAACTAGGGTCTCCTATGGTCAGGATGGCTCTGATACCAACTTGTCAACACCCGGATTTTTAATCCTAGATGCCCGTTATGCCATACCTCGCAATCCTAGGATTACCATTTTTGCGAGACATAATGGATTGGATATCACAGTACATCATCCATTACAAACCATACATAAGGTTTTACACAAATAAGGATCTCATGATCCAGTCTTTAATACAACAAGCAACAGAAATAAAAGATAAGCGTAGCGGTGGGGTCCATCTTCAGGGGCACATGCAATGCTGACGAAGGCAGATAGTCCTAGTTATCATAGCCGTCCTGCTGACCATCATCTTGATAATCTCCTTCATAGTCTGGCCATGATAATAGCTAGGGACAAAAGCCATGAGTACTCTTTAAGTACTCGCAAACTACTACTAACAAGGAGTATAATTCTAAGTTAAAGTGCTAGAGCTAAGTTTAACTATAAAGTTAAGTTTGAAACCTAAGCTGAGTTCAGAAGCAAAGAAAGATAAAGTTAAGTTCTAGAATCACTTAAGTTGGGAAGCTATTATCATAAACACAACCCTATTGTGGTCAAGTCAAAGTTCATCATTCATTTCAAGTTATTTAGAAAACACCTGACAATGAAACAGTATGGCCATTCCAACTGTCCATAACCGCGGACGCGGCTATTCGAATAGTTTGACACTCTGCAGAGGTGGTACACTTTCACCACAAGATTCGATACATCTGTCAGGGATCACCCCGAATCATCATACTTAGTATGTAGAACATAACCTTCCCTTTACACACCCTAGTATAAGCCCCTCTTCTATGAGATGGACTCCCAACCATGACCATCAATCATCTTGGGCACTGCATAGGTGGACAACATTGAGAGGTAGCCTTAGCTCAAACCTCTCCCGTGAGGGAACTAATACTAATGCATATAAATTTCCAGCTAAGCCTTACCCAATTCAGGTAATGTGGTTGTATGGTAAACTTGGAATGGTATTGCATCCAAATCCAACCATCAGTTTTATAAAAGGGTTAAGGCTCATGCCTCATCATTTTCATCATCATAAACCAGTTGTGTCTCTCAACACATGTCAAAACATCTCAATAGAATGACTCACCATTCCAAGGTTTTCACAATTCATTTTCACCAATTGTTCCCATCTAAAGTGACTCAAGTTTTTGATCTACTCTAAAAGACTAAGTTAAGAGTGTTCACTAAGGTGGAAGGATGGGATCAATCTCATGCCATAGAATGACATCTAAAGGTTTCTAAGTAGGTCAAGTTTTATACTTTTTATGCTACCTTCAAAATAAGTAAGGAATTTTGCATACTAAGGGGAGTAAAACTTGTAAGTAAGACTTGGGGTACTAATAGTTAAAAGGGGTGTGATGAAAGCATGCCTAAAGCATCCTTGCTCATTCATCTAGCTTAATTCTAGCTTTCCTTGGTTGGTGTAGTGTTTGAAGTTTTCTTCTTCTTCTTGGTATCACTCCTCCTCCTCGTAAGCTTGGTCGGTACTATCTTCTATAACAATACATACGGAGTAGACAATAACCGAACAATACTTAACTAGGCTAGATAGCATTCTAAGACACACAAGTGATGATCTATTATCATCACAAGTTTAATTCAATAGTTTCTTTCTTTTTATTTTAGAAAAGTAATTTCTACTCATTGAAAAATTAACCAACATTTAATATTCACCACTTAAAACATGGGATCATGTTGACACATGTCATCACCACATATTCTAACATGTGGGAATGAAATTTAAGGGTTGGATCAATATTACTTTGGTTTAAGTTCATTATTTAATGATTTAAAGTGACTAGAAATGCCTATATAGCATTATTTTGGTACTAGTCCAAAGTCACTGCATGTAAACCTTAGTATTATTACATATTTAGATAGATATGATGAAATGTGATTTTTGAGAGTTGGAATCAACTCACAATATAACTTTATTGATTTTATAAAAATGTCGCAAGTTGTAAAAGCTTCTATCTTCTTATTTTTATTAGGCGAGATCTATAACTCTAATTGAATTAAATCCAATGGGCTTGGATAGATCATTTTAATACCTTTCAGACAAAATTGGTTTCATGCAATTTGGATTTCTAAAACTCTCTTAATTGATTTTCAAACTAGGAGACAGAAACTAGATTTAACTAAAAAGAAAAATCCAGATTTGAATAGGTGGGCTAGCGCGGGAAAAGAAATGGGCCGGCCCAGTGGCGCTCCGCGGCACGGGGCTCAGCTGACAGGGGGGTCCCGCGTGTCAGCGGCACTTAAAATGCGAAACGGTACGCGCGCTGTGGGTCGTGCGATTAGAATAGGAATCTATGGCTGAGGGTCGTCGTCGACGACGAACAGGTCACCGGCGAGCTCAAACCCTAGCGGCTCGGTGGGGGTCTACTGGGGGCGTACCAGGGCTCCGGCGGGGTTGGCGAGGCGGGCAAACGACGTGGAAGACGACGGTGAGGTGAGGCGTGGTTGCGGCGGAGCTTGGGGTGGTCGCAATCAACGACGTCCTTCTCCTCCTGCCGCGGCTGCTCCGGCTCCAATTCCAGCGAGCTATTGCTCCCTTTGCTCCGGCGAGAGGTGGGCGAGGTTCAGAGAGGTGAGGGGAGTAGAATGGTGTGGAGAGAAGAGGCTGGGGAGGGCTCCTTTTATAGGCCCGATGGTGAGACCGAGCGGGATGGGCAGGCGACTCCGGCGACAAGGCTACGGCGGGGTAGAGGCATGGCTGGGGTTGGCGATCGATGGGTGGTTCCCTGGCGGTGCTCTAGAACTTGAATGCGGCCGTAGGGGCGGTGGCACGCGGTCTGGGCGAGGTGGCGCTCTGAGAGGCAGAGGCGACGGTTTCCATGGCGAGCGGTGGCTGTGAGGCGTTGGGCGGCCAGCGGGGGTGTCTAAGGTGTTTTCCAGGTCGAGCGGAGGCGCTGGCCGCTGCCAAGGCGATGCAAGGGGGCGCCTGGGCGGCACTGGCATGGTGCGGTGGCACTGGGCGCGGCTTGTCCTCGGTGGTCCACTGCACGGCTGGGCTCATGCAAGGGACAGGGGGTGGCGGTGAGGTGTGAGCTACCTCCTAGACATGGAGAGAGGGAGAGGGGCAGTCTGCTGCGGTGAGGGCAAGGTTGGCCGGCGAGAGGCGGCTCGGCATGGCATGGCCGTGCCACTAGGGGCTAGGGGAGTGGGTGTTTAGACTCTGGTTAGATCAAGAGGGGACAGGGGAGATAAATGAAGATCAAATGGGGGCAAAACCCTGTAGTAAACAGCGAGCTAGTATTAGAGTAGAGATTATGCATGCCAAGTGTTTAATGAAATGGCCGCATGAAAGAAAGTTTTGAATTTTGGTTTCAAAATTTTTGAGTGATCTCCACTAGTGATAGGTAGTCTCTGGTTGCAAGGGTTTTGAAAGTGGAGCTCAAATAGATGGTTTTTGAAATAGGGGTGATCTATGCATATGCATTAGATTCAATTTTAAACTGTCATTTAAAATAGTTAACAGAATGTTTTTAGCAGATCCAAAGGTGGGCCTTGGTACCTCATTATGTGTACTAGCAAGGGGTGCAAAGATCAAGAATTGTTTCTATTAAGTTTTGAGTACTAGGAATAGCCAAAGTAGGCATGGGAGTTCAATTTGCCAAAATGACCATTCCTCCTTTTTGATTCTTTTTGATTTGATTTTCTTTAGGAAAAGTTTGGGAATGATGTAGATGATGTTTAAATCACCTAAGAAACATATTACAAGCATTGGATCATTCAATCATGGCAATTCAAACAACTCCTATTTTAAATGCACACACATATGAATGCTTTCATTTTAAATTTGGAAAAGTTTTTGTTAACCCTATTTTTGGATGATTTGATCTTGATAAGCTTGGATTAAAGTTTTGGGATGTTACACATAGTTCTATGAATGTAGAATAAAGATTGCAGCCTCATAAGTATCTACAGGGACGGCATAAGCGAACCAAGTAACACTTGCACAGCTTATATTGATCGTGTACATGGCCCCAGGTTCGCTAACTCATCCCTGAAAAAATCTGACACCAATGTGTCTGCCTCTCTTTGGGGCAAATTTGAATCATTGGCCACAATAAGAATTTGAAATGTAATCATACAAAACAATATTCAGGGATATACATAGTCAGGTACAAAAACAAGCCTAAATATTGTAATTATAAATAAAAACCAAACAATTAATCTTCAGGTACATGTTAAAAATACTTATGATCTAAACCATTCATATACATATGCATCATACCAATCATTAAAAGATCAAAAACAAATCAAGGATCATACATGTAGTTCCATATGAGAATAAATCAAGGGCCTCATAATTTGTTTCAGAGATGGAGTTGGAGAACCAAAGTACCAACATCACAACCTATATTGTTTGTGTGCATTGCTGCCTCAGGTTCACCAACCCATCCCTAAAACACAACACCATCATACGTGTCTCCCCTTGAACTCTTTTGGGGCAAATTTCAATCATCGGCCTCGGTGACAAACTAAAATGTAATTCTTATACACTATGAATGCATGGAATAGATAATTCAAATATCATAGTTCTATGAATGTAGAATAAAGATTGCAGCCTCATAAGTTTCTACAGAGATGACATAAGCGAACCAAGTAACAATTGCACAGCTTATATTGATCTTGTACATGGCCCCCGGTTCGCTCACTCATCCCTGAAAAAATCTGACACCAATGTGTCTGCTTCTCTTTGGGGCAAATTTGAATCATTGGCCACAATAAGAAATTGAAATGTAATCGTACAAAACAATATTCAGGGATATACATATGCATCATACAACACATTTATAGATCGGAAACAATACAAAGATTATATATAGGTTCCATATGAGAGAAAAATTAGGTCCTCATTTTTTTCAGCGATGGAGTCGGAGAACCAAAATACCAACACCACAACCTATATTGTTTATGTGCATTGCTGCCTTAGGTTCACTAACCTTCCCTAAGAAAACGACACCATCAGATGCCCTTGCACTATTTTGGGGCAAAATTGAATCATTGGGCTCAGTAAGGAATAGAAATGTAATGTTATAGGCATGTTGTGTATTGAAATCAACTCTCAACTAGCAAACTCAACTAGATGGCAGATGAGCAGATAGGGGTTTTGTGACTAGATGGTAGATACATCAATCGACCGATCAAACCATATATATACTTGATATGTTGCTAATGTATCCATAATTTTTGATGTTCCATGCTTGGTTTTATCAACTTTCTTATGTTTTGTTCCAACTTTGGAGTACTTTTCATATGATTTCTTGGACTAACCTATTAACAAGATGACATAGTGCCAGATGCCTGTTTTCTGCTGTTTTTGGTTCCAGGAAAGTCAGAAAATGAATATTCTCGGAATTGAACGGGACAAAAGCCAAAGTTGATATTTTACCGGAAGACTCACGGAGCCAGAAGACGAGACGGAGAGGGGCCACAGGGTGGCAACACCATATGGTGGCGCGGGCTAGCCCTGGCCGCACCACCAGGTGGTTTGCGCCCCCTGGCCGCCCACCGACCTTGCCTCTTCGCCTATAAGATGCCTCCCAATGAAAAAACCCTAAATCGTCAAGCCTCCAGCCATGAAAAGTTCCGTAGCACCGCCACCACCGAAGAGGAGATTCAGGGGACAGAAAGTCTCTGTTCCGGCACCGTGCCGGGACGGGGAAGTGCCCCCGGAGCCATCTCCATCGATCTCCACCACCATCACCATCGCCGTTGCTGATTCCGATGATGAGGAGGGAGTAGTTCTCTCTCGAGGCTAAGGGTTCTACCGGTAGCTATGTGTTCATCTCTCTCTCTATGCATGATCTTATTGAGATCATGAGCTTGTAATCTATAGATCTACCTTGCTACTCAAGTGCTTTAATAGATCTCTGCTCTCCCCATGTGTGTGAAGTTGACAGTGTGCACACCATTGTGGCACTTAGGCTAGAGATTTCAAATACTTGTTATGAGTTATATTTGGAGTTGGATGTCTTTATGAAATTATGGTGTTTGTTGGAACCATCTAGTGCTCAAGGTGATAGTTTGGGGTTATCTAGATGGGAAAGCAAACTTTGAGGTGTGCTGTTATAGCCCTACCATGGATTAGAGTGTCCAACCGGAGAGTAGTTAAGAGTAGTATCATAAAGAGAAGATATTTATATGAGAGTGTTCACTAGTGAAAGTATGATCCCTAGGCCTTGTTTCTAAGCATTGAAACACCGTTTGCAACTAGATCTATTACATGTTTGCTTGCTTCCATCTTTATTTCAGTTTTCCTTTAGTCTATTCCACGCCATCAAGCTATTTTCTTGCACTGTTATCTTATATCCATACCACATGTATTTCACTATCTCTTTGCCGAACTGGTGCACCTATACACCTGAAAAGTGTATTGCGTTTGTTGGGGACACAAGAGACTTCTTGTATATTGATTGGAGGGTTGCTTGAGAGGGGATACCTTTGACCACTTCCTCCCTGAGTTCGATAAACCTTGGGTGACCCACTTAAGGGAAAATTTGCTGCTGCTCTACAAACCTCTGCACTTGGAGGCCCAACAACTGTCTACAAGAATAGAAGTGCATAGACATCAAGCTATTTTCTGGCGCCGTTGCTGGGGAGGTAAGGTAAAAGGTACTCACATCCTCCGATGTGAGTGCTAGAAGTTATTTCCTTTAGATTCTGCAATTTTGTCTTTTTGTTTCTTGTTTTCACTAGTTAGGCTTAATGGAAAACAACAAAAAAATTAGAGAGCTTTTTAGTATTTTTCCTCATGTAGAACATGAATTGTCTGAAAATAAAATTAAAAAAACCATGGAACTTTATTTGCATGCTAATAGCAATGTTATTAGTATGAATCTTTTGAACACCTTTGTTACTAATGCTATGGAAACGTCTAAGCTTGGGGAACTTAGTTTTTATGAAAATGATCTTTTTAGTTCCCCAACTTTAAAGAAGAAATTTTTCTCTGATGATACTTTATCTCCCATATGTGGTAATTCTAATGATACTTGTGATATTTTAAATCCACATACTGAAAGCATCTCTTTTAAAATACCTATAAAAATTGTTGAACGTGTTATGAACAACTATTATTTGGGAGATGGAACTGTCCATCCTGGTGATCATTTACTCTTTATACACAAATTATGCGAGTTGTTCAAGTGTGCAGATATTTCAATGAACCAATTTAAGAGGAAGCTATTCCCATTGTCACTCAAGGGCAAAGCATGGGAGTGGTATGAGCTACTAGATGATCCTCATCATTTGGAGTGGAAGGAACTTGAATCTCTCTTTTACTCTAAATTTTATCCTCCTCATGAAATTCATAAAGATAGGAATTACATTTATAATTTTCATCCACATGATGGAGAAAGTATTTCCCAAGCATGGGGGAGATTGAAGTCACTAATGCTCAAATGTCCCATTCATGAGCTCTCTAGTAATATTGTTATTAATAATTTCTATGCAAGGCTTTCAGGACATTACAAGGACTATCTAGATACTTGTTTAGAGGGATCCTTCACAAGTAAGAATGTCAAAGATAAGTGGGATCTTCTTGAAACAATTCAAAGCAATACCTAAGATTGGGATAACAACAAAGGTAAAGAACCATGTATAAACTATGAGTATGATTGCATTAAGTCTTTCGCTGAAACTAGTGATTTTCAAGAGCTTAGTGCTAAATATGATCTTGATCCTCAAATTCTTATTGATTATTTTAGATCCTTTGCTTCTCATATTAATTCTCCTAAAGAAAAATGGGACATGTATCATGAGCCTTTTAAAGACACTTGCATGGAAAATGAAATTGTTATTAATGATAGCAATAAACATGATCAAACCTCTGAAAGTACTACTTCTTATAAGCATGTTAATTTTTGTGGAATACATAGACCTTGTGAGAATAATCAAATTGAAGAAGAATATTGTATCACCCACAGGAATGAAAAAACTAGAACGTGGTATAGGGCTCTAAATGATCTTCGTAAAAAAGTTTGTGCCCTCTATCCTTTTATTTGTGAACTTTGCTTTGAAGTGGGTCATTTCAATTTTCAATGCTCAGGCCATAATAATATCCCTTCTAATCCAATGAGTACTACAAGTTTGTATTGTGATGACATGATCACTCCTAATCAGCATGATGAACTTACATTATTTTTGGGATGTGAAGAGTTATCAAGAAAAACCTCTTTGGCATATATGGATGCTTTTGATATGAATAGTGTCCTGCATGGTTGTCATATTTATTGTGTTGATAATTGCCACACAAATACTTACATACAAAATATTGTAAAAGATGAGGTTTTACCAAAATATGACAGGACTAATATGTGTTTTGTTCTTATTAATGAAAAGGAGGAATCCTCCAAAGTTTCTTCTATTGTCTCTAACAATTAACCAGGGTATATCGAGAAGCTTCCTTTCAAGCCTCTCCCTCCTAAGGAGGAGTAAAAGGAGAGAGGAAACGGTATTTCCCCTAAGCATGTTGCTCCTATTATAGTTTTTGATGAGTCTGACTCGATGATGTTCCTATGCCTGTTACCTATAGTAGTGATCAAGATTGGGAAAAGCACACTACTTTTGATATTGAAAATCTCTTCGGTACTAATTCTGAAAATGATGATATTAATAATCGTTGTACTATTAGTGTTATCCATGTTCCTTCCAATGATGATATGTTTACAAATGAACACACTTTGGAAGATAACTATTCTATTGCTTATGATGATACTATACCTCCAATATATGATGATTGCAATGACGAATATGATATTTTCAGGCCACCTACTATTGAGGAGAAAATTAATTATGATTACAATATGCCTCCTATATTTGATGATTATGGTGATGAGAATAATAATGATAGCTATTTTGTTGAATTTGCTCCCACTACAATTAATAAGAATGACTATGTTTATGTGGGGAGTATTAATTCTTTTATGCATGTGGTTAATGATAAGAATGTTTCATGTGATAGTTATATTTTTAATTTTATTCATGATGCTACTGAAAGTTATTATGAGATAGGGAAACATGGTTTTATGTATCTTAACAACATTGAGTTTCCCCTCTTTATGTTGAAAATTTTGAAGTTGCACTTGTTTTGCTTTCCTATGCTAGATGCTTTGTGCTTTCATGACTTGTTTATTTACAAGATTCCTATGCATAGGAAGTGGGTTAGACTTAAATGTGCTTTGAATTTTCTTCTTGATTCTCTCTTTTACTTAAATTCATATTTCTTATGTGAGCATCTTCTCAAACTATCATGCCTAACTTAAAGGCGTCAAAGAAAAGTACTTATTGGGAGATAACCCAAAATTTTTAGATGAGTCTTGGAAGTTATTACCTCTGTAATAACCGCTCCTTATCCTTTTTATTTTCTTTTTGTTCCAAGAGTAACCTCTAATGAGAGCGAAGTAATGATTGGGAAAGTTGCTATCCCGAAACAGATTTCTGTGCTTCACCGTAAAACTTCGTGTAAAATCTCTGTATGTACTTTTGAGGCGTGAATTTTTGTACTTCTGCCCCAGGTTGTTATCTAACTTTTGTTAGTTCAACACTTTTCGATTTGAGCAACAGAAGGTCTTCTAGAAAATTCGTCTTTACCTGCTGGTCTGTTTTGACAGATTTCTGCCATTATTAGCATTTGCTTCTTGTTGGTTCCTTTTTTGAGTTCTTTTGGGGAATTGAGCTTTTTGAGGGAAGTGCTACAATAGCTTGTGTTTTAATGGAAGTTTTATTGGTGTTGGAACTGAACCTAAAGACTTATTATCTTGAGTGCACTAATGTTGCTAATAAAGATTGTGTGAAGTTTTGTATGAAGGAAAAATTTCAGGTGTATGGAAGGAATGAGTAATGAGATGAAGGATGGACTAAATCTCAAGCTTGGGGATGCCACGCATGTCACCCAAAGAAATATCCAACAAGTACAAGCGTCAAAGCTTGGGGATGCCCAAGGCATCACCCTTCTTCATCAATAAAAATTCCAGGTTTCTTCCAAACACTTTATTTTTATTGTTTCATGCACAATTGTGTTGTTCTTGGAGCGTCTTATTTTTCGTTTTTGTTTTGGTTTTTAGTTTGCTTTGTTTTCTTAGTTTTCTGAATAAATTGGTTGGACCCCCTCTTTCATGCATTGGTTTTCAAATAGTTTGGTTTGGATTGGAAAAGAGTAGGAAAAGTTAATGCTTAAGTGGTAAAGAGAGCTTGTTTTTGACTGTGGCCTATGCTTTGTTATGTCATGCTTGGTATTGTTTTGGATTTATGCTTAGTAATTTTTGCTGTAGCATGACATGCTTAGTAATTTTTGCTTAATGTCCCTTGAAAGAATCATGCATTGTTTTAGCATATTAAAGCATAGTATTGTGGTATTCTCCTTTGATGCTTTATTTGGGTTGACTTGGCGCATGCTCACACCATGTTAAGACTATCCCAAGTCACCATAGCCTTTATGATCCTTTAGTTTTCGACTTGTGATATCACTTTATGCTTTAATTAATAATGTTTTTGAAGGGAATATGCCCGAGAGGCAATAATAAAGTGGTTATTATCTTATTCCATGCTTATGATAAATGTTTATTTTGCAAGCTATACTTGTATTAATTGGAAACGTTAATACATGTGTGTTTAATAAACAAAATACAAAGTTCCTAGTACTGCCTCTCATATAAACTAGCTTGTTGATTAACAAGATGATCAAGGTTTCCTGATCATGGACATTGGATGTTGTTAATAGCGAGGTCACAACATTGGTGGAATGATGTGATGAACATTCATCCAAAGTATAGCATTACACTTAAAGTCATTATGTTTATATTGCTATAACATCATATGAACTAATCTTAGTCCTTAGACCATGAGATCATGTTAATTGCTAACACCGGAAGAGTATCTTGATAACATCAAACGTCACGTCATAACAGGGTGACTATAAAGGTGGGTTCAGTACTACGAAGGTGTTATGTTGAGGCTCATGGATCAAGAGTGGGATTTGTCCATCCCGATGACGGATAGATATACTCTGGGCCCTCTCGGTGATATCACATTAAGATAGCTTGCAAGCAAGTGATGTGATCACTAGAATGTTATATCACGGGAACGAGAAAAGTGTGCATGACGACAACGAGATCAAACTAGGTATGGAGATACCGATGATCGAATCTCAGACATGTAATATATCGCGAGAAAAAGGGATTTAGTTATTAGCGTTAAAGGTTCTCACGATCACAGAAGTCATCGTTGAATGTGTAGGAGTCAGTATGGATCTCCAGGTCCCGCTTCTGACTGAGAGGGGTCTCGATCATGTCTGCATTATTCGCGAACCGTAGGGTGACACACTTAAGGGATACCGACACCATTTGGAGAAAATATGTTTCTGATAAAGATTTAAGAAAGCGCTGGCATTATTTCAATAGACACCGAAACTATTTCAGGTGAAATTGCTGAAATTGGTTTTGCATGTAATATTGAAATGTTGCAGGGTGTTTTATGTGAATGTTTGTTAATTAAAGTAATTAACAAAATTCTGAATAAAATTAATAAAAGAGTTTTATTAAATGAGAGAGCATTAAATTTGGAGAAATTTAATGCATTTAAAGTGGAGACTTTAAAAGAGAATGTGAAGGGGCAAATTTATGTGGAGGGAGTTACCACCACATGAATGAGAAGGTGAGGGGTCAACCCATGGGGCGCCGGCCATGGGGAGGGGTACCTTCCCCTCCTCCTATAAAAGGCCCCCCTCTTAGACCTTCATACACACACCTCCTCGTGAAGGATCTCTCTCCCCCTCTAGTATTATTCCCCCATGGCCTCGGATTAGCGAGATACATGTTCCCGGTGGATTTATCTGGAAAGGAGTTGCTGCTTCTGCTGCTTTGCTGGAGCGAGGGATGGAGGTTGTCGGGGTACCGGACATGTGTGCGATCACGATTGCACCGCTGCTTTGCGGTGCTGGACTTGGTGGTGCTGGACTTGCTGGAGCTGGATCTGAAGGACGTGCTGGAGCCGGACCTGCTCGGACTTCCACACGATCTTGAGATCGGCAATTGTACGACTACATCAACCACGAGTTCCTACTCGTTAACAAAACTCGTTGTCTTTGAGGGTGAGTTCTCGATGGATGTATGTCCACCCATTGCTCTGTACCTAGTAGATATATCTTGGCGTATAGTTCTCATCGTAGGAATGTTTTTGCTTTCTATGTTGCTAACCCCAACAGTTTTGTCGCTTTGCATGATTATGGTCATTATTGCTCTCTTAGTTGGTCGCTCCTAGTCTTTTGCTAGCCTCCGTAACCAAGTATGAGTTCCACTCATGCATCCAACTCCTAAAACCAAGTTATTCCAAAGATTCCACCATACCTACCAATTATCTTATGCTATTCCAAGTATATTCATGTTTTTATCTACCTTCCGAATTAAACTTGTTATGAGAAATTTCGTGATTAAAGCTATCACGAACTTGATGGCACACTTTACTTTTGTTGCCCTTAATAAACTTGAACCATTATGTCGTCTATGTTGTATATGCTTGCACTTATTTGTTGGGGATTAGCAGAACCATGCTTTCATGGGGAACGATTTCAACATTTCACTTGTACTTTGTACCTAGTTGATATCATGCTTTTTTGTCTATGGATGTTGTCGGTGTGAAATGAAAGGAGAGCTTGTAAGTCCATGGAGTTATGTATATGTGTTAGAGAAACGCCTGGGCCGCTGGTCTAGTCCATGCCGTCATGGTGGAAACCTGCAGCATAACCATAATGAGCTGTCTATGAAGCATTCTTCTTATAAAAAAATGAGTCAGATATTGAAAAAAAGAGAAAAAGGAAAAAAAGAGATATGAGAAAAGAGGAAAGAGAGAAAAAAGCACCATATTCCCATGGTAAATAAGAAGATTGCTGAGATGCTCGTTGTCTGCTTGCCTTATCATTTTGATATGGGGATTCTTCCGTATCATCGGGCAAAGGGTACCCTGTTGGCAGTTCTCTATGATACACATGTACTTACTATGACAAGAACTTACCGGTAACTAAACTTGAGTAGCATGAGGAGCGACCCTCGTATTCATGGGACATGAGATTTCCAACTTATACTTTGTCAAGCATATACACCATAGTTTGCTCACTTTAACCTTAATCACTTCAAGATGCTTATGATAGGGGCAATGAGAGTTGAAAGCTATTAAGTACCATAATTTTTGGAAGCTCTTTATGAAACTTGAATCCCTACTTCCTTCTATGAAGGCCTTTCTTCCACTTTTATATTGAGTCTCCACCTTCTATCTTTATGCACCTACTTTGAGAGCATAGTGGCCATTCTTAGTTCTATGTGCATTGTCCCAACACTTGTTGATTGATGCATAGCTTTGATATTGCTTGTTTTAAACTATTTGTATCTAGTCACTCTTATGAACTTTGAAGGTGTCCTATGCATTTATGTTTGCTACTCTATGAGGGACAAGCTGAATGCCAGTATGCTATGTTTTCTTTATGTGAAACAAACAAATGTCTTGCAAAGCATTGTTATTCATGAATCTTTTGTTTGTGCCTTTTCATGTTTTAACATAGTTGCTTTGTCTTATTGTTAGAACTTTATCTTTCATGTTATGATTGAAGTACTATGATCCCAGCTATCAATGTTTTACAAATATTTTGATCAAGTTTATGATGGTGCATGTCACCTCAAAAATTATTCTTTATTTTTATCACTTATCTACTCGAGGACGAGCAGGAGTTAAGCTTGGGGATGTTGATATGTTGCTAACGTATCCATAATTTTTGATGTTCCATGCTTGGTTTTATCTACTTTCTTATGTTTTGTTCCAACTTTGGAGTACTTTTTATACACTTCCCTAGACTAACCTATTAACAAGATGCCATAGAGCCAGTTGCCAGTTTTCTCCTGTTTTTGGTTCTAGGAAAGTCAGAAAATCAATATTCTCGGAATTGGACCAGATAAAAGCCAAAGTCGATATTTTACCGGAAGACTCATGGAGCCAGAAGACGAGACGGAGAGGGGCCACAGGGTGGCCACACCATATGGTGGCGCGGGTTAGCCCTGGCCATGGCACCAGGTGGTGTGGGCCCCCTGGCCACCCACCGACTGTAGCATCCCAATTGTCTAACAATTGCAATGCTACTAGCCTAATCTATATAATGGCTACTTCCTACATATAATTGTTGCATCATAATTATATCATGCTCATGTCATCATGCCACCTTGCATTTGAGCATCATATAAAACCCTTTTCCATTTGGTTCTTCTCTCATATGCATGATTAATTGTATTTGGCTCTTGATATATTGTTTTTGGTTCTTGATAAATGCTTGATGCCCAAGTTGAGTTGGGGGCATATCTTTTATTCAACTCCATCACCTTTCTCTGCCGCCACCTTATAATTCCACCATCCAACTAAATATGAGCTTTGCACTTTATTGGGTTTTACCTCTAGCTCATGTGGGTTGGGATGGATCCAATTCTATTTCCACATGCTCTCATATTAGCATCATGTTGTTTCACATTATTGATATGTGGAGCCACCTTTGCATGCATTATGAGTAGTGCTCCTTTTCCTAGCTTTCATATGGATTATTATGGATTTATGCTCATGTTGGGATATTTTTGGGACTATTAAACATCTAGTGGAATATACACACTAGCAAGTCCCAATTATAATCAAATATGATCATCTCCATCTACTCCACTTAGAACTTTCATTTAAATTCTTTTGCTTGGCCTTTACTCCACATTTTGGTAATGCATAGGAATAATGCCATGATACATTATTATTGTTTTCACAAGAATAAAACATGGCATTTAATGCCCATGCATGAGCCATGCAAATCACCACCCTTCTATCCTTTGTGTTTTACTTGGAATTTTGAGTGGAGCCCTTTTTCTTCATCGAGATCCTCACCACCTTTTCCTTTACACCTTCCACCCTCATCACCCCTCATGTGTGTATGCCTCCATGCATGATCATGTGGAACCATGCCAAAACCCTAGCCCTACCCTACCTCTTCATCTCACCACTTCTACTTGCTTGATCTTGTCTTGTGCATGTTCAAACCCTAATCACCACCTCACCCAACTTTAATCTAGGCCTAACCTCCTCCCTACCCTAAACCCTAACCCCAACCTTACTCTAACCATCACCACACCACCATCCTATGAGCTACCTCCATGCCAAAGCACCCTCCTAACCTGGCCTAGCTGACCCTCCCTAACCTAGCTCACCAACCCTAACCCGAGCCCTCCTAAACCTGGCCGAGGCTAACCCTAGCTCCATGCCAAGCTACCCCACCACCCGAGCCTCTCTTTTCTCTCTCTCTCTCCCTGCCATGCTGGCCCCACACCCAACCCTGCTGCCCCTCCTCAACCTCGCCCTGGCCCACCTGCAGCTGCCTGCCTGGCCTCCTCATGCTCAACACGTGAGGAAGGAGGGAAGGTGACACCCGAGCCACCTTTTCTTGTTCTCCACCCCGATCCCCCACGGCAACCCCTCTTTCTCTCCCGTCCCTATCTACCCCCTCTCCCTCGTCTGGTAGCAGCCCTAGATCTCTAGGGCCTCGCCTCTGCCTCCCCTTCTCCCCTGCCTCGCTCTTCTCCAACTCCGACCACCGTTGGCCTCACCTCCCCCTCGCCGTTACAGCCGGTGGCGTGGCGATCTCGGGTGTTGAGGAGGACCAGCGTGCACCCCTGCGTCGCCCCGTACACGCCAGCAAGGAGGAGACGCACTGTCCCGGCCGCACACGCCGACGCCCGAGACAAACCCTAATCTGGCGGTGCTTCTGCTTCTCCGGCGATCGGCCGTGCCTCTCTCCGTTCCACCACCACCGACGCCCCCACGGTGAGCGTCCGGTCCTCCTAGACATCTCCCCTCGCTGATCTGATCCCTAGTCGCGCCGCGCGAATCGCCGAACACTCTCGGTGCACCGTGCTCGCGCTCGTCACCCCGACGTTGCGCTGCAGATGCTACACCTGGCCACGCAGCATCAACCCCCCTTAGCTGCAGTGGCTACCGCCTCAAGCTTCGTGCCCCAGTCCCGGTTGAGCCCCTCTGTCTTTGCTGTCACGCGTCCGATTCGACAGACGGCGAGAAGATCCACATGACGCCGCCTTTTGCACCTACCCTCCTTCGCTTTTTGGCTGCTTAACCCGCAATCCATCGGGTCCCACCAGACAGCCCCTCTAACTCTTTAGCAGAAAAGCCCCCCAGGTTCCGAAAACCCTAACCCACAGTCCCGGATCCACCACGTGTCGCCCACCGGCTAGGCAGCGTCTGATGGACCCTTGCCCCCTGGACCCACTTGGGTCTCTGGGCTAGCCTCTATGCCGGTGTAAAAAGGTTTTATACAGTTGCCCCGCAGCATCAAGTCTGGCCCCACACCTGTGGCTGGGGCTAGTGTTGTCTGGGTGTAAAAAGTCCATGTGTTTCTCGGTTTTAAAAATAATTTCAGAAAATGTTTAAATATAAATTCAAATCTGTTTTTTTCAAATAACTTTTAAATTATAAATCCAAATAATACAAATGATATATGTTTTTGAATCAGAAAAATGTGAGGAATTCAAATATGTCATTCAAAATATCTTTAAAACACTTTAAATTTTCGAGATGATTAAAATTACAATAAAATGCCTTTTCTTAATAAATTAATAACTTTAAATCTATAACTCCAAATTTGACAAATAATATGGCTAAACCGATCAGCGCGACGAGCCCGTTCCAACTATGAATTCCATGTTCTGAATTGCAGCATGCATCATCTAAATAATAAGTATACAGCAACTTAAATGGGAATAAAAAGTGATTAAAACTCAATAAAATGCTTTATTCTTGTATTCCACATCTCACCCATGCCATGCTACATTATTGCCATGCAAATTGTGCATCATTCATCATGGCATGCTTGTTTGCTTGTCGCATTTCAATTCATATGCTTGTGCACTATATTTATGTTGGCCCTTGTTTGTTTGGTTCTTCTTTGAATAGACGCTGAGCAGGGGATATATCAGGAATCCCAGGAGCACTACCCAGATCCGACTCTCGCTTCAACTGAACTGCCAGGCAAGCACTACCACATGCTTGCATACATATAGTACCTATTGCCTCTATCTTATTCTTGCATCATTGAGTCACGATTGCATTAAATTGAATCCCAAGTACTGCATAGCCTTTACTTTTAAACCCACAAGCTTGTTCCTCCATCCCATGAGCCATTACTACAGGAGTTGTTTGAGCCATGCGGGTCGTAGAACAGCATGTGTAGGGTATGTGAGTGTCTGATGGATAACGAGGTACCTAAACAACTTAACCTGAGTAGTAATGGGATAACTAATGAAAGTGGCACCGATGAGCGATATCTGCTATTTGGTTTTCATGCTCACTTGTGTCCCGTAGGACCCCGAGTACTTGATTCCTGTTCCTTGACTATTCGCACTATCCACATCCAGGAGGCCTTATGGACCCCCCTGAGCCAGAGCTTGATTCATTCTTATTTCTTGGGGCCACAAAGTAGTTTGGGGCTTTATTACTATCCTGTACTTATGCCATGTTTACTGTTTTATTTAAGATTGTGCGAGGAGCACCTGTACTGTTTAGGGATTACGGAGTGTTTTCGCGGTATTGACAAGCCCAGTCACACTTTCGGGTTCCCAGTCGTTTACAGCCATTGGCGCAAACCTTGAGTCCGTCTCGGAGTCGGCCAACTTCGTTGCGGGTAGCTTAATGGGGTGGCCACGTGAAATATTTCTGAATCCTGTGATCGCTTTGTCGTGAATGCCTTGTTGGGTTTTGAGTTGGTTTTTCCGAGGTTGATCGAGTGTGTGTTGCTATTTGTGCACCCCTGCAGGGTAAATATTTCTGAAAGCCGTGTCCACGGTTATGGACGACTTGGAGCACAGTTTCTCGATCATAGACAAGTATAACTAAAGTACCGCTTTTAATTTGACTAAGTACTTGACTAGTAAATAGTGCAATACTCAGGGAATGGTTAATAAAACTGCCAACGGATGGGTTGTTCGTCCGCTTTCTCGTTGGTAAGCGAGAAGGAGGATGGATCTATTAATTATACTGTTATAACTGTTGTTACTAATTAACGGACATCCGTCTATCATTGGTTAGGCGGATGGTTAGCGAGTATCTATAGGCTTGTTAGTTATTATCTTTTGCTGCAATTGCGTCACCCCAGGTATATGTCCCCTTTAGAGGCATAAAGACTTGCTGAGTACCCCTAGGGTCTCACATGATAAATTGTTTGATTCAGATGAATAGGTGTATTCGCAAGATGGATACTGGGTGGAGGAGACGGATGATGTTGGCAACGATCACGCGGTGTAGAGATTCCAAGAACGGGGATCCATGAGATCTATGGGCGGGATGTGTTTATTTATGTGGCATCTTATGCCGATTTGCTTCTTATCCGTACTCGGATCTTGTTTTCTGCTTCCGCCTGATACTCTGATGTTTGATGTATGAGGAGATATCCTAAACTATTATCTCTATCTAGGATATTTGGATCTTGCCGTATGGCGTTGCAATATTTCTATTTCTTTTAGATGGAATGGCTCTGAGGACTGTTGTATGTGGCTTGCATACATACTCACTTGTGTATGTAGTTGATCCCTTCGCTTGCCGATTACGCCGCTCGTTCTTGTCGCGATGTTCTGAAAGTGGTTAGCACGGCCGAAAGGTCTACCTGTGAGTGGCCCCTGCGCCCCACCGTACTATTTTAACCACTTTCGCTCATCCAGGCATGTAACTAAGAGCGTAATTCATCGAGGTAGTTACACCGACCTTACCTCTTCGCCTATAAGATGCCTCCCGATGCAAAAACCCTAAATCGTCAAGCCTCCAGCCACGAAAAGTTCCACAGCGCCACCGCCACCAAAGGGGAGATTCGGGGGACAGAAAGTCTCTATTCAGGCACCCTGCCAGGATGGGGAAGTGCCCCCGGAGCAATCTCCATCGATCTTCACCACCATCTCTGTCACCATTGCTGATTCCCATGATAAGGAAGGAGTAGTTCTCTCTTGAGGCTAAGGGTTCTACCGGTAGCTATGTGTTCATGTCTCTCTCTCTATGCATGATCTTATTGAGATCATGAGCTTGTAATCTATAGATCTACCTTGCTACTCAAGTCCTTTAATAGATCTCTACTCTCCCCATGTGGGTGAAGTTGACAGTGTGCACACCATGGTGGCACTTAGGCTAGAGATTTCAAATACTTGTTATGAGTTATATTTGGAGTTGGATGTCTTTATGAAATTGTGGTGTTTGTTAGATCCATCTAGTACACAAGGTGACAGTGTGGGGTTATCTAGATGGGAAAAGCGAACTTTGAGGAGTGCTGTTATAGCCCTACCATGGATTAGAGTGGCCAACCAGAGAGTAGTTCAATGTAATATCATAAAGAAGAGTATATTTATATGAGAGTGTTCACTAGTGAAAGTATGATCCCTAGGCCTTGTTTCTAAGCACTGAAACACCGTTTGCTATTAGATCTATTACATTTTTGCTTGCTTCTATCTTTATTTTAGTTTTACTTTAGTCTTTTCCACGCCATCAAGCTATTTTCTATCACCGTTACCACTTATAATTATCTATACCACTTGTATTTCACTATCTCTTCGCCGAACTAGTGCACCTATACAACTGACAAGTGTATTGGGTGTGTTGGGGACACAATAGACTTCTTGTATCTTGATTGCAGGGTTGCTTGAGAGGGGATACCTTTGACCACTTCCTTCCTGAGTTCGATAAATCTTGGGTGATCCACTTAAGGGAAAACTTGCTGCTGTTCTACAAACCTCTGCACTTGGAGGCCCAACAAGTGTCTACAAGAATAGAAGTGCGTAGACATCAATACTACCCTCCTTCAAGAGCAAAAGAATATGTACATGATTGAGCAAATCCTATGTATGAACAGTGAAATCTGCGGCTATGGGACTCCTCGTCAGGGACCTCCTCCTCGAACTCGTCATTCTCCGTGATTGCGTCTAAGATTTCTTGTACGGCGATGGGGTAATTGATGTAGAGCACCGGATTGCCTCCGCCTGCCGCATGCCCCCCATCTAGATCTGCCGCTGGCACAACGATGTTGTCGGCCACCTGCTGCTCGGCAGCGACGGCTACTACCTGCTGCTCGGTAGCGACAGCTACTGGCTGGACAGATGAGCTCGCACCCTCGACGGCGCGGCGACGAGCAGGGTTCGTGCCCAGAGAAGACGCCTTCGCCTGCTTGGCGACGACCGATCCATCTGCTGATGCGCCTTCAACTGGCTTCACCTTCGTCGCGTCTCCACGCGTACGCTTCATAGCGCACCAAGGGAAGGAGGTAGTGCAAGCGAGGGAGCTTCGGCGCGCGCGGTAGGTGTAGATTAGGGTCTTGGGACTAGACAGACTGGGGGAAAATGACACGAGATCATGTAAGAAGAAGTTCGAGGGGGGTTATAAACACCGGACCGTTCGTAGTCCTCGAGTGGACACGTGTGGTGGGCGGGGGGCTACCACGTTCTCCACCCTCTTTTTTGGGTTCCCTTTTTTTTGAAACAGCCACGATCTCCACTTTAGAGCTGCATTGAAAACACGCTCATGGCAGACCTCGATTCCACTGCATGCAAGTGGCATGGAACCAATTTCTAGCAACGTTAGATCTACTCGAGGGGGGCCCTTGACTCATGGAAGTTACTAGCGGTAGGGCCTAGTTGGAAGTGAGATTGAGAGCGCTGCGTAAAAATGGGATATGTCTTATTAAAATCAAGTGGCAATAAATTGCAGCGTCCCGTCGACAACCATGCACTTGATGACCCTGTTGCTGTGTGCATGTGTTATAATAGCAGTAGTAGGCCTTTCAGACTTGATTAAACGTGACATGACCGCTCGCCGACTTTTTCCATGGACGGCATCGTGTTCCTTCTTGTAGAAGTCTCGCCGAGGGAGACGTCCGTGCTATCTCACGATGTACTGTGAAGGGCACGTCATGTGCAACGATCATCGTTGGATCGCACAAAATCAACGGTTGGTGCGCACGATCCGCGTGACAACTGTGACAACCAATCAGGGAGTAGCTGATAGGGTGAGCACAGGGTTGGGCTTCTACGAAAGATAGAGAGAGGGGGGCAAAACTGAGTAGTACCACATAAAACCAAGGGCAAAACTGAGTAGTATAAATATGGAAAGTGTCTTGTACAATGAAATACATCGTGGCATACATCAAATTATGCCAACATAGATCTACTAGAGTTCATTGGATGTGTGTTCTTCTCATAAACCACACATGGATCCACCAGTGTGATTGCATGTCTGCTCTTTTCATGAACCACACCCAGTATCATTACTTGGTTGTTCTTCTCAGGAACCACATAAGGATCCACTAGTGTCATTGCATGTCTGTTCTTTTCACAAACCACATAAGGATCCACCAGTGTCATTGCATGTCTGTTCTTTTTCATGAACCACATAAGGATCCACCAGTGTCATTGGATGTGTGTTCTTCTCATGAACCACACATGGATCCACCAGTGTCATTGCATGTCTGTAATTTCATGAACCACACCAAGTGTCATTGCATGTCTATTCCTCTAAACAAACCACATAAGGATCCACCGGTGTCATTGCATGTCTGTTCTTTTCATTAACCACACATGGATCCACCAGTGTCATTGCATGTGTGTTCTTTTCATGAACCACAACTAGAGTCATTGCATGTGTGTTCTTCTAAACAAACCACACATGGATCCACCTAGTGTGATTGCATGTCTGTTCTTTTCACAAACCACACATGGATCCTCCTGTGTCATTGCATGTGTGTTCTTCTAAACAAACCACACATGGATCCACCTCGTGTGATTGCATGTCTATTCTTTTCACAAACCACACATGGATCCACCTGTGTCATTGCATGTGTGTTCTTTTCATGAACCACAGCTAGAGTCATTGCATGTCTGTTCTTTCCACAAACCACACATGGATCCACCTAGTGTGATTGCATGTCTATTCTTTTCACAAACCACACATGGATCCACCAATATCATTGCATGTGTGTTCTTCTCATGAACCAAAGCCAGTGTCATTGCATGTCTGTTCTTCTCACAAACCACATAAGGATCCACTAGTGTCATTGCATGTCTGTTCTTCTAAACAAACCACATAAGGATCCCTCAGTGTCATTGCATGTGTGTTCTTTTCATGAACCACAACTAGAGTGATTGCATGTGTGTTCTTCTAAACAAACCACATAAGGATCCACTAGTGTCATTGCATGTCTGTTCTTTTCATGAACCACACCTAGTGTCATTGCATGTATGTTCCTCTAAACAAACCACACATGGATCCACCTAGAGTCATTGCATGTCAGTTATTTTCACAAACTACACATGTATCCACTAGTGTCATTGCATGTGTGTTCTTTTCATGAACCACAACTAGAGTCACTGCATGTCTGTTCTTCTAAACAAACAACATAAGGATCCACCAGTGTCATTGCATGTGTGTTCTTCTCATGAACCACACATGGATACACCAGTGTCATTGCATGTGTGTTCTTTTCATGAACCACAGCTAGAGTCATTGCATGCGTGTTCTTCTAAACAAACCACATAAGGTTCCACCATTTTCATTGCATGTGTGTTCTTTTCATGAACCACAACTAGAGTCATTGCATGTGTGTTCTTCTAAACAAACCACATAAGGATCCACCAGTGTCATTGCATGTCTGTTCTTTTCATGAACCACACCCAGTGTCATTGCATGTGTGTTCTTCTAAACAAACCACATAAGGATCCACTAGTGTCATTGCATGTCTGTTCTTTTCATGAACCACATAAGAATCCACCAGTGTCATTGGATGTGTGTTCTTCTCATGAACCCCACATGGATCCACCAGTGTCATTGCATGTCTGTTATTTTCATGAACCACAGCTAGAGTCATTGTATGTCTGTTACTTCCACAAACCACATATGGATCCACCAGTGTCATTGCATGTCTGTTCTTTTCATGAACCACAGCTAGAGTCATTGCATGTCTGTTCTTTTCATGAACCACATAAGGATCCACCAGTGTCATTGGATGTTTGTTCTTCTCATGAACCACATATGGATCCACCAGTGTCATTGCATGTCTGTTCTTTTCATGAACCACACCTAGTGGCATTGCATGTCTGTTATTTTCATGAACCACACATGGATCCACCAGTGTCATTGCATGTGTGTTCTTTTCATGAACCACAGCTAGAGTCATTGCATGTGTGTTCTTCTAAACAAACCACACATGGATCCACCTAGTGTGATTGCATGTCTGTTCTTTTCACAAACCACACATGGATCCACCAGTGTCATTGCATGTGTGTTCTTGTTGGGGGGATACCCCCGGGTAGGGTCATGCCGGGGTATAGAGGCCGAGTTAGCCGAGGTACGGAAAGGTCAAAGCGTATGCTGGCCGAGTCACCTCAAGGCAGGCCGACTTACGGAGTAACCCGAACCGGAGGATGTCCACCTAACTGAGTCCCGACCGACATATGTCGTATGCCGGTAGGCTTTTTATAACTTGTATGCAGGTACCCACGAGGCCAGATTAACCAGGCATGATCCGGGTTACATCAGGCTTGCAAGAATAGGAAGGTATCTCGCTGGTCAAAAGGTGGTCACTGTACGCTGGAGCGTGAGCAAAGCGGACAGAGGGAAGGACCACTGAGGCACGACCGACAAGGGTGACGCAGCCTATGCCGGCTGACGCTGGCGCCACAGAGGCTTATGTAGCCTCTACATGGCTTACGATGGAAAAAGGTGACCCGGTCGGTTTGCTATTTTGGGAGAGGCATATTCCTAGGAATATGCCTCCACGTATGCCCTAGCTAGTAGTCTGGCGTCCCCTTTATAAGGAGAGCTAGGACCTCAGTAGAAGGGGATCGCGAGCTGGCTGGTTGGCACTTGAGTAGTTCATTAGTAGAGAGACAAGTAGTGGTGAGAGTAAGAGAGCTTCTTCTTCCCCCTCTCCCCAATACAGCTCAAGGAGCATCTGTAAACCTTGTGAGCTTGGAGAATAAAAAGCATCTGTGTGTGGACTCACCACACTATCCCTCCATGGATTCCTCTAGTGCATATTGGGCCCACCTTTAGCTTATCCATGGCATCTTCCGTGACACCACCACGACAGTTGGCGCCCACCGTGGGGCTAGCGGTGCTAGCAGGAGTGTAGATCCGGACGGGAAGCATCATCGGCAACGGCGAGCGCATCGTCTCTAGGCTCGTTCAGCGCTTTGGAGCGCTGGACTACATCAGCGACAATGCTGGTTGCTTCGGCAAGCGACCTCCACCGTGCAATGGCGTCTTTGTCAAGCTCAGCGCCCACAGGATCTACGTCGGCGTCGATGTGTCTTGCATTCACCCGCGGCACGTCGTCGAGGGAGGCGAGCCACCCCTTAGCGCGGCTCGCGGTGCGCGTATCACTCGCTCCCCTGACCGTGCTGAGGTGATGATGACAACGCCTGACGCTGGCACGAGCAAATACCCGGCACCAGATCCGGAGGTAACACCCAAGGCGCCTAGGAAAAGTAGAGGTCCTCCACTAGAGAGGCCAGAAAACTTGTTGCAACAGGCGATAGATAGCTTGGAAAGCCCCATAGCACCTGTGGTAGATCCGGCTCAGGCATAGGCCGAGTTAGAGGAAACTAGGCAGAAAATACTAGAGGGTGCGAAAAAGATAGCCGCGGCTCAGCAGTCGTTGAACATGACGCTGCGCGAGTACGCAAGAGCAAATAAGGTAGATGCTGTAAAAGTAAAAGGGAGAAACCTCATCAGTGAGATGAACAAAGAGGGTGACACAAGAGTTGAGGAATCAGAGAACCCTTTGTCCATGGGGTTGCCAAAGTACAACACCTTGGCAAAGAACCTCAGAGCAGCGGATGCAGCTGCATCCAAGTTAGAGGGTTTGACAGGTGAAGCCCGGCAAATACAGTAGAAGAGGGTCAACGAGTTAGTTCGGATCGCTAACAAACAGAATGAGGAATTGCTCAGGGCTAACCCGGCAAGAGCTGGGGATTCCAAGGTCGTTTATTCGGCAGTGGGAAACCCGGAGAAATCCGCTGGGGCTGCATCATCACCTCATGATGGCCCTAGAAGAGAGGAAGTGGTAACCTCGGTGAGGAGAAACAAACAGATAGTCCCGTATGACCCAGCAAGGGCAGGGAAAGGAAAAGCAGTGCAGCGAAATGAGGATCGACAAAGTGTCAGCCGAGGTGAAGATGGCCGAGGTAACCGCGACCAAGGCAATGTCGGTCAAAGAAACGCTGAAAACGGCAATGCTGGATAGCGCAAATTGGCGGGTGTAGGGCAAACCCCACCTCGGCAACAGCAGCAGCGGAGTGTACCTCGGCAAGAGCAGAATGCCGGCCAAGGTATGTGGCAAAATTGCGCTCAACAAGAGCAAGACAGATACACTGACGGTGATTCGGAAATGGTGAACGCAGGATACCCTAGGCTGGATTATCGTGTGATAGGGTTGAGGTTGGGAAGCAGGAACTTGATGCCTGACGATGCGAGGTTAAAGCTGGATCGGCTCTATAGGTCAGAGCAGATTGAGGGGCAAGGTCCTCCGGGTCCAGTGTGATTTGGACCCCGGATCATGAAAGATCCTCCGGTACCTAACTTCCAATTACCCAGAGGGACGAAAACATATGACGGCAGCACCAAGCCGGAGGATTGGTTGATCAACTACGCAACGGCAGTGAAGATTGCGACAGGCAATTTGAGATGGGCAGTGAGATATGTACCTCAGATGCTGGAAGGGCCAGTGAGGGTATGGTTAAACAATTTACCACCCGGTAGTATCAACTTCTGGATCGAATTTGAAGAAATGTTCATCAGTAATTTCTCGAGCATGTATCAGAGGCCGAATAGGCCACAAACCTTAGCAATGTGCAAACAGAGACCAAATGAAACAGACCGGGAGTTCCTAACTCGCTGGTGCAACGTGAGAAACTCGTGTGAAGGCGTGATTGAATCCCAGGCCATAGCTTGGTTTACACAAGGATGTAGATATGCAAGCATGCTATGGCAAAGGTTACAAAGGGATATGCCAACTACACTGGCTGAGACCATCCGGATTGCTGATTCATACGCTTTGGGTGATCCGACTTAACCCCGGCTTGTGTCAAACGAGTCAAATGAGGAGTACTACCAGCGAGATGGAGCCGAATCATCCCAACGAAATGATTACCGTGGTAAGAGAAGAGACGATAGACCGGATTACAAGTATAGTTCGCAACAAGTTGCTGCTGTAAACCAAGATCAACCCGGTGCGGGGAGTAATCAGCGGCAGAAAACTGGAGGGCAACAGTGGACCCCAAGAAATGATGGCAAGAAAACTTGGAAGCCCGAGCAAAATAGAAAGTGGCAAGAAAAGGAAGACCGGCCGAGGTATACGTATGAGGCAATGCTGGATCAGCCATGCAAATTTCACACGCCAAATCCGAGTAACCCGGCGGGTCATACAACCCAACAATGTGAGTGGATGACGAAGATAGAACAAAGTGGCTCGGGGAATGCTCAGGCACCTCGTAACGGTCAACCTCGACAGGAGTTACCTCGGCAGCAGTTGCTCTCCGGAGCAAATATGCAATAGTTAATGTTACCACCACCTCCTCCGAGGTATGAGAATCATGAAAGAAAGGATGCAGTGCATCTGGTGGAAAACCAGCATCAGCCAGATCAAAGGTATCCCGGCAATGAAGGGAGAAATGAATACAGGAGTTACTATGTGTTCACCACTGAAGAAACAGATAGGAAGAGCTTGCAACACCGACATATAGAAGTGAATGCGGTTATGCCGGCAGTGACAAGGTATATCCCTTGGTCGGATCAAGAAATTACCTGGAGTATCAAGGACCATCCCAAGCTCATGCCGAGCCCTGGTTCGTATGCATTAGTGTTGGACCCAACGTTCATCGGGCCAAATATAAATGTGAGGTTTTCTAAGATACTGATTGACAATGGCAGCAGCATCAATATCATGTATGTGGATACAATGTGCAAGTTAGGCATCTCGGAGAACATGCTCCTAGCCACGAGGACAACTTTCCATGGAATTGTGCCTAGTATCTCCTGTCAACCCATTGGCAAAGTCTGGGTTGACGTGTTATTCAGCACCAGAGATAACTGCCGAACTGAAAATTTGGAGTTTGAAGTTGTGAACTTAGAAAGCGCATACCACGCGTTACTCGGCAGGCCAGCCCTGAACAAATTCATGGCAAGTACTCATATCAGCTACTTGAAGATGAAGTTGCCTGGTCCAAATGGAGTAATTACCATAGCTGGGGATTTCCGACGTTCCATTGAGTGTGCGTCGGCCGGGTCTAACCTGGCCGAGTCACTCGTGATTGCACAAGAAAAGAGAAAGATCTAGGAAGTAGCGGCATTGGCTCAGTCCGTGCAGCAGTATATGGCCGTGCTGAGTAACCCACATGGAAGTGTATCATTTCAAGCAACAAAGGATACAAAGAAAGTACCTGTTGATGATCTGTTCCCAGAGCGTACCATAACAATTGGTGCCGGGTTAACTGACAAATAGGAAAGCGAGCTCGTCAACTTCCTCCGTGAGAATCGGGATATCTTTGCTTGGTCCACACAGGACTTGCAAGGCGTTCCGAGGGAGTTGGCCGAGCACTCTTTAAATGTAAGACCCGGAGCAAAGCCGGTGAAGCAACCTCTCCGCCGCTTCGCCGAAGATAGGAGAAAACTCATTGCAGATGAGATAGCTCGGCTCCTCGCAGCCGGGTTCATCATGGAAGTGCTTTATCCGGATTGGCTGTCTAATCCGGTGCTGGTGGAAAAGAAGAAAGATGATCCGAATGTGGTAGTGGTTTCGCGTATGTGCATCGATTACACTAACCTAAATAAGGCGTGCCCAAAAGATCCATTCCCACTGCCAAGGATAGATCAGATCATAGATTCTACTGCTGGGTGTGAACTATTGTCATTCATAGACGCATATTCTGGTTTCCACCAGATACCTCTGAACCCGAATGATCAAATAAAGACTGTGTTTATTACCTCGTACGGGGCTTACTGCTATCGCACCATGCCTTTTGGTTTACGTAATGCAGGGGCAACGTATCAAAGATGTATGCAAAAATGCCTACACGATCAAATTGGTCGAAATGTGCAAGTGTATGTGGATGATGTGGTAATAAAAACCAAGGAAAGCAAAACGCTCCTTGATGATATCAGGCAAACGTTCGCGAACCTAAGGAGGTTCTGAATGAAGCTTAACCCGGAGAAGTGTACCTTCGGTGTCGCGGCTGGGAAATTGCTCGGATTTCTTGTCTTCAGCCGAGGTATCGAAGCTAACCCAACTAAAATCCGAGCCATAGAGCGAATGGAATTGCCGAAGTGTCTTAACAATGTCCAGAAGTTCACTGGTTGCCTGGCATCCTTAAGTCGGTTTGTATGTCGGTTGGGAGAAAAGGCACTGCCTCTCTATCAGCTAATGAAAAAGTCGGACAAGTTCATATGGACGCCACAGGCCAATTTAGCCTTCATCCAGTTAAACAAAATGTTAGCCACTGCACTAGTGTTAGCCTCTCCAATATCAAAAGAGCCAATGTTGCTCTACATAGCCGTAACCAATCGAGTTGTAAGTGCAGTAGTAGTGGTAGAGCGCGACGAGGAGGGTAAGTCAGTGCAAAGGCCAGTCTATTACCTGAGTGAGGTATTATCAGCATCAAAGCAGAACTATCCTCACTATCAGAAGATGGCATATGGTGTATATATGGCAGCAAAGAAGCTGAAGCACTATTTTTAAGAACACCCCATCAAAATGATATGTGAGGCCCCCATATCTGAGATAATGAGCTACAAGGATGTGAGCGGCCGGATCGCAAAATGGGCAATTGAGCTAGCCCCTTATGCTCCACAATACGACAGGAGGGATGCGATCAAGTCTCAGGCTGTGGCTGATTTTTTCGTGGATTGGGCCGAGATGCAATATGAGCCACCGTTGCCAGATCCGAACTACTGGAGAATGCATTTTGACGGATCAAAAACGAAAACCAGGTTAGGCGCCAGAGTTGTGCTTACCTCACCCAAGAAAGACCAACTGAAATATGTACTGCAGATCCACTTCGTGGCATCAAAGAATGTTGCAGAATATGAAGCACTTGTGCATGGGCTCAAAGTGGCAAAAGAAATTGGAATACGTCGGATCCTGTGCTTTAGTGACTCGGATTTGGTAGTTCAGCAAGTCTCGGGGCATCATGGCATTATACAGATTTCATGTGCAAAATATATCAGGATACTTTGAGGGATGCGAGTTTCACCATGTACCCCGGCTGGAAAATGAGGTTGCCGACGTATTGTCGAAGCTCGGATCAACCCGACAAGCAATTCCACCAGGGGTAGCACTAGAGCACCTCAGAAAGCCATCTATCAGGCCATCCCTAGAATCTGAGTCAATCTATATCCCGGCAAATCCAGAGTCGGAAGCTGCGCCCATGGACATTGATGTGGGAAGTGGTTCAGGAAACCCGGGGACTGCTTCGCAAAACCCGGGGACTGCACAGCAAGATCCGGCTGAGGTTATGTCGGTAGATCAAATGGAAATTGACGAGGATGTGTTTCCGGTGCAAGCTATACCAGCTTGGGCACTGCCCATATTCTAGTTCCTGAAGGATGGATCTTTGCCTAATGAAGAAGTGCTTTCAAGGCAAATTCAGAGGAGGGAAAAGGCATACACGATTATCAATGTCGAGCTATACAAGAAAATGCAATGGTTGTCAGAGGTATGCTACCAAGACACACATGCCAATGTCGGAGCTCAAGACCAGACCAATTACCTGGCCATTTGTTGTATGGTGTTTGGATATGGTTGGTCCATTTAAGCCGGCGAGAGGAAATATGACCCATATCTTGGTTATGGTTGACAAGTTTACGAAATGGATTGAAGTGAATGTCGTCAGATTGATGACAAGTACGCCATGAGGGGGTCCTCGAGGCGTGCGGAAGAGAGGGGTGTGAGACGTACGGTGTTCCGGGACGGTGAGCACACAAGTTTACCCAGGTTCGAATCCGCCGGCTTTGGACGGATCCTACTCCTGCTAGCAATCCAATAATACGGCAGAGCCAGAATATGGGTTACAAGGGTTTCGCCTGTGTGAGTTGAGGGTCTAGATTATTGGTGTGCCCTAAAGGCTCTCCCTAGGACGGCTTATATAGATATCCGTCCTAGGGTTTATAGGAGAGGTCTATCTGGCTACGTCTAAGAGTCGGTTACAGAGTACATCTTGAACTACAAGTAACATTATGGGCCTAAGTCGGTAAGTCTTCTGGGCCTTCTCGTAGCCGGATTGGACTCCGTCTTTCTCCCTGACTGGGCCGCCCATGAAGCAAAGCTCTAACCCGAAGTGGGACACCCTGGTCAGTGAGGAACTGTGAGGATACCCGGAAAGTATATCCCTAATAGCAGCCCCCGGAGGCCTCCAAGATCCAAAGTCGGATTTATCATCGTCTAGCTTGATCTTCGGCTTGCAGAATCTTGAAGGGTTCCTGAAACTTCACAACAAAAGATACGATCCGAGTCTTAAAAATAAGTCGGACCTATCAGTAGGTTACTTCGGATTTTCCAGCTCGATTTTGAACTAAGCCGGAATTTGGTCTCTAATGCCACCTGACACAAGCATGGTCAAGTCACGTCATCTGACAGACGTTCCATCAGCATGACCGTTGGTGGGTCCGCGGTTCGTGGAACCGAGGCGCCATTTCAATGCGTGCGTGGAGATTGAGGCGACGCAATCATCGCGCGGGCCCTTCCCATTTCTTTCCACGATGCGTGGCGGTTACACTGTAGCATTTGCACGAATCTTGGCACAGGCAGGTGGATATAAGGGGTTCGGATTTCTTCTTCTCCTTTCCACCAATCCTTTGTCGTTCCTTTCCTCCCAATCCTCCTGCGCGCATAGAGCCTCCTCGTTCTCCCTCCACAAAGCTCCTAGCGCCGCCCCTTTAAGGTCACCTTTCCACCGGAGAAAATGGCTTCATCTTCTTCCTCCAGTTTGGCGGCGGCAGCGGCGACGGCAAAGGCGGAAGCAGCAGCGGAGAAAGAAAGCTTCAGGGGAATCTGGATCCCCTGCGCCCTCGACGAAGCAGGCCTCAAGAATGTGGAGAAGGAGGGGCTTCTCGCCACCGGCGATTGGCAGAGCGGCTCCGGCGAAACCATCCCCAGCCCGCACGAGCGCGAGCGAGTCCACTTCGGCACTCATCTGGACCGATATCTGTCTTTTCCTCCCTCGGAGTTCTTCTCCGAGGTGATAGATCACTATGGAGTTCAACTCCATAATCTTCCTCCCAATTCTCTTCTAGAAATGAGCGCATATGCTGCACTTTGCGAGGGCTTTCTCGGCATTAGGCCGAGCTTGCTTCTCTTCCGGTTTTATTTCCATGTCCGGAGGAATTGCATTACTGCCGGTGTTCCTTACATCACCGGCACCATTAGTTTTTCTCTTAGACGAGACCGGGCATATCCCAAAATTTCTGCCAGTGACTCGGTCAAACAATGGCCAGCCACTTTTTTCTACCATAGGGATATTCCGGCTCCCGGCAAAGCTACTGCTTTGCCGGTTTTTGTCGACAGAGCCGCCACGGCCCAGCCTTCCTGGTACGAGGCTGCTCCGGCTCTCACTGATGATCTGATCCTTGCCAAAAGGCGGATCGAATATCTGATCAAGCACAGTGGTCTGAAGGGACCCGACTTGGTCCAGTGCTGGGTCTCACGCCGGATCCAGCCACTCAAATACCATGGGGACAAACTGATGCACTCCATCACGTCTTCGCCAACCGATTCCCTCCGCATCAGCCCTAATGCCTACACCACCCAAGGCTACATAAGCCAAATCAAGTGGCTGATCAGGGAGCGGATCGAAAGGCGGATTCCGAAGGTTTCTCTGGACATGCACACGGCGGAAAACCCCGTGGTGCCGGTAAGCTTCTATCATCACATCTTTTGCGTGTTTCTATCTTTGAATTAAACTGCAATACAGATATGTCTTCTTGTTTTCAGCTTGCTGACATCCCCGAGTCGGAACTTGCTCCGCTCGAAGGATACCCTCCAGAGTTCTCTCAGGAGGTGGAAGTAGTTCCACTGCCGGACCTTGCGCTCAAGAAGCGCAAAGCTCCAGAACGATGGCACAAAGGAGGTGCCTGTCGTGAAGAGGTATCCTTTCAGTCACAACATTTCCATCTTTGTACTTTACTCAAATTTCTTTCCGAGATGTAACGTTTCCGACTTTGTCACCTTCTTAGAGCAAAATCGATCATCGAGGGCAAGGGGAAAGGGGTTTCTTCGAAGCCCTTACGCCAGACGAATCTTACCATAGCTTCCCCTGTCGTGGCTCCTCCGACTCCGCCCCCTCAACCTTCTGCAACTCCGGTTATCTCGTCGGATGCTGCAGAAGATCCGGCTCCTCAAACAGAGCCTGCGATCCTTGGGTCGCAAACTGACGTCACTGTGGGTGCGTCAGCTCAAGATAAGGGTGAACCCTCTTCGGGTAATGATCCCTTGGCTGAAGTCTTCGCCGAAAACCTCCTTAGCAATCTGGGTCTTGCCAAGTTTGGCCTGACCCAGAAATCTGCAGAGGAGATCCAGCGGCTGGCCAGGCAAGTCCTGGACAAAAGCCATCTATCCCCTGAAGAGGAAGCGCAAGAAGCAGAGGACGTCAAGTTCTCCGATCTTCTCGCTCAAGTCCGCCTTCGCAACGAGAGGATTAGGACTGGCGAGCTTCCAACAGCCCCAGTAATCCCTCTTACCCTCGCCGAGAAGGTGGCAGCTGAAGTGAACGCGGGTTTAGATAAACTCACCCATGAGCAATATGTAAGTCGGAATTCCAACTCTTGTTTTTAGATTATGCTATATCATATCCTCTAGCCCCCAAGCATGAAGTAGGATATAGAATCCGGGTTTATGCTTCATTAGGATGCCAAAGAACGAACTAGTGCAGCCCCCAAGGCTCGTGCTGATATTTAGCAAAAATATTAGCCTGAGTCTTAAGTAGCTTTCTGACTTTGGGTGTTATGACTTACAGAAAGTATGTTCCTATAACCAGGAACTATTGACCAATGTTTGTGATAAGCGGAGAGAGATCAAAGCTCTCCGGCTTAAAAATGTTGAGCTCAAAGTAGCCAAGGATGAAGCCGAAGGTAAATATTCCGAGATTCAAACCTTGTATTTGCTTTTTTCAATGTCTAATTTTTCTGAACTGTTGTTCTTTTTTGTCTTACAGCGTTGGTGAAACAATCCATCACTATGATTGAAGAGGCCGAGAACCTCAAGACCTTGGTGGTGGAGAACAAGGGACTTCGCCAAGAGCTAGATAAGCTCAAGGCAGATCATGAAAAGAGCATAACTCAAGTCCTTGAATCCTCCTCCATGGCCACCGATGAGCGTGATCGCAAGATTGCTGCTCAGGATAAAATAATCTCGGGCCTCAGGAATGAGCTTGGCAGGGAGAAGGATATATCCTAGGCGCTCCGGGCTGAACTCCAGAGTCTCCGGGAGGAGAAGACCAAGATTGACGACGTCATTTTTGGTACGTTCCATCTCTCTGACTTATCTTTTTCTTTGACTTCTATCAATGTCGGCTTTTCTTAACTTTATTTTGATGTATAGGTCCTCTGAACTTGACGGAGTCTTCCTCGTCCGAGCCCCGCACCCACCGGCTTACCCAAGTCGGTGATCTTCTTCACGACTACCGCCAGTCCCTTGAGGACATTGGCGAGTCTCTCAGGATTCCGGACATGCCAAGCATGTCAGATTTTGAGGTGTGGGACAGGGCCAAGGAGATGCCGCAGCTTGTTCGGGACTAGAACATGTCCTACGCTCTCACCATGGTCATGAGCCACCATGGAAACATGGAAATATGGCAAGTGACCAGAGGGTACTGCAAGGTAGACGAAGACGACCAGGAGCAGGACCTTCAAGCCATCATGCACTCATGCACCGGATACGGGTGCCACGTAGCTGATCTGACCAGCTACGAGATCCCCTTCTTCACCCGCGTGGATACTCCGCCTCCTCCTGCAGAAGAAGCCGAAGAAGTTTCCGACGATGAACGCACCAACTCGGATGCGGACATCTCGGAACGATATCAAGGCAGAGTGACCAGCGAGCCGGCAGATCCTTCATCTCCTCCTGCATCATAGACCAGAAATTTATGTATTACTCCGGAAAAACCTGATGCGATTGTAAATATTAAGTACTATTGATTTTTGCTAGTGCTAAGTTTTTTATCTATTCAGCACTTTTGTCTTAGACTTTTTGTGTGCCTGAAATTTTTACATAAGCACTTGTATTTTTTGTCTCTACTCATTGTTTATCTGGCTTTCCGCTTCGTCCCTTTCGTGAGCTGGCTAAACCTTCAGCCGGAAACTTTGCCGAGCAACGGAGCTCAATTGCTAAACCAGTTTAAACTCGGAAACAAAGCCGGCTTCCAGTACCAACAATTCACTACTCGGAAAATGCCCACATCCAGCAATCAGACAAATAACCAAAGTAAAAGACTAGAATTTTTAGAGTTATACCCGAAGGTAGCAGTTTTAGAATCGGAAATCTAGTCCAGAACGAACATGAGCATAAAGTACTTTCAAGCATTTTGGGATTTTCGACTATGACATGATCATTCGGAAATAAGATGGTTTAAGAACTTCTCAGAAAAAACTTGAGGCAACCAAAAATTTTATTTCTCACAAAACATGTACATATGTATGATTACAAAGAAGGATTAGATAAGAATAAAAGGGACGTAGCTGAGCAATATTTCATGGTCTGTCCAACTCATCCGGATTTGTACTACCTCCAGCTGTCTTTCTCTTCTTAGTAGCAGGTCTTTCTTTGACTGCCCTCATGTTAGTTAAGTAGTACGATCCATTGTGCAATACTCGACTAACTAAAAAGGGCCCTTCCCATACTAGGAAAGTTTGTGCTTTCTTTGTTGCACAAGCCGGAGAACCAAATCACCTTTATTGAAAGATCTACTTCAGACTCTCTGGCTATGATACTTGCGTAACTTCTGCTGATAGGCTGTAGATCTCATTTCAGCAACGACGTGAACTTCTTCGACTAAGTCGAGATCATTTTGTCGAGAAATCTCGGCATCCTCTTCGATATACGCGGCCACTCTAGGAGAAGTATGAATTAAATCACTAGGAAGAACTGCTTCTGCACCATAGACCAAGAAGAAAGGTGTGTATCCTGTTGACCTATTCGGAGTTGTTCGTAAACTCCAAATTACAGAGGGCAATTCCTCTGCCCAAGCCCCCACAGCAAGCCGTAGTGGTGCTTCGAGTCTTGGTTTCAGGCCTTGTAGAATTAAACCATTTGCTCTTTCAACTTGTCCATTAGCCTGTGGATGTGCGACTGACGCAATGTCAAGCTGGATATTTTGTTCATCGCAAAATTCGGCCAGTTCTCCCATAGAAAAGTTATTCCCGTTGTCCGTGATAATGCTATACGGATAACCATACCAGATTATAACATCCTCGACAAATCTTTTGGCTGTTGCTCCATCACAACTAGTGACAGGTTTATCCTCGATCCACTTGGTGAATTTATCCACCATCACTAAGAGGTGAGTAAATCCACTTGGAGCTCGTTTAAAAGGTCCTACCATATCAAGCCCCCAGACTGCAAAAGGCCATGTTATAGGTATTGTTCGTAGCTGATCAGCCGGAACATGAGCTTGCTTGGCGTACTTTTGGCAGCCTTTGCATGTCTTGACTAATCGTTCGGCATCTGCACGAGTAAGCCAGAAAAATCCATGTCGAAAAGCTTTTGCCACTAAAGATTTGGCTGCAGCGTGGTGACCACACTCGCCTTCGTGGATTTCCCTTAAGATTTCCACTCCTTCTTCCAGAGATACACAACGCTGAAAAACCCCAGAAACACTCTGTTTATGGAGCTCACCCTTAACAATAGTATAGGCTTTTGCTCGTCGGATAATCTGCCGGCTCAGCACCTCGTCTTTGGGTAATTTGCCATCTACCAAATAATCGAGGTAGGGTTGAGTCCAGCTGGGAATTACAACCATAACTGCTATTAAAGGTGAGTCGGATTTGGTCGGATATTCCTCATCTACTCCCTTTATCGAGGGAACTTTGAGGTGCTCTAAAAATGCGCCATCTGGGACCTCTTTCTGCGCAGAGCCTATCCGAGATAGTGCATCTGCTTCCTCATTTTCTGCTCGAGGGATGTGTTGAACTTCAAACCCTTCGAACGATTTAGATAGATCATCCATGACAGCTTTATATGCTGCCATGTGCTTATTTGCATTAAAAATATCCGAGACTTGCTGAGCAACAAGATCCGAATCTTCGTAACACATCAAACATCGGATGCCAATATCCTTGGCAATCCAGATTCCATGCAGCAATGCTTCATACTCGGTAATATTGTTTGTCACTGTGAAGTGGATCTGCAACACGTATAAAAGTTTATCTCCTTGGGGTGATTTGAGCACCACGCCAGCCCCCGAGCCCCCGAGCCCCCTCGAGCCTTAGACCCATCGAAAAAGAGGGTCCAGTATTCCGACTCAGGGAGGACCATGTTCTCCTTCGTCTCTGTCCAATCAACGACAAAGTCAGCAAGGATCTGGGATTTGATTGCTGTCCGAGGTTTATACTCAATATCGAAAGCTAAGACCTCTATGCCCCATTTGGCGACACGACCTGTGGCGTCACTTTGTTGATTATATCCCTCATGGGAGCTTTGCTCACCACGGTAATCGGATGCTCCTGAAAATAGTGTCGTAACTTACGAGATGCTAGAAAAACATCGTAAGCCAACTTTTGATAGTGCGGATATCGCTGTTTTGATTCTGTCAAGACCTCACTGACAAAGTAAGTCGGACGCTGTACTAGGTGTTCCTGATTTTCCTCTGGTCTCTCCACCACCATGACGATACTAACGACTCTATTTGTCGTAGTAATATAAAGCAACATCGGTTCCCTGAGGTTCCGGCGCTGCAAGGATAGGAGCAGATGAGAGTACTTTTTTCAGGTCTTGCAGTGCAGCTTCAGCTTCGTCAGTCCAGACAAAATCTTTGGTCTTCTTTAGGAGTTTGTATAATAATGCGGCTCTTTCACCAAGCCGGCTTACAAATCGACTAACCGCAGCAATGCAACCAGTTAATCTTTGTACGTCCTTCAGGCGAGTTGGCCTGGAAATATTGAGTATAGCCTTGATTTTGTCGCGGTTCACCTCTATGACTCTTTGAGACACGATGAAACCTAACAATTTTCCGCCCGGTATTCCAAAGAAACATTTCTTCGGGTTAAGCATGATGTTGTATTTCCGTAGATTGGCGAACGTTTCCTCCAAGTCAGAAATGAGTGTTTCCTTCTTTTTGGACATCACCGCGATATCATCCACGTATGCATGTACATTGTGTCCGAGTTGGTCGTGGAGGCAATGCTGCATCGTGCGCTGGTACATAGCTCCTGCGTTCTTCATCCCAAAGGGCATCGTAACAAAACAGAAGGTTCTGAAGGGGGTTATGAATGAAGTTTTGATTTTGTCAGATTCCTTCATCCGAATTTGGTAATTACCGGAATATGCATCGAGAAAACAGAGGAGTTCCGAGCCTACCGTAGAATTGATAACTTGATCAATTCTAGGCAGAGCGAATGGATCTTTTGGACAAGCCTTGTTCAAGGCAGTATAATCAACACACATCCTTAAATCAGTGGTGTCCTTTTTAGGGACCATTACAGGATTGGCCGGCCACTCAATGTGGATGACCTCTTCTATGAATCCGGCTAACTCGAGTCGTGCTAGTTCTTTAGCTATTGCCTTACGCTTTTCATCGCCAAACCGTCGTAAGGACTGTTTGACGGGTTTAGCGTTCGGGTTTACATTTAGAGAGTGCTCGGCAAGTTCCCTAGGTACTCCGGTCATGTCAGATGGCTGTCATGCGAAGATATCTTGATTTGCTTGGAGGAACTTGACGAGCACGCTTTCCTATGCGCTATCTAGGCCTACGCCTATCTGGGTCACCTTGGAGGGGTCATCATCCTTCAACGACGCTTTCTTCGTCTCTTCTGATGCCTTGAACTCCGGATTTGGCTTGGTAACCTCCTTCTTTGTTGCGGGCATCTCGGACGGATCTATGCTCTTCTTGATCTCCTGGTACTCCTAGGCGTGCGCAAAGACGGCTTGTAAAGCGGCATTTCCATCCTCGCACTCTCGCGCTTTCTTCGGGTCTCCCCTGATGGTGATCACGCCGTTGGGACCTGGAATTTTCATCATATTGTAAATGTAACACGGACGAGCCATAAAAGCCCAGTAAGCCGGACGTCCGAATATAGCGTGATATGCACTCTTGAACGGGACCCCTTCAAAGGAAAGCGCCTCCGTCCGATAGTTCTTTGGGGTTCCAAAGGTAACATCCAAAGTGATCTCTCCCAGGGAATTAGCTTGTCTTCCTGGGATAACTCCGTGAAAAATCACAGAGTTATGGTTCAGATGGGTCTCCGAGGTCTTCATCTGGCGTAGCGTTTCGACATAGAGAATATTGATATTGCTACCACCGTCCATGAGGGTCTTGGAGAAACCATAACTGTCAATAAGTGGGTTGACGATTAAGGCGTATGTTCCTCGCCTATGTAACTTAGGCGGATGATCATCGCGGTCAAACGTGATTGCCACTTCCGACCAATCCAGATACTGGGGGACAGCCAGAACTATTGCATTGAGCTCGTGTAGAACTGCTTTCTTGACCTTTGATGGTTGAGATCCGAGGAAGGTGACATAAGTGTCCTTCTTGGTAGGAAAAGTTTTCTTCCCTTCCGACTTGGGATTTGAAGCATCAGCTTCCTCCATGTCAGAATCTTCCTTGGTCTCCTTGTCTTTTTTGGGATTTTTCTTTCCCTTCTTCCGCTTAGCTTTGTAGCCTGCGGTATCATCTCTCTTGATGTCGTCATTAAAACAACATTCAGCGTTGGTGTGGGACGAGCCCCCATTGGCGTCTAAGTGATGCACACATGGGTTATTGGCAATGTCGGCCCAAGAGTAGGTTTTGCCTGGTTGTTGTTCTCCTCTACCTTGGACCCTTGATGTCCTACGGCCACGCTCACGGCCTCCGCCACGCCCTCCTCGTCCTCCAGACCCGGAAACAGTAGTAACTACCGCTGTTTCCGCGTTGGGTTTTTCTTCCGAGGTATTTTTGCGTTTCTGAGCTTGTTGCTTTGGTTGTTTTGCCGACTGAGGCACAGCTAGGGCATTGAGTAGTCCTTCTGCATCGTCGTCAGCATCCGCATACTTTCTCGTTGTTTCTATCATCTCTCCCAAATCAGTAACTTTGTCACACTTTAAGCGATGGCGCAGTAAACCAATAGGGAGACCTGCGATGAAAGCTTCAATCGCAGTTTGATCATTTACTCCTTCGCAGGAGTTCTTGGTGTCGATCCATCGTCCGAGGTAATCCCGGCAAGTTTCTCCAGCTTTCTGGGTGCAACGCTGTAGGTCTCCAACCGTACAGGGCCTCCGATATGTGCCTTCGAAATTCCAAAAGAACGCACTTTGCAGGTCATACCAGTTATGAATGGTGTTTGCCGGAAGTTCATTGAGCCATGATCGTGCCATCTTCCGCAACATAAGTGGGAGATATCGGGTTGCGACCAGGCCGTTTTTGCCTTTGGCGATGCAGCAAGCTTGGAAGAAATCCTGTAACCAGGTGTCTGGCCGAGCAATGCCGTCGTAGGCTTGGATATGTCTTGAGATGGCAAATCCTTCCGGGAATTTTGTAGATCTGATGCGCGGACCGAAGCACTTTGGGCCCACGTACACGTCATCGTTTTCATAGCGCCGAGCCTCTATGTTGGAGTTGATCCTGTGGCTTGCATCGTTCGAGGATAAGGATCGTCCCGAATGCCGGCTGTGGCCGTAGTGCCGTGGAGCCGGACTTCGTCTTCTGCCACCCCCCCATGTCGTCCTCCTTGCCCTCCATGGGAGCTGTTGTGATGACTATGTGGTGGAGAGGGTGGAGCAGCTTGACTATGACGAGCCTCCTGCCGGCTTGTGCCGGCATGATTTCCGTCGTTCTTCGTCCGTCGTTCCCACTGTGGTGAGGCTCAGCCAGACGGTTCTCGTGTCTAGGAGGTGGCATTCTCTGAAGATCCTCCTCCCGACGTTTCTCCTTATCTTCTCTCTGTCGCCAGGAAGGGTTCGTCGGATTCAGGGCAGCGATGGCGTATTTTTCAGCCGCTGGAGCGACGTTGCTCCAGTTATGTGTAGTTTTGTGATGCTGTCCCGACGATCTGGTTCTTGAATAATTGTCCTCCCTGTGTTCGGGGTGATGGTATTGTGCCCGAACGTAATGGGGTTTTATGTCAGCCCATGTGGGATCTGTGCGACATTGGTCAGAATCCGAGACCAGTTTTTGACTTCCGGACAGGGCTACCTTTTGCTGCTCTAGTCCCTTGTTGAGTAGCTTGATACCCAAGCGTATCTCCTATGGTCCTGGATTAGCCGATAGAATTTCTCGGGCTGCCACGGTATTTTGTACTGGTGTTGGGTATACCCAATCTCCATTGCTATGTTTCCGTGGCTTCCCCATCTCATCTCCAAAAAGGACGGCATGGACACGTGGGAATTGGTTGTCATCTGTGTGACGCTTCCGTGTCTTCTGATGTAGATGAGACATGTATTCCTTGTTTGACATGCGTTTCTTCTCCACCTCGATGTTTTTGGCTTCATCGAGGAGTTGTTGACGACGCGCTTCTAGGGCTTGCGCCCTTTCGTCCAGCTCATCTGCAGTAAGTTCTGCAGCTGTGGGGATAGGTCTGGTTAATGCGGCATCGATGAGTTTACGCGCACCTTCTGTGATCACGTGTCCATCCACCGATGCTTCTTTTTTCGGCTCGTCTGGGATAAGTGCTCCATCCGAGTCTTCCTCGTATTCCCCGGCAATCACCTCCTCTGTCAGAGGGTCTTTTGCCAGGGTCTTGTTTTTCTTGTTCTTCTTCTTTGCCTTCTTGGCAGCGCCGGTAGCAAAGACGGCTTTGGGTCCGTTTCCCGGAGTGAAGCTCTGATCGGTACTTTCGGACATCTGGACCTCGGGATTATCTCCGACGTCCATGTCATCCTGCGTTTTGGGAGTGTTCCCCGGATCCTTCATCCATGGTTTCTCCTTCTTCTGCAGCTTTGGAGTTGTACTCCTCTTCATATTCCGCGGAGAACTTTCGGAAATCTGCTGACGTCATCGACTCATACGAAGATGCGGGTTCGTCAGTGTTTGTTCCAATTGCCTCCAGCACAGAGTCGGTGTTTTCTCCGGCATCGGAAAGCCGGATCAGATCCCACATATCTGACAAAGTGCGACGCGTGCTTCCTGAGGTACCTGCGGCCTTCGCGATCAGCCATATCAAAACTTTTGATGATTTCGAGGATTGCATCTGCGCTTTCGCCTTGCAGTATCATACGTCGTAGTGTGTACCATAGGAAAGGCCTGTCTGTTTCGGCATCATTAGAGCCAGAATCAGTGTCGTTGATATGCTCCTCTTGGATTTCGACTTCCACGGGTGGGTCGATCTAGGATCTGGCTTCTCCGGAGAGATCCACTCTAGATTCGACTTGGTCCGCTAGGTCTTCTTTAGGTTCGGGTTTCTCCACTATCTTCCAACTGGTGCGGGCTAGGTGGGATTATTGTTTTTTGAGATCCGGAACTCTACCGCCTCATCGGTCAAAGGGGACCCAAAAAATTCTTCTGCCCCTATCATCATCGCTGGGGTGGGTTGGGCGGGTTCAGCGAAACCGATGTATACATCGATCTCACCGAAAGACATGATTGTGTAGGCAGTCACGGCCTCCCTTGCCGGAATCCAAGTCTCGTCGAGAACGACGAGAGGGATGTCGCTGGCGTAGAGGATGCGACCGACGGCGATAGTCTCGCCGATTCTGATTCTTGCAGATTCCGCTCGGAACGCAGACCCGAAGCTCACTTGCCCCATGGTGGGCGCCAACTGTCGTCGGATTGATGACAAGTACGCCATGAGGGGGTCCTCGAGGCGTGCGGAAGAGAGGGGTGTGAGACGTATGGTGTTCCGGGACGGTGAGCACACAAGTTTACCAAGGTTCGAATCCGCCGGCTTTGGACGGATCCTACTCCTGCTAGCAATCCAATAATACGGCAGAGCCGGAATATGGGTTACAAGGGATTCGCCTGTGCGAGTTGAGGGTCTAGAGTATTGGTGTGCCCTAAAGGCTCTCCCTAGGATGGCTTATATAGATATCCAGCCTAGGGTTTACAGGAGAGGTCTATCCGGCTACGTCTAAGAGTCGGTTATAGAGTACATCTTGATGTACAAGTAACATTATGGGCCTAAGTCGGTAAGTCTTCTGGGCCTTCCCGTAGTCGGATTGGACTCTGTCTTTCTCCCTGACTGGGCCGCCCGTGAAGCAAAGCTCTAACCCGAAGTGGACCAACCTGGTCAGTGAGGAACTGTGAGGATACCCGGAAAGTATATCCCCAACAGTGAAGCCGATAAGAAAATGTGATGGAGATACAGCCGTGACGTTCCTCAAAGATATCATCCTGAGATATGGCTATCCTCACAGTATCATAACAGATAACGACACCAATTTCGCTGAAGGAGCATTTGCGCGATTCTGATGGGATAAGAAGATCCGGCTGGACGTTGCTTCAGTACCCCACCCCGCATCAAACGGACAAGTGGAAAGATCCAAAGGATTATTGTTATCCGGGATAAAACCCTGGCTCCTTGAGCCACTACAAACGTCAGCGGGGTGCTGGATAGAAGAACTACCAGCGGTACTGTGGAGTTTATGAACAACTCCGAATCGATCAACGGGTTATACGCCATTCTTTCTGGTATATGGGGCAGAAGCTGTATTACCAGCCGACATAGAGCATGATTCGCCTAGGGTCACCCAATACACAGAAGCCGAAGTGCGAGAAGCCCGAAAAAATGATGTTGATCTGCTGGAAGAAGCAAGAGAATTGGCATTGTCCAGATCCGCCATATATCAGCAAAATCTCCGACGCTATCATAGCCGGAAAGTAAACCCCCGAGGCTTACGGGAAGGTGATCTGGTACTCTGGCTAGTACAACGTACTGCTGGCATGCATAAGTTATCCCCCCATGGGAAGGGCCATTCATTGTGAGCAAAGCATTGCACAATGACTCTTATTATCTCATCGATGCAAAACCACAGGAGAAGAACAAGGCGGACAGGTCTGGCGAGGAATCTAAGCGTCCATGGAATGTAGCCCTACTTCATCCATTCTACACTTAACAAAGAAGTGTGTGTATCCGAGTTTCTCATATGTCGGTATGTATGCCGATAATGAGTTTATCAATGAAATCTTGGCACCTCGAGCAGTAACTCGGGGACTGCCTTAGTAATATTTGTTGTTTTCTGTGTTTGCTATTTATTTTTACGTCGGCTGGCTTAAGTTGCTTCTGCCTAAGCTGGATTAGTAGTGTGTGAGCACCAAAAACTCAACTCTTCAACTTGCTGCTGTCCAACAAGAATTGGCTTCATGGCAAGCAAGAGAACAAGTTTGGAATTGCGTAGCACACGAAAAACGACTAAGGAGAAGAACATAATCGAGCTGACATTCTTTATTCGAACTAACTCTATGTTTATTTAATCGTTACTATGCTGAATTATTTTGAGCTAATCCTAAAGTTTCCAAGTATTGTTAAGTCAATTTTCGAAACTCGGACTCGTAAGTCAGAAAACCGAATCAAGGTAGACGCGAGCCGAGCCATGAAATTGAAGGAACAAGAAAATGAAACTCGGGGACTACGCCCAAGTTAATCTGGCATGAACAACTTAGTAGCAACACATAATCAATATGCTTAAATACATCTGCACCCGGCATACCGGGGGATCTGATAAATTTCAAAGTGTTTTTTGCTCAAGGAGCAGCAGCAGGGGGAGGTAACTCGGCGCCAGCGAGTGGAACTCTGGCTTCAGCCTCATCGTCATCTTCATTCTCTTCGAGATCTGAGGCTTCGTCCTCTTCCTCCTCATCCGAACCATCTTCGACGTATTCGTCGTCAACGACACCGAGGAAGCTGGTCCTTCGTTCCATTGGTGGATAGGGACAAACTGGATAAGGTTGTAGGCACAAGTCTTGCGCCGAGCAACCCAATACGGTTCATTTGACCACCTGGACCCGGTGCGCAAGCGTTCGAGAACCTTCAGATCCAGTTTTTCATACCACGTGAGCACGAAGTGGAGGACGGTATCAGCTCCGGTGCGTGTGGCGAATTCTGTCCAGAGGTCAAGCTGGGTCTCGCAATCCATAAGCATGTTGATAAGAACAGTGGATCCCTTCGGAACATCCTCATCAGGCCAAAGGGCACGGAAGATCCGAACGGCTGCATCCAAGAGACCCGAGCCATAGTTCTTCACAATTTCAATCCGGGCAGATAGGCTGACCAGCAATTCCTCCATGTCATAAGGAATAGTTTCAGACCCATGACCAGTTGGGGTACCCCTTTGCTGGCGGAACTTGGCGACGGCAGTAGCCGCAATGGCATCGCTCTGGGGGAATTTGCCTGAAAACGAAACTAGTGAAATGAGTAAAAGAGTTTAATCTGGAGAGATATATGTCAGCTGAAGGAAAAGAACTTACGGGAGATATGACTATGGATCCGGGTCATCTCATTGGTGTAATCAGCACGCCTCTTCCGGAGCTTCTCAAGTTCAACGTTAGCCGAGTCAAGCTTGACGTCGGCCTCCTTTAGAAAATCTTGATCTTTTGAAAGTTGAAGGCTAAGATGCTCTCGCTCTTCGTTGAAGTCATGGCCAGCCTTGTCCATCTCTGTTTTGTGGAGCTCTTTAAGTTTTTTCATCTCATCCTTGAGCTTGGCAACTTCATCATCCTTGGCTCGGAGTTTGGCAAGCTCGTCATCCTTCTTCTTGAGTTTGGCCTGATGTTGCCCTGCTTGTTCGAGAAAATGCAGCATCATATCAGGCACGGGCACACTATCTTCAAGGGATGCTGAAATGGTTTGTTGACCCGGCAGAGCCGAGGTATGAATATCTGCCAAGCTTAGGAGAAAAGAGAGAGAGCACAAAAATTGAGTAACCAAGGTGAATTATTTTATCTCGGCCAAGTTTTTTCTCATAATTTTGTTTTCGGCCTCCACTCCGGCTGCACAATCCGAATGACAGATTAGTTCGGCGGGAAAAGGCACAGAAATATGGGGAAAAAGTCAAAGAGAAAACTTACCCCTTTTCTCGAACTCAGAAAGAAGCGCAGCATGTTTCAAGCGCAGCGCCTTGTGTGTGTCCAAGAGGCGCTGAAACTCAGCACTCCGATGATTGGTAGTGACATGAAAAGAGTAAGGTTGGCTCCATTATGTGCATATTCGAAGTGTACAAAATCCGGGCCAAGTGGAACTTAACCCGGCTCTAGGTGTATGCATATTTGAAGTGTACAAGATCCGGGCCAAGTGGAACTTAACCCGGCTCTAGGTGTGTGCATATTCGAAGTGTACAAAATCGGGGCCAAGTGGAACTTAACCCGGCTCTAGGTGTGTGCATATTCGAAGTGTACAAGATCCGGGCCAAGTGGAACTTAACCCGGCTCTAGGTGTGTGCATATTCGAAGTGTACAAGATCCGGGCCAAGTGGAACTTAACCCGGCTCTAGGTGTGTGCATATTCGAACTATACAAGATCCGGGCCAAGTGGAACTTAACCCGACTCTAGGTGTGTGCATATTCAAAGTGTACAAAATCCGGGCCAAGTGGAACTTAACTCGGCTCTAGGTGTGTGTTCATGTTCGAAGTGTACAAAATCCGGGCCATGTGGAACTTAACCCGGCTCTAGATGTGTGCATATTCGAAGTGTACAAAATCCGGGCCAAGTGGAACTTAACCCGGCTCTAGATGTGTGTGTACTTGAAGCTACGAAGGAGCTATGTTAGTTCTCTAAGGAGCATCCGGCCGAGTAACAAGTTACTCCCTCGGAGGCTCGGGGACTAATGGATATGTCTCTAAGCACTTGTGCCTAGTAAGGAAAAGACAAAGTAGCATACCTCCATCATCCGGCCAGCAAGGTTGATAGCCTTGGCTGCTATGTTCATTTGTGCGCTGAACTCGGCGGGCCCAAACTTTTCCGGGAGATCATCTTTTGGAGTGATGAACTCCGTGTGTTCCAATTGTTTACATATTCAATCAGAGCTGGAGGATAACTCTCTCCACTAAGCATGTGAGGTGCAACCAAGCCTTTGGCGTGGGCCTCCTTCCTTGCAACTAGGGCAGCAACAGGGCTGGTGTGCAGTGCGAGTTGCTTACTGCCAGCTGACCTGGAGGGGACATCTTTCTTCGGCAGCATGGCACGAGCGTTCGCTGACCAACTTCGATAGATGATGCCTTGGTGGCCCCAGAACCTTTCCTGGCCTTGGGTCGTTGTTGGGAGGCAGAAGCTTGAGCTGCTGATTTGGACTTGGGTGCTGCTTTGGTGCTAGCGGAGTCTTCTCGTCGGGTCTTGGAAGACTCGGATGAGGCAGAAGGACTTGCGGCTGATACTGGTGCTGCTGTTGGTACTGGCGCTGGTGCTTGTGCTGGTGCTGGTGTTGGCGGTGGTGCTACTGCTGCTGATGGTACCTCGGAGGTGACGGGCTGCGGCTGAGCCAATGAAGAGCTGGGAGCATCAGCCACCTCGGCCGTGCCACTTCCCCCTTCTTCGAGGTTGCCCTCCTCTGGACGAGATGGGCTATGACCCGGAGCAGCCACGGAACCCTCATGAATTGGGCTCAGTGGGCGTGTGTTGTCACCATGAGGGGAAGATGGGGTACGCCGGAGGGGCGAAGCGATGCTGGAGCCGCTCTGGGGAACCTCCATCGTATCCCTGTGAAATCAGACAACGAATAACAGGTTATAACAAAAAGAAAGGCATATAGACAGAGAAGCATGAAGCAGAAAATTGGCCAAAAGGAAAAAGTGACTTACTCATCAGAAGTCAAAGGCTCCTTGGGCTTCCGAGCTCTCCGAACTATGCCTTTAGTCGGAGGCTTGGTGGCAGCCTTGTCGGCGGACTTCTTCCGCCTTTTGGTTGCCTGGGGTTGCTTGGAGGAAGCAGCTAAGGTAGCGGCCCGCTTCTTAGATGCGGCTGGGGCCGGCTCACTCAAAGCAAGAGGGGGATCTTCATGGATCTGCCTAGCCGGGTTAGCTGAAGCCGGAAAGGCGTAAGAAATGGGTACAACGTCAAATACCTCCACGACCTCAACGTCGGAATCATCTTCATCGTCAGGCCAATTCCTTAAGGAAGAGAAGTTACCAGAGGGTCGCTTGGATGCGTCCGGGGTGGGCAGGAACATTTCCTGATCCGGCTCCTCCTTGTCTGAGACAAGTCGATCCTTCCCCCATTTGAGGGAAGGCCGGTGCCATCTTCAAGGGTCTGCTGAAGAAACAACTAAGAGGAAAATACAAAAGGGATCAAATAAACAACATGCTCCGATATAGAATATAACTCGGAAAAGGGGTGGGTAATGAGATTCACCACAGGAGGAGGCTTGTCCCGGTAGAAATGCTCCATCCCCCACTCCCAATCAGCGGAGAAGTTCTTATCGGTCGTGAAGATGGCCTTGATCCGGCGGAAGATCTCAATGTTGTTCAGTTCGAAGGAGGAGGTCCGGTTGGGGTCAAGTCTCCATCTCATGTGGCAAAGTTTGTGCATGCGCTTCTGTAGGGGGGAAATCCGGCTGCGGACGAATGTGATCATCACATCCTCGTTGCGCAGCCCCAGATCCTTCAGCTCCTAGAACCACTTATTGACTTGATTCGCTAAGACAGTTGGTTTCTTGGAAACCCGGTCCCACAGATCCAGATTAGGAGGACCCATCACAAAGGGGCGCAGCCGGATCAGATCTTCATTCGTGCCGTTCCTCACATAAAAGAAGGTTCGGGCCTAGCCCTTGTAGGAATCAAGCCCCGTGACCCGGGGAAAGACGGATTGTTTCTAGGGTGAGATGGAGGCCACACCACATTGGGTCAGGTGCTTGTCCTCTGAGGCAAGCAGCTTATCGAGAACAATGTTCCTTCGCAGGCCGAAGAACCGGATCCAGAGCTCCTTGGTAGGCCATAGGCCGACGTATCCCTCTATGGCGGATGCAAAGGAAGAGAGGGATGTGATGGCATTCGCCGGAAGATGGTGAGGTTGGAGTTCGTAGATGTTGATGAAGTCGTGGAAGAAATCGCTCACTAGCAGGCCGAAGCCGCGCTGGAAGTGAGAGAGGAACACGATGAACTCACCCGGATTGGGTGAGGGAGCGAGCTCCTCGGAGGCAAGGCGAGAAATCACGCCCTCTGGGATGCGGCGGGTGCGGTAGAGCCAATCCAGGTCGTCTTGGCACACCCAAGAATCGTCCCAGGCACCGCGCTCCATGGTTTCCCCCCTTCCTCCATCTCTTCTTCAATGACGGCGAGCTCCTCCTCAGTCATCTCCAGGTCGCTGTCCTCGCTGGCCCGTTCAAACGAGGGAGGGAGTGGCTTGGATTGGCGCGGACCCGTGACGCTGAAGCAGCGCGGGAATAGCAGCAAGGCTAGTGCGAAAAGGCATGGTGTGGTGGTGGCGCTGCAGAGCAAATGCGGCAGCGGCGATGCTGTCGCAAGGAAGAAGAAGAGGCAGAGAGGCTACGGGGCGCGAGAAGGGGAAAACGCCCAAGGGACGCGCCCCTTCCCCTATTTAACCATGCCCCAGCGGTGGGTAGTGGGATCGTGTTGTGCGTCAAGGGCACACGGTGTGGCCGTGTACCAGCCGGATCAGCCAATCAGAGGCAAGCCACAGGAAGGGCCACAGAAAACAGGGGATCCCATGACGTGACGTGGTGATATAGTTAACGAGGAGGCAGTTGTGACGCGAGGTGTGCAACAGTAACCCCTAACAATAAGTGCAGTAACTGGGGCAGGCCCTTAAAATGAGGCAAGGTAATGATTACCCTCCATGTAGGACGTGGGGAAGTGTATGAGAGAAGGAAGGATAACCCAGAAAACTGAAGGGTAGCCCGGCCAGCAAGTGATGACTCGGAATGTGCCAAGGGAATGCTACGCCACGGGATCCGAGCTACGGAGTGACTAGGAAAAAGGAGCAAAAAGATTGAACCTGCCGTGGCCTTAGCAGCTGAAGTTGCTAAGACCGCACCAGCTTTAGGGACTAATGTTGGGGGGATACCCACGGGTAGGGTCACGCCGGGGTATAGAGGCCGAGTTAGCCGAGGTACGGCAAGGTCAAAGCTTATGCTGGTCGAGTCACCTCAAGGCAGGCCGACTTACGGAGTAACTCGGACCGGAGGATGTCCACCTAACTAAGTCCCGGCTGACATATGTCGTATGCCGGCAAGCTTTTTATAACTTGTATGCAGGTACCCACGAGGCCGGATTAACCAGGCATGATCCGGGTTACATTAGGCTTGCAAGAGAAGGAAGGTATCTCGCTGGTCAAAAGGTGGTCACTGTACGCTGGAGCGTGAGCGAAGCGGACAGAGGGAAGGACCACCGAGGCGTGGCCGACAAGGGTGACGCAGCCTATGCCGGCTGACGCTGGCGCCGCAGAGGCTTAAGTAGCCTCTGCATGGCTTACGATGGAAAAAGGTGACCCGGTCGATTTGCTATTTTGGGAGAGGCATATTCCCAGGAATATGCCTCCACATATGCCCTAGCTAGTAGCCTGGCCTCCCCTTTATAAGGAGCGCCAGGACCTCAGTAGAAGGGGATCGCGAGCTGGCTGGTTGGCACTTGAGTAGCTCATTGGTAGAGATACAAGTAGTGGTGAGAGTAAGAGAGCTTCTTCTTCCTCCTCTCCCCAATACAGCTCAAGGAGCATCTGTAAACCTTGTGAGCTTGGAGAATAAAAAGCATCTATGTGTGGAATCACCACACTATCCCTCCCTGTATTCCTCTAGTGCATATTGGCCCCACCTTTAGCCTATCCATGGAATTTGCCGTGACACCACCACGATAGTTCTTTTCATGAACGACAGCTAGAGTCATTGCATGTCTGTTCTTTCCACAAACCACACATGGATCCACCTAGTGTGATTGCATGTTTGTTCTTTTCACAAACCACACATGGATCCACCAGTGTCATTGCATGTCTGTTCTTCTCATGAACCACAGCCAGTGTCATTGCATGTTTGTTCCTCTAAACAAACCACACATGGATCCACCTAGAGTCATTTCATGTCAGTTCTTTTCACAAACCACACATGGATCCACCAGTTTCATTGTATGTGTGTTATTTTCATGAACCACAACTAGAGTCATTGCATGTATGTTCTTCTAAACAAACCACATAAGGATCCACCAGTGTCATTGCATGTGTGTTCTTCTCATGAACCACACCCACTGTCATTGCATGTGTGTTCTTCTCATGAACCACACATGGATACACTAGTGTCATTGCATGTGTTCTTTTCACGAACCACAGCTGGAGTCATTGCATGTGTGTTCTTCTAAACAAACCACATAAGGATCCACCATTGTCATTGCATGTGTGTTGTTTTCATTAACCACAGCTAGAGTCATTGCATGTGTGTTCTTCTAAACGAACCACATAAGGATCCACCAGTGTCATTGCATGTCTGTTCTTTTCATGAACCACACCCACTGTCATTGCATGTGTGTTCTTCTAAACAAACCACATAAGGATCCACTAGTGTCATTGCATGTCTGTTCTTTTCATGAACCACATAAGGATCCACCAGTTTCATTGGATGTGTGTTCTTCTCATGAACCACACATGGATCCACTAGTGTCATTGCATGTCTGTTCTTTTCATGAACCACAGCTAGAGTCATTGTATGTCTGTTACTTCCACAAATCACATATGGATCCAGCAGTGTCATTGCATGTCTGTTCTTTTCATGAACCACAGCTAGAGTCATTGTATGTATGTTACTTCCACAAACCACATATGGATCCACCAGTGTCATTGCATGTCTATTCTTTTTATGAACCACAGCTAGAGTCATTGCATGTGTGTTCTTCTCATGAACCACACATGGATTCATGTAGTGTGATTGCATGTCTGTTCTTTTCCCAAACCACATATGGATCCACCAGTGTCATTGCATGTCTGTTCTTTTCATGAACCACACCTAGTGTAATTGCATCTCTGTTCCTCTAAACAAACCACATAAGGATCCACCAGTGTCATTGCATGTCTGTTCTTTTCATGAACCACACATGGATCCACCAGCGTCATTGCATGTGTCTTCTTTTCATGAACCATAGCTAGAGTCATTGCATGTGTGTTCTTCTCATGAACCAAAGCCAGTGTCATTGCATATCTGTTTTTCTAACAAACCACATAAGAATCCACCAGTGTCATTGCATGTCTCTTCTTCTAAACAAACCACATAAGGATCCCTCAGTGTTATTGCATGTGTGTTCTTTGCATGAATCACAGCTAGAGTCATTGCATGTGCGAGTTTTTCTAAACAAACCACATAAGGATCCACCTCTGTCATTGCATGTCTGTTCTTTTCATGAACCACACCCAGTGCCATTGCATGTCTGTTCCTCTAAACAAACCACACATGGATCCACCTAGAGTCATTGCATGTTAGTTCTTTCCACAAACCACACATGGATCCACTAGTGTCATTGCATGTGTGTTCTTTTCATGAACCACAACTAGAGTCATTGCATGTATATTCTTCTAACAAACCACATAAGGATCCACTAGTGTCATTGCATGTGTGTTCTTCTCATGAACCACACCCAGTGTCATTGCATGTGTGTTCTTCTCATGAACCACACATGGATACACCAGTGTCATTGCAAGTGTGTTCTTTTCATGAACCATAGCTAGAGTCACTGCATGTGTGTTCTTCTAAACAAACCACATAAGGATCCACCATTTTAATTGCATGTGTGTTCTTTTCATGAACCACAACTAGACTCATTGCATGTGTGTTCTTCTAAACGAACCACATAAGGATCCACCAGTGTCATTGCATGTCTGTTCTTTTCATGAACCACACATAGTGTCATTGCATGTGTGTTCTTCCAAACAAATCACATAAGGTTCCACTAGTGTCATTGCATGTCTGTTCTTTTCATGAACCACACCCAGTGTAGTTGCATGTCTGTTCCTCTAAACAAACCACGGAAGGATCCACCAGTGTCATTGCATGTCTATTCTTTTCAAGAACCACACATGGATCCACTAGTGTCATTGCACGTGTGTTCTTTTCATGAACCACAACTAGAGTCATTGCATGTGTGTTCTTCTAAACAAACCACACATGGATTCACCTAGTTTGATTGCATGTCTATTCTTTTCACAAACCACACATGGCTCCACCAGTGTCATTGCATGTGTGTTCTTTTCATGAACCACAACTAGAGTCATTGCATGTTTGTTCTTTCCACAAACCACACATGGATCCACCTAGTGTGATTGCATGTCTGTTCTTTTCACAAACCACACATGGATCCACCAGTGTCATTGCATGTGTGTTCTTATCATGAACCACAACCAGTGTCATTGCATGTATGTTCTTCTCACAAACCACATAAGGATCCACCCGTGTCATTCGATGTGTGTTCTTCTCATGAACCACACATGGATCCACCAAGTGTCATTGCATGTCTGTTCTTTTCATGAATCACAGCTAGAGTCATTGCATGTCTGTGCTTTCCATAAACCACATATGGATCCACCAGTGACATTGCATGTCTGTTCCTATAAACAAACCACAAATGGATCCACTTATAGTCATTGCATGTCAGTTCTTTTCACAAACCACACATGGATCCACCAGTGTCATTGCATGTGTGTTCTTTTAATGAACCACACCCAGTGTCATTGCATGTTTGTTCCTCTAAACAAACCACACATGGATCCACCTAGTGTGATTGCATGTCATTTCTTTTCAGAAACCACACATGGATCCACTAGTGTCATTGCATGTGTGTTCTTTTCATGATCCACATCTAGAGTCATTGCATGTGTGTTCTTCTAAACAAACCACATAAGGATCCACTAGTGTCATTGCATGTGTGTTATTTTTATGAACCATAGCTAGAGTCATTGCATGTGTGTTCTTATAAAGTAACCACATAAGGATCCACAAGTGTCATTGCATGTCTGTTCTTTTCATGAACCACACCCAGTGTCATTGCATGTGTGTTCTTCTAAACAAACCACATAAGGATCCACCAGTGTCATTGCATGTCTGTTCTTTTCACGAACCACATAAGGATCCACCAGTGTCATTGGATGTGTGTTCTTCTCATGAACCACACATGGATCCACCAGTGTCATTGCATGTCTGTTCTTTTCATGAACCACAACTAGAGTCATTGCATGTCTGTTACTTCCACAAACAACCTATGGATCGACCAGTGTCATTGCATGTCTGTTCTTTTCATGAACCACAGCTAGAGTCATTGCATGTTTGTTCTTTTCATGAACCACATAAGGATCCACCAGTGTCATTGGATGTGTGTTATTCTCATGAACCACACATGGATCCACTAGTGTCATTGCATGTCTGTTCTTTTCATGAACCACACCCAGTGTCATTGCATGTCTGTTCCTCTAAACAAACCACATAAGGATCCAACAGTGTCATTGCATGTTTGTTCTTTTCATGAACCACACATGGATCCACCAGTGTCATTGCATGTGTGTTCTTTTCATGAACCACATCTAGAGTCATTGCATGTGTGTTCTTCTAAACAAACCACACATGGATGCACCTAGTGTGATTGCATGTCTATTCTTTTCACAAACCACACATGGATCCACCAGTGTCATTCCATGTGTGTTCTTTTCATGAACGACAGCTAGAGTCATTGCATGTCTGTTCTTTCCACAAACCACACATGGATCCACCTAGTGTGATTGCATGTTTGTTCTTTTCACAAACCACACATGGATCCACCAATGTCATTGCATGTGTGTTCTTCTCATGAACCACATCCAGTGTCATTGCATGTCTGTTCTTCTCACAAACCACATAAGGATCCACTAGTGTCATTGCATGTCTGTTCTTCTAAAAAAACCACATAAGGATCCCTCAGTGTCATTGCATGTCTGTTCTTTTCATGAACCACATAAGGATCCACCAGTGTCATTGGATGTGTGTTCTTCTCATGAACCACACATGGATACACCAGTGTCATTGAATGTGTGTTCTTTGTATGAATCACAGCTAGAGTCATTGCATGTGCGTTCTTCTAAACAAACCACATAAGGATCCACCTCTGTCATTGCATGTCTGTTCTATTCATGAACCACACCCTGTGCCATTGCATGTATGTTCCTCTAAACAAACCACACATGGATCCACCTAGAGTTATTGCATGTTAGTTCTTTCCACAAACCACACATGGATCCACTAGTGTCATTGCATGTGTGTTCTTTTCATGAACCACAACTAGAGTCATTGCATGTATGTTCTTCTAAACAAACCACATAAGGATCCACTAGTGTCATTGCATGTGTGTTCTTCTCATGAACCACACCCAGTGTCATTGCATGTGTGTTCTTCTGATGAACCACACATGGATACACCAGTGTCATTGCAAGTGTGTTCTTTTCATGAACCATAGCTAGAGTCACTGCATGTGTGTTATTCTAAACAAACCACATAAGGATCCACCATTTCAATTGCATGTGTGTTATTTTCATGAACCACAACTAGAGTCATTGCATGTGTGTTCTTCTAAACGAACCACATAAGGATCCACCAGTGTCATTGCATGTCTGTTCTTTTCATGAACCACACAGTGTCATTGCATGTGTGTTCTTCCAAACAAATCACATAAGGTTCCACTAGTGTCATTGCATGTCTGTTCTTTTCATGAACCACACCTAGTGTAATTGCATGTCTGTTCCTCTAAACAAACCACGGAAGGATCCACCAGTGTCATTGCATGTCTATTCTTTTCAAGAACCACACATGGATCCACTAGTGTCATTGCATGTGTGTTCTTTTCATGAACCACAACTAGAGTCATTGCATGTGTGTTCTTCTAAACAAACCACACATGGATCCACCTAGTTTGATTGTATGTCTATTCTTTTCACAAACCACACATGGCTCCACCAGTGTCATGGCATGTGTGTTCTTTTCATGAACCACAACTAGAGTCATTGCATGTCTGTTCTTTCCACAAACCACACATGGATCCACCTAGTGTGATTGCATGTCTGTTCTTTTCACAAACCACACATGGATCCACCAGTGTCATTGCATGTGTGTTCTTATCATGAACCACAACCAGTGTCATTGCATGTATGTTCTTCTCACAAACCACATAAGGATCCACCAGTGTCATTCGATGTGTGTTCTTCTCATGAACCACACATGGATCCACCAAGTGTCATTGCATTCTGTTCTTTTCATGAACCACAACTCGAGTCATTGCATGTCTGTGCTTTCCACAAACCACATATGGATCCACCAGTGACATTGCATGTCTGTTCCTCTAAACAAACCACACATGGATCCACCTAGAGTCATTGCATGTCAGTTGTGTTCACAAACCACACATGGATCCACTAGTGTCATTGCATGTGTGTTCTTTTCATGAACCACATCTAGAGTCATTGCATGTGTGTTCTTATAAAGTAACCACATAAGGATCCACCAGTGTCGTTGCATGTCTGTTCTTTTCATGAACCACACCCAGTGTCATTGCATGTGTGTTCTTCTAAACTAACCACATAAGGATCCACCAGTGTCATTGCATGTTTGTTCTTTTCACGAACCACATAAGGATCCACCAGTGTCATTGGATGTGTGTCCTTCTCATGAACCACACATGGATCCACTAGTGTCATTGCATGTCTGTTCTTTTCATGAACCACAACTAGAGTCATTGCATGTTTGTTACTTCCACAAACAACCTATGGATCCACCAGTGTCATTGCATGTCTATTCTTTTCATGAACCACAGCTAGAGTCATTGCATGTCTGTTCTATTCTTGAACCACATAAGGATCCACCAGTGTCATTGGATGTGTGTTCTTCTCATGAACCACACATGGATCCACCAGTGTCATTGCATGTCTGTTCTTTTCATGAACCACAACCAGTGTCATTGCATGTCTGTTCGTCTAAACAAACCACATAATGATCCACCAGTGTCATTGCATGTCTGTTCTTTACATGAACCACACATGGATCCACCAGTGTCATTGCATGTGTGTTCTTTTCATGAACCATAGCTAGAGTTATTGCATGTGTGTTCTTCTAAACAAACCACATAAGGATCCACCAGCGCCATTGCATGTCTGTTGTTTTCACAAACCACACATGGATCTACCAGTGTCATTGCATGTGTGTTCTTGTCATGAACCACAGCTAGAGTCATTGCCTGTGTGTTCTTCTAAACATACCGCATAAGGAACCACCAGTGTCATAGGACGTCTGTTCTTTTCATGAACCACACCCAGTGTCATTGCATGTGTATTCTACTAAACAAACAACATAAGGGTCCACCAGTGTCATTGCATGTCTGTTCTTTTCATGAACCACATAAGGATCCACTAGTGTCATTGGATGTGTGTTCTTCTCATGAACCACACATGGATCCACCAGTGTCATTGCATGTCTGTTCTTTTCATGAACCCCAACTAGAGTCATTGCATGTCTGTTACTTCCACAAACCACATATGGTTCCACTAGTGTCATTGCATGTGTGTTCTTTTCATGAACCACAACTAGAGTCATTGCATGTCTGTTCTTTTCATGAACCACATAAGGATCCACCAGTGTCATTGGATGTGTGTTCTTCTCATGAACCACACATGGATCCACTAGTGTCATTGCATGTCTGTTCTTTTCATGAACCACACCTAGTGTCATTGCATGTATGTTCCTCTAAACAAACCACATAAGGATCCAACAGTGTCATTGCATGTCTGTTCTTTTCATGAACCACACATGGATCCACCAGTGTCATTGCATGTGTGTTCTTTTCATGAACCACATCTAGAGTCATTGCATGTGTGTTCTTCTAAACAAACCACACATGGATCCACCTAGTGTGATTGCATGTCTGTTCTTTTCACAAACCACACATGGATCCACCAGTGTCATTGCATGTGTGTTCTTTTCATGAACCACAGCTAGAGTCATTGCATGTTTGTTCATTCCACAAACCACACATGTATCCACCTAGTGTGATTGCATGTTTGTTCTTTTCACAAACCACACATGGATCCACCAGTGTCATTGCATGTGTGTTCTTCTCATGAACCACATCCAGTGTCATTGCATGTCTGTTCTTCTCACGAACCACATAAGGATCCACCAGTGTCATTGCATGTCTGTTCTTCTAAACAAACTACATAAGGATCCCTCAGTGTCATTGCATGTGTGTTCTTTTCATGAACCACAGCTAGAGTAATTGCATGTGTGTTCTTCTAAACAAACCACATAAGGATCCACCAGTGTCATTGCATGTCTGTTCTTTTCACGAACCACACCCAGTGTCATTGCATGTCTGTTCCTCTAAAAAAACCACACATGGATCCACCTAGAGTCATTTCATGTCAGTTCTTTTCACAAACCACACATGGATCCACCAGTTTCATTGTATGTGTGTTATTTTCATGAACCACAACTAGAGTCATTGCATGTCTGTTCTTCTAAACAAACCACATAAGGATCCACCAGTGTCATTGCATGTGTGTTCTTCTCATGAGCCACACATGGATACACCAGTGTCATTGCATGAGTGTTCTTTTCATGAACTACAGCTGGAGTCATTGCATGTGTGTTCTTCTAAACAAACCACATAAGGATCCACCACTGTCATTGCATGTGTGTTCTTTTCATGAACCACAGCTAGAGTCATTGCATGTGTGTTCTTCTAAACAAACCACATAAGGATCCACCAGTGTCATTGCATGTCTGTTCTTTTCATGAACCACACCCAGTGTCATTGTATGTATATTCTTCTAAACAAACCACATAAGGATCCACTAGTGTTATTGCATGTCTATTCTTTTCATGAACCACATAAGGATCCACCAGTGTCATTGGATCTGTGTTCTTCTCATGAACCCCACATGGATCCACCAGTGTCATTGCATGTCTGTTTTTTCATGAACCACAGCTAGAGTCATTGTATGTCTGTTACTTCCACAAACCACATATGGATCCACTAGTGTTATTGCATGTCTGTTCTTTTCATGAACCACGGCTAGAGTCATTGCATGTGTGTTCTTCTCATGAAGCACACATGGATTCACCCAGTGTGATTGCATGTCTGTTCTTTTCCCAAACCACATATGGATCCACCAGTGTCATTGCATGTCTGTTCTATTCATGAACCACACCTAGTGTCATTGCATGTCTGTTCCTCTAAACAAACCATATAAGGATCCACCAGTGTCATTGCATGTCTGTTCTTTTCATGAACCAGACATGGATCCACCAGTGTCATTGCATGTGTGTTCTTTTCATGAACCACGACTAGAGTCATTGCATGTGTGGTCTTCTAAACAAACCACACATGGATCCACCTAGTGAGATTGCATATCTGTTCTTTTCACAAACCACACATGGATCCACAAGTGTCATTGCAAGTGTGTTCTTTTCACGAACCACAGCTAGAGTCATTGCATGTCTGTTCTTTCCACAAAACACACATGGATCCACCTAGTGTGATTGCATGTCTGTTCATTTCACAAACCACATATGGATCCACCAGTTTCATTGCATGTGTGTTCTTCTCATGAACCACACCTAGTGTCATTGCATGTGTGTTCTTCTCATGAACCACACATGGATACACCAGTGTCATTGCATGTGTGTTGTTTTCATGAACCACAACTAGAGTCATTGCATGTGTGTTCTTCTAAACAAACCACATAAGGATCCACCAGTGTCATTGCATGTCTGTTCTTTTCATGAACCACACCTAGTGTCATTGCATGTTTGTTCCTCTAAACAAACCACACATGGATCCACCTAGAGTCATTTCATGTCAGTTCTTTTCACAAACCACACATGGATCCACCAGTTTCATTGTATGTGTGTTATTTTCATGAACCACAACTAGAGTCATTGCATGTCTGTTCTTCTAAACAAACCACATAAGGATCCACCAGTGTCATTGCATGTGTGTTCTTCTCATGAACCACACCCAGTGTCATTGCATGTGTGTTCTTCTCATGAACCACACATGGATACACCAGTGTCATTGCATGTGTGTTCTTTTCATGAACTACAGCTGGAGTCATTGCATGTGTTTTCTTCTAAACAAACCACATAAGGATCCACCATATTCATTGCATGTGTGTTCTTTTCATGAACCACAGCTAGAGTCAATGCATGTGTGTTCTTCTAAACAAACCACATAAGGATCCACCCGTGTCATTGCATGTCTGTTCTTTTCATGAACCACACCTAGTGTCATTGTATGTGTATTCTTCTAAACAAACCACATAAGGATCCACTAGTGTTATTGCATGTCTATTCTTTTCATGAACCACATAAGGATCCACTAGTGTCATTGGATGTGTGTTCTTCTCATGAACCCCACATGGATCAACCAGTGTCATTGCATGTCTGTTTTTTTCATGAACCACAGCTAGAGTCATTGTATGTCTGTTACTTCCACAAACCACATATGGATCCACTAGTGTTATTGCATGTCTGTTCTTTTCATGAACCACGGCTAGAGTCATTGCATGTGTGTTCTTCTCATGAACCACACATGGATTCACCTAGTGTGATTGCATGTGTGTTCTTCTAAACAAACCACATAAGGATCCACCCGTGTCATTGCATGTCTGTTCTATTCATGAACCACACCTAGTGTCATTGCATGTCTGTTCCTCTAAACAAACCATATAAGGATCCACCAGTGTCATTGCATGTCTGTTCTTTTCATGAACCACACATGGATCCACCAGTGTCATTGCATGTGTGTTCTTTTCATGAACCACGGCTAGAGTCATTGTATGTGTGGTCTTCTAAACAAACCACACATGGATCCACCTAGTGTGATTGCATATCTGTTCTTTTCACAAACCACACATGGATCCACAAGTGTCATTGCAAGTGTGTTCTTTTCACGAACCACAGCTAGAGTCATTGCATGTCTGTTCTTTCCACAAACCACACATGGATCCACCTAGTGTGATTGCATGTCTGTTCATTTCACAAACCACATATGGATCCACCAGTGTTATTGCATGTGTGTTCTTCCCATGAACCACACCCAGTGTCATTGCATGTGTGTTCTTCTCATGAACCACACATGGATACACCAGTGTCATTGCATGTGTGTTGTTTTCATGAACCACAGCTAGAGTCATTGCATGTGTGTTCTTCTATACAAACCACATAAGGATCCACCAGTGTCATTGCATGTCTGTTCTTTTCATGAACCACACCCAGTGTCATTGCATGTCTATTCCTCTAAACAAACCACACATGCATCCACCTAGAGTCATTTCATGTCAGTTCTTTTCACAAACCACACATGGATCCACCAGTTTCATTGTATGTGTGTTATTTTCATGAACCACAACTAGAGTCATTGCATGTCTGTTCTTCTAAACAAACCACATAAGGATCCACCAGTGTCATTGCATGTGTGTTCTTCTCATGAACCACACCCAGTGTCATTGCATGTGTGTTCTTCTCATGAACCACACATGGATACACCAGTGTCATTGCATGTGTGTTCTTTTCATGAACTACAGCTGGAGTCATTGCATATGTGTTCTTCTAAACAAACCACATAAGGATCCACCATTGTCATTGCATGTGTGTTCTTTTCATGAACCATAGCTAGAGTCATTGCATGTGTGTTCTTCTAAACAATCCACATAAGGATCCACCAGTGTCATTGCATGTCTGTTCTTTTCATGAACCACACCCAGTGTCATTGTATGTGTATTCTTCTAAACAAATGACATAAGGATCCACTAGTGTTATTGCATGTCTATTCTTTTCATGAACCCCACATGGATCCACCAGTTCATTGCATGTCTGTTTTTTTCATGAACCACTGCTAGAGTCATTGTAAGTCTGTTACTTCCACAAACCACATATGGATCCACTAGTGTCATTGCATGTGTGTTCTTTTCATGAACCACGTCTAGAGTCATTGCATGTGTGTTCTTCTCATGAAGCACACATGGATTCACCCAGTGTGATTGCATCTCTGTTCTTTTCCCAAACCACATATGGATCCACCAGTGTCATTGCATGTCTGTTCTTTTCATGAACCACACCTAGTGTCATTGCATGTCTGTTCCTCTAAACAAACCACATAAGGATCCACCAGTGTCATTGCATGTGTGTTCTTTTCATGAACCACAGCTAGAGTCATTGCATGTATGTTCTTCTAAACAAACCACACATGGATCCACCTAGTGTGATTGCATGTCTGCTTTTTTCACAAACCACACATGGATCCACCAGTGTCATTGCATGTGTGTTCTTTTCATGAACCACAGCTAGAGTCATTGCATGTCTGTTCTTTCCACAAACCACACATGGATCCACCTAGTGTGATTGCATGTCTGTTCTTTTAACAAACCACACATGGATCGACTAGTTTTATTGCATGTGTGTTCTTTTCATGAACCACATCCAGTGTCATTGCATGTCTGTTCTTCTCACAAACCACATAAGGATCCACCAGTGTCATTGGATGTGTGTTCTTCTCATGAACCACACATGGATCCAGCAAGTGTCATTGCATGTCTGTTCTTTTCATGAACCACAGCTAGAGTCATTGCATGTCTGTGCTTTCCACAAACCACATATGGATCCACCAGTGACATTGCATGAATGTCCTCTAAACAAACCACACATGGATCCACCTAGTGTGAATGCATGTCTATTCTTTTCACAAACCACACATGGATACAACAGTGTCACTGCATGTGTGTTATATTAATGAACCACAACTAGAGTCATTGCATGTGTGTTCTTCTAAACAAACCACATAAGGATCCACCAATGTCATTGCATGTGTGTTCTTTTCATGAACCACAGCTAGAGTCATTGCATGTGTGTTCTTCTAAACAAACCACATAAGGATCCACCAGTGTCATTGCATGTCTGTTCTTTTCATGAAGCACACCCAGTGTCGTTGCATGTGTGTTCTTCTAAACAAACCACATAAGGATCCACCAGTGTCATTGCATGTCTGTTCTTTTCATGAACCATATAAGGATCCGCCAGTGTCATTGGATGTGTGTTCTTCTCATGAACCACGCATGGATCCACCAGTGTCATTGCATGGCTATTATTTTCATGAACCACAACTAGAGTCATTGCATGTCTGTTACTTCCACAAACCTCATATGGATCCACCAGTGTCATTGCATGTCTATTCTTTTCATGAACCACAACTAGAGTAATTGCATGTCTATTCTTTTCATCAACCACATAAGGATCCACCAGTGTCATTGGATGTGTGTTCTTCACATGAACCACACATGGATCCACCAGTGTCAGTGCATGTATGTTCTTTTCATGAACCACACCCAGTGTCATTGCATGTCTGTTCCTCTAAACAAACCCCATAAGGATCCACCAGTGTCATTGCCTGTCTGTTCTTTTCATGAACCACAGATGGATCCACCAGTGTCATTGCATGTGTGTTCTATTCATGAACCACATCTAGAGTCATTGGATGTGTGTTCTTCTAAACAAACCACATAAGGATCCACTAGTGTCATTGCATGTCTATTCTTTTCACAAACCACACATGGATCCACCAGTGTCATGGCATGTGTGTTCTTTTCATGAACCACAGCTAGAGTAATTGCATGTGTGTTCTTCTAAACAAACCACATAAGGATCCACCAGTGTCATTGCACGTCTGTTCTTTTCATGAACCACACCCAGTGTCATTGCATGTGTATTCTTCTAAACAAACCACATAAGGGTCTACCAGTGTCATTGCATGTCTGTTCTTTTCATGAACCACATAAGGATCCACCGGTGTCATTGGATGTGTGTTTTTCTCATGAACGACACATCGATCCACCAGTGTCATTGGATGTGTGTTCTTCTCATGAACCACACATGGATCCACCAGTGTCATTGCATGTCTGTTCTTTTAATGAACCACACCCAGTTTCATTGCATGTCTGTTCCTCTAAACAAACCACATAAGGATCTAGTAGTGTCATTGCATGTCTGTTCTTTTCATGAACCACACATGGATCCTCCAGTGTCATTGCATCTGTGTTCTTTTCATGAACCACATCTAGGGTCATTGCATGTGTGTTCTTCTAAACAAACCACACATGGATCCACCTAGTGTGATTGCATGTCATTTCTTTTCACAAACCACACATGGATCCACTAGTGTCATTGCATGTGTGTTCTTTTCATGAACCAGATCTAGAGTCATTGCATGTGTGTTCTTCTAAACAAACCACATAAGGATCCACTAGTGTCATTGCATGTGTGTTATTTTTATGAACCATAGCTAGAGTCATTGCATGTGTGTTCTTATAAAGTAACCAGATAAGGATCCACTAGTGTCATTGCATGTCTGTTCTTTTCATGAACCAATCCCAGTGTCATTGCATGTGTGTTCTTCTAAACAAACCACATAAGGATCCACCAGTGTCATTGCATGTCTGTTCTTTTCACGAACCACATAAGGATCCACCAGTGTCATTGGATGTGTGTTCTTCTCATGAACCACACATGGATCCACCAGTGTCATTGCATGTCTGTTCTTTCCATGAACCACAACTAGAGTCATTGCATGTCTGTTACTTCCACAAACAACCTATGGATCCACCAGTGTCATGGCATGTCTATTTTTTTCATGAACCACAGCTAGAGTCATTGCATGTATGTTCTTTTCATGAACCACATAAGGATCCACCAGTGTCATTGGATGTGTGTTCTTCTCATGAACTACACATGGATCCACCAGTGTCATTGCATGTCTGTTCTTTTCATGAACCACACCCAGTGTCATTGCATGTCTGTTCCTCTAAACAAACCACATAAGGATCCACCAGTGTCATTGCATGTCTGTTCTTTTCATGAACCACACAGGGATCCACCAGTGTCATTGCATGTGTGTTCTTTTCATGAACCATAGCTAGAGTCATTGCATGTGTGTTCTTCTAAACAAACCAGATAAGGATCCACCAGTGCCATTGCATGTCTGTTGTTTTCACAAACCACACATGGATCCACCAGTGTCATTGCTTGTGTGTTCTTGTCATGAACCATAGCTAGAGTCATTGCATGTGTGTTCTTCTAAACAAACCACATAAGGAACCACCAGTGTCATAGCACGTCTGGTCTTTTCATGAACCACACCCAGTGTCATTGCATGTGTATTCTACTAAACAAACCACATAAGGGTCCACAAGTGTCATTGCATGTCTGTTCTTTTCATGAACCACATAAGGATCCACCAGTGTCATTGGATGTGTGTTCTTCTCATGAACCACACACGGATCCACCAGTGTCATTGCATGTCTGTTTTTTTCATGAACCCCAACTAGAGTCATTGCATGTCTGTTACTTCCACAAACCACATATGGATCCACCAATGTCATTGCATGTGTGTTCTTTTCATGAACCACAGCTAGAGTCATTGCATGTCTGTTCTTTTCATGAACCACATAAGGATCCACCAGTGTCATTGAATGTGTGTTCTTCTCATGAACCACACATGGATCCACTAGTGTCATTGCATGTCTGTTCTTTTCATGAACCACACCCAGTGACATTGCATGTCTGTTCCTCTAAACAAACCACATAAGGGTCCAACAATGTCATTGCATGTCTGTTCTTTTCATGAACCACACATGGATCCACCAGTGTCATTGCTTGTGTGTTCTTTTCATGAACCACATCTAGAGTCATTGCATGTGTGTTCTTCTAAACAAACCACACATGGATCCACCTAGTATGATTGCATGTCTGTTCTTTTCACAAACCACACATGGATCCACCTGTGTCATTGCATGTGTGTTCTTTTCATGAACCACAGCTAGAGTCATTGCATGTCTGTTCTTTCCACAAACCACACATGGATCCACCTAGTGTGATTGCATGTTTGTTCTTTTCACAAACCACACATGGATCCACCAGTGTCATTGCATGTGTGTTCTTCTCATGAACCACATCCAGTGTCATTGCATGTCTGTTCTTCTCACAAACCACATAAGGATCCACTAGTGTCATTGCATGTCTGTTCTTCTAAACAAACCACATAAGGATCCCTCAGTGTCATTGCATGTGTGTTCTTTTGATGAATCATAGCTAGAGTCATTGCATGTGTGTTCTTCTAAACAAACCACATAAGGATCCACAAGTGTCATTGCATGTCTGTTCTTTTCATGAACCACACCGAGTGTCATTGCATGTCTGTTCCTCTAAACAAACCACACATGGATCCACCTAGAGTCATTTCATGTCAGTTCTTTTCACAAACCACACATGGATCCACCAGTTTCATTCTATGTGTGTTATTTTCATGAACCACAACTAGAGTCATTGCATGTCTGTTCTTCTAAACAAACCACCTAAGGATCCACCAGTGTCATTGCATGTGTGTTCTTCTCATGAACCACACCCAGTGTCATTGCATGTGTGTTCTTCTCATGAACCACACATGGAAACACCAGTGTCATTGCATGTGTGTTCTTTTCATGAACCACAGCTGGAGTCATTGCATGTGTGTTCTTCTAAACAAACCACATAAGGATCCCCCAGTGTCATTGCATGTGTGTTCTTTTCATGAACCACAGCTAGAGTCATTGCATGTGTGTTCTTCTAAACGAACCACATAAGGATCCACCAGTGTCATTGCGTGTCTATTCTTTTCATGAACCACACCCACTATCATTGCATGTGTGTTCTTCTAAACAAACCACATAAGGATCCACTAGTGTCATTGCATGTCTGCTCTTTTCATGAACCACATAAGGATCCACCAGTGTCATTGGATGTGTGTTCTTCTCATGAACCCCACATGGATCCACCAGTGTCATTGCATGTCTATTCTTTTCATGAACCACAGCTAGAGTCATTGTATGTATGTTACTTCCACAAACCACAGATGGATCCACCAGTGTCATTGCATGTCTGTTCTTTTTATTAACCACAGCTAGAGTCATTGCATGTGTGTTCTTCTCATGAACCACACATGGATTCACGTTGTGTGATTGCATGTCTATTCTTTTCCCAAACCACATATGGATCCACCAGTGTCATTGCATGTCTGTTCTTTTCATGAACCACACCTAGTGTAATTGCATGTCTGTTCCTCTAAACAAACCACATAAGGATCCACCAGTGTCATTGCATGTCTGTTCTTTTCATGAACCACACATGGATCCACCAGCGTCATTGCATGTGTCTTCTTTTCATGAACCACGGCTAGAGTCATTGCATGTGTGTTCTTCTCATGAACCACAGCCAGTGTCATTGCATATCTGTTTTTCTCACAAACCACATAAGGATCCACCAGTGTCATTGCATGTCTGTCCTTCTAAACAAACCACATAAGGATCCCTCAGTGTTATTGCATGTGTGTTCTTTGCATGAATCACAGCTAGAGTCATTGCATGTGCGTTCTTCTAAAGAAACCACATAAGGATCCACCTCTGTCATTGCATGTCTGTTCTATTCATGAACCACACCCAGTGCCATTGCATGTCTGTTCCTCTAAACAAACCACACATGGATCCACGTAGAGTCATTCCATGTTAGTTCTTTCCACAAACCACACATGGATCCACTAGTGTCATTGCATGTGTGTTCTTTTCATGAACCACAACTAGAGTCACTGCATGTATGTTCTTCTAAACAAACCACATAAGGATCCACTAGTGTCATTGCATGTGTGTTCTTCTCATGAACCACACCTAGTGTCATTGCATGTGTGTTCTTCTCATGAACCACACATGGATAGACAAGTGTCATTGCAAGTGTGTTCTTTTCATGAACCATAGCTAGAGTCACTGCATGTGTGTTCTTCTAAACAAACCACATAAGGATCCACCATTTCAATTGCATGTGTGTTCTTTTCATGAACCACAACTAGAGTCATTGCATGTGTGTTCTTCTAAACGAACCACATAAGGATCCACCAGTGTCATTGCATGTCTGTTCTTTTCATGAACCACACACAGTGTCATTGCATGTGTGTTCTTCCAAACAAATCACATAAGGTTCCACTAGTGTCATTGCATGTCTGTTCTTTTCATGAACCACACCTAGTGTAATTGCATGTCTGTTCCTCTAAACAAACCACGGAAGGATCCACCAGTGTCATTGCATGTCTATTCTTTTCAAGAACCACACATGGATCCACTAGTGTCATCGCATGTGTGTTCTTTTCATGAACCACAACTAGAGTCATTGCATGTGTGTTCTTCTAAACAAACCACACATGGATTCACCTAGTTTGATTGCATGTCTATTCTTTTCACAAACCACACATGGCTCCACCAGTGTCATTGCATGTGTGTTCTTTTCATGAACCACAACTAGAGTCATTGCATGTCTATTGTTTCCACAAACCACACATGGATCCACCTAGTGTGATTGCATGTCTGTTCTTTTCACAAACCACACATGGATCCACCAGTGTCATTGCATGTGTGTTCTTATCATGAACCACAACCAGTGTCATTGCATGTATGTTCTTCTCACAAACCACAGAAGGATCCACCAGTGTCATTCGATGTGTGTTCTTCTCATGAACCACACATGGATCCACCAAGTGTCATTGCATGTCTGTTCTTTTCATGAACCACAGCTCGAGTCATTGCATGTCTGTGCTTTCCACAAACCACATATGGATCCACCAGTGACATTGCATGTCTGTTCCTCTAAACAAACCACACATGGATCCACCTAGAGTCATTGAATGTCAGTTGTGTTCACAAACCACACATGGATCCACCAGTGTCATTGCATGTGTGTTCTTTTAATGAACCACACCCAGTGTCATTGCATGTTTGTTCCTCTAAACAAACCACACATGGATCCACCTAGTGTGATTGCATGTCATTTCTTTTCACAAACCACACATGGATCCACTAGTGTTATTGCATGTGTGTTCTTTTCATGAACCACATCTAGAGTCATTGCATGTGTGTTCTTCTAAACAAACCACAAAAGGATCCACTAGTGTCATTGCATGTGTGTTCTTTTTATGAACCATAGCTAGAGTCATTGCATGTGTGTTCTTATAAAGTAACCACATAAGGATCCACCAGTGTCATTGCATGTCTGTTCTTTTCATGAACCACACCCAGTGTCATTGCATGTGTGTTCTTCTAAACAAACCACATAAGGATCCACCAGTGTCATTGCATGTCTGTTCTTTTCACGAACCACATAAGGATCCACCAGTGTCATTGGATGTGTGTTCTTCTCATGAACCACACATGGATCCACCAGTGTCATTGCATGTCTGTTCTTTCCATGAACCACAACTAGAGTCATTGCATGTTTGTTACTTCCACAAACAACCTATGGATCCACCAGTGTCATTGCATGTCTGTTCTTTTCATGAACCACAGCTAGAGTCATTGCATGTCTGTTCTTTTGATGAACCACATAAGGATCCACCAGTGTCATTGGATGTGTGTTCTTCTCATGAAACACACATGGATCCACCAGTGTCATTGCATGTCTGTTCTTTTCATGAACCACACCCAGTGTCATTGCATGTATGTTCCTCTAAACAAACCACATAAGGATCCACCAGTGTCATTGCATGTCTATTCTTTTCATGAACCACACAGGGATCCACCAGTGTCATTGCATGTGTGTTCTTTTCATGAACCATAGCTAGAGTCATTGCATGTGTGTTCTTCTAAACAAACCACATAAGGATCCACCAGTGCCATTGCATGTCTGTTGTTTTCACAAACCACACATGGATCCACCAGTGTCATTGCATGTGTGTTCTTGTCATGAACCATAGCTAGAGTCATTGCATGTGTGTTCTTCTAAACAAACCACATAAGGAACCACCAGTGTCATAGCACGTCTGTTCTTTTCATGAACCACACCCAGTGTCATTGCATGTGTATTCTACTAAACAAACCACATAAGGGTCCACCAGTGTCATTGCATGTCTGTTCTTTTCATGAACCACATAAGGATCCACCAGTGTCATTGGATGTGTGTTCTTCTCATGAACCCCACATGGATCCACTAGTGTCATTGCATGTCTGTTCTTTTCATGAACCACAGCTAGAGTCATTGTATGTCTGTTACTTCCACAATCCACATATGGATCCACCAGTGTCACTGCATGTACGTTCTTTTCATGAACCACATCTAGAGTCATTGCATGTGTGTTCTTCTCATGAACCACACATGGATTCACCTAGTGTGATTGCATGTATGTTCTTTTCCCAAACTACATATGGATCCACCAGTGTCATTGCATGTCTGTTATTTTCATGAACCACACCCAGTGTCATTGCATGTCTGTTCCTCTAAACAAACCACATAAGCATCCACCAGTGTCATTGCATGCCTGTTCTTTTCATGAACCACACATGGATCCACCAATGTCATTGCATGTGTGTTCTTTTCATGAACTACAGCTAGAGTCATTGCATGTGTGTTCTTCTAAAAAAATCACACATGGATCCACCTAGTGTGATTGCATGTCTGTTCTTTTCATGAACTACACCTAGTGTCATTGGATGTGTGTTCTTCTCATGAACCACACATGGATACACCAGTGTCATTGCATGTGTGTTCTTTTCATGAACCACAGCTACAGTCATTGCATGTGTGTTCTTCTAAACAAACCACATAAGGATCCACCAGTGTCATTGCATTTGTGTTCTTTTCATGAACCACAGCTAGAGTCATTGCATGTGTGTTCTTCTAAACAAACCACATAAGGATCCACCAGTGTCATTGCATGTCTGTTCTTTTCATGAACCACATAAGGATCTACCTGTGTCATTGTATGTGTGTTCTTCTCATGAACCCCACATGGATCCACCAGTGTCATTGCATGTATGTTGTTTTAATGAACCACAGCTAGAGTCATTGTATGTATGTTACTTCCACAAACCACATATGGATCCACAAGTGTCATTGGATGTCCGTTCTTTTCATGAACCACAGCTAGAGTCATTGCATGTGTGTTCTTCTCATGAACCACACATGGATTCACCCAGTGTGATTGCATGTCTGTTCTTTTCGCAAACCACATATGGATCCACCAGTGTCATTGCATGTCTGTTCTTTTCATGAACCACACCCAGTGTCATTGTATGTCTGTTCCTCTAAACAAACCACATAAGCATCCACCAGTGTCATTGCATGTCTGTTCTTTTCATGAACCACACATGGATCCACCAATGTCATTGCATGTGTGTTCTTTTCATGAACCACAGCTAGAGTCATTGCATGTGTGTTCTTCTAAACAAACCACATAAGCATCCACCTAGTGTGATTGCATGTCTGCTCTTTTCACAACCGCACATGGATCCACCAGTGTCATTGCATGTGTGTTCTATTCATGAACCACATCTAGATTCATTGCATGTCTGTTCTTTCCACAAACCACACATGGATCCACCTAGTCTTATTGCATGTCTGTTCTTTTAACAAACCACACATGGATCCACCAGTGTTATTGGATGTGAGTTCTTCTCATGAACCACAACCAGTCTCATTGCATGTCTGTTCTTCTCACAAATCACATAAGGATCCACCAATGTCATTGGATGTGTGTTCTTCTCATGAACCACACATGGATCCACCAAGTGTCATTGCATGATGTTCTTTTCATGAACCACAGATAGAGTCATTGTATGTCTATGATTTCCACAAACCACATATGGATCCACCAGTGACATTGCATGTTTGTTCCTCTAGACAAACCACACATGGATCCACCTAGAGTCATTGCATGTCAGTTCTTTTCACAAACCACATGTGGATCCACCAGTGTTATTGCATGTGTGTTCTTTTCATGAACCACACCCAGTGTCATTGCATCTTTCTTCCTCTAAACAAACCACACATGGATCCACCTAGTGTGATTGCATGTCTGTTCTTTTCACAAACCACACATGGATCCACCAGTGTCATTGCATGTGTGTTCTTTTCATGAACCACAGCTAGAGTCATTGCATGTGTGTTATTCTAAAGAAACAACACATGGATCCACCTAGTGTGATTGCATGTCTGTTCTTTTCATGAACCACACCTAGTGTTATTGGATGCGTGTTCTTCTCATGAACCACACATGGATACGCCAGTGTCATTGCATGTGTGTTCTTTTCATGAACCACAGCTAGAGTCATTGCATGAGTGTTCTTCTAAACAAACCACATAAGGATCCACCACTGTCATTGCATGTGTGTTATTTTCATGAACCACATCTAGAGTCATTACATGTGGCCACATAAGGATCCACCAGTGTCATTGCATGTCTGTTCTTTTCATGAACCACACCTAGTGTCACTGCATGTCTATTCCTCTAAACAAACCACACATGGATCCACATAGAGTCATTGCATGGTAGTTATTTTCACAAACCACACATGGATCCACCAGTGTCATTGCATGTGTGTTCTTTTCATGAACCACAACTAGAGTCATTGCATGTCTGTTCTTCTAAACAAACCACATAAGGATCCACCAGTGTCATCGCATGTGTGTTCTTCTCATGAACCACACTCAGTGTCATTGCATGTGTGTTCTTCTCATGAACCACACATGGATACACCAGTGTCATTGCATGTGTGTTGTTTTCATGAACCACAACTAGAGTCATTGCATGTGTGTTCTTCTAAACAAACCACATAAGGATTCCTCGGTGTCATTGCATGTGTGTTCTTTTCATGAACCACAGCTAGAGTCATTGCATGTGTGTTCTTCTAAATAAACCACATAAGGATCCACCAGTGTCATTGCATGTCTGTTCTTTTCATGAACCACACCTAGTGTAATTGCATATGTGTTCTTCTAAACAAACCACATAAGGATCCACTAGTGTCATTGCATGTCTGTTCTTTTCATGAACCACATAAGGATCCACCAGTGTCAGTGGATGTGTGTTCTTCTCATGAACCCCACATGGATCCACCAATGTCATTGCATGTCTGTTCTTTTCATGAACCACATAAGGATCCACCAGTGTCATTGGATGTGTGTTCTTCTCATGAACCACACATGGATCCACCAGTGTCATTGCATGTCTGTTCTTTTCATGAACCACAGCTAGAGTCATTGCATGTCTGTTACTTCCACAAACCACATATGGATCCACCAGTGTCATTGCATGTCTATTCTTTTCATGAAATACAACTAGAGTAATTGCATGTCTGTTCTTTTCATGAACCACATAAGGATCCACCAGTGTCATTGGATGTGTGTTCTTCACATGAACCACACATGGATCCACCAGTGTCAATGCATCTATGTTCTTTTCATGAACCACACCCAGTGTCATTGCATGTCTGTTCCTCTAAACAAACCCCATAAGGATCCACCAGTGTCATTGCCTGTCTGTTCTTTTCATGAACCACACATGGATCCACCAGTGTCATTGCGTGTGTGTTCTATTCATGAACCACATTTAGAGTCATTGGATGTGTGTTCTTCTAAACAAACCACATAAGGATCCACCAGTGTCATTGCATGTCTATTCTTTTCACAAACCACACATGGATCCACCAGTGTCATTGCATGTGTGTTCTTTTCATGAACCATAGCTAGAGTAATTGCATGTGTGTTCTTCTAAACAAACCACATAAGGATCCACCAGCGTCATTGCACGTCTGTTCTTTTCATGAACCACACCCAGTGTCATTGCATGTGTATTCTTCTAAACAAACCACATAAGGGTCTACCAGTGTCATTGTATGTCTGTTCTTTTCATGAACCACATAAGGATCCACCAGTGTCATTGGATGTGTGTTCTTCTCATGAACCACACATGGATCCACAAGTGTCATTGCATGTCTGTTCTTTTCATGAACCACAGCTTGAGTCATTGTATGTCTGTTACTTCCACAAATCCCATATGGATCCACCAGTGTCATTCCATGTCTGTTCTTTTCATGAACCACAGCTAGAGTCATTGCATGTCTGTTCTTTTCATGAGCCACATATGGATCCACCAGTGTCATTGGATGTGTGTTCTTCTCATGAACCACACATGGATCCACCAGTGTCATTGCATGTCTGTTCTTTTCATGAACCACACCCAATTTCGTCGCATGTCTGTTCCTCTAAAAAAACCACATAAGGATCGAGTAGTGTCATTGCATGTCTGTTCTTTTCATGAACCACATGGATCCTCCAGTGTCATTGCATCAGTGTTCTTTTCATGAACCACATCTAGGGTCATTGCATGTGTGTTCTTCTAAGCAAATCACACATGGATCCACCTAGTGTGATTGCATGTCTGTTCTTTTCACAAACCACACATGGATCCACCAGTGTCATTGCATGTGTGTTCTTTTCATGAACCACATCTAGAGTCATTGCATGTCTGTTCTTTCCACAAACCACACATGGATCCACCTAGTGTGATTGCATGTCTGTTATTTTCACAAACCACACATGGATCCACCAGTGTAATTGCATGTGTGTTCTTCTCATGAACCAGAGCCAGTGTCATTGCATGTCTGTTCTTCTCACAAACCACATAAGGATCCACCAGGGTCATTGCATGTGTGTTCTTCTAAACAAACCACATAAGGATCCCTCAGTGTCGTTGCATGTGTGTTCCTTTCATGATCCACAGCTATAGTCATTGCATGTGTGTTCTTCTAAACAAACCACCTAAGGATCCACCGGTGTCATTGCATGTCTGTTATTTTCATGAACCACACCCAGTGTCATTGCATGTCCGTTCCTCGAAACAAACCCCACATGGATCCACCTAGAATCATTTCATGTTAGTTCTTTTCACAAAGCACACATGGATTCACCAGTGTCATTCTATGTGTGTTATTTTCATGAACCACAACTAGAGTCATTGCATGTCTGTTCTTCTAAACAAACCACATAAGGATCCACCAGTGTCATTGCATGTGTGTTCTTCTCATGAACCACACCTAGTGTCATTGCATGTGTGTTCTTCTCATGAACCACACATGGATATACCAGTGTCATTGCATGTGTGTTCTTTTCATGAACCACAGCTAGAGTCATTGCACGCGTGTTCTTATAAACAAACCACATAAGGATCCACCAGTGTCATTGCATGTGTGTTCTTTTCATGAACCACAGCTAGAGTCATTGCATGTGTGTTGTTCTAAACAAACAACATAAGGATCCACCAGTGTCATTGCATGTCTGTTCTTTTCATGAACCACAACCAGTGTCATTGTATGTGTGTTCTTCTAAACAAACCACATAAGGATCTACTAGTGTCATTGCATGTCTATTCTTTTAAGAAACCACATAAGGATCCACCAATGTCATTGGTGTGTGTTCTTCTCATGAACCCCACATGGATCCACTAGTGTCATTGCATGTCTGTTCTTTTCATGAACCACAGCTAGAGTCATTGTATGTCTGTTACTTCCACAAACCACATATGGATCCACCAGTGTCACTGCATGTTCGTTCTTTTCATGAACCACAGCTAGAGTCATTGCATGTGTATTCTTCTCATGAACCACACATGGATTCGCCTAGTGTGATTGCATGTATGTTCTTTTCCCAAACCACATATGGATCCACCAGTGTCATTGCATGTCTGTTATTTTCATGAACCACACCCAGTGTCATTGCATGTCTGTTCCTCTAAACAAACTACATAAGCATCCACCAGTGTCATTGCATGCCTGTTCTTTTCATGAACCACACATGGATCAACCAATGTCATTGCATGTGTGTTCTTTTCATGAACCACATCTAGAGTCATTGCATGTGTGTTCTTCTAAACAAATCACACATGGATCCACCTAGTGTGATTGCAATCCTGTTCTTTTCATGAACTACACCTAGTGTCATTGGATGTGTGTTCTTCTCATGGACCACACATGGATACACCAGTGTCATTGCATGTGTGTTCTTTTCATGAACCACAGCTACAGTCATTGCATGTGTGTTCTTCTAAACAAACCACATAAGGATCCACCAGTGTCATTGCATGTGTGTTCTTTTCATGAACCACAGCTAGAGTCATTGCATGTGTGTTCTTCTAAACAAACCACATAAGGATCCACCAGTGTCATTGCATGTCTGTTCTTTTCATGAACCACATAAGGATCCACCTGTGTCATTGTATGTGTGTTCTTCTCATGAACCCCACATAGATCCACCAGTGTCATTGCATGTATGTTCTTTTCATGAACCACAGCTAGAGTCATTGTATGTCTGTTACTTCCAAAAACCACATATGGATCCACAAGTGTCATTGGATGTCCGTTCTTTTCATGAACCATAGCTAGAGTCATTGCATGTGTGTTCTTGTCATGAACCACACATGGATTCACCCAGTGTGATTGCATGTCTGTTCTTTTCCCAAACCACATATGGATCCACCAGTGTCATTGCATGTCTGTTCTTTTCATGAACCACACCCAGTGTCATTGTATGTCTGTTCCTCTAAACAAACCACATAAGCATCCACCAGTGTCATTGCATGTCTGTTCTTTTCATGAACCACACATGGATCCACCAATGTCATTGCATGTGTGTTCTTTTCATGAACCACAGCTAGGGTCATTGCATGTGTGTTCTTCTAAACAAACCACAGATGGATCCACCTAGTGTGATTGCATGTCTGCTCTTTTCACAAACCACACATGGATCCACCAGTGTCATTGCATGTGTGTTCTATTCATGAACCATAGCTAGAGTCATTGCATGTCTGTTCTTTCCACAAACCACACATGGATCCACCTAGTCTGATTGCATGTCTATTCTTTTAACAAACCACACATGGATCCACCAGTGTCATTGGATGTGAGTTCTTCTCATGAACCACAACCAGTCTCATTGCATGTCTGTTCTTCTCACAAATCACATAAGGATCCACCAATGTCATTGGATGTGTGTTCTTCTCATGAACCACACATGGATCCAGCAAGTGTCATTGCATGTCTGTTCTTTTCATGAACCACAGATAGAGTCATTGTATGTCTATGATTTACACAAACCACATATGGATCCACCAGTGACATTGCATGTTTGTTCCTCTAGACAAACCACACATGGATCCACCTAGAGTCATTGCATGTCAGTTCTTTTCACAAACCACACATGGATCCACCAGTGTCATTGCATGTGTGTTCTTTTCATGAACCACACCCAGTGTCATTGCATCTTTGTTCCTCTAAACAAACTACACATGGATCCACCTAGTGTGATTGCATGTCTGTTCTTTTCACAAACCACACATGGATCCACCAGTGTGATTGCATGTGTGTTCTTTTCATGAACCACAGCTAGAGTCATTGCATGTGTGTTCTTCTAAACAAACCACACATGGATCCACCTAGTGTGATTGCATGTATGTTCTTTTCATGAACCACACCTAGTGTTATTGGATGCGTGTTCTTCTCATGAACCACACATGGATACACCAGTGTCATTGCATGTGTGTTCTTTTCATGAACCACAGGTAGAGTCATTGCATGAGTGTTCTTCTAAACAAACCACATAAGGATCCACCACTGTCATTGCATGTGTGTTCTTTTCATGAACCACAGCTAGAGTCATTGCATGTGGCCACATAAGGATCCACCAGTGTCATTGCACGTCTGTTCTTTTCATGAACCACACCTAGTGTCATTGCATGTCTGTTCCTCTAAACAAACCACACATGGATCCACCTAGAGTCATTGCATGGTAGTTATTTTCACAAACCACACATGGATCCACCAGTGTCATTGCATGTGTGTTCTTTTCATGAACCACAACTAGAGTCATTGCATGTCTGTTCTTCTAAACAAACCACATAAGGATCCACCAGTGTCATTGCATGTGTGTTCTTCTCATGAACCACACCCAGTGTCATTGCATGTGTGTTCTTCTCATGAACCACACATGGATACACCAGTGTCATTGCATGTGTGTTGTTTTCATGAACAACAGCTAGAGTCATTGCATGTGTGTTCTTCTAAACAAACCACATAAGGATTCCTCAGTGTCATTGCATGTGTGTTCTTTTCATGAACCACAACTAGAGTCATTGCATATGTGTTCTTCTAAATAAACCACATAAGGATCCACCAGTGTCATTGCATGTCTGTTCTTTTCATGAACCACACCTAGTGTAGTTGCATATGTGTTCTTCTAAACAAACCACATAAGGATCCACTAGTGTCATTGCATGTCTGTTCTTTTCATGAACCACATAAGGATCCACCAGTGTCATTGGATGTGTGTTATTCTTATGAACCCCACATGGATCCACCAGTGTCATTGCATGTATGTTCTTTTCATGAACCACAGCTAGAGTCATTGTATGTCTGTTACTTCCACAAACCACATATGGATCCACAAGTGTCATTGGATGTCTGTTCTTTTCATGAACCACAGCTAGAGTCATTGCATGTGTGTTCTTCTCATGAACCACACATGGATTCACCCAGTGTGATTGCATGTCTGTTCTTTTCCCAAACCACATATGGATCCGCCAGTGTCATTGCATGTCTGTTATTTTCATGAACCACACCAGTATCATTGCATGTCTGTTCCTCTAAACAAACCACATAAGCATCCACTAGTGTCATTGCATGTCTGTTCTTTTCATGAACCACACATGGATCCACCAATGTCATTGCATGTGTGTTCTTTTCATGAACCACAGCTAGGGTAATTGCATGTGTGTTCTTCTAAACAAACCACACATGGATCCACCTAGTGTGATTGCATATCTGCTCTTTTCACAAATCACACATGGATCCACCAGTGTCATTGCATGTGTGTTCTATTCATGAACCACAGCTAGAGTCATTGCATGTCTGTTCTTTCCACAAACCACACATGGATCCACCTAGTCTGATTGCATGTCTGTTCTTTTAACAAACCACACATGGATCCAACAGTGTCATTGGATGTGAGTTCTTCTCATGAACCACAACCAGTCTCATTGCATGTCTGTTCTTCTCACAAATCACATAAGGATCCACCAATGTCATTGGATGTGTGTTCTTCTCATGAACCACACATGGATCCAGCAAGTGTCATTGTATGTCTGTTCTTTTCATGAACCACAGATAGAGTCATTGTATGTCTATGATTTCCACAAACCACATATGGATCCACCAGTGACATTGCATGTTTGTTCCTCTAGACAAACCACACATGGATCCACCTAGAGTCATTGCATGTCAGTTCTTTTCACAAACCACACATGGATCCACCAGTGTCATTGCATGTGTGTTCTTTTCATGAACCACACCCAGTGTCATTGCATCTTTGTTCCTCTAAACAAACCACACATGGATCAACCTAGTGTGATTGCATGTCTATTCTTTTCACAAACCACACATGGATCCACCAGTGCCATTGCATGTGTGTTCTTTTCATGAACCATAGCTAGAGTCATTGCATGTGTGTTCTTCTCATGAACCACAGACAATGTCATTGCATGTCTGTTCTTCTCACAAACCACATAAGGATCCAGCTGTGTCATTGGATGTGTGTTCTTCTCATGAACCACACATGGATCCATCAAGTGTCATTGTATGTCTGTTATTTTCATGAACCACTGCTAGAGTCATTGCATGTCTGTGCTTTCCACAAACCACATATGGATCCACCAGTGTCATTGCATGTCTGTTCCTCTAAACAAAGCACACATGGATCCACCTAGAGTCATTGCATGTCAGTTCTTTTCACAAACCACACATGGATCCACTAGTGTCATTGCATGTGTGTTCTTTTCATGAACCACAGCTAGAGTCATTGCATGTGTGTTCTTCTAAACAAACCACATAAGGATCCCTCAGTGTCATTGCATGTGTGTTCTTTTTATGAACCACAGCTAGAGTCGTTGCATGTGTGTTCTTCTAAACAAACCACATAAGGATGCACCAGTGTCATTGCATGTCTGTTCTTTTCATGAACCACAGCCAGTGTCATTGCATGTGTGTTCTTCTAAACAAACCACATAAGGATCCACTAGTGTCATTGCATGTCTGTTCTTTTCATGAACCACATAAGGATACACCAATGTCATTGGATGTGTGTTCTTCTCATGAACCCCACATGGATCCACCAGTGTCATTGCATGTATGTTCTTTTCCTGAACCACAGCTAGAGTCATTGTATGTCTGTTACTTCCACAAACCACATAAGGATCCACCAGTGTCATTGCATGTCTGTTCTTTTCATGAACCACAGCTAGAGTCATTGCATGTGCGTTCTTCTCATGAACCACACATGGATTCACCGAGTGTGATTGCATGTCGGTTCTTTTCGCAAACCACATATGGATCCACCAGTGTCATTGCATGTCTGTTCTTTTCATGAACCACACTCAGTGTCATTGCATGTATGTTCCTCTAAACAAACCACATAAGGATCCACCAGTGTCATTGCATGTCTCTTCTTTTCATGAACCACACATGGATCCACCAGTGTCACTGCATGTGTGTTCTTTTCATGAACCACAACTAGTCATTACATGTGTGTTCTTCTAAACAAACCACACATGGATCCACCTAGTGTGATTGCATGTCTGTTCTTTTCACAAACCACAAATGGATCCACCAGTGTCATTGCATGTGTGTTCTTCTCATGAACCACAGACAGTGTCATTGCATGTCTGTTCTTCTCACAAACCACATAAGGATCCAGCTGTGTCATTGGATGTGTGTTCTTCTCATGAACCACACATGGATCCACCAAGTGTCATTGCATGTCTGTTATTTTCATGAACCACAGCTAGAGTCATTGCATGTCTGTGCTTTCCACAAACCACATATGGATCCACCAGTGTCATTGCATGTCTGTTCCTCTAAACAAACCACACATGGATCCACCTAGAGTCATTGCATGTCAGTTCTTTTCACAAACCACACATGGATCCACTAGTGTCATTGCATGTGTGTTCTTTTGATGAACCATAGCTAGAGTCATTGCATGTGTGTTCTTCTAAACAAACCACATAAGGATCCACCAGTGTCATTGCATGTCTGTTCTTTTCATGAACCACACCCAGTGTCATTGCATGTGTGTTCTTCTAAACAAACCACATAAGGATCCACTAGTGTCATTGCATGTCTGTTCTTTTCATGAACCACATAAGGATCCACTAGTGTCATTGGATGTGTGTTATTCTCATGAACCCCACATGGATCCACCAGTGTCATTGCATGTCTGTTCTTTTCATGAACCACAGCTAGAGTCATTGTATGTCTGTTACTTCCACAAACCACATAAGGATCCACTAGTGTCATTGCATGTCTGTTCTTTTCATGAACCACAACTAGAGTCATTACATGTGTGTTCTTCTAAACAAACCACATAATAATCCACCAGTGCCCTTGTATGTCTATTCTTTTCATGAACCACACCTAGTGTCATTGCATGTCTGTTCCACCTAGTGTGATTGCATGTCTGTTCTTTCCACAAACCACACATGCATCCACCTAGTGTGATTGCATATCTGTTCTTTTCACAAACCACACATGGATCCACCAGTGTCATTCCATGTGTGTTCTTCTCATAAACCATAGACAGTGTCGTTGCATGTCTGTTCTTCTCACAAAGCACATAAGGATCCAGCTGTGTCATTGGATGTGTGTTCTTCTCATGAACCACACATGGATCCACCAAGTGTCATTGCATGTCTATTATTTTCATGAACCACAACTAGAGTCATTGCATGTCTATGCTTTCCACAAACCACATATGGATCCACCAGGGTGATTGCATGTCTGTTCCTATAATAAACCACACATGGATCCACCTAGAGTCATTGCATACCAGTTCTTTTCACAAACCACACATGGATCCACCAGTGTCATTGCATGTGTGTTCTTTTCATGAACGACACCTAGTGTCATTGCATATTTGTTCCTCTAAACAAACCACACATGGATCCACCTAGTGTGATTGCATGTCTGTTCTTTTCACAAACCACACATGGATCCACCAGTGTCATTCATGTGTGTTCTATTCACGAACCACAGCTAGAGTCATTGCATGTCTGTTCTTTCCATAAACCACACATGGATCCACCTAGTCTGATTGCATGTCTATTCTTTTCATGAACCAAGAATGGACCCACCAATGTCATTGCATGTGTGTTATTTTCATGAACCACAGCTAGAGTCATTGCATGTGTGTTCTTCTAAACAAACCACACATGGATCCAACTAGTGTGATTGCATGTCTGTTATTTTCATGAACCACACCCAGTGTCATTGGATGTGTGTTCTTCTCATGAACCACACATGGATACACCAGTGTCATTGCATGTGTGTTCTTTTCATGAACCACAGCTAGAGTCATTGCATGTGTTCTCTTCTAAACAAACCACATAAGGATCAACTAGTGTCATTGCATGTGTGTTCTTTTCATGAACCACAGCTAGAGTCATTGCATGTCTGTTCTTTTCATGAACCACATAAGGATCCACCAGTGTCATTGGATGTGTGTTCTTCTCATGAACCTCACATGGATACACCAGTGTCATTGCATGTGTGTTCTTTTCATGAACCACAGCTAGAGTCATTGCATGTGTGTTCTTCTAAACAAACCACATAAGGATCCACCAGTGTCATTGCATGTGTGTTCTTTTCATGAACCACAGCTAGAGTCATTGCATGTGTGTTCTTCTAAACAAATCACATAAGGATCCACCAGTGTCATTGCATGTCTGTTCTTTTCATGAACCACATAAGGATCCACCAGTGTCATTGGATGCGTTTTCTTCTCATGAACCACACATGGATCCACCAGTGTCATTATATGTCTATTCTTTTCATGAACCACAGCTAGAGTCATTGCATGTCTGTTCCTTCCTGATGTGCTCGTTGTTCGACGTTGAGCTCGTTGGGAACCCCAAGAGGAAGGTATGATGAGCACATCAGTAAGTTTTCCCTCAGTTATGAAACCAAGGTTTAATCAAACCAGTAGGAGCAAGGAAACACCCCAAAGGTGTTACTAGCTGAGCTTTGGCAGGGCGCACTACCGGTGCTAGTAGCAACATGGAGACCTGCACAACACAACCACAGAACTTTGTCCCCAACTTGCGATGAGGTTGTCAATCTCACCGTGTTTTGCTGAAAACAAAGGATTAAACGTATCGAATGGAAAGAAGTAAAAGTTTGCAGAAAGTAAACACAAAGAAGTAAACAGTTGTAGATTGTATGTAAAAGACAAAGGACCGGGATCCATAGTTCACTAGAGGTGGCTCTCCTTAGATAGATAACATGGTGGGTGAACAAATTACAGTGGCGCAATTGACAAACACCGAGAAAGCAATACATGCATATACTAATCATCTTGACTCCTTTGAGACTTGATTGGGCATTACAACATAATACATAGAACGCCATCCAACTGCATCTATGACTAATAATCCACCTTCAGGTTATCATCCAACCCCTCCAAAGATTAAGTTGCAAGCAACAGATTATTGCTTTACTGAATGGCCTAAAGTAAACAATACGATTGTTCTATGAACAAAGGATTGTTGTTTTCTCCCTAGTAGCAACAACACATCTAGTACCTTAGAGATTTCTGTCACTTCCCCATATTATCAGAGGCATGAACCCACTATCGAGCATAAATACTAACTCTTGGAGTTGCTAGCATCTACTTGGCCAAGATAGCTACTAACAACGGAAAGCATGCAAGATCACAAATAACAAAGACATGATAGAATCAATAATCAATCTGAAATAGCATCTCAATATCCATCGGATCCCCGCAAACACAACATGTATGAATACAAATAGATGATCTTGATCATGAACGGAGCTCACAAGATCTAAACATGAAAGCACAAAGGAGGAGAACCAGCCATCTAGCTACTACATGGATCCGTAGTCCAAGGATGAACTACTCACGCATCACATTGGAGGCTTGCATGGTGATGAAGAAGGCCTCTGTGGTGAATTCTCTCTCAGGTGCCGGAAGAGCTTCAGATCCCTCCCGATCTAGGGATGGAGATGACGGCGCCATGCACTCTTTCGTGGATTTTTGATCGTACTTAGGGTTTTCGTCCCGAGGGCAATATATAGGCTAAGGAGAGGCCGAGGGGTGTCTGGGCTGGCCACACCACCCCCTGGCGCGGGCCAGGCCTAGCCGCGCGGCTAGGTGGTGTGGCCGGCCTCTGGCCCTTCTCCATCTCGTATTCTGGCACTTGATCCCTTCTGGAAAAATAGGCACTTTGGCTTTTGTCCCGTCCAATTCCGAGAATATTCATTTTCTGACTTTCCTGGAACCAAAAACAGCAGAAAACAGGCAGCTGGCACTATGGCTCTTGTTAATAGGTTAGTTCAAGAAATCATATGAAAAGTACTCCAAAGTTGGAACAAAACACAAGATAGTGGATAAAACCAAGCATGGAACATCAAAAATTATAGATACATTTGCAATGTATCACTTCCACAAACCACATATGGATCCACTAGTGTCATTGCATGTCTGTTCTTTTCATGAACCACATCTAGAGTCATTGCATGTCAATTCTTCTCACAAACCACACATGGATCCACCAGTGTCATTGCATGTGTGTGATACGTCCATTTTGCATCACTATTCTATGTCATAACTCACTGTTATTGATTGATATATTTTGTATTGAGAGGTGATACTTATGTTAATTCATGTGTTTTTGCATGGTTGATGACTTTTGGAGTATGGACCGCTGCAGTCAGGATTCTGATGGAAAAGGTGCTGTTTGGAGGCAAAATTCTTGAAGATCAGAAAATCCGGGAAAATATACAGAAAATCCTATTTTTCTAGAAGAGGAAGGAAGCCAGAAGGGGGGCTGGAGATGGGCCACAGGGGGCCCACACCACCCCCTGGCGCGGGCCAGCCTAGGTCGCGCCACCAGGTGGTGTGGCCACCCTGGTCCACCCCTGGCACTCCCCTCTTGCGTATATTATCCTCCCGAAACCCTAAGACTCAGGCAGCGACCACAGAAAGATTCCGCCGCCTCTGCGGGGCGGAAAACACTAAGAGAGAAATATCTCTCCGGTAAATAGATTTCTGCTAGGGGAATTCCTTCCCGGAGAGGGGAGATCATCGCCATCAACACCACCATCAATCTAGACTTCATCGGGATCATCATCATCATCATCATCACCACCACCATCATCACCATCAACACCATCATCACCATCTCCATATTGCTGTAACAATTGGGTTGAATCTTGCATAGTTCATAGGGGAAACTTTCCTGGTGTTGATTACTCTGTGTAGTTAATGCTATTGAGTGAACCATTGAATTATTGTTTATGTTTAGATTGTTATACATCATTATTCCATCTCTGATCATGATCAATATGCCTTGTGAGTAGTTCGTTTTGTTCTTGTGGACATGGGAGAAGTCATGTTGTTAGTAGTGGAGTTGTGTTGAGAAAATTCAATAGTTTGATATTTAAGTTGTGGTGTACTTCTTCTAGTGGTGTCATGTGAACGTCGACTACATGACACTTCACCTATATGGGCCTAGGGGAATGCATTGTGTATTTGGCTACTAATCGTAGGGGTTGCCGGAGTGACAGAAACCTGAACCCCCATTAGGAAACCATTGCACAAGGGACGAAAGGGTCTTAGAATTTAAAGATGTGGTTAGGTTTCTACCTTAATTACTTTCTTGTACTTACGGATGTTTGCAAGGGGTATAATCACAAGTATGTATTAGTCCTAGGAAGGTCGGTACTTTAGGACAGGTTCACCCACACAACACTTAGCAAACTAAAGAAGATTAATCAACTATATGAAGCGAAAGCACTTGACAGTCTTCCCATGTGTCCTCGAGAACGTTTGGTCATCTTAAGTAATACAACCAACTTATCCTTTGCTGCATAAAGGACTGGGCCACTTGCTGCATTTATTCCTACTATCTTTTATTTACTCGTACTTTGTTTACTTGCTTTATCAAAAACCCCTAAAAATCCGTTTGCAAAGTATTTGCAGAGAATTCCTGATCCATACCACTAGCCAGCACCTTCTGCTCCTCGTTGGGTTCGACACTCTTACTTATCAAAAATACTGCGATACACCCCCTATACTTGTGGGTCACCAAGACTATTTTTGGCGCCGTTGCCGGTGAGTGAAGCCCTATTGGAGAGTGGAACTGGTAAAGGAAACTTCTACTTTGAGTATTGTTTACTTCTATTAGTTGCTTTATTTTCGTTATGGATAATTCACTGAGTTTCTTATTTGGTAATGCTACTACAACTTCTAAGGTAGTAGATAAGCCACCACCTGCTGAGAATGATGCTTTTAAAATACCCTACAAGAACTATTGATCGTGTTATGGATAATTATTATGTTGGGGATGGAACTGTCCATCCCGGTGATCATTTGCTCTTTATACACGAATTACTACAGATCAAGTTAAGAAGAAGTTATTCTCATTATCACTGAAAGGAAGAGCTGAGGAATGGTATAAGCTTCTGAAGAATGGTCAAGCTCTTGAATGGGAGGAAATAGCGCCTCTCTTTTATTCAAAGTTTTATCCTCCTAGTGAGATTCATAAAGATCGGAATCAAATATACAACTTTGGCCTCTTGGTGGAGAGAGTACAACTCAAGCTTGGGGGAGATTGAAGTTACTAATGCTCAAATGTCCCATTCATGAGCTCCCCAACAATATTATTATCAATAACTTTTATGCAAGGCTCCCTCTACATGACAAGGATTTATTGGATGCTTCTTATGCTGGATCATTCACTCGCATGGAAGAAGAAGCTAAGTGGGATCTTTTGGACCGTATTCAAGACAATGCTGAAGCTTAGGAGAATGACAAAGGAAGAAAGTCAGGTATAAATTATGATTATGAATGCATTGAATCTTTTATGGGGACTATTGACTTTCAAAATATTAAAAATGCTTATGGTCTAGACTCTCAAGCTATTGCTTCTTATTTTAAGGCTTTTGCTTCCTACATTGAAGTGCCTAAAAAGAAGTGGAATAAGTATCATGAACCTTATAAAGATATTGCTAAGAGTGTTCCTGCGAGAAATACTGAAGTTTATATTGCTAATCATGTCTTACCTAAACCTTACATTGAGAAAATGCCTTTCCCAATTAAGATAAAGGAACATTCTATGATAGCTAGTATGGTTAATGAAAGTATAATCAAAGCTATTGAACCTGATAAACAAATGGTTGATGAACCTATTATAGCAAATGTGAAAAACTTTGTTACTAAATATGTAGAAGAGGGACACACTATCCTTTGTAAGGATACCTCTAATATTGTTTCACAAAGTAGTGTTATGAGAGTTTGTATTCCTGTGTTTTCTGTTAGAATAAGCAATCATTGCTTCGATGGCTCTTGTGATAGCTATATTGTTAAGTTTATGCATGATACTGAAAGTTACTATGAGAGAGGGAAAAGTGTTCTTATGTATCTCAATTATATCAAGTTTCCTCGTTTTATGCTGAAAGTTTTTATGTTGCACTTGTTTTGCCTTCTTATGCAAGTAGCCTCTGGTTTCAACAACTTGTTTGTTTACAAAATTTCCTTGCATAGGAAGTGGGTTAGACTTAAATGTGTGTATTTTTGCTTCTTAATGCTCTCTTTCACTTCAATTCATATTCCTGAGTGAGCATCTTCAAAATTATCATGCCCATCTTAATGGCTATAAAGAAAGAGCTTTTTGGGAGACAACCCAATTTGTTTTTGCTTTTAGTTTGTTTTTGTTTCTTTGAGTCTTGGAAGTTATTAATTCGGTAATAACCGCTCCTTATCCGTTTTGTTTGGTTTTTGTGTCAAGATCAACCTCTAACGAGAGAGAAGTAATATTTGGGAAAGTTGCTGTCCCGAAACAGATTTTTGTGCTTCACCGTAAAACTTCGTGAGAGATCTCTGTATGTCGGATTGAGCTGTAATTGTTTTTCCTTCTGCCCCGGGTTGTTATTTAACTTTCGTTAGTTTTGCACTTTTTGATTTGAGCAACATAAGATTTTCGAAAAAATTGATCTTTACCTACTGGTCTGTTTTGACAGATTTTGCCAATCTTGCATTTTCTTCTTTATTCGATTTACTTTTTGGATTCTTTTTGGGTTTTCGGAAGGAGTTGCTACAGTAGCTTATGTTTTGATGGTTTTCAGTTGAAGTTGAACTCAAAAGGTTTTATCACTTCACTTATACTAATGTTGCTAATGAGAACTGTGTGAACTTTTGTGTGAAAGAAATTTCCAGGAAGTGGAGATAATGGTGTAATAAGGAAGAGAAGGGTTTTATGACTCAAGTAATAAGTGTATGAAGATGAAGATATCGATGATATTCAAGTGGTAACTCTGGAAGAATCTACTAGATACCAAATTCAGAGACCTGCAGAGTCCGTTTTTAGATAGGTAACAGTTTTGGTAAGAAAAGTTCCGCGAAAATACTATCCAACTATATTTTTGTAGTTTTTAGACAATAAGGAAAGCTATGAAGCGAAAAAGGGACGGAAACGGAGCCAGGGTGGCTCACACCACCCTGTGGCACGGGCCCACCCCTGGCCGCGCCACCAGGTGGTGAGTCCACCCTGGACTCCGCCTCCGACTTGTTTTCTCCCAGTACCTTCCTTTTGTCATGAAACTTCATAATACATAATCCCCCGGATCCCCCGAGGTTCGTATATCGTGTTTTCGTCGTGTTTTTGTTTCGATCAGTTTCTGCCAGGAATTATTCTTGAAAGCTTAGAAGCATAATGGTGTCTGCCAAGGATAAAGGGAAGAAGCCCATGGAGGAGGATTTCCAAGACCCCAAGGAGGGGCTGGTACCTTTAGTCTCTTGCCTTGCATCAACGGAAGCCCTACGAGTCACTAAGGAGTTCTGTGATAAGTACCGAGACTTGCATAGGAAGGTGGACATGCTTTAATGGGAGAATAATAAGCTTCGCAAGATGCTGGAAGATTTCCTCACGTCAACTAAGAAAATGTTACCACCACCACCAAAGGAGTAATTCGTCATCAGGTTTGGCATCCCCTTGGTTTGTTCCAAGCTTGGGTGAGTATCGCGGTATCACATCACTATCTTCTATCTTTTTACCTTATTAGTAGAGTCATATCATGAATAGAGAAGTTATTATGTAGGATGGTTTGCATTATGGAAATGTCCCCTCTCTCGTTAGATATGTATCCCTTGGTGTGTGTTGCCGTTATGGATTAATAATGAGAAGTTCTATCATTTACTCTTTTGCATAGCTTATATTAGTTTTCAATTCGTGGTTATATGATTGATCTTGTTGTTAGTATTGGTATCACTTTCGGATCATTGAGTTAATTTAGTTGGTTTTGGCAAACCTGGCTCGGTCAGTAGCAACACTATTTTTGAGAGTTGAATGAAATGATAGAAGTACTCTAAAGAAAAATAATTTCATCATCTTTATTTCTTGATTTTCTCATAAGTCTAGTATTCTCTAGTTAAGATCTTTTGTGCTTCCAAGGAAGAATGCATGTTTGTCTTTATCACTTGTATGTTTGTTTCCTTCAACTCTTATACTTGCTACCCAGCCTTGCTAGCCAAAAGCCTATACTGAGAGGGAATTCTTCTCGTGCATCCACTCCTTTAAACCGAAACCTTTGCCATTTGTGTCCACCATACCTACCTATTAGCATTATTGCTATTCCAAATAAATTCTTGTTTTATCTACCTCCCAAATTAAACTTGTTATGTAAAAATTAGTGATTAAAGCTCTCACAAACTTGATGGCACACTTTATTTTCTTGCGTTTAATAAACTTGAACCATTGGGTCCTTCTTTGTTGCGTATATGCTTGCGCTTTATGTGTTGAAGTTAGCAGAACCATGTATCATGGGGACCGCTTTCAACACTTCATTGGTACTTGTACCTAGTTGATATCATGTTCTTTTGCTTATGGATCCCGGCGGTGTGAAATAAGAGTGGAACTTGTAAGATCATGGAGTTTATATGTGTGTTAGAGAAATGCATGGGTCGCTAGCCTAAGCCATGCCTAATCATGCTGGAAACTTGCAGCATAACTATAGTGATCATTCTATGAAACATCCTCAATAAAAACCTATGCAAATAGCAAATAAAAAGATCACTGAGATGCTCACTGTCTGCTTGCCTTGTCATTTTGATTATGGGATAGCTCCTGTGTCATGTGCAAGGGGTACCCCGTTGGTGGTTCTCAATGATACGCATGTATTTACAATGACATGAGCTTGCTCGTGACTGAAGTTGAGTAGCATGAGGTTCGATACTCATAAGTAAGGGGCATGGAACTTCAATTTATAACTTGTCAAGCATATCCTCTTAGTTGTGTCACTTTAACCTTAATTACCTAAAGATGCCTATGATAGGGGCAATGAGAGCTAAAAGCTAGTAAGTATCATAATTTTTGGGAGCTCTTTATGAGACTTGCAATCCCTGCTTCCCTTTGCGAAGGGCCTTTCTTTTACTTTGTAGTTGAGTCAGTAAACCTACTCCCTTCTATCTCAGCAAGTATTTTGAGTTGTTGTGTTTCATTCATTAATATGATGATTTAGTCAAATCATGTTTCTTACGTTCCTTATTTTGCACATTGCTCTTATCTTGATGTTTACTACTTTGAAAGCTATCATTGAAAACCAGTTATTTGTGAAATCCAACAAATTATCAACTATTCTTCGACCAAGAGCTAAGTTTGCCATTGCCAATTATGATTAACTTTATGTATCTTTATCGTGTTTCCTTTACTCATTACAAGTTGAGTTATATAATAGTGAGTTGTCTTCTATTATGATCTATGTATTTGATGAATGTGATGCTTATTGTCCGTATTCTTTTATCGACTCTTGACTCCATAAACCTGAGGTCATGTTTATTGAGCTCAGTTCGCTTGGGGACAAGCGAAGTCTAAGCTTGGGGGGAGTTGATACGTCCATTTTGCATCACTATTCTATGTCATAATTCACTGTTATAAATTGATATATTTCGTATTGAGAGGTGATACTTATGTTAATTCATATGTTTTTGCATGGTTGATGAATTTTGGAGTATGGACCGTTGCAGTCAGGATTCTGATGGAAAAGGTGCTGTTTGGAGGAAAAATTCGTGAAGATCAGAAAATCCGGGAAAATATACAGAAAATCCTATTTTTCCAGAATACGAAGGAAGCCAGAAGGGGGGGGGCTAGAGATGGGCCACAGGGGGCCCACACCACCCCCTGGCGCGGGCCAGCCTAGGCCACGCCACCAGGTGGTGTGGCTGCCCTGGTCCACCCCAGGCACTCCCCTCTGGCATATATTATCCTCCCGAAACCCTAAGACCCAGGGAGCGACCACAGAAAGATTCCTCCGCTTGCGCGTAAAACACCGAGAGAAAGATCTCTCCGCATGATTTCTCGCCAGGAATTCCTTCCCGGAGAGGGGAGATCGTCGCCATCAACACCACCATCAAGCTGGACTTCATCGGGATCATCATCACCACCATCATCACCATCAGCACCATCATCACCATCTCCATATTGCTGTAACAATTGGGTTGAATCTTGCATAGTTCATAGGGGAAACTTTCCCGGTGTTGATACTCTTTGTAGTTGATGCTATTGAGTGAACCATTGAATTATTGTTTATGTTCAGATTGTTATACATCATTATTCCATCTCTGATCATGATCCATATGATGTCTTGTGAGTAGTTCGTTTTGTTCTTGAGGACATGGGAGAAGTCATGTTGTTAGTAGTGGAGTTGTGTTGAGAAAGATTCAATAGTTTGATATTTAAGTTGTGGTGTACTTCTTCTAGTGGTGTCATGTGAACGTCGACTACATGACACTTCACCTATATGCGCCTAGGGGAATGCATTGTGTATTTGGCTACTAATCGTAGGGGTTGCCGGAGTGACAGAAACCTAAATCCCCGTTAGGAAACCATTGCACAAGGGACGTAAGGGTTTTAGAGTTTAAAGTTGTGGTTAGGTTTCTACCTTAATTACTTTCTTGTACTTACGGATGTTTGCAAGGGGTATAATCACAAGTATGTATTAGTCCTAGGAAGGTCGGTACATTAGCACAAGTTCACCGACACAACACTTAGCAAGCTAAAGAAGATTAATCAACTATATGAAGCGAAAGCACTTGACAGTCTTCCCATGTGTCCTCGAGAACGTTTGGTCATCTTAAGTAATACAACCGGCTTGTCCTTTGCTGCATAAAGTATTGGGCCACTTGCTGCATTTATTCCTACTATCTTTTATTTACTCGTACTTTGTTTACTTGCTTTATAAAAAACCCCTAAAAATCCATTTGCAAAGTATTTGCAGAGAATTCCTGATCCATACCACTAGCCAGCACCTTCTGCTCCTCGTTGGTTTGACACTCTTACTTATCGAAAATACTGCGATACACCCCCTATACTTGTGGGTCATTAGTGTGTTCTTTTCATGAACCAAAGCTAGAGTCATTGCATGTGTGTTTTTCTAAACAAACCACATAAGGCTCCACTAGTGTCATTGCACGTCTGTTCTTTTCATGAACCACACCCAGTGTCATTGCATGTGTATTCTTCTAAACAAACCACATAAGGATCCACCAGTGTCATTGCATGTCTGTTCTTTTCATGAACCACATAAGGATCCACAGTGTCATTGGATGTGTGTTCTTCTCATGAACCACACATGGATCCACCAGTGTCATTGAATGTTAGTTCTTTTCATGAACCACAGCTAGAGTCATTGCATGTCTGTTACTTCCACAAACCACATATGGATCCACCAGTGTCATTGCATGTCTGTTCTTTTCATGAACCACAGCTAGAGTCATTGCATGTCTGTTCTTTTCATGAACCACATAAGGATCCACCAGTGTCATTGGATGTATGTTCTTCTCATGAACCACACATGGATCCACCAGTATCATTGCATGTCTGTTCTTTTCATGAACCACACCTAGTTTCATTGCATGTATGTTCCTCTAAACAAACCACATAAGGATCCACTAGTGTCATTACAAGTCTGTTCTTTTCATGAACAACACATGGATCCACCAGTGTCATTCCATGTGTGTTCTTTTCATAAACCACAACTAGACTCATTGCATGTGTGTTCTTCTAAACAAACCACACATGGATCCAGCTAGTGTGATTGCATGTCTGTTCTTTTCACAAACCACACATGGATCCACCAGTGTCATTGCATGTGTGTTCTTTTCATGAACCACAGCTAGAGTCATTGCATGTTTGTTCTTTCCACAAACCACACATGGATCCACCTAGTGTGATTACATGTCTGTTCTTTTCACAAACCACACATGGATCCACCAGTGTCATTGCATGTGTGTTCTTCTCATGAACCACAGCCAGTGTCATTGCATGTATGTTCTTCTCACAAACCACATAAGGATCCACCAGTGTCATTGCATGTCTCTTCTTCTAAACAAACCACATAAGGATCCCCCAGTGTCATTGCATGTGTGTTATTTTAATGAACCACAGCTAGAGTCATTGCATGTGTGTTCTTCTAAACAAACCACATAAGAATCCACCAGTGTTGTTGCATGTCTGTTATTTTCAAAACCACACCCAGTGTCATTGCATGTCTGTTCCTCTAAGCAACGCACACATGGATCCACCTAGAGTCATTGCATGTCAGTTCTTTTCACAAAACAACACATGGATCCACCAGTGTCATTGCATGTGTGTTCTTTTCATGAACCACAACTAGAGTCATTGCATGTCTGTTCTTCTAAACAAACCACATAAGGATCCACCAGTGTCATTGCATGTGTGTTCTTCTCATGAACCACACCCAGTGTCATTGCATGTGTGTTCTTCTAAACAAACCACATAAGGATCCACCACTGTCATTGCATGTCTGTTCTATTCATGAACTACACCCAGTGTCATTGCATGCCTGTTCCTCTAAACAAACCACACATGGATCCACCTAGAGTCATTGCATGTCAGTTCTTTTCACAAACCACACATGGATCCACTAGTGTCATTGCATGTGTTTTCTTTTCATGAACCACAACTAGAGTCATTGCATGTCTGTTCTTCTAAACAAACCACACATGCATCCACCTAGTGTGATTGCATCTCTGTTCTTCTCATGAACCACACCCAGTGTCATTGCATGTGTGTTCTTCTAATGAACCACACATGGATACATCAGTGTCATTGCATGTGTGTTCTTTTCATGAACCACATCTAGAGTGATTGCATGTGTGTTCTTCTAAACAAACCACATAAGGATCCACCATTGTCATTGCATGTGTGTTCTTTTCATGAACCACAACTAGAGGCATTGCATGTGTGTTCTTCTAAACAAACCACATAAGGATCCACCAGTGTCATTGCATGTGTGTTCTTCTAAACAAACCACATAAGGATCCACTAGTTTCATTGCATGTCTGTTCTTTTCATGAACCACATAAGGATCCACCAGTGTCATTGGATGTGTGTTCTTCTCATGAACCCCACATGGATCCACCAGTGTCATTACATGTCTATTCTTTTCATGAACCACAGCTAGAGTCATTGCATGTATGTTACTTCCACAAACGACATATGGATCCACCAGTGTCATTGCATGTCTGTTCTTTTCATGAACCATAGCTAGAGTCATTGCATGTCTGTTCTTTTCATGAAGCACATAAGGATCCACCAGTGTCATTGGATGTGTGTTCTTCTCATGAACCACACATGGATCCACCAGTGTCATTTCATGTCTGTTATTTTCAGGAACCACACCCAGTGTCATTGCATGTATGATCCTCTAAACAAACCACATAAGGATCCACCAGTGTCATTGCATGTCTGTTCTTTTCATGAACCACACATAGATCCACCAGTGTCATTGCATGTGTGTTCTTTTCATGAACCACTGCTAGAGTCATTGCATGTATGATCCTCTAAACAAACCACACATGGATCCACCTAGTGTGATTGCATGTCTATTCTTTTCACAAACACACATGGATCCACCAGTGTCATTGCATGTGTGTTCTTTTCATGAACCACATCTAGAGTCATTGTATGTCTATTCTTTCCACAAACCACACATGGATCCACCTAGTGTGATTACATGTCTGTTCTTTTCACAAACCACACATGGATCCACCAGTGTCATTGCATGTGTGTTCTTTTCATGAACCACACCTTGTGTCATTGCATGTCTGTTCCTCTAAACAAACCATATAAGGATCCACCAAGGTCATTGCATGTCTATTCTTTTCATGAACCACACATGGATCCACCAGTGTCATTGCATGTGTGTTCTTTTCATGAACCACGGCTAGAGTCATTGGATGTGTGTTCTCATAAACAAACCACACATGGATCCACCTAGTGTGATTGCATGTCTGTTCTTTTCATGAACCACACATAGATCCACCAGTGTCATTGCATGTGTGTTCTTTTCATGAACCACTGCTAGAGTCATTGCATGTATGATCCTCTAAACAAACCACACATGGATCCACCTAGTGTGATTGCATGTCTATTCTTTTCACAAACCACACATGGATCCACTAGTGTCATTGCATGTGTGTTCTTTCCATGAACCACAGCTAGAGTCATTGAGTGTCTGTTCTTTCCACAAACCACACATGGATCCACCTAGTGTGATTGCATGTATGTCCTTTTCACAAACCACACATGGATCCACCAGTGTCATTACATGTGTGTTCTTCTCATGAACCATAGCCAGTGTCATTGCATGCCTGTTCTTCTCACAAACCACATAAGGATCCACCAGTGTCATTGGATGTGTGCCTTCTCATGAACCACACATGGATCCACCAGTGTTATTGCTTGTCTGTTATTTTCAGGAACCACACCCAGTGTCATTGCATGTCTGTTCCTCTAAACAAACCAAATAAGGATCCACAAGTTTTATTGCATGTCTGTTCTTTTCATGAACTACACATGGATCCACCAGTGTCATTGCATGTGTGTTCTTTTCATGAACCACTGCTAGAGTCATTGCATGTGTGTTCTTCTAAACAAACCACACATGGATCCACCTAGTGTGATGGCATGTCTGTTCTTTTCACAAACCACACATGGATGCACCAGTGTCATTGCATGTGTATTCTTTTCATGAACCACATCTAGAGTCATTGCATGTCTATTCTTTCCACAAACCACACATGGATCCACCAAGTGTGATTACATGTCTATTATTTTCACAAACCACACATGGATCCACCAGTGTCATTGCATGTGTGTTCTTTTCATGAACCACAGCTAGAGTCATTGCATGTCTGTTCTTGTAAACAAACCACACATGCATCCACCTAGTGTGACTGCATCTCTGTTCTTCTCATGAACCACACCCAGTGTCATTGCATGTGTGTTCTTCTCATGAACCACACATGGATACATCAGTGTCATTGCATGTGTGTTCTTTTCATGAACCACATCTAGAGTGATTGCATGTGTGTTCTTCTAAACAAACCACATAAGGATCCACCATTGTCATTGCATGTGTGTTCTTTCCATGAACCACAACTAGAGTCATTGCATGTGTGTTCTTCTAAACAAACCACATAAGGATCCACCAGTGTCATTGCATGTCTATTCTTTTCATGAACCACACCCAGTATAATTGCATGTGTGTTCTTCTAAACAAACCACATAAGGATTCACTAGTGTCATTGCATGTCTGTTCTTTTCATGAACCACATAAGGATTCATCAGTGTCATTGGATGTGTGTTCTTCTCATGAACCCCACATGGATCCACCAGTGTCATTGCATGTCTATTCTTTTCATGAACCACAGCTAGAGTCATTGCATGTATGTTACTTCCACAAACCACATATGGATCCACCAGTGTCATTGCATGTCTATTCTTTTCATGAACCATAGCTAGAGTCATTGCATGTCTGTTATTTTCATGAACCACATAAGGATCCACCAGTGTCATTGGATGTGTGTTCTTCTCATGAATCACACATGGATCCACCAGTGTCATTTCATGTCTGTTATTTTCAGGAACCACACCCAGTGTCATTGCATGTCTATTCCTCTAAACACACCACATAAGGATCCACCAGTGTCATTGCATGTCTGTTCTTTTCATGAACCACACATGGATCCACCAGTATCATTGCATGTGTGTTCTTTTCATGAACCACTGCTAGAGTCATTGCATATGTGTTCTTCTAAACAAACCACACATGGATCTACCTAGTGTGATTGCATGTCTATTCTCTTCACAAACACACATGGATCCACCAGTGTCATTGCATGTGTGTTCTTTTCATGAACCACATCTAGAGTCATTGTATGTATATTCTTTCCACAAACCACACATGGATCCACCTAGTGTGATTACATGTCTGTTCTTTTCACAAACCACACATCGATCCAACAGTGTCATTGCATGTCTGTTATTTTTATGAACCACACCCAGTGTCATTGCATGTCTGTTCCTCTAAACAAACCATATAAGGATCCTCCAGGGTCATTGCATGTCTATTCTTTTCATGAACCACACATGGATCCACCAGTGTCATTGCATGTGTGTTCTTCTAAACAAACCACATTAGGATCCACCAGTGTCATTGCATGTGTGTTCTTCTAAACAAACCACATAAGGATCCACTAGTTTCATTGCATGTCTGTTCTTTTCATGAACCACATAAGGATCCACCAGTGTCATTGGATGTGTGTTCTTCTCATGACCCCCACATGGATCCACCAGTGTCATTGCATGTCTATTCTTTTCATGAACCACAGCTAGAGTCATTGCATGTATGTTACTTCCACAAACGACATATGGATCCACCAGTGTCATTGCATGTCTGTTCTTTTCATGAACCATAGCTAGAGTCATTGCATGTCTGTTCTTTTCATGAACCACATAAGGATCCACCAGTGTCATTGGATGTGTGTCCTTCTCATGAACCACACATGGATCCACCAGTGTCATTTCATGTCTGTTATTTTCAGGAACCACACCCAGTGTCATTGCATGTCTGTTCCTCTAAACAAACCATATAAGGATCCACCAGGGTCATTGCATGTCTATTCTTTTCATGAACCACACATGGATCCACCAGTGTCATTGCATGTGTGTTCTTCTAAACAAACCACATAAGGATCCACCAGTGTCATTGCATGTGTGTTCTTCTAAACAAACCACATAAGGATCCACTAGTTTCATTGCATGTCTGTTCTTTTCATGAACCACATAAGGATCCACCAGTGTCATTGGATGTGTGTTCTTCTCATTAACCCCACATGGATCCACTAGTGTCATTGCATGTCTATTCTTTTCATGAACCACAGCTAGAGTCATTGCATGTATGTTACTTCCACAAACGACATATGGATCCACCAGTGTCATTGCATGTCTGTTCTTTTCATGAACCTTAGCTAGAGTCATTGCATGTCTGTTCTTTTCATGAACCACATAAGGATCCACCAGTGTCATTGGATGTGTGTTCTTCTCATGAACCACACATGGATCCACCAGTGTCATTTCATGTCTGTTAATTTTAGGAACCACACCCAGTGTCATTGCATGTCTGTTCCTCTAAACAAACCACATAAGGATCCACCAGTGTCATTGCATGTCTGTTCTTTTCATGAACCACACATAGATCCACCAGTGTCATTGCATGTGTGTTCTTTTCATGAACCACTGCTAGAGTCATTGCATGTGTGTTCTTCTAAACAAACCACACATGGATCCACCTGGTGTGATTGCATGTCTATTCTTTTCACAAACACACATGGATCCACCAGTGTCATTGCATGTGTGTTCTTTTCATGAACCACATCTAGAGTCATTATATGTCTATTCTTTCCACAAACCACACATGGATCCACCTAGTGTGATTACATGTCTGTTCTTTTCACAAACCACACATGGATCCACCAGTGTAATTGCATGTGTGTTCTTTTCATGAACCACACCTAGTGTCATTGCATGTCTGTTCCTCTAAACAAACCATATAAGGATCCACCAGGGTCATTGCATGTCTATTCTTTTCATGAAACACAAATGGATCCACCAGTGTCATTGCATGTGTGTTCTTCTAAACAAACCACATAAGGATCCACCAGTGTCATTGCATGTGTGTTCTTCTAAACAAACCACATAAGGATCCACTAGTTTCATTGCATGTCTGTTCTTTTCATGAACCACATAAGGATCCACCAGTGTCATTGCATTTGTGTTCTTCTCATGAACCCCACATGGATCCACCAGTGTCATTGCATGTCTATTCTTTTCATGAACCACAGCTAGAGTCATTGCATGTATGTTACTTCCACAAACCACATATGGATCCACCAGTGTCATTGCATGTCTGTTCTTTTCATGAACCATATCTAGAGTCATTGTATGTCTGTTCTTTTCATGAACCACATAAGGATCCACCAGTGTCATTGGATGTTTGTCCTTCTCATGAACCACACATGGATCCACCAGTGTCATTTCATGTCTGTTATTTTCAGGAACCACACCCAGTGTCATTGCATGTCTGTTCCTCTAAACAAACCACATAAGGATCCACCAGTGTCATTATATGTCTGTTCTTTTCATGAACCACACATAGATCCACCAGTGTCATTGCATGTGTGTTCTTTTCATGAACCACTACTAGAGTCATTGCATGTGTGTTCTTCTAAACAAACCACACATGGATCCACCTAGTGTGATTGCATGTCTATTCTTTTCACAAACACACATGGATCCACCAGTGTCATTGCATGTGTGTTATTTTCATGAACCACATCTAGAGTCATTGTATGTCTATTCTTTCCACAAACCACACATGGATCCACCTAGTGTGATTACATGTCTGTTCTTTTCACAAACCACAAATGGATCCACCAGTGTCATTGCATGTGTGTTCTTTTCATGAACCACACCTAGTGTCATTGCATGTCTGTTCCTCTAAACAAACTATATATGGATCCACCAGGGTCATTGCATGTCTATTCTTTTCATGAACCACACATGGATCCACCAGTGTCATTGCATGTGTGTTCTTTTCATGAACCACGGCTAGAGTCATTGCATGTGTGTTCTTATAAACAAACCACACATGGATCCACCTAGTGTGATTGCATGTCTGTTCTTTTCACAAACCACACATGGATGCACCTGTGTCATTGCATGTGTGTTCTTTTCATGAACCACAGCTAGAGTCATTGAGTGTCTGTTCTTTCCACAAACCACACATGGATCCACCTAGTGTGATTGCATATATGTCCTTTTCACAAACCACACATGGATCCACCAGTGTCATTACATGTGTGTTCTTCTCATGAACCATAGCCAGTGTCATTGCATGTCTGTTCTTCTCACAAACCACATAAGGATCCACCAGTGTCATTGGATGTGTGCCTTCTCATGAACCACAGCTAGAGGCATTGCATGTCTGTTCTTTCCACAAACCACACATGGATCCACCTAGTGTGATTACATGTCTGTTCTTTTCACAAACCCACTACTAGGAAAATGATTATAGGTAGATTTTAATTCTATGGCGCATATGCAAAAAATGCTCCACTAAAATTAATTCTGTGGTGCATGTAGCAAATGCACCACAGAATTCCTGCAATTCTGTGGCGCATATGGATATATGCACCACAGAAAGTGAGAATTCTGTGGCGCATATAGCTACATGCGCCACAGAATTCCTATGGGACCATGTGGGCCTGACCCCAACACATGGGCAGGTCAAAATTCTGTGGCGCATATGGATATATGCGCCACAGAATGTCACAATTTTGTGGCGCATATCGCATATGCGGCATAGAATTCTCACTTTCTGTGGCGCATGTAGCTATATGCGCCACAGAATGTTGACATTCTGTGGAGCATTTTCCATATGCGCCACAGAATGTGCGAAACAGATCTACAAAAGGTGGCAGCCCCCTTTCCCTTGTTCCCACCACCTCCAACTAGCTAGCTCGTCCCCCTCCTACCTCCCACTCCATTTTGCTCATAGTCACCTCCATTGTTGATAGCTAGACCTACTTTGGTTCATGTACTTGTGAGGGGAAGCTACTCCTACTTGTAAAGGTAGTAAACCACTCATACTTTCCTCCTCCGCACATCCCAACACCCCCTCTTGCTACACTATATATATGCATATGGGGTTTGTAGATTTGTGAGGCATGTGTGCATGGGTACTTGTGTGATGCATGTTTTGTGTGGCCGGCGGGCCTCGGCGCGGTGTGTATGGATGTTTTGTAGGTGAAGATGGTCCCGCGGGCAGTGTGCGATGGCGAGAGATGATGTTCCTTCGCTTTGTGTTGTGCTTGAATACATGTTGCTTGTGGAGTGAGGTTGTGTTGTGCTTTAATGCATGTTGTCGGCGCCGGGTGCATGGAGGTTTACCGAAATGTTGATTCACGTCCATTTCGGCAAATTTTTGCACTAGCCATACGTCCTATTTTTAGGATAGGTCATGCCGAAATTTCCCGGGCGATCATGCGCATGCATGTATGTGTGCGTGTCGTGTGTGTGCATGGTTCTAACATACTCTCTTTAATTTGGTCTATGTTCGCGCGCAGGCGACCATGGTCATCCATATGAGCGAATGCTGGGTGGTTAGATACAAGGCTGACGCGGTAGCCGACATGGTTCGGAACAACATGACCAAGATAAGATGTCCGTGCCGAACATGCAAACACCGGAAGTGGATCAACCCTGATTCCGGACAACTGGAGTCTCACCTATTGACGCACGGTTTCATGCCTGGCTTCTTAGTGAATGAGGAGCCGTCGGTAGATGGTGGTGGCCATGATGAAGAAGGAGATGCCGGGAGACACGATCATCATGAAGGAGACGATGCCGGAGCAGATGGTGGTGGTGGCGGTGGAGAAGAAAGGATCACGGACACGCCGCTAACTTCGGCCTTGCGGGACCCTCATCTTCAAGAAATACTCCTCAAGCAGACGGCCAACACAAGAGCTGCAGCTAGAGAGAAAGCCAAGCTGACACAAATGGAGGTAGACGGGAGGACTCCATTGTATCCTGGGTGCCGGCCCGAGGATACACGCTTGAGTGTAACGCTGAAGGCTCTGGAGATGAAGGCGGAGCACCAATGGACCGACACTAGCTTTAACGCTCACATGAAATTCTGGCACGCTCGTCTTCCAAGGACAACACATTGCCAACAAGTATCGAGGAGGCGAGGAAAGTAGTTTGCCCACTAGACCTACCGTATGTGAAGTACCACACATGCATCAACGACTGCGCACTTTACCGGAACGAGTACAAGGATATAACCACATTCCCGGTGTGCGGCCAGGGACGGTACAAGAGAGGGAACAAGAAAGTTCCTCGAAAAGTGGTGTGGTACTTTCCTATCACTTCCTGTCTGCAGCGGTATTTCGTAGACCCTAAGGAAGCTGAGCTTATGCAATGGCACGCGAAGAGGGAGAAGCCGGAAGATGATCTGGAGAAGGGCAAGATCCTGACACACCCCGCGGACGCTAGCCAGTGGAATGCGCTGGACATCAAATTCCAAGATGAGTTCGGGCTCAATCTAAGGAACGTTAGGCTGGGCATGAGCACCGATGGACTCAATCCCTTTGGCAACCAAAGTAGCACGCACAGCACCTGGCCCGTGTTTGTATGGCCGTACAACCTCCCACCCTGGTTGTGCACGAAGCAGCGGTATGTACACATGAGTATCCTTATCCAGGGGCCAAAACAACCGGGTGTCGACATGCATATGTATCTCGGGCTCCTGAAAGAGGAGTTAGCGACGCTGTGGGAGACGCCGGCACATACGTGGGATGCCTACACTGGAGATTATTTCAACCTAAGAGCTGCGTTGCTCATGACGGTGCAGGACTATCCTAGTTACGGATATGTAGCGTGTCAGGTGAACCACGGATTTTGTGCATGTGTCAGGTGCATGGATAAGACCCCGCATCTGCAGCTGCCGAGGGATCCTGGGTCTTCGAAAACCGTGTTCCAAAGGACTCGAATGTGGCTCCGCAAGGATCACCCGTGGAGAAAACGTGGAGACCTGTTCAATGGCAAAGACGAGCTCGAAAATGCCCCATGTCGACCGTTAAGCGGCGAAGAAATCAAGGAGCTTCTGGACAATTGGGAAGAGTGCCCTGCGCCAGGAAAGAAGCGGCCGAGGAAACAGCCATCACCGCTGCATGGAGTATGGAAGGCGAGGTCCGTTTTCTGGGACCTTCCTTACTAGAATGTCCTCCACACGCCCCATAGCCTCGATATGATGCACGTCACGAAGAACGTTACCGAGAGCCTGCTCGGCACTCTGATGAACATGCCGGATAGGACCAAGGATGGGCCAAAAGCAAGAAGCGACCTAAAATTGCTTGGAATTAAGAAGGAACTTCAGTACCCCAATAGTGACGATGCCGACGATGACGATGAACAGACGGATGGGACCCAGGGTCACCGCAAAAGGGCTAAGAAGAATGAGGTGGTGCTTAAAGCTGCATCCTTCACTCTAAGCGAGGAGGAGCTCGAGAGGTTTTTCCGTTGCCTCCTAGGAGTCAAGGTTCCGCACGACTACTTTGGGAAGATAAGCAGATATCTGGGCATAGCGAAGAAGAGGTTCAGTGGGATGAAGTCTCACGACTATCACGTGCTGATGACGCAGATACTCCCCGTTGCGATCCGAGGGATAATGGACGAGCACGTCCCTGAGACGCTATTTGGCCTCTGCAACTTCTTCGATGTCATATCTAGGAAGTCTATCAGCGTGAAGCAGCTCGGCAAGCTACAGAAAGAGATCATCGAGATACTATGAAAGCTCGAGATTTACTTCCCTCCCGCATTCTTCGATATCATGGTGCATCTGCTTGTCCATGTCGTGGATGACACCATCCATCTCGGGCCGACGTTCCTGCAAAACATGATGCCGTTCGAAAGGCTAAACGGTGTCATCAAAGGATTCGTTCGCAACAGGTCCCGTCCAGATGGAAGCATAGCCAAGGGCTTTCTGACCTACGAGTGCATCTCCTTCTGCTAGAACTACCTAAGCACCGAGAACCAGGATGTCGGTCTGCCCACCAGGAAGCACCTCGGGAGGCTCGCTGGATTTGGTCACCGCGAGGGCTACCGCGCACTCCACATCGGCATCAAACTCGAACACGCCGACTTTGATAGGGCAAACCGAGCCGCGCTACAACACATACAGTTGGTCGACCCCTGATTGGATGAGTTCAAAACCTTAATCGAGCAAAAGCTCGCCAACATGGGCAAGCCGACGAAGAAGGGAGACGTAACCAGAGAGCACAACGCCAACTTCACGGGGTGGTTTAAGAAAAGGCTACTGGAAAGTCCCATGCCGACGCCTTATACTGAAGATCAGAAACTCATATTCTCACTCTCACAGGGCCCCGGGTGCAATGTTTGGACCTATCAGACGTACGACATCAACGGCTACAGATTCTACGCCGAGGAGAAGGACAAGAATAGTGAATACCAAAACTCAGGAGTAACTATGCTATCATACGCTGATGACGAGACTGATGTCAAGGAAAGATTCTATGGAAGGATTGAGGAGATATGGGGACTCGACTACTACGGAGTGATGGTGCCGATGTTTCGTGTCAGATGGGCCAAGAGCGTCGAAAAAGATGGCCGGTTTTTCACTACCATGGTTATACCCGATGCCAAATCGAAGAACGCCTCCACGAAAAATGAGCCAAGGGTGCTGGCTAGCCAAGTTGACCAATGCTTCTTCATTACCGACCCGAGAAAGCCAAGCCATGTTGTCGTGAGGAGGGGCAAGAGGAGCATCATCGGAATGGAAGGACCCGCCAACAAGCAAGACATCGACAAGAATAGCAATCCCAAGATCGAAGAGGAATTCGACAAGTACTTCGACAAGCCAACTACTTATGCTAAAGTAAGAAGGAAGACCACCCTACCGGCTAAAGGTTGCCCGTACACGAGAAGAAATCTCAAGGTGCCCGGCCTAAAGTATTCTACCGCGAAGAAGAAGGGCAAGAAAGTTGTTGTGAAGAGACACTAGCTACCTCGGAGCCGATTTAGCGGTTTTTGACGCCTTTTTTTGTACTAATTAATGCACATGTGTGCTCGCGCGCTTGCATATATGTATTACTTTGACAAACTAATGTATGCGGATAATATTGAGGCAAATATATTAAGGCAAATATATTAATTCTTGTTTTTAATAGGCAAATATATTAGTTCTTGCTTTTAATATATTATTACCATCCATCAAATATTTTTAATAGGCAAATATATTAGTTCTTGCTTTTAATATATTATTACCATCCTTAAAATATTTTTTAAAAAGTCAAAAAAAATGTGGCTGTGCTAGGAATCGAACCTGGCCCCCCAGGTTTAGAACAGAGAGGAGCAACCAATGTGGTAAGCTTCGTTTTCTGTCAAACAACAGCACAACGCGCATTTTGTACTATCCCCAAAAATTCTGTGGCGCATATCTGAACAGATGCGCCACAGAATTCTGTGACTTAGAAATAATATCGCCTTGCTGCGCCGCGCCGCCCAGAACCCTAGCATGCCTCAGATTTCCCCATATCGCCTCGCTGCACCGCACCGCCTTGCCTCGCCATGGCCTCACAGAGCACCAGGAGGAGGAGGCCCGCTCCAGCGTCCAGGACGACCGCCACCACCACCCTCCTTGCCTCGCCGTGGCCTCACAGAGCACCAGGAGGAGGAGGCACGCTCCAGCATCCAGGACCACCACCACCACCACCCCGCAGAGCACCAGGAGGAGGAGGCCCTCTCCGGCGTCCAGGATCACCGCCACCACCACCCTGCAGAACACCAGGAGGAGGAGGCCCGCTCCAGCGTCTAGGACCACCTCCACCACCACCCGCCAGGTGACCCCCTCTCCTCCTTCCTTGCCTTTTATTCGTTGAGATCCATCACTAGCTTCATTCTGTCAAAAATGAACAAGCTAGTACAAGTGCTGTACTAGTGTACTGCTACTCATCTGTAAGATGTTGCCTTTTTTTTGGGTGATTATTCTTGTTTGTGAAGACTCTTATTATCCTTCAACAAGTATGTATAATACCCTAGCTTATAATTGGTTCTGTTGACACAGATGTGCGAGACTAGGAAAACCCAAGCTATAGTTACTGAATTAATTAATATACCTTTTAATGTTGGTGATCGATACTATTGTAGTTCTAACTAAATACGGACAGTTTCAGATACTACTAGGTCATGTACTAAGTCCCAAGATTTTACAAAGTGTGGGGTAAAAGATAGTACTAGTTGTAAGCTTACTCTACAACTACTGTAGTTATTCATCATGGTTGCCATTTTAATTACAGCTATTAATTACCATATCTGGGTGCACGCTTGTTTTATCTGCATATTTGGAGCTGAACAATAGCTGATAACACTTGTCTAGCAATGTGTGTCTTTTGGGTGCAGGTGAAAGCGATGGAGCTAAATGTTACTTTTAATAACTCCTATATATATGTTGATCAGTGGTGATGGTCCATTCACCTCTTACCCCCTCCTGATACCAGCCTTTAGATATTCTGCAAATGGCTGAGATGGTGATCCTGTTTGCTACCAAAGTTGTGATAGAATGAACCAGAAGTGCCACTAATATGTAATAGGGAATGATGAGGGTATCCCATTGGCCAAGTTTGGCATCCCTGGTTTTTATGGCTCGACCTATTGGGTAGTCAATATTGTTTCCTCCTTAGCAACCTGCAGGAATGAAACCTCTAATGGTGCTAAGACACTACCTAAGAATTTCAGCCTTGGTATATAGATCATGAGATAGGGTCTTCCTTTTTCTGCAACTTGAGCCAGGACCCAGATCGCCACTATGGGCCCTACTCTTGTTTATATGTACAACAGAATGCAAGGAGCTGGAGGACTTACATATCTAGAGAATTCGATCAACATGTCGTTTCATGCATGTATGATGATCTTGTTGACTAGTTAGTTAAGGAAGTTTATCATGTTATACTGAGTTTTTCCAACAATGCATTGGTAATACTGGTTTCAAAATTTTCAAAAAAACACACGTAAAGTTCAGATGTACCCTGCTGTATTTAGCAAGGATGCATGGGGCATGGTGGTGGTAAAGCTCGAAGATATATTGCTAGTTGAGTTTATAGTATTGAACTTGCCATAGCTGCTGGTTATAGAGATAAGGAAAACGTGTTCACAACTGAGGATGGTAAATAAAATTAGCTCATGTCAGTGGTATGCGAGTGCTTAACGGATCATCTGTCATAAGCATGGGTGTCTGGGATCACGAAAAAATGAAGACCAAAAAAATTACATTGTGTATATATACGATGACAGAAATCTCTGTACCCTGTTGGATTATATGGTGTTGGAGCACCATATGTGACTGTGGAGCACAATTTGTGCATTTTTGTATGTGAAATGTTTGCAGGGAAATCAACCGAGCTGCCCATTTCTCCTGAAATGTTGATTTCTATCCATTTCGGTCATGCCGAATTTTTCGGTCGACACTTAGTAATTTTTTGACATATGAGCCCCATTTATCGACCAAGCTGGAAGTGAATTGACACTTGGGAGAAATGGACAGCTCATTTTAAATATTGTCAACAATAATTAATACTAACTTCCTTATTTTAATTTGTTTAGAAGTGTGCAAACATGTCGGCCACCGATGGGGCCGACACTTCTAAGGCCGCAATGAGCGTCGAAGACCAAGCTAGAGCGGCGAACCTCACTTTCTGGGAGGCGGCGGCGCAGCACGAGGCGGCGGAGTCTCAGCATGAGAACGTGGCAGCTACTGCGGGCCACGATGGGGATGATGAGCAAGAGGGGGACGGGGACTACTGGATAGATGAAGCCGAGGAGGAGGATGCGACCACCTCCGATGGTGGAGTCCGCACGACCGATGGCGGAGTCCGCACGACCGATGGCGGGGACCGCACGGATGGCGGTAGCAGCAACCCGTTTGTTAAGAAGAATAAGAAGCCGAGGAAGGATCGGAAGCCGCAAAAGCTCGCTGACACCACCGATGAGATCACTCTGGTCTCGGAAAGTGGCCTTCTATTGGAGCCTCCGGATGTTCCCGCCAGGTACGGCATGCAACTCGGGTGCATCATCCGGGAAAGCATGTCGATCAACACGAAGCACCTGAGAAGTGAAGCGAATGAGCGGTTGGTGGCAAACTGCCTTAAGAAGCTTCACCAACGGTACAAGTTCCCAGCACCGTACACCGACAAACTGGAAAAATCCAATAAGGTGAACAGGTTAGCCATCACGAAGATGGCCAATGCCTTGAGCAGCTGGAGAACCCGGGTGAAGAACAAGATCGCGAAAAAGGAAAGCTGGGAGAAGATCAAGAAGGGTGAGCCCATGATCGACGAAGACGAGTTCAAGATATTCAAGGCGGAGATGGAGACTGACGAAGCGAAGGCATGGACGGAGTGGGGTCGGGAAATGCGGGAACAGAACATAGGTGTGAGATCCAGTAACATGGCTTAATAGGATTGATAGGATACCCATATCAACAAGTTGCAACTTCTTTTCCGGAAACTCATTCGAAAAGAACTCTAAGGTTAAGTGTGCTTGGCCTAGAGCAATTCTAGGATGGGTGACCGACCGGGAAATGGGTAACCGGGTGCGCACGAGTGAGGACAAAGTGCGCAGAAAAGACTAGTGTTGGTCTGTGGGGCCAGTCTAGATATCCTATTAAGCTGCCAGGAGTGACACCCCCCGGGCCCAGGAGTGGACGGGGTGTTACAATAGGTAACCACCGATGTGGAAGCGGCGGTTACAGGGGAAAGAAGGCCATATGGGCAAGGGAGGACGCCGAGGTTGAGCGTCTCGGGAAAGAAAACCCGTTTTTAAAAATCACGGACGAGCAGACCCGGAACTTTGTCCGGGCCCGCTACTATCTGGACAAGGATTCCAAGGAATTCGTCACCGATGATGACGATGTGAGGAAGTTTGAGAGTAAGCTGGTAAGGAATTTACCCGCGGTCCATTTGCTTTCATTTTGAATAATCAAGGCAAGTTCCTAAATGGGTTCACCTTTCCTTATCTGCAGGACGCTGAAATCAAGGCTACACGTGAGGCACTGGACTCGTCGTCTTAGGGCTCGACGGAGCCGTGGGACACGATTTTCAACAGGGCGACCAACGCCTTCAAGGGGAGGCCACAGTCCGAGCCACCCACGTCATTTGGCTGTATCTCTGGCTTTGGTACGAGCACAAAGTTCCGCGAGTACTATAGCGAGGAAGCCAAGGAGAGAGGAGAGGCGGACCCAGTCGGCGGCTCAGGATCAAGCCGAGAAGGAAGAGCTGAAGCGAAAGATCGCGCATCTAGAGGCCAACAAGGTGGACCAGGACGAGGTGAACGTGATAGTGCAGTAGAAGATCCTCGAGATGCTACCCCCTCGGCTAATGGAGGGGATAGAAAAATGGAATGCGGATGGTCAGGTGGGGCCGATACAAGTGCCCGACCGGGCGGCAGCACCTCGAGCCACCAAGTGTCGCCAGACATGGTTACCCCGCCGCCCTCCATCCCCGCGGTGCAACCGATGGAGTTGGATGCGCCGGAGCTGCCCCCTCCTACCGAGACTACCAAGGCGTAGCAGCCGGCGGCGGCGGTGCTTCCTAATGCACCCGAGACAGAGAAGAAGAAGGATCAGCCACCGGCTGCCTGTGTCTCGACATTAGCCGAGCTCGGCGCCCTCACCAAGGTAAAATAAGTAGTTAGTCAGCATGCTCTACTTAATGCCTTTGATTGGCTGCCATCTCATGATGCATATCTTGATGCCTCAGGATACTCCGTGCGTGCTCCTGCATAAGGTGCCCGGCGGCGAGTTGAAGGATTTTGCCACGGGAAAGCTAATACAACCGACGAACCGCACGATGCACTGCAAGCCCATGGACGATGTCGTGATGCGCGTCGAGTTGGGTCGGGTGTTGGGGGGGTGTGAAGACATGGACCCTCCCATGCAACCTCCAGGATCCGACGAGCACCTGACCCTGGAAGGTTGCCATGGCTATCCCATGATTTGGCCAAAGACCCAGATTCGTATTGGGTATCGCTCCACCGGTGCCACCTCGGTCGTCCGGCCGCCAAGGACGAAGCCTCCTGCTGCACCGGTCGTCGTCGCCGCCACCACAAGCCGTCACCAGAGACTCTTGGTGACGGCAAGTTCCTAAATGGGTTCACCTTTCCTTATCTGCAGGACGCTGAAATCAAGGCTACACGCGAGGCGCTGGACTCGTCGTCCTAGGGCTCGACGGAGCCGTGGGACACGATTTTCAACAGGGCGACCAACGCCTTCAAGGGGAGGCCACAGTCCGAGCCGCCCACGTCATTTGGCTGTATCTCTGGCTTTGGTACGAGCAAAAAGTTCCGCGAGTACTATAGCGAGGAAGCCAAGGAGAGAGGAGAGGCGGACCCAGTCGGCGGCTCAGGATCAAGCCGAGAAGGAAGAGCTGAAGCGAAAGATCGCGCATCTAGAGGCCAGCAAGGTGGACCAGGACGAGGTGAACGTGATAGTGCAGTAGAAGATCCTCGAGATGCTACCCCCTCGGCTGATGGAGGGGATAGAAAAATGGAATGCGGATGGTCAGGTGGGGCCGATACAAGTGCCCAGCACTGGCGGCAGCACCTCGAGCCACCAAGTGTCGCCAGACATGGTTACCCCGCCGCCCTCCATCCCCGCGGTGCAACCGATGGAGTTGGATGCGCTGGAGCTGCCCCCTCCTACCGAGACTACCAAGGCGTAGCAGCCGGCGGCGGCGGTGCTTCCTAATGCACCCGAGACAGAGAAGAAGAAGGATCAGCCACCGGCCGCCTGTGTCTCGACATTAGCCGAGCTCGGCGCCCTCACCAAGGTAAAATAAGTAGTTAGTCAGCGTGCTCTACTTAATGCCTTTGATTGGCTGCCATCTCATGATGCATATCTTGATGCCTCAGGACACTCCGTGCGTGCTCCTGCATAAGGTGCCCGGCGGCGAGTTGAAGGATTTTGCCACGGGCAAGCTAATACAACCGGCGAACCGCACGATGCACTGCAAGCCCATGGACGATGTCGTGATGCGCGTCGAGTTGGGTCGGGTGTTGGGGGGGTGTGAAGACATGGACCCTCCCATGCAACCTCCAGGAGCCGACGAGCACCTGACCCTGGAAGGTTGCCATGGCTATCCCATGATTTGGCCAAAGACCCAGATTCGTATTGGGTATCGCTCTACCGGTGCCACCTCGGTCGTCCGGCCGCCAAGGACGAAGCCTCCTGCTGCACCGGTCGTCGTCGCCGCCACCACAAGCCGTCACCAGAGACTCTTGGGAGCGTCTGCACCGGCGCCACAAGCAGCCAAGGGCGTGGTTGCTCCTCGACCGCCATCGCCCCCGCCTAAAGGCAAGGCCGTGGCACCGCAACAGCCATCGCCACCACCCCAGGATGACATGGACATGGTGGCCTTCGATGCCAACATCGAGGTGGATGATGATGATGATGATGCACCGGTCGACATCAATGCCTTCGTCAACACTGGCGCCAGCAAAGGACTGTTCATGCCTCCTCTCGTTGAAGAACCATCATTCCGTGATCAAGCTAGCCATCCCAGGAAGCGCCTGGTCTTCCGTGGGTTTTCTCAGGAGATGCCTCCGGCCGCCGAGACACAACCTCCATCAGCCGGAATCATTTTTAGCCCTGACACACTCCGTAGGACGGCCGGTGACGGGTTAGCATCGCTAGTGGAGGCTGCTGATGCAAAGAGGAAGAGGGTGAGGAAGAGGCCGAATAGGAACAACGACAAGGCTGCGAGCCAGCCCGCTCCGATCCGTTACCGGGACGATGTTGTACCACCCCGCGAGGATGGCTTGACTAGAGTGCACGAAGTTGGTCAGCCCATACTGCCTCCAGAACTGCGCCGCCTGGCTTCGGGAGCTATGATGAGTTTGCATGAAGGTGTCCTGACACTAGAGGGCCTCCTTCTCAAGGACAAGGACCCGAGTTACCCGGTGTTCACCGCCAAGGTGCCGGAGGACGTGGGCTTCATCACCGATGCCCCCGCGGATGTGTTCTTCATAACCTATGAGGACATCTTCAAGCTGTTCCACTTGAGACGGCTGGACTATAACTTGGTCCGCCTATTCGCGCTCAATATGGCGATGAAGGTCAAGAGAGAGGACACCCTATTCGTCGCGATAGCGGATCCCTACTACATGCAGGATAGCCAGTTGGAAGAAGGAACAAGGACCCGGGCCCGGGCAAAGTCCTATCTTTAGAAGCTATTGATGGACAACAAGAGGAAGGACAACATCCTTGTGCCTTTCTTTCCCGAGTAAGTGTACACATCCTCCTACCGCTGTCGTAACACATAAATATTTCTTTCCATTGCTCTTTTCCAACATCTCGTTCCACATTGTGTGTTGTGCAGAGATAAGTACTGCACGCTCATCGTCCTCTCCACGAGGTATTCACTTGCCACCTACTTCGACTCGGGGAGTGCGAGGAGGAAGAACTACGCCAGTAAGGAGCTCGGATGATGCTATCGAGGGCTATGCCAATCAGGGAGGCCCTTCAACTATAAGGGGAGGCTTACAGGACGATGGCGACACAAGTTCAAGCATGTGTTCGAGTTCCCTGTCAAGCAAATCTCGACAGTGTGAAGGAGGCCTTCTACGTTTGCCATCACCTCAAAGGGTCTGTCCGGGATTGCGAGATGCAAACGCTGCCATCTTCTCTCCAAGGATGGGCCCAAAAGTTGCATGGGATCAGTGACCCCGATCTCAGGGAAGACTTCCATGATACGCAGGTGAAGCTGTCACATATCATCATGGAACAGGTCAACACACATGGTGGGATCTTACACCAGCCCAGGTCGTTCACCAAGAGGGAGATCGAAGCCCGCCTCAAGGCGCAGGGTGACTTCAGGACGTGGACAACAAAAGACATGTACAAGCCGTTCCCGACGCCCTGCGAGGAGAAGGCTACTTGACCGAGAGAGCGTGTGTATCGGTGGACATGTAGTGTGTGTGTCGAAAAACTTAACTTGCGTAGCTTGAAACCGTCGTTGTTATTGTGTCAGACATGTTGTCGTGTTTCTTTCATTGTCATCGACACATTGTTTTAAGTTTATGAATGCCTTGCTCTAATATTTGTCAACATATATATTTGCATGATGTACTAATATGCCTTGTCAATAGAGATGCCGACGTACGTTGTGTACAAGGGTCGGGTTCCAGGTGTATACGAGGAGTGGGTGGACTGCCACCAACAAGTGGACAAGTTCAGCAGCAACAACTACAAGGTATACGCGACTAGAGAGGAGGCGATGGCCAAGTGGAGGAGACACGTGTGGAAGAAGAACTGGACGAAGATCTTGGTGCCGCTCCTCCTCACCGGCATCGAGGCTACGGTGTACTACATTCTGTCCTAAGGTATAGGCGGTGACAACATTGCGCAGTTGTAAGTTATGTGAGTGAGATGAACACTTGTGAAATATACTTGTACACTTAGTCGGTTCTAAGTGATGTGATTGATGAACACTTGTGAACATTCGTGCTTGTTGATGTATTATATGTGAACTGGAACATTTGTACTACTGTGTGCAGCTTTTCTGTGAATTTCTGTTAATTTTTGTGTATTTCCTAAAATATACCTGTTATATACTGTATTTGTACCAGATTCTGAAAATTTCAAAATTTTGAAAAAAGGATTCTGTGCATAGAATGTACCATAGAATTCTGTGGCGCATATAGCTATATGCGCCATAGAATCTGGGACATAATTCTGTGGCGCATATAGCTTTGGAGAATTCTGTGGTGCATATGCATATGCGCCACAGAAATTTAATTTTAGTGGCGACGATTTAGTGGCGACTGCTAGATGCGCCACAGAAAGTTGTTTTGGTGCGCCACTGATAACGTTTTTCCTAGTAGTGACCACACATGGATCCACCAATGTCATTGCATGTGTGTTGTTTTCATGAACCACAACTAGAGTCATTGCATGTCTGTTCTTTCCACAAACCACACATTGATCCACCTAGTGTGATTGCATGTCTATTCTTATCACAAACCACACATGGATCCACTAGTGTCATTGCATGTGTGTTCTTCTCATGAACCACAACTAGTGTCATTGCATGTCTGTTCTTCTCACAAACCACATAAGGATCGACCAGTGTCATTGGATGTGTGTTCTTCTCATGAACCACACATGGATCCACCTAGTGTCATTGCATGTCTGTTATTTTCATGAACCACAGCTAGAGCCATTGCATGTCTGTGCTTTCCACAAAGCACATATGGATCCACCAATGTCATTGCATGTCTATTCTTTTCATGAACCACACCCAGTGTCATTGCATGTATGTTCCTCTAAACAAACCACACATGGATCCACCTAGTGTGATTGCATGTCTGTGCTTTTCACAAACCAGACATGGATCCACCAGTGTCATTGCATGTGTGTTCTTTTCATGAACCACAGCTAGAGTCATTACATGTGTGTTCTTCTACACAAACCACATAAGGATCTACCAGTGTCATTGCATGCGTGTTCTTCTCATGAACCACACCCAATGTCATTGGATGTGTGTTTTTCTCATGAACCACACATGGATCCACCAGTGTCATTGCATGTGTGTTCCTCCCATGAACCACACATGGATTCACCAAGTGTGATTGCATGTTTGTTCTTCTCACAAACCAAACATGGATCCACCAGTGTCATTGCATGTCTATTCTTTTCATGAAACATACCCAGTATCATTGCATGTCTATTCCTCTCATAAAACACACATGGATCCACTAGTGTCATTGCATGTGTGTTCCTCTAATGAACCATACATGGATCCACCAATTGTGATTGCATTTCTGTTCTTATCACAAACCACACATGGATCCACCAGTGTCATTGCATGTCTGTTCTTTTCATGAACCACACCTAGTGTCATTGCATCTCTGTTCCTCTCATAAACCACACATGGATCCACCAGTGTCATTGCATGTGTGTTCTTCTCATGAACCACAACCAGTGTCATTGCATGTGTGTTCTTTTCACAAACCACACATGCATCCACCAGTGTAATTGCATGTGTGTTCTTTTCATGAACCACAACTAGAGTCATTGCATGTGTGTTCTTCTACACAAACCACATAAGGATCCCCCAGTGTCATTGCATGTGTGTTCTTCTCATGAACCACACCTAGTGTCATTGGATGTGTGTTCTTCTGATGAACCACACATGGATCCACCAGTGTCATTGCAGTTGTGTTCCTCTCATGAACCACACATGGATCCACCAAGTGTGATTGCATGTCTATTCTTCTCACAAACAACACATGGATCCACCAGTGTCATTGCATGTCTGTTCTTTTCATGATCCACACCCAGTGTCATTGCATGCTTGTTCCTCTCATAAACCACACATGGATCCACTAGTGTTATTGCATGTGTGTTCTTCTCATGAACCACACCCAGTGTCATTGCATGTGTGTTCCTTTCACAAACTACACATGCATCCACCAGTGTCATTGGATGTGTGTTCCTCTCATGAACCATATCTAGAGTCATTGCATGTGTGTTCTTCTCACAAACCACATAAGGATACACCAGTGTCATGGCATGTGTGTTCTTCTCATGAACCACAACTAGAGTCATTGCATGTTTGTTCTTCTCACAAACCACATAAGGATACACCAGTGTCATTGAATGTGTGTTCTTCTCATGAACCACAGCTAGAGTCATTGCATGTCTGTTCTTCTCACAAACCACATAAGGATCCACCGGTGTTATTGGATGTGTTTTCTTCTCATGAACCACACATGGATCCACCAGTGTCATTGCATGTCTGCTCTTTTCATTAACCACAGTTAGAGTCGTTGCATGTCTGTTCTTTTCACAAACCACATATCACCAGTGTCATTGCATGTGTGTTCTTCTCATGAACCACACATGGATCCATCCAGTGTGATTGCATGTCTGTTCTTTTCACAAACTACATATGGATCCACCAGTGTCATTGCATGTTTGCTCTTTTCACAAACCACATATGGATCCTAATTAACCTTAGGAGAGCCCTAACCTTAGCCCCCCAATGGGTGGCTGTTAGACCGAGTCTTCTAGAAGGCACGCCCTAACACAGTTGTTCTGCTTGACGATTGTTACATACCATTTGATTAGGGCGCTTGGACGATTGGGATGGTCTTCATGAGAGCGATCCATGAGTAGGCTATTCTGCGGCATGATTGGCCACGCTTGCTCTAGACAAACTGGCAACACCGGGCGCTCCCCTGTTGCGAGTGTCACGACTCACTAGTTCAGTGGGCCATATCCCAGTGTCACGTCCCCATTACTTCTCTTCCTCCCCGTACTTCTCTTCCTTCCCCTCGAAGCCACTTTCTCCACTTCACTCCCATCCTGTCGTAGCCACAAGCCGACGGCGCCTCCATCCCAATCCCCTCTCTGGCAGCCACCCCCCTCCCCTCTCTCCATGGGTTCAAGGGGAGACGACGAGGAAACGCGTCGTGACGACATGGACGGTGATTTCGATGTGAGTCGTGTCATCTCTATCTCTATCATCTGTGGCCAGTTATCTATTTTTTGAGCTAGATCTAATCTGTTTACTCATGCGCGTATGATGTGTTAGGCCAACCAGACGATGTATGACTCCGACTATCACGGTTTAGCGGATGAAGACAGTCCTCTGCTATGTAAACATGGATATGTGCCCGCTAAATTTGTAGCGTTCGAAGGACGAAATGCAGGCAGCAGGTTTCTACGGTGTCAAGGACATCGTGCAATGATATAAGGCGGAAGTTGCGGTGTTGTAAAATGGGTAGATCAAGAGTGTCCCAAATCGATGCAGAAAACGCTGGACAAACTATGGGAAAGGACTGTTGACTTGAAAGAATCCGTATTCAGCTCACTTCTTGACAGTGTTGAGATGAAGCTATCGGAACCAGTTGACACGACCAAGCATAAGCGAAATCTTAGGTGGGTGCAAGACAAGGTTAGCAAAGTCGAGAAGGAGAGGGACGCGGCGTTGGCCCTGAAGGCTAAAGCAAAGCAAGAACTGACTCAAGAAAGGAATGATCTTCACCAGGCCAAAGTCCTACAGTTCACAACTACGAGTATTGACAAGTGCATAAGGAAAAATGCAGAGAAACAATTGAAGCTGTGCAAGGAAGATGCTAAAAGGAAGGAGCAGACGATTCGATCCTTGCTCTCGCAGGAAGATGCGCATCAGGCTAAGATTAGGAAGATCAAGGAGATGTGTAGCATCCCAATTGTCTAACAATTGTAATGCTACTTCGTCTAGTAATATAATGGCTACTTCAAATATATAATTGTTGCATCATCATTATATCATGCTCATGTCATCATGCCTCCTTGCATTTGAGCATCATATAAAACCCTTTTTGATTTGGTTCTTATCTCATATGCATTGTTAATTGTATTTGCTTCTTGATATTGTATTTGGTTCTTGATATATTGTTTAATGCCCAAGTTGAGTTGGGGGCATATCTCTTGTTAACTCCACCACCTTTCCTTCACCACCTTATAATTCCACCATCCAACTAAATGTGAGCTTTGCACTTTATTTGGGTTTTCCCTCTAGCTCATGTGGGTTGGGATGGATCCAATTCTTTTCCACATGCTCACATCTTGGCATCATGATGTTTTCACATTAGTGATATATGAGAGCCACATGGCCACCTTTGCATGCCTTGTGAGTGGACCCCTTTTCCCTAGCGTCCATATGGATTATTATGGAATGAAGCTCATGTTGGAATATTTTTGGGACTATTAATAATCTAGTGGCCCATACACACTAGCATGTCCCATTTGTATTCAAATATGATCATCTCCATTTAATCCACTTGGGACTTTCTTTTAAATTCTTGGCTTGGCTTTATTCCACTTGTGGAATGTTTAGTTTAATGCCATGTGATAATATTGTCTTCACAAGTATCAACATGGCATTAAATATTTTGCATGGCCCATGCAAGCACCACCTTTTGCTTGTCATTTGGATTTTATTTGTTCTTGGAGTGGATCATCTCTACCTCTATCTTTTCTTTTGGCTTGATCTTATTTGATCATGCTTAAACCACCTTACCACATCCCTCTCTTTCTCTTTTACCACATTTCTTGCTTGTTCAAGTGTGGAGCATGCAAGCTCCTTAAGCCCTAATCCATCACCCCTCTCTCTAATCATCTATCCTAGATCCTCCCCATCACCTACCCATCTAACCCTACCCCTTCATCACCATAACCCCATACCCTACCCTAGCTAAAACCCTAGTCCCTCTCTACACCTAACCTCCCTTGGTCTCTCCTTGCCGAGTCCCTCCTAGCTGGCCCCACCCAGCTCGCCCCACCTGACCACCCCAACCCTAGCTACCCCAAACCCTACCCTAGCTCCAAACCTAGCCCTACCCGAGCCTCACCTCTCTCTCTAGCTCTCTCTCTGCCCTAGGGGCCCCTCTAGCCCGAGCCTGCCCCTGCCTCCTAGGCATCACCCTGGCCCCCCTGGAAGCCTCCCACCTGCCCTGTACCTGCCCCTGCCCGCGCCTGCACGTGAGAGGAGGAGGAAAGGTGGCACCGAGCCACCTTTATCCATCTACCCCGCGCCCACGGCACCACCTCCCTCCCCCGTCCCTATCTACTCCGTCCCGACGCTCCTCTGCTCGCCCAGATCCGCCCCATAGCCTCCCCTCTCTCCCTCTTTCTCCACCGCCACCGTCTACCCCCTAAACGCCGGTCAACGTCGGCCTCTACTCCGTCCCGACGCTCCAGCCGTTCCACATGTCGTGGAGGTGGTCTGGAAGACCCGTAGCCGTCCCCTGCTTCGCCCTGGACGCGCCGACACGGAGGAGGAGCCCCATGCCAAGATGCACACCGTCGCCCCGACGCAAACCCTAGCCGCCAGTACGTCTGCTTCCCCGCCGATCGCCAGCGTCCCAAGCCGTCCGACGCCACCAGCAACCTCTCGGTGAGCCCCTGTTCCTCCCTGACATGGTTCCCTTCGCCGTGCCGCCTTAGATTCGCCGGACCAACCGCCGAGCACCCTCTCAGCGGCCAAGGTCGCGATCTTCTCCTCGCCAGAGCATCGCAGAAGCCCCATCTAGGCTCCGTCCCGCTTCCCGCCACCTAGCCAAGCCTACCACAGCTGTCACCGCCGAGCGAGCCCTGTGTCGCTGGGTTCGATTCCCTTGCACCGCGTCGCTCTGTCGAGCACCGATCCGTCGACAGAGCAGAGAAGAGAAACAGTAGCGCTGCTCGTTTTGCACCTACCCCCCCTGTTCTTTTCTCTCCGCAACCCGCGCTCCCTCTAGGCCCACCAGACAGCCACCGTGGCCATCTTCCCGAAAACCCCCTGCCTTTTCGTAACCATCAACCCGCGCTCCAGCCCAACCCCACCTGTCTGGCTGCCGCTCACTTCATCGCGTGGACCCTGTGGCTTAGCCCCACCTCGGCCTACGTCTGCAGCAAAGAAAAGTGTAAAAAGTTTTTCTGCGCGCGTGGACACCCAGTCAGCCTGGCCCCACCTGTAAGCGCCTGTGGCTAAGTTAGGCTGGGTATAAAAAGTTTCTGTCTATTTCTGTTAAATTCAAATCTTTTCCAAATTATTTCAAATTCAAAATTTAAATTCTGTTTTTAAATAACTTTTAAAATACAAATCCAATTAATACAAATAATATATGTTTTCAAATCAGAAAAATATGAGGAATTCAAATATGGCCTTCAAAATATATTTTGAACATTTAAAATTCCAAGTTTATTTAAATTACAATAAATGCCCCTTTTCGTTAATAAATTAATAACTTTTGATTTATAACTCCAAATTTAACAAATGATATGTCTAAAATGATTAGCTCGACGAGACCTTTCTGTTTATGCATTATTTGTTTTGTTTTGTTTTGAAGCATGCATCATATAAATATATTGTATACAGCAACTAATATGAGAATAAAATGGGACTAAAACCCCATAAAATGATTTAATCTTGTACTTCACACCTCACCCATGCCATGCTACCTAATGCCATGCAAATTGTGCATCATTCATCATGGCATGATTGTTTGCTTGATGCATTTATTCATATGCTTGTGCACTTTATTTATGTTGGCCCTTGTTTGTTTGGTTCTTCTTCGAATAGACGCTGAGCAGGGGATATATCAAGACACCCAGGAGCACTACCCAGATCCATCCATTGCTTCAACTGAGCTGCCAGGCAAGCACTACCACATGCTTGCATACATATAGTACCTATTGCCTCTATCTTATTCTTGCATCATTGAGTCGCGATTGCATTAATTGAATCCCAAGTATTGCATAGCCTTTACTTTTAAACCCCACCGAAGCTTGTTCCTCCATCCCATGAGCCATTACTACAGGAGTTGTTTGAGCCATGCGAGTCGTAGAACAGCATGTGTAGGGTGTGTGAGTGTCTGATGGATAACGAGGTACCTAAACAACTTAACCTGAGTAGTAATGGGATAACTAATGAAAGTGGCACCGGCGAGCCATATCTGTTATTTGGTTTTTCAGGCTCACTTGTGTCCCGTAGGACCCCGAGTACTTGATTCCTGTTCCTTGAATATTCGCGCTATCCACATCCGGGAGGCTTATGAACCCCCCTGAGCCAGAGCTTGATTCATTCTTATTTCTTGAGGGCCACAAACTAGTTTGAGGTTTTATTTACTATCCTGTACTTATGCCATGCCTTACTGCTTTATTTAAATTGTGCGAGGAGCACACTGTACTGTTTAGGAAAGCGGAGTGTTTTCGCGGTGTCGACAAGCCCAGTCACATTTTCGGGTTCCCAGTCGTTCACAGCCACTGGCGCAAACCTTGAGACCGTTTCGGAGTCAGCTAACTTCGCTATGGTAGCTCAATGGGGTGGCCTGAAATATTTCTGAATCTGTGATCGCTTTGTCGTGGATCGCCTCGTTGGGTTTTGATTTGGTTTTTCCGAGGCATATCGAGTGTGTGTTGCTATTTGTGCACCCCTGCAGGGTAAAACTTTCTGAAAGCCGTGTCCGCGGTTATGGACGACTTGGAGCACAGTTTCTCGATCATAGACAAGAATAACTAAAGTACCGCTTTTAACTTGACTAGACTAGCTACCTGACTAGTAAATAGTGCAACACTCACGGAATGGATAATAAAACTGCCAACGGATGGGGGGTTGTTCGTCCGCTTCCTCGTCGGTAAGCGAGGAGGAGGATGAATCTGTTAAGATTACCATTATAACTGTTGTTATTAATTCACGGACATCCGTCTATCTCTGGTTAGGCGGATGGTTAGCGAGTATCTCTAGAATTGTTAGGGTTTGTCTTTTGCTGCAATTGCGTCACCCTGTTGTGTCCCTTTAGAGGCATAAAGACTTGCTGAAAATTCTAGGGTCTCACACGATAAATTATTTGTTCGGATGAACAGTACACTCGCAAGATGGATCTTTGGGTGGAAGAGACGGACGATGGGCAACGATCATTCGTGTAGAGATTCCGGGAACGGGATCCATGAGATCTGTGGGCGGGATGTGCTTATTTATGGGGCATCTTATGCCGATTTGCTTCTTATCCGCTCGGATTTTGTCTTCCGCCCGCTTGATACTCCGATGTTTGATGAGGAGATATCCTAAACTATTATATCTATCTAGGATATTTGGATCTGCCGTATGGTATGCTATATTTCCTTTCTTTTTAGATGGAATGACTCGATGTACTATTGTATGGTGGCTTGCATACATACTCATTTGTGTATGTAGTTGATCCTTCGCCGATTACGCCGCCCGTTCTTGTCCCGATTTTTGGAAATGGTTGGGACGGCCGAAAGGTCTACCTGTGAGTGGCATTTGGGCCCCACCGTACTATTTCAACCATTTCTGCTCATCCAGGCTTGTAACTAGGAGCGTAATTCACCGAGGTAGTTACAAGATGTGTGATAACTAGTTCTATTTAGCTTAAGCTCCGTGCCTTTTTAAGTTGTAATAGTTGTACTTGTTGACCTAGCGGTCTGAACTATTGTCCTCGGAGTCCTGGGAGGAAAAAAATTGGTCGCCCATTAATCTGTCTTAACCTTGCATTACTTCCTTTTGTCTGACCAATACCCCTTGGATATTCCGCCCGTCGCTTCGTCGTCCTCGTGTACAAATAGGTGGTGCCACAGCGCGTCGCTTCGTCGTCCATCCCCTCGTCCTCTCCAATCTCCACCACACCGTTGCTTCGTCGTCCATCCCCTCGCTCCCTCTCCAATCTCCACCACGCCGCCATGGAGATGCCCGCGCTGAACTTCTATGAGGTGGTGATGTTCGTGCACTTCGACATCCTCGCGCCGCCGGCCGCGACGGTGCCCCACGTATGGTGCATCAGCTATGCGGGGGTGCCGGTGGCTTCGCTCCATGGCCCAGTCGAGATGGAGAGTGAAATTGTGGCGCGCCGCCGCCAGATGCCTGCATGGAAGAGGGCGCTGCCCTGGTACGCGGCGGCCAGCCCATACTGGCCGGCGTTGTTCAAGAAGGAGCGGAAGGCCAAGATTGGCAACCGCATCATTGACGAGCGCGTGGTGCACCGGGATCTCCGCAACCGAGAAGGGCGGGAGAGGTTCTGGTCCGTCCCTGGATGGACCAAGTACACCGTCATCGCCACCGCTCACCGCGAAGAGGTGCTCCGTCTCGCGAACAATGCGGAAATCGTGGAGGTTCCGTCCGACGATGATGAGGAAGCCGGCGGCTCGGAGGACAGTGGCAGCAGAAGTGAAATTGTTGACTAGTGGTTGAATTAATGTAGGATGTGAAATCGCACCTTTGTTTTGAAGAATTTGTGGTTGAATTAATGAAATGCCTCGATTTAGATCTCTGTCTCGATTAATTTGTGGAAGAATTAGTGATTTAGATCAATTTTTGCCTCGATTTAGATCTCTGTCCCGGATTGGGAACGCGACCATGGACCAAAGACCCCTTTTCTACTAGTGTATTCTGACATTGGTGGTTTGTTTAAACGTAATCTATGTGGATTATGCCGCATGCAAATGGCACAACCACAATTTATAAAGTGGAAGCACGTACACCCGGTTACTGGAGATCCGGGAGCTTCGCCAGATGCAGGGGATGCAAGAGCAGAGAGGCGGTGAGATAGACGGGCTCAAGATTAGGCCAGAAAGTGGTATCGATTTCCTCCTCATCTGGGCATTATCGGTTGCCATTGCTATTTATGTTGCCACGTTGTTGTGCAGCATCTGAAATAAGTTGCTGCTTCATGTAGTGTGGAAGCTTAAATAATTTATTCTATGCTACTTACATTCCATCGAATTTGGAGACCTCCTGCCCCTCAGCAATCGTGGAACCGTTGCTGCGTGTTTTCAGATAGCAGTGGTACAATCACAGTTTCAGATTCAACTACTGTCTCGGGCCTTTCCAAACTCTAAGTCGCGGTACATTTTATTCAGAGAACGTGGGTTGATTGTTTCGCCCAGCAAAGTACCACACACAGAGCTACAGAATTTAACCGAATTACATATATAGGTTCAAGTTCAACACATTACTATGCATCTTCATTGCCAACAGCCTTCTTCCGTAGCCTGGGTGCCAAGCATTCACATCCACTGGCTTCTTCATTTCCTGCCTTCTTCCTCTTCCTTGGTGTCAATTTTCTTAGCTTCACGTACTCTGCATCGTCGGGACAATGGGCACCAGAATTGTGCCCAGCATCATCTTTCCACTCGCTTTTAATATCTTCGGGCAGCAAAATGACTGACCTGGCAGTCATGTTTCTAACCTTGCGGCGCTTCCTATCAAAGAAACAAGACTGTTGCATAACTGCCCAATATCTACAGAGTAAATAAAACAAAAATTACAATTCAGCACACACATGCGAACCCCAAGAGACCTTTGCTTACCAGGAGCTAATTGGTTTCGAGCAACCACCCTGTCCAAGAATAGAAGGGCGACTCTCAGTTGCAGCTGCTTCCACATCCAGTACATCACAATTCAGCTCAAACATGCAAGCCGAGTCATACCTTTTCATCAACCCAATTAGCTGACTGTCACACGTTAGAGGAACCATGATGCCACATTCATCCATGAAGCTGAACTTTGCAGTCTACTTCGGCCATAATTCATCATGATTATGTAGAGCAGCAACCATACCAGATATAGTGCAGATCTGCGCAGGCGCTTCTTCCATCGTGATACAATGGTGTCCATACCACTTGCCCTTAGAGTCGTACCTGAAGAGGACTACCGTAACCAGGTAAGGAAGGTCCGCGGAGATCCCACTTGACAGAAAACTGTGGAAAAAATATGTTTGTCAGCGTTGGGCTAACACACAATTTGAGGTTCAGTAGCCAGCTAGCAGTTATAATTAGTGCGAATAACAAAGAGAAGGATAGCTCACCCGCTTGTAGTCAGAACTTCTTCTTCCTTGGTAGTAGGATCTGCCATCCTACGAGCTGCTCAGCTCATCAGTGTCGGAGGCGGGCTAGATCCTCGTAACAGCGGCTACGGCATGCGCCATTGGAGCTCGGGATCAGCGACTCGGCGCAACAACTGGGAACAGCAACTTGACACCAAAAGTCAAATGTCCGAAGGGATCGTCCTGCCCGGAGGGTGGATTCCGACGCCGCCGGTGCTAGGGGAAAGGTGGGAATGGATTTGTGAAATTGGTCAACGCATCCAACCCACTTAGCTACTCGATTTTCCTAAGAGGTTGCCGCGTTGGCGTTCTCGTCACGGACAGATGACCGACATGAGGGTCCCGACCGTCTACTTCACGGGGCAGTTTAACAGAATGTTTGAATTTGGTAGGGCTGAGATGAGTTTGCCTCGAAATGGCCCCTCTCAGTAGTTGGCGGCCCAACATTTCGAAACACGGCAATTTCAGGCAACTTAGGTATTGCCATGCGTTGGCCTGCGAACTTTGGTACTGCAGACGAACAGGCCCCAATGTGACACCCCCAAGATTAAGGCTAGACAAATCCCAGACCTCTATCTAATATAAGCCTAATCTAAATGTTAGAAGCGTACAGAGGGAGAATCAGTAACATTACAGTGACCCTACGACACAAAAATTATTACAGCAAGCTCATAACTGAGCAAAGAACCAAAATATTACAAGCAGAGGTCACTGACCACAAACATCAAACAACAGAAGGCAAATTATGCTATTAAGTATAGCAAACTTAACAAATGGCCTAAGAGGCCTGAAGCATAACGATGATGTCCCAATCCATAGATTCCAGGATGCCGACCGGGAACCCCCAAGCTACTCATTGATGTAGATGTTGTAATAAACTCACCTTCTATGGTAACTCTTACCTGTTGCAAAAGTATCAACAAAGCAAGGCTGAGTACAGGGTGTACTCCGCAAGACTTATGGCTGGTGGGATTCATTTGCAGAAAGCTAACTTTCATTGTAAAAGGGGGAGGGAAGCTCGACTAATAGAACCTTTCAAAAGGGGATAAGAAAGCGATATCTCTAGCTTTGATCTTCTTTTGGTATCCACTGAATCTTTATCAGCTAAACCTACCAACTAGGATTACCCCCTCGATCCCTGAGGAAGCATCCTCAATCACACCTCACATCTCTTGTCAAGTTTTACGATTAGCTTATAGTTCTCTATGATCTTAGAATTCGTTCCCAAGTCGTCCATAACCGTGAACACGGCTTTTCGAAAAGATCATTACCCTGCAGGGGTGCACAACTTTACCCACACGTACCACCCTCCTCTTAATGCCAAATATTATTAGCCCTCTTCCTTGGAAGGCCAACAGAGAGCGGATGGACACGACCTTTACCTTACTTTCGCCGAGACCATGAGTCACGCCCTAAGGATATGCCGCCGTAACGGGTCAAGTCCTGAAGCCGGTCTCTAGAGATGTGCGCAGGGTTCAAGATTATGGAGACCGTGCCTCTCTTGTTCCCGGCCATGCTTACCTACCTGTATGAATGCACCTCCTCCACCGCCTTCGAGAACAACCAACATGCATATGTCGAATGGAACGCCCGAACTATGTCACTCATGGAATCTACTAGGCAAGTTAGTTGGTCGAGGGGGTTTCCAGGCCCCTGTGTGGCTATACGCTCGTCTTGGTTCAAGAGGCAAGAACTCAGGTCCTAGTGGTGGCAAGTATGGGACTGCAAAAACCAGAACCCACCGTGGCCTCCCATACAAGCCTTAGCATGTTTAACTTCCATCTCTAATCATACCACGACGTCCTGTCCATCTAGGTTCATTCGTACCTCTGACTCATCAATCGGATGGACTAGCAGTAACAACTAAGCATGGCTAAGCGCAATAGATATATCATCTCAAGCAAAGCACATAAGCCAAACTCTAGTTATGCTAGGATCAGTGGATCAGGGAATATAGGCTACAAAGGAAACATGCATTATATAGGGTTACTCTATCTATCAATAAAAGAATTTGGAATTGTATGCACATGGAAAGAATGAAATACTTTGAAAGCATAGGATTTTATCATGTGTGGGGTTTTGCTTTCCTTTGCCTGTTGATACTCAGATCTAGAACTTTAGGTTCATCTGCTTGGCGTCATTCGTCGATAACCTCTGATGGTGTTGATCTTGGTCTTCGATCTCGATGTTGATATCGTATTCTACAGGAAAGAACCAAACACCGGATAGAAAGGGGAAACAACAATCAACACATGGCATCGTTGCAATGCTCAAGCAAGGATGATGATATGACAAGTTAAATTGTATTGAAATGTTACCCTAAAGCATCCTTGGAAATTTAAGCGGGGTCCGAGGGGTACAAACCCTAATTCGGAGAAACCCCGGATGCATATGAGAGGGGTTATTTTGTTCTTCTAATTAAACTTGTCATGTAAGTTGCTTAACAATGCATGATTATGATGCTATTGTGTAGATCTCATTTTTTTGAACATTTTGATATATTATTTGTATTTTCTGACTTAAAATGAATTAGTTATGATTTTTCCCAATTTTAATCCATTTTTAAATCATTATTAAAACAATTAAACATTTGTGGATTATATTAAATTATTTCCAGCTGGACCCACATGTCAGAAGTTTAATAATTTTAGAAATTAATTCTAAAATGAATAAAACCCTCACAGACAGGGCCCAACTGTCATATTAATATTCCAGAAAACAATTATAAAACATTTCAAAAAATGAAAAGGGATTATTGCATCACACTGACATCATGCTGACGTAAGCGACGCCATTGCTCCAGATCGGCGCAGCGGCCTTTGACGCTTAGGGGCGCGCTGCGCGGGGCTTCTGTGAGCTGCCGGGCGAATAGTGGCGGCGCTTGATATGTCACGGCGGCGCTTGAGGCGAGCATGTGATGGTGAGACCGCGAGTTGGTGATGCACGTCGAGAAAGAGATAGAGAGCGAGAGGGAAGAAACCGAGGGGCTCGGAAGAGCCGGGAGCTCACCCTGATGCTCGTGGCCATGACGGAGAGGCCAGAGAGGGTCGGGGACGGTCGGTATCGGTGGCGGACATGGCGGCCAGAGTCCGGGAAGGCGCGAACTACCTGCTCGATTGCGGGCTCCCACGGCCTATTCCTTCTGGAAGGTGGACGAGGAGAGCACGTCGGTTCTCCTGGGACTCTCAGTGGGGCTTGGGGAGGTCCAGAACACCGGCGGAGAGCGGCACTTCGGCGGCTAGGGTTCGGCCAGAGAGGGAAAAACGGCAGAGGGGGCGAGACAGGGAGAAATGGGGATGGGGAGAGAGAGCGGAGCAAGGCTGTTCTTATCCTCCTCTTCGCAGGCGGCAGTGTGCATCGCAGCGCAAGGGAGATCGACGGTGAGGCGACTGACAACGAGCAGCTTCTCCTCCAGCGCGAGGAAGAAGAAAGAAGAAACATGTCGAACAGTTATTGGAACGGATGGGCTAGATGGGCCGGCTGTAGGATGTTGCTGGGCTACAACGAAGCAAGGGCAGCGGCTACTGGCTGCTGCGTGCGCGGAGTCAGAGGGAAGAGAGAGAGGTTGGGCTATGACCCAGGTAGCTCGGGTTCCTATTTTTTTCTGTAAAACCTTTTTCTATTCTCCTTTGTATTTTCAATTTATTTTTCTGTTTTAAACATTTTGAAAATACTAGGGCTTTGTAAAAGTGTTAAAATACTTGTGGGGCCCTATTAATCCATTTGGGTTCCACAAGGTTTGATAATTTCCAAAATATAAAACCATTTTGAAGGTTTACAAAAGGGGACAAAAATAGGGTTTTGTGATTATTTGTTGCATGCCTTTTAAGATATGATGCTTATGCTATGCAAACTCAAACAGTAATTAGAGAGTCATTAAAACTAGGGGTGTTATAGTTCGATCCCCCTTAACAGAATCTTGTCCCGAGATTCCTAGGTAGGAAGATAGAAGAAACGGGGTTACACTAAACTTCGACGATCTTCTCGAAGAGGTTGGTCCATGCCACCATTAATGAATGACTAAAGCTCTTCATTTTGTTCGAGGTAGATGCACACACTAAAGAAGAGAGGGAATGACACGAAACCACAAACGGAGTATCTCATGGTTAACTCATGGATAGATGCTTCATAACATCTCTGGAGCCAACGAACATGAAACACGTCAAGGTAAAGGAGGAAACAAAAGGAGAAGGTTTTCAAGTTGTTAGATAACTGGTCTTCATAAGGATTGAGACCATGGAGCTTCAGAGGAGTTTAAGCTTCTGAAAAGGAGAGTTTACAAAGGAAAGAACATGACCATAGACTTTGAAAGGGGAACCTCTACTAAACAACTTAAGTAGAGCTTCCAAGGTACAGAGACGTGGAGAACCAAGTTGTTGAACTACTTTGGATACAGGAGGATCATTCTTCATTCAAAATAAGGTCAAGATAGAAAGGTTGTTTTGGTGGAGAGGACTCATAAGAGTCACAAGGAACATGTAACAAGAGGAACTTCTGATTAACGAAAATATAGTCGCTCTTCGAACATGTTACATGAATCGAAGGAAACTCTTTATTCATCCAGGTCTATCAAAATCTTTGCCATAGATCGTGATATCACTTTACACCGCTAAGATGAATATATAGGAAGATTCCTGATGACACGAGGAAAAAGAAACTTCATTCTCAGACTTCAGTTACTTGGCACAACAAGATGCTTGCCAACATAAAAGGGTCTAGAGGATCGATCGAGAGACATTTAGCAACACTAGTTTAAATGTTCTCCTTGATGTTCGAGAAGCGGAGATCAAGTAAAGATCAGACATCAGATACAAAATAAACCATGAGCACAACTCCTATAACAAATCATAGAAGATGTCTAAAGAGGAGTGGTTGTTATTGCTGATCAAAGAATGTGACAAGAGGTCTTCCAGCTAATTGTATGAACCATCACATCAATCTTGCTAGATTTTCAAAGAGACCTACGACAAAAACCTTGATGAACACTAACCATCACTGCTTCTTGAGATTCATCTTCGGTTAAGTGGAAATATACTTCAGACTGAGCATGTCTAAATAGAAAGGTTGCAACATTTACCCAGAGGTAAAGTCACTAGATTCTCAAGACATGTACTACATTGTCAAGATCCAAAAGATAAGCTAGGTTGCGGAACCCATGCATTGGTAAGTTATCATAAAGATAATTGCATCTACATGAATTTCTTGCAACAAAACACAAATGAATCCTTGTTGGGAAGCATTTAGGAAGATACTAAAGTTTGTAGAACTTCTTCTCTTCCATGAAAAATCATCAGTGTCTTAGCATGCTTAGAGGATGTTCTCGAGATTGGAAGGTATTGACCTACCATATCAAGAATACTTCGCACATGCTATACTAACTTGAAATGATTCCCGAGGAAACACAGATAACTCTTGTAAAATCCATGGCAACAACTTTCAACTATTGCTCGTGAACTGGAGAAGGTCACATCAAGCATCTAGAATACATACTTCAAGGCGACATGAAATTGGTTCTCAAAAGTTTCCAACATTACCGCTAACTGTTCCATATGAATCTAATATAGCAGGGAGAAGATAAGAATGTCATCGATGGGCTCAATAACAAACTTAAAATACTCCATGAATATGGACTCATATGTTATATAAACAAAGCATGAATATTGGTCAGACCAAAGAACATGAAGATGTACCCAGGTGAAACATCACGAATAGGTACACCATTAGGATAGTCCTTAGGACTAAGTTTGATTTGACGATATCCCAAATCAAATCAAAGGCGGGGAAGATAACATATCCATGAAGGAGATGCTATCTTCCTTCGGCACGAACAAAACTAGAGATCCCATTAGAAGGAACAAGTTTGATAGAACTTTTGTCTTACAACTCTCCAAGTTGTTGTTTAAGCTCAACCAACTAGTTCAGGGGTATCTAGTACGGATCCTTGGAGAAGGAGCAGTTCAAAGAACTAGCTTGCTCGAGAACTCGACTGCACGGTCATGTGGCAACATGGCGATACTTCTAGAGAGACATCCAGAATATCACGAACTACCGATATGTCACTTAGTTCGAGAGGAAACTTGCTTGGTAATGCAAGAAGACATAGTCTCAAAGCTTTGGCATTAGCCTAACTCTTTGACTGAAGAGAGAGTGTACTAGAATAGCGGACTAGGTGGCACAGTCAAACTTCGCTTAGTGATAGGTTAACCATGATGCTAAGAATGACACAAATGTCCTTGTTGAGGTCCAAAGCAGTATTGATTGCTAAGAATCTCATATGACCACATTATTACGCACACGCATCATTCATGAGCACGGAAGCTCAGAAGAAGGATGGGTAATTATCTGTAAGAGCATCACTTCATTAAGAGGGTTATGAAACTCCACACAACCTCTTAGTATAAAAGAGTGTGATACTTTAAGGTAGAACAGAATAGAAGCTAATCATCGCCTATTGACCTACGGATTACAACACTTTGACCTGGTCATAGATATGACAAGATACTGGAGTTTGTTTCTCCTAGACATCCCGATATGGTTTATCTTGACGGACCACAAGAGTATCTTGCACCGAAAGACACCGATGCACATTTACTACTTGGCTACCAACTGGTAGATGAAGGTCGGAAACAATAAGAGCAAAGGAACATGCTCAGGATAGAATCCCGAGATGTAGATGCATAAGTCAACAATCTTCCGAGGACCGATGCGTAGAAAAGGGAGGTGTGGCAGAGTCACGATTATAGAAGTGAGACTCATGAGGAGCTCTTTTGTCGTGATCTATTTGGTTCCATTAAAGAACATCTTCCATAACATGTGGTAGGGGAAGTCCTTTGTTTGTCGCAATTTAATCACAACAATAACCACAAGCTTGAAGGATGTACTAGAAGGTACTAGTCATCCTGAGGTAATGTTAAATCATTAACATCTGGGATCAACATAAATCTTGGGTTAAAGGTCAGCTTCATGTACAAGATTCACAACACCAGAATCCAGCACAATACGGGATCTTTGGTTCAAGTCCAAGGGTTAAAACTCAAAGAAAGGAGTTACTACTATCTTAGTAATACAGAGGGTAATACAAGGTAGTAACCACGAGGTAGCTTCCAAGAGAAGAAACAACTTCTGGAGTACCCAAACAAATGAAAAGGAGGCACACAAGGCGAAAGGAAACTTCGAGGCCTAGAACAAAACACCGTGGAACCATCAACATAAAGTTGTGGGCCTGTAAGATAGAGAGATCATGATGGAAAGGAATCTCTCAACTGAAGAAGAGCAAAGGGAAACAAGGAACACACACACTGACTCTGAAGAACTCAACACTAGGTCAACTAGTTAAGAACCGTCATGCCTATAAGGCACCTAAGCTTTGAAAGACGAGACGAGATAGCAAAACCTTTTCAAAGTCAACACAAGATAAGGTGACCCAGAGTTTGAGTGAAACTAGATAAGGAGAAAAATAAGCATACTAGAGTTTTCACAAATAATTTTCAACTTTCAAATAGTTTTCACAAGCACTAGACTCAACATCGACCAGTAGAAAGGTTTTCCTACAGTCGGTACTGCTCTGATACCAAAAGCTGTGACACCCCCAAGATTAAGGCTAGAAAAATCCCAGACCTCTGTCTGATATAAGACTAATCTAAATCTCAGAAGCATATAGAGGGAGAATCGGTAACATTACAGTGACCCTACGACACAAAAATTATTACAGCAAGCTCATAACTGAGCAAAGAACCAAAATATTACAAGTAGAGGTCACTGACCACAAACATTAAACAACGGAAGGCAAATTATGCTATTAAGTATATCAAACTTAACAAATGTCCTAAGAGGCCTGAAGCATCACGATGACGTCCCAATCCATAGATTCCAGGCTGCCGATCGGGAACCCCAAGCTACTCGTCGATCTAGATGTTGTAACAAACTCACCTTTTGTGGTAACTCTTACCTGCTGCAAAAGTATCAAGAAAGTAAGGTTGAGTACAGGGTGTACTCCGCAAGACTTATGGCTGGTGGGGTTCATTTGCATAAAGCTAACTTTCTTTGTAAAAGGGGGAGGGAAGCTCGACTAATAGAACCTTTTAAAAGGGGATAAGAAAGCGATATCTCTAGCTTTGATCTACTTTTAGTATCCACCGAATCTTTATCAGCTGAACCTACCAACTAGGATCACCCTCTCGATCCCTGAGGAAGCATCCTTAAGCACACCTCACATTTCTTGTTAAGTTTTATGATTAGGTTATAGTTCTCTATGATCTTAGAATCCGTTCCCAAGTCGTCCATAACCGTGGACACGGATTTTCGAAAATATTATTACCCTGCAGGTGTGCACAACTTTACCCACACGTACCCCTCCTCTTAATGCCAAATATTATTAGCCCTCTTCCTTGGAAGGCCGGTAGAGAGCGGATGGACATGACCTTTACCTTACTTTCGCCGGGACCATGAGTCACGCCCTAAGGAGATGCCGCCGTAACGGGTAAAGTCCTGAAGCCGGTCCCTAGAGATGTGCAAAGGGTTCAAGATTACGGAGGCCGTGCCTCTCTTCTTCCTGGCCACGCTTACCTACCTGTATGAATGCACCTCCTCCATCGCCTTCGAGAACAACCAAAATGCATATGTCGAATGGAACGCCCAAACTATGTGACTCATGGAATATACTAGGCAAGTTAGTTGGTCGAAGGGGTTTCAAGGCCCTTGTGTGGCTGTACGCTCGTCTTGGTTCAAGAGGCAAAAACTCAGGTCCTAGTGGTGGAAAGTATGGGACTGCAAAAACCACAACCCACCGTGGCCTCCCATACAAGCCTTAGCATGTTTAACTTCCATCTCTGATCATACCATGACATCCTGTCCAACTAGGGTCATTCGTAGCTCTAATTCATCAACCGGATGGACCAGCGGTAACAACTAAGCATGGCTAAGCGCAACAGATATAGCAGCTCAAGTAAAGCACATAAGCCAAACTCTAGTTATGCTAGGAGCAGTGGATCAGGGAATATAGGCTACAAAGGAAACATGCATTATATAGGGTTACTCTATCTATCGATAAAATACTTTGGAATCGTATGCACATGGCAAGAATGAAATACTTTAAAAGCATATGATTTTATCATGTGTGGGGCTTTGCTTGCCTTTGCCTGTTGATACTCAGATCTAGAACTTTAGGTTCATCTTCTTGGCGTCATTCGTCGATAACCTTCAATGGTGTTGATCTTGGTCTTTGATCTCGATCTTAATATCGTATTCTACCGAAAAGAACCAAACACTGAAAAGAAAGAGGAAACAACAATCAACACATGGCATCGGTGCAATGCTCAAGCAAGGATGATTATATGACAAGTTAAATTGTATTGAAATGTTACCCTAAAGCAAGATTGGCAATTTAAGTAGGGTCCGAGGGGGTACAAACCCTAATTTGGAGAAACCCCGGATGCATATGAGAGGGGTTATTTTGTTCTTATAATTAAACTTGTCATGTAAGTTTCTTAACATTGCATTATTATGATGCTATTGTGTAGATCTCATTTTTCTGAACATTTTGATATATTATTTGTATTTTTCTGACTTAAAATGAATTAGTTATGATTTTTTCCAATTTTAATCCATTTTTAAATCATTATTAAAACAATTAAACATTTTTGGATTATATTAAATTATTTCCAGCTGGACCCACATGTCAGAAGTTTAATAATTTCAGAAATTAAATCCAAAATGAATAAAACCCTGACAGACAGGGCCCACCTGTCATATTAATATTCCAGAAAACAATTATCAAACATTTGTTAAAAAAGGAAAAGGGATTATTGCATCACGCTGACGTCATGCTGACGTTATAGACGACATTGCTCTAGATCGAGGGCTGGTGTGACACTAGGGGCGATGCGGGGCTTCAGGGGCGGGCTGGCTCGACGCGGGGCGCTGCGCTGGACCGAATAGTGGCGGCACTGCTAGGATATGGTCACCGAAGACGCCGCACCAGCGAGCATCTACGGCGACGGTTGGTGATGCACATCGGGAAAGAGGTAGAGAGCGAGAGGGAAGAAGTAGAGGGGCTCGGAAGAGCCATGAGCTCACCCTGATGCTCGTGGGCATGACGGAGAGGCCGGAGAGGGTCGGGGATGGCCGGGATCGGTGGCGGACACGACGGCCGGAGTCGGGGAAGGCACGAACTACCTGCTCGATTGCAGGCTCCCACGGCCGATTCCTTCCGTAAGTTGGACGAGGAGAGCACGCCGGTTCTCCTGGGAGTCTCGGTGGGGCTTGGGGACGTCCAGAACACCGGAGGCGAGCGGCACTTCTGCGGCTAGGGTTCGACCAGAGAGGGAAAAACGGTAGAGGGGGCGAGACAAGGAGAAATGGGGATGGGGAGAGAGAGAGTGGAGCGAGGCTGTTCTTATCCTCCTCTTCGAAGGCGGCAGCGTGCATCGCAGTGCAAGGGAGATCGACGGCGAGGCGACTGACAGTGAGCGACTTCTCCTTCGGTGCGAGGAAGAAGAAAGAAGAAACACGTCGAACGGTTATCGGGCCGGATGGGCTAGATGGGCCATGCTGTTGCTAGGTCAATGAAGAAAGGGCAATGACTCTGGCTGCCTTGCATGTGAATGAGAGAGGAATAGAGAGAGGTTGGGCTGTGGCCCAGGTAGCTCGGGTTCCTATTTTTTTCTGTAAAACCTTTTTCTATTTCTTTTTTCTATTCTCTTTTGTATTTTCAATTTATTTTTCTGTTTTAAATAGTTTGATAATACTAGGGCTTTGTAAAAGTGTTAAAATACTTGTGGGGCCCTATTAATCCATTTGGGTTCCACAAGGTTTGATAATTTCCAAAATATAAAACCATTTTGAAGGTTTACAAAAGGGGACAAAAATAGGGTTTTGTGATTATTTGTTGCAAGCCTTTTAAGATACGATGCTTATGCTATGCACACTCAAACCCTAATTAGAGAGTCATTAAAACTAGGGGTGTTACAGTCAAAAACCCTAGCCGCCTCGCGTAACGAGCAACTATATGGGTGCAACCTGTATAGTTCCCGCCGTATAGTTATGAACTGACTATAGATTGGATCTATGGTGGAACCTAACTATACGGCCGGACCTATACAGACGGAATTTTTTAATTCCAACTGTATAGTTGGTCGTTAACTCTCTGTATCCTTGATAAAAAAATTGGAGAGGGGTTGACAACTATACGACCGCGACTATACGAACGGAATTTTTAAATTCAGCCGTATAGTTGGTCGTTAAAATCTCAGTATCCCAAAAATTATTTCCTCAAAGGCATTGACAACTATACGACCGCAGCTATATGGGCGGAATTTTTATTCTGGCCACATAGTTGGTCGTTAAACTCTCAGTACCTTTTATGGATGGAAGTGTTATTGTCGCAACAACTATATGGCCGGAACTATACGGCTGGAATTTTTATTCCCGCCGTATAGTTGGTCGTTAAACCTTCTATGTCCATCAAATTTTTTCTTCTTCTCCAAGAATTCTTTATTAATCTGAAACTTAACTTAAATATTGAGTTTTGACAGAGAAATATCAGCTTAAATTTTCGACCTATTTTTGCAAAAGCAATCTTCCTTCTTCTTTGCTTAAGCACGAATTGTTTCTCATTTAGCACAATACTAAAACTAGACTTTAGCTGAAAACTTAAAACTTACTCAAACCTTTATTTCACATGGGTTGCCTCCCATGAAGCGCTCTTTTATGGTCAATAGCTTGACCGTGCTATCGCTCATTCCGTCTTGAGTCCATTCTTCTTGTAATTGCTGTTATTTGTATATCTTCACTTTATCACTTCTTCGGGGGTGCTCAATTCTATGGTGATTGCACTTATATCTTCTTTCACCTGATAATTCTTCAAGCATTGTCCATTTACCACCCATTCAAGAGAGAGTGTTTTCCTTGGAGCTTCACTGCTCCCGACGAATAGGCTTCTTCAACTACGTATGGACCTTCCCACTTTGATCTGAGTTTTCATGGAAACAACTTAAGACAAGAATTATAGAGAAACACTTTGTCTCCACTTTTAAAAGTTTTATTCTGTATTTTTATATCATCCCATCTTTTCACTTTTTCCTTAAACAATCTAGCATTCTCATAGGCTTCACTTCTAAACTCATCTAAAGCATGCATATCTAATAAATGCTTTTCCCCTGCTGCTTTGAGATGATAATTTAGATTCTTGATTGCCCAAAAAGCTTGGTGTTCTAGTTCTAAAGGTAAATGGCATGCCTTACCGTACACCATCTTATAAGGTGTCATACCCATTGGATTTTTAAACACAGTACAATATGCCCATAGAGTGTCATTTAACTTGTATGACCAATCCTTTCTTGATTTGTCCACCTCTTCTCGAGTATGGTCTTTAGTTCTCTATTAGAGAGTTCCAGTTGACAACTTGTTTGGGGATGATATGGTGAAGTAGCATGGTGAGTTACTCCATTCTTGCTGAATATTTTCCTGAAAGTCCCTTTCATAAAGTGAGAACCACCGTCAGTAATTAAAAATCTAGGAACTCCAAACCTAGGGAATATGACATCCTTGATCATCTTCACTGAGGTAGCTGCATCTGCATGATTTGTTGGGATAGCTTCAACCCACTTAGTAACATAGTCAACAACAACAAGAATATGAGTATAACCATTTGACTCTATAAATGGTTCCATGTAATCCATTCCCCAAACATCAAAGGGTTCAATTATGAGACTATAATTCATTGCCATTTCTTGTCTCCTACCTATATTACCTCTTCTTTGGCAAGCATCACAGTATTCCACATACCTGTGTGCATCCTTGAGCAGGGTCAACCAATGGAATCCGGATTAAAGTACCTTGGTAGCAGTTCTCTTTCCTGCATGATGCCCTCCATATGGACTGTCATGACAAGCTTTTAATATCACATTCATTTCATGGTTAGGAACACACTTCCGAATCATTCCGTCAAGTCCATGACGATATAGATACGGATCATCCCAAAAGTAATATTTAAGATCATTAAAGAATTTCATTATTTGATTTCTTGACATACTAGGAGGTATAAATTTTGTTGCTAGACAGTTAGCATAATTTGTGTACCATGGATCAGCAATTTCTAATTTTGCTAAATATTCTCCCGGAAATGATTCATTAATAGGTACGGGGTCATTAATTATTCCCTCCATCCTAGAGAGATGATCTGCTACAGGATTATCCTTACCCCTCCTATCTACTATTTGCAAATCGTATTCTTGTAGTAATAAAACCCACCTAATCAACCTGGTCTTAGCATCCTTTTTCACAAGGAGGTGACGCAAATCTTGATGATCCATATGAATTATTACCCTAGAATTAATTATGTAAGATCTAAATTTGTCACAAGCAAAAATTATAGCTAGAAACTCTTTTTCTATAGTAGCATAATGTTTCTGAATCTTATTAAGAGGTCTACTAGCATAATAAATAACATTCAAATTCTTTCTATCTCGCTTTCCTAAAATAGCCCCTAAAGCATAATCACTAGCATCACACATAATTTCGAAAGGTTCATCCCACTTTGGAGATTGTATGATAGGTGTTGAAACTAGTTTATCCTTAAGGTTCTCAAAAGCTGCAATGCAGTCATGATCTAAATAGAATGGAGTTTCTTCTTGATTGGTGAGCGGCATAGATAGTTTAGCAAAATCTTTTATAAACCGCTTATTAAAACCTGCATGTCCCAGAAACATTTTTAAGTTTTTAATGTCCTAAGATATATGGGGAGATTTTCTATAGCATTTATATTAGTTTTATCTATTTCTGTTCCCTTTTCTAAAACTTTGTGCCTGAAAACTTTACCTTCTCTTTCCATGAACCGGCATTGTTCCCAATCCAAAACCAAGTTTGATTGCCTGCGTCTCTGCATAACTTTGGTCAGTTTGTAGAGGCAATTATCAAAAGTTGTTCCACAAATGACAAAATCGTTTGTTAGAACTTCCATAGTCTTCTCAACAAAATCATCAAAAATCTTTAGAACATATTCCTGAAAAGTTGCTGCTGCATTACATAAGCCAAATGGAATCAATCTATAAGCATACACCCCATAAGGAGAAGTGAATGTTGTTTTCTCTTTATCTTTTGTTTGTACGAAAATTTGAGAATATCCAGAATAACCATTAAGAAAACAAAAGTAAGAATTATTACTAAGTATTTCTAAGATTTTATCCATGAATGGTATAGGTTTATGATTTTTCTGTGTCTCTCGGTTTAGCTTCCTAAAATCAATGCACATACGATATCCTGCAATTGGCCTCACAGGAACTAGCTCACCTTCCTCATTCATAGCAGCATCAAGACCACCTTGTCTTGGCATGCAAAGAGTGGGGTTAACCCACTTACTATCCAAAATAGAATATATTATGCCAGCATCAAGTAAGCGTATAACTTCTTTTCTTACTACTTCCTTCATCTTAGGATTAAGCCTTCTTTGCGTATCTACTACGGGTTCGGTATCATCAAGCATGGTAATATTATGTGTTACAATAGATGGATCTATTCCTATAATATCACTCAATGTATATCCAAAGGCTTCACGATGCTTAACAAAAACTAAAATGAGTTTATTCGTTTCATTTTCTGATAGATTCTTGTTAATAATAATGGGACATTTATTTTCATTATCTAAAATCTCATACCTCATATTGTCTGGAAGTTTTTTCAATTCTATTGGCGGAGGTTCTTCATATCCTATTCTTACCAATTCTTCATAGTCATTTGGTTTTGTGCTTCCGTAATTGAATCAAGGTAATCATCCATGTCTTCTTTCTTCTCATCATCTGGTGTTTCTTCCCAATTAATCAGGCTCCTTTCTAATTCATCTTGTGGAGTACTGAAATGAATTACTGCTAGCTTGGCAATTGTCTTTTCTTCCTTTATATCCTCCACTTCATATGGCCTCTTCTTTAGTTTGGCAAAGTAGAATGTCATTTCCTCTTCTCTAAACTTCAATGAAATAGTTTCCTTCTGATTATGTACTCGAGCTTTGGTGATGGAAATAAATGGCCTGCCTAAAAGAATAGGACAAAAAGAATCTTGAGGCATATCAACTATATGAAAATCAAGGGGGTACATGAGTGACCTAATAAAGACATAGATATTTCTGATTACTCCTTTCGGTTTTATATTGGTTCTATTAGACAATTTAATAATAGTGTCTACCGGTTCCACATCTGGATTATTTAAATTGTAGCGGAGTTCCTCATAAAGTGATGAAGGCATAATATTTATGGTGGAAATTGGTTCAAAAATTCCACAATATATGGGGGTCATTGGTTTAGAAGTTTCATTACCTCAAACCTTACCTTTGATGAATTCAGAGGTTTCAAGATCTAACATAACCACTTAATCTTCCACTATTCGTGCTTCCATAAGATCCTTCATTATTACATTATTTATGTTTGTAGCTTCGGAATTCCTTTCTGGTTTATTTGGTCTCTTCTTCGTTTGTTCTTCCTCTCTTTGTCTTTTTTCAAAGATCCCCTATATAGGTATCGAAGAGAACTCTTCCATTAGCGCTCTTGCGTGCTTATTTTCTTCGAGAGGTTTGCGGGGTTCCCATTCTATAGGTACCTACAAATGCCCTACATAATTCTCAATATTTTTCTTTACTGAGTAAGAATCAATACCGAGGGTTTTAATCATTGTATCTGTCCTCTCATCTGCAAGGAAATCGTTAATGCAAGCATATTCAAAAAAAACTATTTTTAATATTTTCCTTATCTTTAAAATTTTCAGTTGCTTCTCTCATTTTTATTATTAGATTCCAAGCCTCATCATAGGTATAAGATAGAAAACTGCCATTAGAAGCAGTGTCTAGATTCGTTCTATTTTCAATACTTAGCCCTCCATAAAAGGTATGGGTAATTAACCAATCAGGTAAACGATGATGGGGGCAATTATCTAGGTAGCTTTTATACCTTAGATATCCTTCATATAAGCCCTCACTAGGATTATTTTTGAAATTGATAATAATACCTCTCATCCTGTGAGCTTTGCTTTCAGAATAATATTTTGATAGGAACTTGGTTGTCAATTCCTCCCAAGTCCTTGGTTCTTCTGCACAAAAAGATCTGTACTAGTCACAAACATTATTAGAGAGAGTTTGTCTAAACAACTAGGTTTTAACCATATCAAGATTACAGTCGTAAAAAATAAAGGAACTAAGAATGTCTTTAAAGAATTGTAAGTGTCCATATGGACTTTCTTCATTCATTCCTGCAAATTTCTTAGAATGTAATAATTCAAATAATAAAGGATTTATCTCGACTCCATTCGGATTTATGCTTTTGTTGATAGTTATAAAAGCGTCCATGGGCGAACCCATTTTCCTTACTGCGTCAAGCTGGTTTAAGTGTTGAGTATTGTCCATTGTTGTGGTCTTGCAACTCAAGTAAAAATTAGTACAACAAAAGTAAATAACTAAAAGTAAAGTGACTTATAGCGCTAAGCTCCACGGCAACGGCACCAGAAAATAGCTTGATGACTGCAAGTGCACATATCGTTTCTAGCTAGTTTCGAAATAAAGACATCGATCCCACAGGGAACAGTAGGTGAAAGACTAAAATGCTTTTAACTATAACTAAATGTAATACTTAAGAAATAACTTTAAGATGCAAGTAAAGTAGAGTTGTTTTTCGGTTTTTGGTTGAACAAGGTGATTTAAAGTAAAACAAAACTTAATGGAGAAAGTGAGAATCGCGTGCGTAATAGAACTTTGGAACTACATTAGGGAAAAGGCGTTCTCAGGGAATAGTGGATACACCGCTAGAAATTTAGACTAAGTAATCAAGAGTATTATAACGGATATTCTCATAATGTGTATGTATGTGGGAGGAGCTCCATATATGGATGATTTGATAGGAACCACTTCACACATCGTCCTCATAACCACATTAGACAGTAACTGACAACCATCGTGTTACCGCGCTATTAAGGGATTTCTCCCGCGGCATGGACTTGGATTGGTGAGTTCTCCTTGATTGCCCAAGTTAGTACGTAACGAATGACAACAGCTTTATAGTCACAGTAAGTGTTATCATCCCTCTGTCTACTAACAAGTAATCCCCTTCATCGAGTCCCCATAAGAGGCAAATATTAAGGAGGTGCACAACTCCCAATATCAAGATGAAGACAATTAACACGTACATATAATGATGTATAACATAATAATCTCTATCTCATCTCAGTCATATGCTAGGGTTTCTCCATATTCCCAAGAACTAGAGATCTACTCAGACATGGAGGCAATCAATCATCATAGCAATGGTAATGGGAACAATCATAGATGAATAGTACTTGTATAAATCCACAATGGGTACGGGAATTACAACAAGATCTAGACAAGATGTAGATGGGATGGATAGAGATGGTGGTGGTGCAGCGGTGGTTGATGAAGATCGATGCCTTAGCCTCCCGGATCTGTGCAGGATGAAGATGGATCCCTGGCAGATGAGTTCCCCCTCCAGATGCCTTCCGGAGGTGAGGTGTTCGTGATTTCTGGGTGTTATGTATGTCGTCTTCTCGAACCAATTGCACGGGGTGAAACTATTTGACGAGGCGGAGGCGATGCCAACTATACGACCGGAGCTATACGGCCGGAAAAGTTGATCCGCCCGTATAGTTGGTCGTTGGGCTCTCTGCCTCCCTCGTTCGCTTCTGGTTTTCTTCTGGTATTATTGATATTTCCCAAATAAGCGATTTACGTTGTTTTTGACTCCTTTTCTCCACAGTACAACTGCTCCAATAATTGTATCCATTGGATCCATCATCTGTCCTGATCCTAGTGAAAACAGACATAAAATGTGTGTGCGAATGCTGTAAAATACCAAAATGCTACATCTACAATGCAAAATAATAATGTCAAACATGATGCAAATATGTACTCATCATGCTCCGGCTGCTCGAACCGGGACGAATGCTAGCATCAGTCCCGGTTCGTGGCACGACCGGGAACAAAGCTCTAGGGTGCTACCAAATTGTTGTGGTATTGTCGACGAGTACACCATGGAGGGGTCCTCACAGTACGTGTTTAGAGACGTGGGGTAAGGCAGAGAGCTGGCGGGTACGAGGTAACACAGTTTACCCAGGTTCAAGTCCCACAATGGTGGTGGAACTCTACTCTTGCTATAAATCACTATAGTGGCAATACACCGAGTTACAGAGATTGGTTCGCTATGCGAGGGTGTTATGAATCGTTGCCCTAAGGCTCCCATAGGTCCGGTTTATAAAGGCACCAAAAGCTAAGGTTACAGGGAAAGGACCTTGTCGGACAAGGTAAAGAGTCCACTAATACTAACTAGTCTTTTGTGTCTTGCACTCCAAAGTTCCGAGTACGTCGGTGACTCCTGCATAGCCTTCCTTTATCTAGCATGGGCCTCCCTTCTGGATCCGTCTAACTGGGCCGCTCAGCAGGCCATAGGCCTTACTACCAACTATGGGCCAGCCGGGTTAGCCGGATTAGAGAAATGCTACGATGATACCCATTTAGCATATCCCCAACACAAATGAGAGGCTCTTTTTCAACTAGTGCTCTCTCACGCGCTATATTCAATCGGTCTAGCGTGCAGCATATTAATATGATTACTAGTATTGCATGCATGCAATATGTAATCTGTATTGTGGTTGTCTACTCCTAAAAACAGGCTTTCGCCCAACTGTATTAATATATCAACCGTTTGATACCGCTGCTGGGCCAGACAACAAAGAAAAAAAAGAAGAGAAAACAAAGCCAACAAAAGTGGCTCGATGAGAACGAGGATGACCCAAGAGCATCGTGCCCTCCGGAGAATTACCACCCCGCTCCTAGCGCTCCAAAGCTTCGCGTACCAAGCAACACCTCCAAGAAGGGAAGTGACAACAACGACGTTGCTGCCTAGACTGGTCCTAAGGTTTCCCCTAATACGCTATGGGAGGTGGGGAAGAGATGCATCTGATGCCCCTCAGGAAGGACGGCGACACCAGTAGGCATCGCCACGTTGGTGTCTAGATGATAATGATTTCTCCTGACCCCTCAAAAACCAAACTCCGGACGCTTTGAATTGTCTTGCAGTCACCACTGTTGTCTCACTGTGGCCCACGATATGAGGCTGGTACGACTGAAGAGAAGCAACTTCGATGGGAGTCAGCGGTACAATGACACGCGGAAGGGAACTACCTCCATCGCCGGAGGGTGATACCTGACGGGATGTAATAATAAGGGCAAACTAGGCCCTCTTTGGCTAGCCGAGCCCAAAAGGACTCGTGAAGCCCTGCCGCCACACTGCAGCAAAGGTGTCACTATCGCTGTCAACCCTAGCTCTAGTCTCTACTCCTCCGTCCACCGGTGAGTTCACCGCCACCATAGACCCCTACCACGAAGCAGCAGCGCCATCCCCATTGTGGTCACCGTGAAGCTAATTGTGCAAGCAGCAAGGAGAGAGGGAGGTCGGAGAGGAAGCTAGGGCGGCGGCGAATCTCGTTGGTGTCGAGGAAGGCGACGTCGATGCGGGCGTCTGGGAGCTTCCCAGATTGATTCCTTTGGTGGAGAAGAAGCGGGCAACGAGGTCCGTACGGCCTAGGGGTGACGGAATCAGTGGCTAGCCGACGGCCATGGCGGCTAGCCGACGGCCATGACAGCTAGGGTTTTGGTGACGTAGTGAGAGCGAGAGAGAGGAAGAGAGGGCGATCTGGGGTGAGTGAGAGGATAAGGAGAAGGAAGAGCATGTCTAGGCGGTCTTATCCTCGTCTCCACGTTGATGAATGGGTGGGAATCGCGGTGCGGCGGTTGGCGGCGATGGCAAGGGCACGCAGCTGCTTCCAGCTGGAGAAGACGATGGCGGTTTTGTGCAAAACCCCCTAGGAAAGCGAAGAATCAACCCACGGTCTAGACAGCTCGTTCCAGGGACTAGGTTTTGTAGGAAAACCCCAAGGTTTTAATAAAACATGTCTGTTTATTATAAAAAGCCCTATTTAATTGATTTTAAGTCTTTTTAAATAGGGAAAAGGCAGGGACCATTTTGTAAAATACTAGGGCAACCCAAAATTTGAATTTGGGCACATTTTGAAACCATTTGTAAAGAAACTAAGGTTTTTAACTTGCATTTTTTCATTCATATAGTTCACATGCATAGATTTTATTGATTTGAACACATGCATGCAATGCTTAAGTACTAATTACAGATACTACAAACTTGGGTTGTTACCTCTCTACCCCCTTACAAGAATCTCGTCCCGAGATTCCTAGGTTTTAGAAAAGAAGGCAGGGTACTTAAATCGGAGACGATCTTCTCGTTCCTAGGTTGCTTCGCCCTCGGAGTGATGAGACCACTGAACTTTCAGGAACTTGATGTTTTGACGACGAGTCTTGCGCTCGGCTTCATCAAGGATACATACATGATACTCTCGATAAGTCAGATCTTCTTGAAGGTGAAGAGTTTGGTGATTAACACCATGAACACGGTCTTTGAAGCAACGCTTGAGTTGAGACACATGGAAGACATCATTACCTCAGGGAAGTCTGCAGGCAGCTCCAATTGATATGTGAGTTTACCACATTTGGAAAGAACACGGAAAGGACCAACGTAGCGAGGAGCCAGTTTGCCTTTGATACCGAAGCGATGGACACCCTTTAATAGAGTGACTCAGAGATAAACTTGATCAACAACTACATATTCAACATGTTGATGGTGATGATCATGATAACTCTTCTGGCGAGACTGAGCAGTTTTCAAATGATCTCGTATAATTCAAACTTGATCTTCTGCTTCCTTGATCATATACGGTCCATAGAACTTTCTTTCCCCGGTTTCAGACCATTCAGAGGAGTACGACATGTTCTTCCATATAAGAACTAGAAAGATGTCATGTCTATACTGGACCAATAATTGTTGTTGTAGGAGAACTCAGCAAAAGGTAAGCATTTCTCCTAGTTCTTGCCAAAATATATAACACATGCTCTGAGCATGTCCTCAAGGATTTGATTCACCCTCTCGGTTTGACCACCACTGCTAGGATGATAAGTTGTGTTAAAGGATAGACGAGTTCCCATAGCAGTTTGAAAACTCTCCCAGAACCTTGAGGTGAACAAACTTCTGCGATCAGATACTATCTTCTTAAGAACTCCATGAAGAATAATGATCTGGGATATGTAAAGATCAGCCAAAGAGCTAGCTCATATGGTTTTTGGAATAGGGAGGAAATGAGCAACCTTGGACATATAATCAATGACTACCCAGATGTCATCATTTCCTTTTTGAGTCTTGGGAAGACCGGTGATAAAATCTATACCAACTTGATCCCATTTCCACTCAGGAATATGGTGCGGTTGAAGGAGACCCGCGGGTCTTTAGTGTTTAGCCTTGAAACGATGGCAAACGTCACATTTAGCAACAAAAAGGGCGATATCTTGCTTCATGCCAGACCACCAGAATTTTTGACGGCGACCCTGATACATCTTGGTACCTCCGGGGTGAATGGATAGAGGTGATTCATGAGCCTCTCGGAGAATCAAATCCCTCAATTCTGTTCTCTTCGGCACTACCAGACGGTTACTAAAGTAGACAATACCTTGATCATTAACAGAGAAACATTTAGCAAGTCCCTTAGCAATGCTCTCTTTCATCTCAGCAACCTCGGAATCATTCTTTTGAGCAAGCTTGATTTCATCCTCTATAGAAGACTTCACCTCAAGAGTAGAAAGGAATCCACGAGGAACAACTTCAAGATTCAGTCGAGAAATTTCCTCATGAAGAGAAGGCTGAGCTTGTTTGATCAACAGATTTTTGCAATAAGACTTCCGACTTAGCGCATCAGCAACGACATTAGCTTTGCTGGGTTAATAGTTGAGACCAAAATCATAATCTTTGATGAGTTCCAACCATCTTCTTTGCCTGAGATTCATATCAGGTTGTGTAAAAATATACTTCAGACTCTGATGATCCGAGTATAACTCACAATGACTACCGATAAGGTCCTGTCGCCATTTCTTAAGAGCATGAACAATAGCTGCAAGCTCAGGACCATGAGTTGGATAGTTGTTCTCATGCGGTTTCAGCTGTCGAGAGGCATAATCCACCACATGACCATCTTGCATCAACACACATCTGAGACCTTGATGTGAAGCATCACATAAGATAACAAAGTCTTTGTTGGTGTCTGGAAGAACTAGGACCAGACCAGTAGTTAGCTTGGTTTTCCAAACCTGGAAGCTTTCTTTAGCCTTGTGAGACCATTCAAACTTCTTATCTTTCTTAAGAAGATCAGTCATTCGCTTAGCAATCTTGGAAAAGTTCTCGATGAATCGACGGTAATAACCCGCCAACCCGAGAAAACTTTGAATATCCTTAATGGACTTGGGGGATTCCCAGTTAAGAATGGATTGAATCTTATCCGGAATAACAGTAACCCCTTTGGTAGAAACAACATGACCAAGGAATATGAGTTCTTGTAACCAAAACTCACATTTGGAGAACTTGGCATAGATACGATGTTCTCGAAGCTTTGTCAACACCAAACATAGATGTTTAGTGTGTTCTTCTTCAGTCTTGGAGTAGACCAGAATATCGTCAATATAGACCACAACGAACTTGTCGAGATACTCCATGAAGACAGAGTTCATGAGCCACATAAAAGTTCCTGGAGCATTGGTAAGACCAAAGGACACGACAGTGTACTCGTAAAGACCATAACGAGTAGTGAAAGCAGTCTTTGGAATGTCTTCCTTTCGGATCTTGATTTGATGATACCCTGACCTCAAATCCATCTTGGAAAATACGAGGGCACCACTTAACTGATCAAAAAGATCATTGATCCTAGGGAGAGGATACTTGTTCTTAATAGTCACAATATTGAGAGGGCGATAATCCACAACGAAACGCGGTATATTGGTATCCCGCTTCTTAACAAAGATGGTAGGACATCCCCAAGAAGATGTGCTAGGCTAAATGTACCCTTTTATCTCCAACTACTCTATTTGCTTCTTCAACACCACTAGCTCATGAGGAGGCATACAGTAGGGTCTCTTGGAAACAGGTGCAGTTCTAGGAACCAGCTCGATGACAAACTCCACACTTCGATCAGGTGGCATGCTAGGCAATTCTTCAGGAAAGACATCCGGAAAATCACAGACTACCTAGACATCTTGAACTTCTAGAGGGGGTAACTCTTTCATACCCTCCATGGCATACAACTCCAAAAACGGAACAGAAACTGTCGATGACGACTTCGACCCATCAGACAAGTACTTGATTGTTATGCCAGCAGGGGAGGTCATGGTAAGAGCATCTCTAGTGGCTCGTCCAAACGACCGTATAAATGAAATATACACGATGTGAGGCAAAAAATACTCTCCAGAGGCTCGTCTAAACCGTCGTCTAAATTTAGACGAGCATCCATTTCTGCTACCCGTCGTCCACATTTGGATGACCTAGCCACGACGTCAAGCGCCAGCGCATCCATGACGCGTCCCTGCTCCCGCGCTCGTCCAGAGGAGTTGTGAAATTTCGCTGGAGCGCTACTCCCGTCTCGCCGTCGCCCCGCTTGCCGGCTTGAGGTACACATCGTTCCCCTATAGAATAGGCGAGAGAGGGTGAGAAATTGGACGGGGTAGAGGGGGATTTCTGTTCTAGAACCATGGTAGGCGCCGGATCTGGCCGCCGGCGTTCCGTTTCTTCCCGATTCGGAGACAGGGAGATGGTGATGGCCACGCGCACATGTCGATGGGCACGGGCGGGGCAGGATGCGTCGAGGCGGCCGCGGGCTGTACACGGGGCAGCCACGGGCACTGCAGGACGGCGGCGCTGGCTGCGCAGGGAGCTGTGCAAGGCGGGGGCGCGGGCTGTGAAGGGCGGAGGCGCGGTCTCTACAGGGGAGCCGTCACGGTCTCTGCAGGGCGGATTTATTCTGCAGGGGTAGGGGATGGAGCAGGGTGGCTAGTTGGAGAGAACGCTCTCGTGGAGAAGACAGTGCTGTGTGCTGAATGTTGCCTGTACTGAATGTGGAAACTGAAGAGAATCATCCAAAGGACCGACGTCCTGCTGTAAAAAAATATTGACTGAATGTTGCTGCTATCTAGATACAGATCGATTTGAAGTTGTTGTTTGTAATGAATGTTGTTGTTTGCTAGCTACCAAAGATGTACTAAATGGTGCTGCCTCTGTATTGTCAAAGTTTATACTGAATTTTGCACTGTTAACACATTGTAGTTGAATTGGTACTTAAAAAATAATATTAAACTATAGGAGAGAGAATATAGACCTTTTAGTTATAGACGATCCGCTGGAAAATTGAGAACGTTTAAAAAAATCTTTTTAGACGACCGTCTATATCGACATATAGACGACCAAATTTACACCTTCCACTAGAGATGCTCTAACAGTCCTAAGTGCATAGTCAATGACTGCTTGATACTTGGATAACTAGTCCATGCCTAGAATGACATCAATGCCAGTTGACTTGAGCGCAATGAGGGAAGTGGGAAACTTCTGGTATCCAATATCTATCTCAACCCCATGAGTAACCGAGAGGGTCTGCCAACGAGACCAAGGAGTTCTAATATCTTGAGGGGAAGGCGTTGCTTCAAAAGTTATATCATGCACCCGTGCAAACTCTTGAGATATGAATTTATGCGATGCTCCAGAATCAAATAAAGTTGTTGCTAGAATTGAATTGCCATGAAGCGTACCCAGAATGACACGTGAATCTTCCTGGGCTTCTTCAACAGTCACATGGGTCAGGCGACCACGTCCAACACACTAAGCTTTATCATACTTCTTCGTCGGTTAATCATTGCGACCAACAACTCTTTGTGGACACTCCCTTGATTAGTGACTAGGCTGACCGCATGAGTAATAGGTAGTTCTAGAGAAGGAACCAGCAGGAGGACGATAACTTGCTCCACCAGTATTTGACGGTGGCGGACGAGGAGCATTGCTAGATGACTTGGGTGCATAAGGAGCATGAGGCACATCACTGTATGGAACAAAGACTCGACACTTCTTGTTGGTAGAGGAAGACACACGAGAGTTCCCTTGTTCATGCTTCTAGGAGACCTCCATTTCATTTCTTCCATGCTCTAGGGTAAGATACTACTTGTGCAGTTCATGGAAGGTTCTGAACTTGAAACGTAACAACTCATAGTGAACTGTAGGACTAAGTCCCTTATGGAACAGCTCTTGCTTATCTTCATCATTGGTCACATCCCGGGGTGCATAACGAGCCAGGTGAGTGAACTCACGCCCATATGCTTCAATATCTATACGCCCTTGAGTCAGATCCAAAAACTCCTTCCTTTTGAGATCAATGATGGGCTTAGGAATATAGGAGGCGCGAAAGCTGGAACAAACTCCTCCCAGGTAACAACATGTCCTTGAGGTTGCATATCCAAATACCCATCCCACCAAACACCATCCTCACCTTCTATCTCATAGGTGGCGAAGTTGACACGATCATTCTGATGAACACGTAGAGCACTGAACTTGCGTTCAATTGTGCGGAGCCAATCATTAGCATCAAGGTTTTTTGGGGGTGGGTGAAAATTGGGGGAAAGAGCGGATGAAATCCCCATGTGTGACACAGTCATCAGGGTGACGTTTAGTGTTCTGAGCCACACGCTCAAGAAGAAGTTCATTCCTTAGACGGTTGGTCTCAATATTGTTGAGAACCTCGGCCATTGTGGGAGGTGGCGACAGTTCCTCACCAGCATTGTTGTGGCCTTGATGGCCAACAGAACTACGAGTACCGGAAGACATCCCGAGGAGAAAACATGTCGTGGAAATGGCCACGGCAGTCGCTGCCATAGGCAGCGATTGATAGAATCGGGGGCGAGAGCTGGTGGCCATCTGCGGTGCGAGATGTGCGCGGATGCACATGGATTTACCCAGGTTTGGCCCCCCCGAGGGTAAAGACCTACTCCTGCTAGATTAGATTGATGGAGAGCGAGTTACAGGGGTGGCGAGCTCGGCATCTAAGAAGCGAGTCGCTTGAAGAGGTGTATGATGGAACATAAGTCCTCAAGCTACCCTAGGGAGGTTTATATAGGGGGCACCTCGCTAGGGTTTACAGTTTACAACGGAACAAGATATGGATTCGGAGGCTTTGACCTAATCGGACTAGGATTCAACTACACTTCTAGGCCTCCAATCTCCAATTGCCAGGCCTTCATCTTAGTCGCATTCCAGTCGCCGTCCTGCAGGCCCACTCGCGAGGCCTTTGGCCCAATCGGAACGTCCTGCTGGGCATACCCCATTCGGCATATCCCCATCAGTAGTCCCCGAGGCCATCGTTGAGTCAAACACATGTGTTCATTTGGCCGTCGGAGTAGGCGAGTCCAATTTGGATGCCCAGTCGAATCAGTGATGGACTCTGTCGAAAACCGAGGAAATTTTCCACCGGGTTTCCAATCGTAGCTTTGGCGAATGCACTCACTACCGAGTCGATGCTCCTGTCAACTAAACAAGGTACAACTACAGGCGAGTCCAGTTGAAGGAGTTGGACCGTTAGCTCGGTCAAACTAGCTGTTGGGTAATCCAACGGTAACTTTGGCACAATTACCGCGGGTAACGGCTATCCCGAGATTGGCGGATAACGCTTCTTTATAAGGAGAGCAACAGAACAGTCATGTAGACCCTTCCCCGCATTCCTCACCTTCGCGCATCCATTCTATATGTCTCTCCTTGATCCAAATTCCCCAGACCGAGCGATCTTGCTCCTTTTATGATGGCGCCTCTGAAAGATCTATGGGGGAAGTCCAAGTGCACCACGGCGCAACTCAAGTCATTTGAAGACGTGGGGGGTCCTCTGTAAGGGGAATTGGTGGATTCCCGCGTCCTACGAGGTTGAGCCGAAACCACGCGCCGACGAGTTCATCTGCTTTCCAAGCCACTTGGAGAGGGGCTTGGGATTCCCCACCTCGGCCTTCTTCCGGCGGTTCTGTGCGTACTATGCGATCAAGCCACCGGACCTTGGACCGCACAGGATTGAGAAACTGGCGATCTTTGTTGCCTTTTGCGAATGCTACCTCGGCTACAGGTCGTACTTCCCACTTTGGTTGAAGATATTCCACTGTCGCATCAGGCGCAAGGGGTTACATTCCAGTTGATGCCGAAGGTGAACTTCTTCAAGCTCCAGCTGCCGAAGAAGGCCGCGAGCGAGTGGATGAAAAGATGGTTCTATGTGAAAGAATCCGCCCTCTTCAGCGAAGTGGCGCTTCCCGAGTTCGTCGTGGAGAGAAGCGAGCCCCATCGGTTAACAGCGGAGAAGCTCCTCGATGATCAGAGAATGGCCGTCGCGGGGATGATGGACCAGATCCAGAAGCTAAGGGACCAGGGATTGTCCACAATCAATCTGTACAACTGCTGGCTTGGGTGGCGCTTAGTCCCGTTGGCGACCCGACCCCATCGGATGTATGAATACACCGGGAAGAATGATCCTTCCCGGACTAGCAAGGAGTGGTGGGACGCCGCGGACTACAAGACCGCCCTCAATAAGATCACCGACGTGGAATTCACCACCACGTCGGTCGGGCTTGCCCCGTACGTGCCCAGGAAGAATGAAGCTCCTACAGTAAGCCACTCTCACTAGATTTTTCTTCAGTCGTGACTCTCGCGGGGCAATTTGCCACCACATCCTTTGATGTTTGTTTGTGTCCATTCTCAGTTGTTTTAGGTTCTCGAGGGCTGGCTTCCCCCACTCGATGAGGAGGTTCCCATAGAGCTCGAAGAGGGGTCCAAAGAGGACTCCTCCGAAAGTGAAGAAGAGGAGAGGGAGGTTCCACCCCAGCGCCCGTGGCTCGCAAGTCTCGCATGCAGAAACAACGTGAGATCGACGCGAGCCGCAGTCTTGATGAGTGGGATGAAGACGACGACATTTTGCAGGAGCACACTTCATGGCGCACCGCCACGCCGGTGCAACCCGTGCACAAACCGAAGTCGCCCGAGAAGAAACACGCTTCGAAGCCAGCGTCGCCACCCAGGTCGGCGGTGGCGTTTGGATCGGATGATGAGTCCGACGATGACGTGACCAAGATCTTGCCTAAGGTCCCGGAGGATACGACTCCGATGATGGGACCAGAGGTAGCGGGTCCGGCGGTGGAGATATAAGTTCCGCTTGCGGTGATCGCGCTGATAGTCTCGGCCGCATCGGAGCCAGAAGTTGCTGAAACTGCAATGACCAAGTCGCTGCAACCGGCAGGGGCAACCGCGTCATCCGGCCCAGAAATTCCGGCGACTGCAGCTTCATCATCGAAGAAGCCCGCGGTGTCGTGGGCCTCGGATGTTTTTGAGAAGGGTATCTCGTGCAAGCTAGGCCCGGAACTGGATAAACCCGCCCACATCAGTACGGGGCTACACGTTCTTCCGGTCGCCAAGTGAGTCGTGAATTTTCCTTTCTATTCTTGGGTACTTTATTGTATGGTTTCTTTGCTGACCTTGGTGATTTCGCAGGTCCGGTGCCAAGAAGATAGGTCGCCCTTCAGTGGCTAGGATTCCGCCGGTCGTCACTGCAGGGGAGGCCGATCTTCCCAGGAAGAGGAATCCTGCTATGGAGGTCGCGCCTGCTGAGGGAACGAAGAGGCAGAGGGGAGATGCCGACGATGCTGCAGCAGTAGATATCACCATGGGGAATGACCCTGCCGCTGGGGCCAAGGAGGTGGCGGTCACCCAATCGGATCCATCTAAGGGGGCTCCATCGATAGAACCACCGGCCCCAACGACCAGTGCCCCGACGAGGGCGGCTGTGTTGTTTCCGTGCTTCATGGTGAAGGGGTTTCCATTCGTGGAGGAGAAACAATCTCCGCAGATGCTAGAGATTGTTGATGAGGATGTTGGGCTTCATCACGGGCGCACCTCCTTCGTAGTTCCTTCAATGGACGCCAGCAAGCTTCATGGCATGCTTGGTGCCGCCATTCAGGTATGTCTAGTCCCCGAGTGCTTGGTCGCTGAATTTCAGCGGCTAGGCACAAAAATTCTTCTAGTTGCTAGTCCCCTAGTGTCTAGTCGCTGAATTTCAGCGACTAGGCACTAAAATTCTTCTAGTCGCCAGTCCCCGAGTGTCTAGTCGCTGAATTTCACCGGCTAGGCACTAAAATTGTGGTTTTACATTTGCTGATTGTTCATTCTGTTTGCAGGGTTTGCAGAGCGAATCGGCTGAACGACAAGCCGCGAAGGAGCACCTGGAGCGTGACCTGCGTGTGGCGCAGGAGGCTAACCGACGACTCCAGGAGACTGCTGGTGATTTATCGTTTTACTTGGCGATCGCGAGCTGCTAGTGTTTGCAGGAGACTGACTTTTGTTGCTATTCCTTTTAGATGGTCTTCCGGCTGCTATTGCCCAGGCCCAAGATGGGTATGTCCCGGCTGTGGAGCTAGACATAGCAAATGGGCGGATCGACTCGTTGGTGAAGGAGTTGGAGGAGGCGAAGGCGTTGATGATCTCTTCAGAGGAGAGGGCCAAGGCCACGGTCGCTGCGGCGGAGGAGGAGCGGAAGGCTGCTAATTCAGTCATCCTTGGGATGCAGGGCAATCTTGTTGCCCTTGAGAAGCACGTGACGGAGAATTGCCGGAAACTCCTTGGTGAGTGGCTGCTCTTCCCTTTGATATATGCGGTGAGTCCCCGAGTGGGTGAGTCCGTAGTGACATTGGGTGTCTGACATTGCAGCTTTGATAGGGCAAGGCGATCCGGTGGTGCAGACCTTCGACACCTCATAATGCGTGACCGCGGTGGTGAACACGGCCACCGCCTCAGTGTTGTGCGTCTAGGCGGTGCTTCAAGGGATGTCCCCTACCAAGGTTATACCTGGGGGACTGACTGAAATATGGCCCTACATGGAAGAGGCGCCCGTCGTTGTAGAATGGATGGCACATTTGGCCTTCAGGCGCGGGGCCACCACGGTGTTGAGCCTAGGGCTCACGCATTTCCCTAATGACTTCAACCTCGACGATGTCACCAGCGGCTACCCTTCGGCGACAGGCTTGGTGGAGATGTCGTAGGTGTTGAGGCTGACCGCCAAGGCTGCTCCCTCCGCGGATCGGGTGCTGGCGATGGGGTACTTGCTGCCGTATCAGGAGACGGTGGTGGCACCGTGCCACCCCGAGCAGGAGCATCGTGACCTGAAGTCGGAGCAGCCCTTCCGGTCGGTGCTACCGAAGTTGCTGATGACGTACCCGACAAATCCATGGGAGCCATACGTTCGTTTCAAGGGTGGTGGTGGCGCTTCTTCATCGGAGCCTGCAAAATAGATAGCTGCCCTGGGGGATTTTGTAAGTTATGCCTGATGGCCATTTTGTGATATGAACAATACATATGTATGAAAGTAAGGGGAGTCAATCGACTCGCAATGCATGGTCAGTTATGTGATATGTTGACTTATGTTTGAGTGATTCGTCGAGCACGTCCGCCCTTTAGTGGGGTATAACTCGTTTATGTGCATGTGTGTTTGCTTCGGATTTCTGTTTTGGTTGAGACTGATTTGTCGTGGCGTGTGGGGCTAGTCGCCTTGTGACTTCGAAGGGGCTCTGTTTTTAGCTGACTCCCCGAGCGCGAGTAAGGTCAATTTAGGCAAGTCACCGACCGTGGTACTTAGCAGTTTTGGGCGTGTGCCTATTGTAAGGTCTGATGCGTTGATTGTAACGCGTCTCTTCCCCTGGCTCGGAAAGCCAGTCGCGTGGCGAGTCCAAGGTAGCTCTCTTACTTGGTGTGTCCCCGAGCTGCGTGAGGTTTTCTTGTTGCGAAGTCCTCGTGCGTGGTACTTAACCGTTCGAGTCACTTTGAACGAGGATGGGGAGGACAGGTCACTGTGGGAAGCGTTTATCGGTCGTCTTGGCCCGGTAGGCCAGTTGAGCGGGGTGACTTCGATGGTGGCTCCGGGTTGGCGTGTTCGTGGATGACACAAAGCCTGAATATCTTCGGTGCCCTTGGGTCACACTACTTAGCCGTGTGCCGGTCGCTCGACCAAGGGTTGACTTCCGTAGGTAGCATATTGCTTAATATACGAGTGCGAGTGGCACAAGAAGATAGCGAGTAGACACAATTTGTGCAATCCGAATGTATTTCATTATATATCAGCTGGGTACAAGTTTGAGTTGTATGTATAGAACTTTCGGAGGAGGTTTACATTCCATGGTCTCTCGACCTCAAGCTGGTCATTGCCTCATACGTGGATGAGGTAGTAGGCGTCGTTGCCGAGGACACGCCCTATGGCGAATGGCCCCTCCCATGGGGGGGGAAGCTTGTGCATGTCCTTCTTGTCCTGGACCAATCGTAGGACCAAGTCGCCTTCCTGGAAGGTGCGGGTCCGAACTCGGCGACTGTGGTAGCGGCGGAGCCCCTGCTAGAAAATGTCGGTGCGGGAGCAAGCTAGGTCGCGTGCCTCGTCGAGTTGGTCGATGCTGTCTTGGAGGGCAATCTCGTTTGTCGCCTCGACGTAGTTGGCGACTCTAGGTGAGTCGTGGTCCAGGTCGGTTGGCATTACGGCCTCAGCACCGTACACCATGAAGAAGGGTGTGAACCCCATGGAGCGGTTGACGGAGGTGCGGATGCCCCGGATTATAGAGGGGAGCTCTTCAACCCAGCATCATGTGGTTCGCTTGAGGGGCACTTGAAGTTGTGGCTTGAGCCCATGGAGGTTACAGTGTTGGCGACGGTTGGAGGGCACTTGAGGCTGCCCTGCTTGCCGATGAGCAGGAATACATCTGCCCCCACGGGTCGACTCCTGCGGCTTGCTGCTCGACGGCCCTGGCGAGTAGGGACTTAGCGTATTGGATCTGCAGCGCGCCCTCCCCTTGGATGTCGAGGCGGGCGACTATGGCGTTGGCCGCGATGACGTTGTCCATCGGAGTGGAGTATAGTGGGAGCCCATTGGCGTCGCGGTCTTGTGGTGAGATTATGATCCGTGGCTGGTCCGGTGGGGTCGCGCGACCGATGGGTGGCGGTAGGGCCCCAGTCGCCGGTGTACCGGGTGGTGGTCGGCTGCTACCACCTGGTGGCACGTTCTCGCAGTATTCGCGCTCGCCCGCTCGTGTGGGGTCTCTTTCGTCGTTGAAGTTCAGGACGCGGCCCTGAACGTTGGAGTTCAGGCGGGTCCTGATGCGGCGTTGGTGGTAGAGCAGCAGCTCTTGCGCCATTGCCCACTCGAGGCGGAATTTCTCGCGCCTAGCTAGCTCCCTGCACTACGCCTCCTCCAGTCGCAGGCAGGCTTCCTCCACCTCCGTGGCTGCGGCGGTTGCTGGGATTGGCGTGGAGAATGGATCTGGCGGGGCGGCCGCGCTGCACGCCATGTAGATCCTGTCGCAGCGATTGGATCTCGCGCGGAAGTCCTCGGGGGACTCCGAGCCAGAGTCAGAGTCGAAGATCCCGAGGATGGAAGGATCCTTGAAGTCCTCAGGGTTGGAGACCCGCGTGATGGAGTCCACTCGTGACGGTGGTGATGGATCCGTCGACCGAGGCAGGGGTCATGGATTCGGCATCGTCGTGGAGAGCCGCGTCGTCCGTGGCGGTGTCAGCCCCGACCGCGTTGCTAGAGGCCGAGTCATACTCGGTGGCGAGGCGGCTGATGGAGCGGACCTGCTTGTCCGAGAGTAGATCGCGGCGCGGCGGTGATCCGCTGATGATTGTCATTCTTGCTAGGTCGACCGCATCAGTGAAGCCGACAAACAGGCTGATGGTGCCGATCGGCATCACTGCGCCATGCGTGATCGGGTGTGACGCCGGTATGTAGCTGCTCGGTAGGATCTATAAGATCCTGCCAGTGGCGATCATGTGACGGGTGGTGATCGGCCGATCGATTGGTGCGTAGGGTCTCGCCCCAGAATGCAGGCCAGACCGGCCAGGCCCCACGGTGGGTGCCACTGTCATGGAAATGGCTAGGGCAGTCACTGCCATAGGCAGTGATTGATAGAATTGGGGGCGAGAGCTCGCGACCATCTATGGTGCGAGATGGGGACGGATGCACATGGATTTACCAAGGTTCGACCCCCAGGAGGGTAAAGGCCTACTCCCGCTAGATTAGATTGATGGAGAGCGAGTTACAAGGGTGGTGAGCTCAGCGTCTAAACAGCGAGTCGCTTGAAGGGGTGTATGATGGAACGTAAGTCCTCAAGCTACCCTAGGGAGGTTTATATAGGGGGCACCTTGCTAGGGTTTACAGTTTACAACCGAACAAGATATGGATTCAGAGGCTTTGACCTAATCCGACTGGGCTTCAACTACACTTCTGGGCCTCCAATCTCCAATCGCCAGGCCTTCATCTTAGTCGCATTCCAGTCGCCGTCCTGCAGGCCCACTCGTGAGGCCTTTGGCCTGATCGGAACGTCCTGCTGGGCATACCCCATTCGGCATATCCCCATCAAAACAGAACCCGTGAGATTAGATAACCAAGAGAAGTACATCAAAAGATGACTTGAACCACAACGAACGGTCACAGTGGAAACACCCATATGAATTGAAGTCATATCATAACACCAAGTATGACAGTAGAACAAGCATAGTAAAGGTATACGCTACCAACTTAAATACAAACCATAATAATGGATTCCAAACATTGTATGATACCAACAAACCATAGGAGAGAAAAGAGGGGGAATTCCAAACACCCTTAGCAAGGTTAAGAACAATGCTTCAGATGCCCAGATACATCTTGGAAATCTGATCTTTGCAACCAGATACGATGTACTTAGAAAAACAACCCCGGAACCATGATCCTAAAAGTTTGGAATATAAGGTAAGAAATGAAAACCTTTTCAAACCAAATACGGTAAGAGAACTCAAGCATTAGAATCATACCAGGAAAGGAGTAAGAAGAATCCTAGTTAGAGTTTTACAAATAATTTTCAACTTTCAAATAGTTTTATCTAGACTCAACATCGACCAATACTAGGGTTTCCTACAGGCAGTCCGGCTCTGATACGAAAACCTGTAACACCCACGGAGTTAGGGTTAAACAAACCTCAGATTAACATCCGACATAAACTTAACTCCAACCTCGGAGACTCACATTATATAATTCGGTAACATTACAGAACACATGGATACAACAACATAAGTTTAAACTCTTAATAGAGTACGATATCAGAATATTACAAACCAGGGGTCACAGACCCATCATCACACCAAACAATGAAAGCAAATTATGTTTTTCTACACAACAAACTTAACAAAGGGCCTAAGAGGCCATAAACCTAAGCGACGTCCAACCATAGTCTTCAGGGTGCTACCTGGGACCCCAACTACTCGTCGATGTCAACGTAGAAGCCACCTTCAGTTGCAACTAAATCATCTGTAGAAAAACAACAATGGCGCAAGGCTGAGTACGAGAATGTACTCCGCAAGACTTAGATAACCTAGTATCTACATGCTCTAGCTAGAAAAGCTTTCTCTAGATTTTCTTTGTGTAAACCCAACTTCATTTGTAAACAAGAGAGGGTAGAGGCTCAACTACACAAAGTACTTTTGAAATGGGGTAAGGGAGCGACGACTCCATCTTGAAAATCCGAACTTGTTAACCAAGAACATCTGAACTCCTCATCTAGGATAACCCCCTCGAACCCCCGAGGAAGCATCCTTAAGCACACATGAAACATCAATTTTTATATTTAGTTATCGTTCTCTATGATCATCACGTCTGTTCCCAAGTTGTTCATAACCGTGAACACGGCTTTTCGAAAAGTTTTAACCCTGCAGGGGTGTACAACTTTACCCACACGTACCAACCGACTCTTAGTGCCAAATTATTAGCCCTCTTCCTCGGAAGACCGACAGAGGGTGGTTGACACGGCCTTTACCTTGCTTTCGCCGAGACCATGAGTCACGCCCTAAGGAGATGCCGCCGTAATGGGTCAAGTCCTGAAGCCAGTCCCTAGAGATGTGTGCAGGGTTCAAGATTACGGAGGTCGTGCCTCTCTTGTTCCCGACCATGCTTACCTTCATGTATGAATGCACCTCCTACACCGCCTTCAAGAACAACCAGAATGCATATGTCGAATGGAACGCCTAAACTATGTGACTCGTGGAATCTACTAGGCAAGTTAGTTAGTCGAGGGCTTTTCTAGGCCCCGTGTGGCTGTACGCTCGTCTTGGTTCAAGAGGCAAGAACTCGGTTTCTAGTGGTGGCGAGCATAGGACTACAAAAACCACACCCAACGTGGCCTCCCATACAAGCCTTAGCATGTTTATCCATCACCTTCGATCTTGTCTCCATCTCCTACCTTTCTAGAATTCTGTGGCATCTCCAACGCATCATCATCGAGATGGATCAGGTGTAATTACTAAGCATGGCTAGGCTTGACGGTCGAAATAGCTCTAGCAACGCTCACATGCCAGTCCTAGGTTTGCTATGAGAAGTGGATCAGGTGTATAAGGCTACAACAAGGAAACTATGCAGCAGATAGGTAACTCTAGCTACTGACAAATGACCACATTGGAATCAAGTGCAATATAGAGAGAAAGTAGATACTTTGTAAAACATAGGTTCAGAATGAGAGGCTACGCTTGCCTTGTCCTTTAGTAGACATGTATGGATCTTTAGTGTCGTTGACTTCGGCCTCATGCTCGGATCCTATCACGAAGAAGCAATACCGGAAAGAAAGGCAACAATCAACATCTCGATCCAGGCAATGCGCAAGCACATGAATGATATGTCAGATTAAAGTTATCATGGCAACTCTTGGATTAACATCGATGTAAATGGGTTCGAAGTGCCGAGGGTTTGGCATTCCATCGATCCCATATGCAATTAGGGGCGGTCGATGTTCCTCTAAACTAGATAGGGTTTAGGTTGCTTATCAATGCACGATTATATTTTTAAAGTGTATATCTCATTTTTATGAACATTTTGATATATTATTCATATTTTTTTGATTAAATATGAATTAGTTAAGAATTTTGTAAGATTATAACAATTTTTGCCTTATTTAAAACATTTCTGAAAATAATAAAGCTTTATGATGTCAGCTTGACGTCAACTAACCCTAACCCTAAAAATGTTACACTGCAGGCATGTCTAGCCGTAGAGACTGACTAGTGGGGCCAGGACCAGGTCAGATGCCTCGCTGGAGGTTAGTGGTCAGCGGGTCCAAGGCCCACGTCACCGTGATGTCAGGGTGACGTCACCACGACGGCCACCGTCGGGTGGTCACCGGCAATGACGGAGGAGAGCGCGCGGGGCTACGTGAACGTGTGCGTTCGAACCTGGGCTTCGTGGCAAACTTAACCAGGGTGGCGCCGCCCTGGATTGGTCATCGGAGGCGTGGCTGCGACGGTGGGCTACGGCGACACGCGACGCGGGGGCAGCACATGCGATGCCAGGAAGCGAGGAAGGTACAGGGAGAAGAAGGAGCTCACCGTGAAGCTAACTATGCAGGCGGAGAGGAGAGAGGGAGGCTGGAGAGGAAGCTAGGGCGGCAGCGGATCTCGTCGGTGTCGAGGAAGGCGGCGTCGATGCGGGCGTCTGGGAGCTTCTCGGGTCAATTCCTTCGGTGGAGAAGAAGCGGGCAACGAGGCAGAGCTCAAGGCGAGGTCAGTACGGCCTAGGGCAACAAAATCGGTGGCTAGCCGACAGCCATGGTAGCTAGGGCTTCGGCAATGTGGTGAGAGCGAGAGAGAGGAAGAGAGGGCGATCTGGGGTAAGTGAGAGGATAGGGAGAAGGAAGAGCACGTCTCAGCGGTATTATCCTCGTCTCCACCTCGACGGATAGGAGGGAATCGTGAAGCAGCGGTCGACGGCGGCGGCAACGGCACGCAGCTACTTCCAGCTGGAGAAGATGATGGCGGTTTTGCAGAAAATCCCCTAGGAAAGCGAAGAATCAACCTGCGGTCCACACAGTTCGTTCCATGGACTGGATTTTGCAGGAAACCCATGGGTTTTAATAAAACCTGCACGTTTATTATAAAAATCCCTTTTTAATTGATTTTTAAGTCTTTTTAAGTAGGGAAAAGGGAGGGACCTTTTTTTAATATAATAGGGCAACCCAAAATTTGAATTTGGGCACATTTTGAAACCATTTGTAAAGAAACTAAGGTTTTTCACTTGCATTGTTCATACATATAGTTCACATGCATATATTTTATTGATTTGAACACATGCATGCAATGCTTAAGTACTAATTAGAGATACTACAAACTTGGGTTGTTACATTGACCTTGGTCGTTTGGCTTGAAATCCAAGAATGTTCATACTCATTGATAAGTAAGCTTAAAATCATCTAAATTTCACCATTTATAGTTTTAGACCAAAAAGGGGGAAATTTGTGAGACCAGGCACATGGCTTAATAGGATTGATAGAATACCCATATCAACAAGTTGCAACTTCTTTTCCGGAAGCTCATTCGAAAAGAACTCTAAGGTTAAGCGTGCTTGGCCTAAAGCAATTCTAGGATGGGTGACCGACCGGGAAGTGGGTAACCCAAGCGCACGCAGTGAGGACAAAGTGTGCAGAAAAGACTAGTGTTGGTCTGTGGGGCCAGTCTAGATATCCTATTAAGCTGCCAGGAGTGACACCCCCCAGGCCCAGGAGTGGACGGGGTGTTACAAAATTACATCGAGGTCCATACATTTAGCACAAAGGACCCTAAAATTAAGCAAGGAAAATACTCGGGTTCGGCTCCTTCTCGAGAGAGTAGCTGACGGAGCCATACTCTTCATACTACTTCATCTTCGATTGTGTTCAAAATATGGCCAAATTTGTCGTCATGCAAATTCTTGGATAAGGGATCATCAGCATAAAGTATGATGTAGATATGGCATTGACCTTGGTGGTTCATCTTGAAATACAATAATGCTTCATACTCGTTGACAACTAAGCTTAAATTCGTTTAAATTTCACCATAATACTTTTATGTTAGAAATTTACACGGTCGATCGAAGTACATTTTACATCATGGACCTCAAAAAAGCAAAAATTACATCGAGGTCCATATACATTTAGCATAAAGGATACTAAAAGAAAAAAAATCTAGTTTGGCTCATTCTCGAGAGATCAGCTGATCTGAGCCAAACTCTTAATACTACTTCCTCTTTGATTGTTTTCAAAACATGGCCAAATCTGTTGCCATGCAAATTCTCTAACATGGGATCATCAGCACAAAGTATGATGTTGATATGGCCTTGACCTTGGTCATTCGGCTTGAAATCCAAGAATGCTCATACTCATTGACAAGTAAGCTTAAAATCATCTAAATTTCACCACTTACACTTTTAGACCTAACAAAAGGGGGAATTACATCGAGGTCCATACATTTAGCACAAATGACCCTAAAATTAAGCAAGGAAAATAGTCGGTTCAGCTCCTTATCTAGAGAGTGTTGTTCGAGCCATACTCTTCATACTACTTCATCTTTGATTGTTTTAAAAATATGGCCAAATTTGTCGGCATGCAAATTCTTGGATATGGGATCATTAGCATAAAGTATGATCTAGATATTGCCTTGACCTTAGCCATTCGTCTTGAAATACAAGAATGGTTCATACTCGTTGACAGCTAAGCTTAAATTCATTTAAATTTCACCACTTACTTTTTGGTTAGAACTTTACACGGTCGATCAGAGTACATTTTACATCAGGGACCTCAAAAAATTAAAAATTACATCGAGGTCCATATACATTTAGCATAAAGGACCCTAAAGAAAGAAATTCTGGTTCAGCAAATTCTCAAGAGATCAGCTGATGTGAGCTAAACTCTTAATACTACTTCCTCTTTGATTGTTTTAAAAACATGGCCAGATCTATTGCCATGCAAATTCTCTAACATGGGATCATCAGCATAAAGTATGATGTTGATATGGCCTTGACCTTGGTCGTTCGGCTTGAAATCCAAGAATGTTCATACTCATTGACAACTAAGCTTAAATTCGTTTAAATTTCACCATTTACTTTTAGGTTAACATTTTACACAGTCGGTGGGAGTACATTTTACATCAAGGACCTAAAAAGGGAAAATTATTACATCGAAGTCCATACATTTATCACAAAGGACCCTAAAAGGAAAACTTTCTAGTTTGGCCCCTTCTCGAGAGATCAGCTGACCTGAGTCAAACTCTTCATACTACTTCAATTATTTCAAAATATGGCTAAATCTGTTGCCATGCAAATTCGCTGATATGGGGTCATCAACATAAAGTATGATGTTGATATGGCCTTGACCTTGGTCGTTCGGCTTGAAATTCAAGAATGTTCATACTCGTTGACAAGTAAGCTTAAATTCGTTTAAATTTCACCACTTACACTTTTCGGTTAAAATTTAAAATGGATGGTGGGAGTACTACATTTTACACCAAGGACATAAAAAAGGGAAAATTACATCGAGGTCCATACGTTTAGCACAAAGGAACCAAAAACCAAGAAGGGAAAACATCGGGTACGGCTCCTTCTCGAGAGAGCAGCTCATCGAGCCATACTCTTCATACTAGTTTTTACTAAGGTATATGTCCCGAGGGAGCGAGATTCTTCAATTAATTAACATGGTAAGTGGATGTGTACAAATGTTACACCAAGGACCTCAAAAAAAGAAAAATACATCCACGTCCATACATTTAGCACAAAGGACCCTAAAGTCAAATACTTGAAAATTTTGATAACATGGTCTATAGAAACAAGGGGGGAGATTCTAGAATGACGGATAAGTGTGTTTTGAGGTTTGTGCATATATCATTTCATTGTGATGAAGACTATCAATAGAATCTTCTAGATGCTAGAATGAAAAAAAAGATCCAATGGCTGGAAATGTTGGGATTCATGAGTCTTGATCCAACAATTAATATTCAAAGTTTTTCCTACACCATATAGTGTTAAGATAGTGGTAATGGTAAGACTAGTATACTTGCTTAACAAAAGAAAATAGCGCACTGCTTACTTTCAGCATATCTTGTTGAATAAGATGCACAAATCTACCATATGTGGGAACTGTATCATAAACTATATATGATGTCAATATGGTCAAGACCTTGGTTATTCGGGTCAAAACTAGGAATGTTCATACACCGTAGGCCAATACACATTGTGAAGAAGCCAAAGAATTTTTTTTGTATTCAAAGGGTCAAAACACATGTTTCTCATTTTTTTCTTAGCATTGTATATTGTACGAATAACTTTGAATATTGACCGTTGGATCAAGACTCGAATCCCAACATTGTCAGACGTTGGATCTTCATTTGCATTTTAGCATCGAGATGATACTTTTGATAGTCTTTGTTTTCTTATCTTACCACTGTTATATATAGTGTGCAGACAAAAGTATGAAAATTAATTTATGCAAATTCGTTAAAATTATATGTCTGTATTTTTTAAGAAATATATGCACGTATTTGAACTATTAATGACTGACAAAATGTTTTTATTGTCTAGTGTCTAAAAAATTAAACATAGTTGAAAACTGGGGCGTAAGTGTGAGATGTTTTCTTTTCTACATTGCTTTGGATCACTTTTGTCGATCTGATGAATATTAGATGGTAGATACGGGGGCATGTTGATCCGAGTCGCCCTAGCAGTGGGCACGTGGAGTAGTAGTTGAACAATTTCAGAAAACACTTAAAATCCAAAATATAAACATTAGTAGCAAAGACAGTTTACAGCCAGAATACACCCTTCCTAGAGCCAAAAGAGACCCTGCCTCCGACTACTACTACATTAACTAGTAAACGAGTGGTACTTATATACAACTAAATTAACTAGTAATACATCATTACCATCGCATTAGGATCACTTGGACGACGATTAAGATCAATTCATCATGTCGATGCAAACACAGAAAGATAACACCTTGATCGTCCGGTACTATCCATCAGCCACGGTAATGTACCGTGGTGGCACCGTGAGGAACGTCATATCTTCAAGGCCAACACTACCAGGCGACACGCAGCGCGTCGGCTCAATGACCCCATTAAGGGTGTCCGTCGAGAAGTCCACCGGCGACTGCGGGCCAGTGGCGCGCAGCTTCACCCTGTACCGAGGCCACGAGCACGAGGCCACCCTAACACACACTGAGGAAACAGCGGCAGCCTGGCCGAGCTTGCTAATGATGAGGCTGAACATGGTAGCGTCATCACCATAGACGATGTCCATGGATGGTGGAAAGGACGGTAATGACATCGTTAATATACACTCCATGGGCTGGTCGTACGATAGCCTATGCACTTGTACGTTGTGGATGCCGTTGAGGTGCAAAAGGATCTCAACCGGCGATGCAGTGAATATGCAGCCGACCTCCATGCAGCCGCACGGGCTGTATGGGCACGCAACCTTGTGGTCGTCGAGCTTGTGGTAGGCGACCATGGTGAGGGAGCCGTCGTGGGGGCATAGAATAGTTATCGGCGCTAGCTTGTCTTTGTCCATCACCGGCTAGGTCTTGGTGGAATCCACTGACACGCCCAGCGTTGGTGTGGTTCCCTAGAAGTTCGGTTCGCTGATGTAGTGCTCGCGGTCCAGAATTTTTATGCACTATTGAGTTTTTTTAGAACTGAGGTTGCAGAAAGTTGACAGGTGAGAGTAAATCAGGCACTTATTATCCTGTACAGTACTGTACCAGACAAGAAGATCCTACCCGCGTGAGTGGTAATAAGAAGGTCTACGCCTTTTTTTGGAAATGGAGAAGGTCTACACCTAGAGAGAGATAGAGAAACCTGGGGCCTGGCGCAAAGTGTACAGTGATGCGGGGGAGAGAATGAGGACTGCATGCATGTCTTCAACACCATCTGCATTTTATTCTATCTGCTTGTCTCTTCTAGCTCTTTCTTTCTCGGCATGGCAGACTCGTTTCTCTTCTCCATTTCTTTCTTGTGGTTAAAGCTTGTCCAGATACAGAGTACTAGTAGTAGTACATTTGAACTAGTACTCTAGTAATACGAATTATATGTCTTTTTATACTCGAGTTGTACTACCAGTACTCCAATAGTAATACATATATCTTATTTTTACTATACTACTACTCAAGTAGGTAGGCATCTACAGGCGGTGGGTTACGAGTGGCGGTTGCTATTTGCGGCTTTTTACTACTCCTAGGGCATCGGCCGGCGGGCAGCGGTGGCAGTAGGGTTCTAGTAGTATAGAGTAGTACTCGAGTACTCCTGCTCACTGATTCATGAAGTAAGACTTTAGTAGTGTACTGCAGTCCTATACTGCTCAGATACAATTATCATCATACCACGGTTCCTAGGGAGACGCCAGAGACACAAGTGCTCAAATGCATGTCCCAGGTGGGCCCCGATGCGTAGCGATTGGATAAAGCCTTGCTGCCTAACCACATAGCCAAGGAAATTCATTTTGCTACTCTCTACTACTATTTCTCGGTGATTTTCTTCTCTCTGCTCGCTCTTCATTTCTTGGCATGGTGCACAACCTCCTGATTATAAAAAGCATCATAAAAGCCTCAAAATGTAAAATTATAGAGGGAGAGCATGGAGTCAATGTATCGAGAACAAGTGAGAGTTGTTTGGCAAGATTCAACTTCTTGTGAAGAATATACATGCCTCGAAATTTGACCGTGTTTTGGAAACAATCAAAGAGACCATGACTCACCGTGTTTTGAAATTTTGCTTGTGTTTCGAAATTAACTTCACACCTTGCGATAATCTATTTAGTGGACCCACCACCAGGCAGTCAATGTATTGAGAATGAGTGAGAGTTGTTTGGAAAGATTCAACTTCTTGCTAAGAATATGCATGCCTACAAATTTTACCATGTTTTGAAAATAATCAAAGAGACTATGAATCGCCGTGTTTTTAAATTTTGCCCGTGTTTCGAAATTAACTTCACACCTTGCGATAATATGTTAAGTGGACCCACCACCAGGCAGTCAATGTATCGAGAACGAGTGAGAGTTGTTTGGCAAGATTCAACTTCTTGCTAAGAATATGCATACCTCGAAATTTGACCGTGTTTTGAAAACAATCAAAGAGACTATGACTTACCGTGTTTTGAAATTTTGGCTACGTTTCGAAATTAACTTCACACCTTGTGATAATATATTCACTAGACCCACCACCAGGCAGTTAATGTATCGAGAACGAGTGAGAGTTTGGAAAGATTCAACTTCTTGCTAAGAATATGCATGCCTAGAAATTTGACCGTGTTTTGAAAATAATCAAAGAGACTACGACTCACCGTGGTTTGAAATTTTGACCATGTTTTGAAATTAACTTCACACCTTGCTAAAATATGTTCAGTGGACCCACCACCAGGCAATCAGTGTATCGAGACGAGTGAGAGTTTGGAAAGATTCAACTTCTTGCTAAGAATATGCATGCCTAGAAATTTGACCGTCTTTTGAAAACAACCAAAGAGACTATGGCTCACCGTGTTTTGAAATTTTGCCCGTGTTTCGAAATAAACTTCACACCTTGTGAAAATCTGTTCAGTGGACCCACCAGGCAGTCAATGTATCGAGAACGAGTGAGAGTTGTTTGGCAAGATTAAACTTGCTAAGAATATGCATGCCTAGAAATTTGACCAGGTTTTGAAAACAATCAAAGAGTCTATGACTCACCGTGTTTTGGAATTTGGTTGTGTTTAGAAATTAACTTCACACCATGCTATAATCTGTTAAGTGGACCCACCACCAGGCAGTCAATGTATCGAGAATGAGTGAGAGTTGTTTGGCAAGATTTAACTTCTTGCTTAGAATATGCATGCCTCGAAATTTAACCGTGTTTTTAAAACAATCAAAGAGAATATGACTCACCGTGTTTTGAAATTTTGGTTGTGTTTTGAAATTAACTTCACACCTTGCGATAATCTGTTTAGTGGACCCACCACCAGGCAGTTAATGTATCGAGAACGAGTGAGAATTTGGAAAGATTCAACTTCTTGCTAAGAATATGCATGCCTATAAATTTGATAGTGTTTTGAAAATAATCAAAGAGACTATGACTCACTGATACGTCCATTTTGCATCACTATTCTATAACATAATTTACTGTTATTCATTGATATATTTCATATTAAGAGATGATACTTATGTTATTTCATCTGTTTTTGCATGGTTGATGACTTTTGGAGCATGGACCGCTGCAGTCAGGATTCTGATGGAAAAGGTGCTGTTTGGAGGCAAAATTCGCGAAGATGAGAAAATTCGGGAAAATACATGGAAAATTCTATTTTTCCAGAAGACGAAGATTGCTAGAAGGGGGAGTGGAGATGGGCCATAGGGGGCCCACACCACCCCCTGGCGCGGGCAGCCCTAGGTTGTGCCAGCAGGTGGTGTGGCCATCCTGGCCCACTCCAGGCTCTTCCCTCTGGCGTATATTATCCCCTCAAAACCCTTATACCTGGGAGAGCAACCACAGAAAGATTCCGCCGCCTCTACGGGGCGGAAAACACCGAGAGAGAAAGATCTCTCCGGCAGATAGAATTCTTCCGGGGGAATTCCTCCCCGGAAAGGGGAGATCGTCGCCATCAACACCACCATCAAGCTGGACTTCATCGGGATCATCATCATCACCACCATCATCTCCACCAGCACCATCATCTCCACCAGCACCATCATCACCACTTCATACCATTATAACAATTGGGTTGAATCTTGCATAGTTCTTAGGGGAAACTTTCCTGGCGTTGATTACTCCTTGTAGTTGATGCTATTGAGTGAACCATTGAATTATCATTTATGTTCAGATTGTTACATATCATTATATCATCTCTGATCTTGATCCATATGATGTCTTGTGAGTAGTTCGTTTAGTTCTTGAAGACATGGGAGAAGTCATGTTGTTAGTAGTGGAGTTGTGTTGAGAAAGATTCAATGGTCTGATATTTAAGTTGTGGTGTATTTCTTCTAGTGGTGTCATGTGAACGTCGACTACATGACACTTCACCTTTATGGGCCTAGGGGAATGCATTGTGCATTAGGCTACTAATCCTAGGGGTTGCCAGAGTGATAGAAACCTGAACCCCCGTTAGGAAACCTTTGCACAAGGGACATCAGGGTCTTAGAGTTTAAAGCTGTGGTTAGGTTCTACCTTAATTACTTTCTTGTACTTACGGATGCTTGCAAGGAGTATAATCATAAGTATGTATTAGTCCTAGGAAGGTCGGTACATTAGCACAGGTTCACCCACACAACACTTAGCAAACTAAAGAAGATTAATCAACTATATGAAGCAAAAGCACTTGACGATATTCCCGTGTGTCCTCGAGAATGTTTGGTCATCTTAAGTAATACAACCGGCTTGTCCTTTGCTAAAGAAAGGATTGGGCGATTTGCTGCATTTATTATTATTGTCTTTTATTTACTCGTACTTTATTTATCTGCATTATCAAAAACCCCTAAAAATCCGTTTGCTAAGTATTTACAAAGAATTCCTTCTCCAAGCCATTCGCCAACACCTTCTGCTCCTCGTTGGGTTCGACACTCTTACTTATAGAAAATACTGCGATACACCCCCTATACTTGTGGGTCATCAAGACTATTTTCTGGCGCCGTTGCCGGGGAGTGAAGCACTATTGGAGAGTGGAACTGGTAAAGGAAACTTCTACTGTGAGTATTGTTTACTTCTGTTAGTTCCTTTATTTTCAATATGGATAATTCGCTGAGTTTCTTATTTCGTAATGCTACTACCACTGCTAGGGTAGTAGATGAACCACCACCTGCTGAGAATGATACTTTTAAAATACCTACAAGAATTATTTATCGTGTTATGGATAACTATTATCTTGGAGATGGAACTGTCCATCCTGGTGATCATTTGCTCTTTATACACGAATTATGCAAGTTGTTTAAGTGTGCAGGTATTACAACAGATCAAGTCAAGAAGAAGTTATTCTCACTATCACTGAAAGGAAGAGCTGAGGAATGGTATAAGCTGTTGAAGAATGGTCAAGCTCTTGAATGGGAGGAAGTAGTACCTCTCTTTTATTCTAAATTTTATCCTCCTAGTGAGATTCATAAAGATCGGAATCAAATATACAACTTTTGGCCTCTTGATGGAGATTACAGCTCAAGCTTGGGGGAGATTGAAATTACTAATGCTCAAATGTCCTATTCATGAGCTCCCTCACAATATTATTATCAATAACTTTTATGCAAGGCTTTCTCTTCATGATAAGGATCTATTGGATGCTTCTTGTGCTGGATCATTTACACGCATGGAAGAAGGAGCTAAATGGGATCTTCTAGACCGTATTCAAGATAATGCTGAAGCATGGGAGAATGACAAAGGAAGGAAGTGAGGTATAAATTTTGATTATGAATGCATTGAATCTTTTATGGGAACTGATGACTTTCATAATATTAGTAATGCTTATGGTCTAGACTCTCAAGTTATGGCAAATTGTTTTAAGGCCTTTGCCTCTTGTATTGAAATTCCAAAAAAGGAATGGAACAAGTATCATGCACCATATAAAGATATTGTTGATTATGTTCCTATTAGAAGTACTGAATTTTGCACTATTGATAACATCTTACCTGAACCTTATATCGAGAAAATACCCTTCCCGGATAAGGTAAAGGAGCATCGTATGATAACTAGTGTAATCAATAAAAGTACAAAGAGAACTATAAAACCTGATGAACAAATAAATATTGAACCTGCTGTAGCAATTGTCAAAGGCCTTGTCACCAAAAGTGTAGAAGATGGACACATTGTCTTCTGTGAGGATGCTTCTAATATTGTCTCACATCCTAATGGAACTAAAAAGGCTAGTGTCCTTGTGCTTTCTGTTAGAATTGGTGATCATTGCTATTATGGTTTATGTGATATTGGTGCAAGTTCAAGTGCTATTCCTTACAAGCTTTACAAAGAAATTATGCATGAAATCAGTCCTTGCGAACTAGAAGAGATTGATGTGGTTATTCACCTGGCTAATAGAGAGACCATCTCTCCAATTGGTATCGTAAGAGATGTGGAAGTTCTTTGTGGTAAGACTAAATATCCAGCTGATTTTCTAGTATTTGGTTCAGCTGCTAGTAAAACCTATCCTATCATTTTTGGTAGACCTTTCTTGAGTACATGTGGAGCCATTATAGACTGCAAAAGGGAGAAAATTTTAACTAAATTTGATGGGGAATCTTATGAGTTTAATTTTTCGAAATTTACTAAAGAACCTTGTGAAAACGAAACCCATAATGAGGATTTTAGAGTTGAACAACTTGCTTCTATTTCTCTTGCTCCTAAGAATGCTTTGTAGCAATTTATGGAAGACCACAAAAGTGAAATCTTCATGGAAGAAAGAAATGAGATTGATGAGATTCTCCGTCGTCAACCTAAGATGCTTAAGCATAACTTGCCTATGGAAGATTTGGGTACCACATTGCCACCTAAAAAGGATCTGGTCTTCAATCTAAAAACTTTACCTGACGATCTTAAATATGCTTACATTGATGATAATAAAATATATCCTGTTATTATTAGTTCTAAACTTTCAGGGAAGGAGGAGGAAATATTATTGGAGGTATTGAAGAAACACCGAGGGGCTATGGGTTATACTCTGGATGATTTAAAGGGGATTTCTCCTACTATATGTCAGCACGCTATCAATATAGAACCAGATGCAAAGACAGTGGTAGAGAATCAACGTCGTTTAAATCCTAAGATGAAGGAAGTGGTAAGAAATGATGTATTAAAACTCCTTGATGCTGGTATTATTTACCCTATTGCTGATAGTGAATGGGTTAGTCCTGTTCATTGTGTCCCTAAAAAGGGGGGAATTACGGTTGTGCCTAATGATAATGATGAGCTTATTCCCCAAAGAATAGTAGTAGGTTATAGGATGTGCATTGATTTCAGAAAGGTTAACAAAGTTACTAAGAAAGATCATTACCCACTTCCTTTTATTGATCAAATGTTACAAATTGTCTAAAAAGACCCATTTTTGTTTTCTTGATGGATACTCTGGGTTCTCTCAAATTGTTGTTAAACAACAAGATCAAGAAAAAACTACTTTTACATGCCCTTATGGAACCTATGCTTATAGACGTATGCCTTTTGGTTTGTGTAATGCTCCTGCTACTTTTCAAAGATGCATGTCTGCTAACTTTCATGGTTTTTGTGAGGAAATTGTGCAAGTATTCATGGATGATTTTTCCGTCTATGGGACTGATGGCCCAAAATATATCGAGCTTGTTGGGGAACCCTAAGAGGAAGGTATGATGAACATAGCAGCAAGTTTTCCCTCAGTTATGAAACCAAGGCTATCGAACCAGTAGGAGCAAGGAAACACCTCCAAGGTGTTTCTAGCTGGCCTTTGGCAGGGCGCACTACCGGTGCTAGCAGCAACGTGGAAACCCGCACAACAAAACCACAGAACTTTGCCCCCAAAAGTGAGGTTGTCAATCTCACCGGTTTTGCTGAAAACAAAGGATTAAACGTATTGTGTGGAAGAAAGTAATAGTTTGCAGAAAGTAAACAGAAAGCAGTAAACAATTGTAGATTGATGATAAAACAAAGGACCGGGGTCCATAGTTCACTAGTGGTGGCTCTCCTTAAGATAGATGACATGTTAGGTGAACAAATTACAACAGGGCAATTGACAGACATCGAGAAAGCATGCATGCATATACTACTCATCTTGACTCCTTTGAGATTTGATTGGGCATTACAACATTATACATAGACCGTAATCCAACTGCATCTATGACTAATAATCCACCTTCAGGTTGTCATTCGAACCCCCTCTAGTATTAAGTTGCAAGCAACAGATAATTGCATTACGCATTGCATGTAAAGTAAACAATACGATTGTTCTATGAACAAAGGATTGTTGTTTTCTCCCTAGTAGCAACAACACATCTAGTACCTTAGAGATTTCTGTCACTTCCCCAAATTACTAGAGGCATGAACCCACTATCGAGCATAAATACTAACTCTTGGAGTTGCTAGCATCTACTTGGCCAAGATAGCTACTAACAATGGAAAGCATGCAAGATAACAAATAACAAAGACATGATAGAATCAATAATCAATCTAAAATAGCATCTCAATATCCATCGGATCCCCGCAAACACAACATGTAAGATTACAAATAGATGATCTTGATCATGAAAGGAGCTCACAAGATCTAGGCATGGTAGCACAAAGGAGAAGAACCAACCATCTAGCTACTACATGGACCCGTAGTCCAAGGATGAACTACTCACGCATCACATCGGAGGCTTGCATGGTGACGAAGAAGGCCTCTAGGGTGAATTCTCCCCTCCGTCAGGGTGCCAGCAAGAGCTTCAGATCCCTCCCAATCTAGGGATGGAGATGACGGCGGCTACAGACTCTTTCATGGAATTTTGATCGGGTACTTAGGGTTTCTGTATCGGAGGCATCTTATACGCGAAAGGGAAGGCCGAGGGGGTGCCCTAGGTGGCCAGACCACCCCCCGGCACGGGCCAGGCCTGGCCGCGCGGCCAGGTGGTGTGGCCATCCTCTAGCCCCTCTCCGTCTCGTATTCTGGCTCCGTATCCCCCTCGGTGAAAAACTGACTTTTGTCCCGTCCAATTCCGAGAATATTCATTTTCTGACTTTCCTAGAACCAAAAATAGCAGAAAACAGGCAACTGGCAGTGTGGCATCTTGTTAATAGGTTAGTCCAAGAAAGTGTATAAAATGTACTCCAAAGTGTGGACAAAACATAAGAAAGTAGATAAAACCAAGCATGGAACATCAAAAATTATGGATACGTTAGCAACGTATCAACATCCCCAAGCTTAACTCCTGCTCGTCCTCGAGTAGGTAAGTGATAAAAAAAGAAATAATAATTTTTGAGGTGACATGCACCATCAGAAACTTGATCAAAGTATTTGTAAAACATTGATAGCTGGGATGATAGTACTTCAACATAGCATGAAAGATAAAGTTCTAACAATAAGACATAGCAACTATGTTGCAACATGAAAAGGCACAAACAAAAGATTCATGAATAACAATTGTTTGCAATATGTTTGTTTGTTTCACATAAAGAAAACATAGCATAGTGGGATTTAGCTTGTCCCTCATAGAGTAGCAAACATAGATGCATAGGACACCTTCAAAGTTCATAAGTGTGACTAGATACAAATAGTTTAAGAACAAGCAATATCAAAGTTATGCATCAATCAACAAGTCTTGGGACAATGCACATAGAACTAACAATGGCCACTATCCTCTCAAAATATGTGCATAAAGATAGAAGGTGGAGACTCAACATAAAAGTTAAAGAAAGGCCTTCATAGAAGGAAGTAGGGATTCAAGTTTCATAAAGAGCTTCCAAAAATTATGGTACTTATTAGCTTTCAGCTCTCATTGCCCCTATCATAAGCATCTTGAAGTGATTAAGGTTAAAGTGAACAAACTATGGAGTATATGCTTGACAAAGTATAAGTTGGAAATCTCATGTCCCTTCAATACGAGGGCCGCTCCTCATGCTACTCAAGTTTAGTTACCGGTAAGAACTTGTCATAGTAAGTACATGTGTATCATAGAGAACCGCCAACGGTGTACCCCTTGCCCGATGCTACGGAAGAATCCCCATATCAAAATGACAAGGCAAACAGCCAACGAGCATCTCAGCAATCTTCTTATTTACCATGGGAAAATGGTGCCTTTTCTCTCTTTCTCTTTTCCCATATCTCTTTTTTTCTTTTTCTCACAATCTAACTGTTTTTTTATAAGAAGAATGCTTCATAGATAGCTCATTATGGTTACGCTGCAGGTTTCCACCATGACAACATGGATTAGACCAGCGGCCCATGCATTTCTCTAACACACATACATAACTCCATGGACTTACAAGCTCCCCTTTCATTTCACACCAACGACATCCATAGACAAAAGAGCATGATATCAACTAGGTAAAAGTACAAGTGCAATGTTGAAAGCGTTCCCCATGATAGCATGGTTCTACTAATCCCCAACATATAAGTGCAAGCATATACAACATAGATGACACAATGGTTCAAGTTTATTAAGGGCAAGAAAAGTAAAGTGTGCCATCAAGTTTGTGAGAGCTTTAATCACTAGTTTTCTCATAACAAGTTTAATTTGGAAGGTAGATAAAAACATGAATGTACTTGGAATAGAAAATGCTAATAGGTAGGTATGGTGGACTCTTTGGAATAACTTGGTTTTAGGAGTTGGATGCATGAGTGGAACTCATACTTGGTTATGGAGGCTAGCAAAAGACTGGGAGCGACCAACTAAGAGAGCAATAATGGCCATAATCATGCAGAGCGACAAAACATCATTGATCAAAGCATAAAGTGATATTACAAGTCGAAACCTAAGGGTTCATAAAGGCTATCATGACTTGGGATAGTCATAAGATGGTGTGAGCATGCGCCAAGTCAACCCAAATGAAGCATCAAAGGAGAATACCATAATATTATGCTTTAATATGCTAAAACAACACATGATTCTTCTAAGGCACATTAAGCAATCTCAATTGTTTATAACATGTCATGCTACAGCAAATATCAGTAAGCATAAAGCCAAAACAATATCAAGCATGGCATGACAAAGCATAGGCCACAGTCAAAAACAAGCTCCTTTTACCACTTAAGAATGAACTTTTCCTACTCTTTTCCAATCCAAACCAAACTATTGGAAAACCAATGTATGAAAGAGGGGGTACGACCAATTTATTCAGAAAACCAAGCAAAAAAAAAACCAAAACCAAAAGAAAAAGAAGACGCTCCAAGAACAACACAACTGTGCATGAAACAATAAAAATGAAGTGTTTGGAAGGAACGTGGAATTTTTATTGATGAAGAAGGGGATGCCTTGGGAATCCCCAAGCTTTGACGCTTGTACCTCTTGAATATTTCTTGGGGTGACACGGGGTGGCATCCCCAAGCTTGAGCTTTAGTCCATCCTTCATCTCATTACTCATTCCTTCCATACACCTAAAAATTTTCCTTCATACAAAACTTCACACAATCTTTATTAGCAACATTAGTGCACTCAAGATAATAAGTATTTAGGTTCAGTTTCAACACCAATAAAACTTCATTAAAACACAAGATACTGTAGAACTTCCCTCAAAAAACTCAATTCTCCAAAAGAACTCAAAAAGGAACCAACAAGAAGAAAATGCAAATAATGGCAGAAATCTGTCAAAACAGACCAGCAGGTAAAAACCATTTTTTTTCGAAGACCTTCTGTTCCTCAAATCAAAAAGTGTTGAACTAACGAAAGTTAAATAACAACCTGGGGAAGAAGCACACAAATTCACTCCTCAAGACGACGTACAGAGATTGTACACGAATTTTTACGGTGAAGCACAGAAATCTGTTTCAGGACAGCAACTTTCCCAATCATTACTTCTCTCTCATTAGAGGTTACTCTTGGCACAAAAAGAAAATAAAAAGGATAAGGAGAGGTTATTAATGAAGCAATAACCTCCAAGACTCATCTAAAACTTTTGGGTTATCTCCCAATAAGTACTTTTGTTTAACGCCTTTAAGTTAGGCTTGATATTTTGAGAAGGTGCTCACATAAGAAATATGAATTGAAGTAAAAGAGAGCATCAATAAGCAAATTCAAAACACATTTAAGTCTAACCTACTTCCTATGCATAGGAATCTTGTAAGAAAGTAAATCAAAGAAGCACATAGTAACAAGAATGGGTAGATAAAACAAGAGCAACTTCAAAACTTTCAGCACATAGAGAGGTGTTTCAGTACCATGAAAACTTCTACAACCATTTTTATCTCTCTCATAATAATTTTCAGTATCCTCATGAATAAACTCAACAATATAACTATCACATAAAGCATGCTTTTCATGATCTACAAACACATAATTTTTATCAAGCTCAAAAATAGTGGGATTAAAACCTTCAAACCCACTTTTAACAATTTTATAACAAGATGACTGATCATTCTCAAGAGGTATGGGGTTCCAAGATAAGGTCAAGACCCCTCCAATCTCATTTTTAATAGTAGTAAAATTAATATTATCAACCAATATAGGACCATCATCTAAAGCTTTATCATGAACATTTTCTAAGCAACGCTCTTTAATACCATGCATTTCGAAGTTAGGCACTAATAAAGGATTATCATAGATAACAAGAGCATAATCATCATCACAAGTTTTACCCATAGTAGATTTTTCAAGAGAATCCACAGGAACATAACATTCATCCTCCTTTAGTAAGCATGGGGGACAATCAAATAATGTAAGAGATAAAGAGTTACTCTCATTAGAAGGTAGGCATGGGTAGCTAATCCATTCTTCCTCCTTTTGTCCATCACTCTCCTCCTTTTTTTCATCTAATGAGCTTTCAGGTTCAGTAATTTCTTCGTCTTCCATAGCCTCCTGCAAATTGTGGACACATTCTTATGCATGACCGAGTCTCTCTTTATAATCAATGATATAACAATTATTGCTGAAATTTTCTATGCAATGATCAAGGATAGAAGAGACCATATCTTTAAGGTTTTTACAAGCAACACGGGTTTCATAGTTTTTAGACATGAAGGATTCTATTTCAGAAGCTCCCATAAACAAAACGAATTGTTCTACTTCTTCAAATCCAAGATGAATATAGTTATTCCAATGATAGTTCATAATTACAAATTCTTTTCTAAAGCCACATTGGAATTTAAGATGTTTAGTATCCTGTTTAGAGCAACAATTTATATCATGGCATTTAAGCAAAATTTTAGCAATTAGATCCAACCTTTTTAACACGGCTCTCATGACTTTACCCTTATAAGATCCTCTATACCTTATAAAATTTTCCATGGAGGTTCTAGCAGGCGGTGGTTCATCTACTACCTTAGCAGTGATAGTAGTTTTCCCTAATAGGAAACCGAGTGGGCTATCCATAATGAAATAGTGATTGGAGCAGAACTAGACATAAAAACAACTTGAAGTGGGAACTAATTTTATTTATGTTTTTGATAAACAAAGCAAACTAGTAAAACTATTTTTTTTGTGTTTTTGATAAAGAAACAAGCAAACAAAGAAAAAATAAACTAAGCAAAACAAAAATAACAAAGTAAAGAGATTGGTTATGAGGGACTCCCCTTGTGAAGATGTCCTTGACTCCCCGGCAACAGCGCCAGAAAAATAGCTTGATGGCCCAAAATATATCGAGCTCGTTGGGGAACCCCAATAGGAAGGCATGATGAGCAGAGCAGCGAGTTTTCCCTCAGTTATGAAACCAAGGTTATCGAACCAGTAGGAGCAAGGAAACACCTCCAAGGTGTTGCTAGCTGGCCTTTGGTAGGGCGCACTACCGGTGCTAGCAGCAACGTGGAAACCTGCACAACACAACCACAGAACTTTGCCCCCAACTTACAATGAGGTTGTCAATCTCACCGGTTTTGCTGAAAACAAAGGATTAAACTTATTGTGTGGAAGGAATTAATAGTTTGCAGAAAGTAAACAGAAAGCAGTAAACAGTTGTAGATTCGTGATAAAAGAAAGGACCAGGGTCCATAGTTCACTAGTGGTGGCTCTACTTAAGATAGATGACTGATAACCCACCAGTATAGGGGATCGTGTGTAGCCTTTTCGATAAGTAAGAGTGTCGAACCCAACGAGGAGCTAAAGGTAGGATAAATATTCTCTCAAGTTCTATCAACCGCTGATACAACTCTACGCACACTAAACGTTTGCATTATCTAGGAAATAAAACTAGAGCAACAATACGAGTAATAGAGATAGCTTTGCATGATAATAAATAACAAGAAAGTAAAGCTAGTTTCTGCAGCAATAATATACACTAAACTAACAGAACCATGAGTGTGGAATAGTGGTGGTAATTGTGGTGGTTTTGTCCATGTTTAAATAGCGAATAGATCGGGTTCATTGTCTTCGATGCAGTTTTCTATGTGGGAGAGGCTAAATATACATGCGCTTCACTACTTGGAATTACATGTACTACATAATTGGATTGTTAGCAAACATCCGTAAGTACTAATCAATGCATTAAGGTTCTCCAACCATAGCCTTAAGTTTAATGGTCCTCTTACTCCCATACGCAACGCTCCGTTCAAGGCCCTCAGGTTTCTGTCACTCTGGCAGAACTTCCCCTTCCTCTTACACATACTACAAACCATATGATGTTTAATCCATGCGTGCACAAATATAATGGACACCAAAGGACTGTACCATATCAACATACAACTCTAATGAACCAAAGACGTCAACCATTTAATATAAGAACAAAGAAACTACGCAAACATGACATAGATCATAGGATTATAACTTATAGCATCAAACACCATGTTTATATAGGACGATACAGAGGTGTGTGAGATGATGAACCACTACATAGTAGGAGGATTAGGTGATGGAGATGGCGGTGAAGATGGTGAAGAGGGCGGCGGCGCCGGTATCATGGGGGAGCACCGCCCCTTAGCCCCCTTCCTTCATGGCTTCTTGGGAGCCCTCTCCCATGGAGATGGGATCCATGGGGGAGGCAAAAATGTGGCTTTGGTGGCTGCAAATTCGTGGGAGGAGATGTCCTGGACGAATTAGGTTTCATCCCTTTATATAGCTTCTCGGATTCCCGTCACCCCATCTTGGGATGCAGTAAATCGGTCCTAAAAGGCCCATCCGGACTCGGAATCAGCTAAATTTTATGTCCAGAACGTTTGCCGCGAAATTTCCAACAACTTTGTAGTTAAATAGTGTTCCGTTTGATGCAGTCTTCGACCCGAAACATGACCATCTTCCAAAAAAGTTCTGAGACAGATTTCTAGAAAAATTCCAATTTGACTCCAACAAGGTTTCCACTTGTATTTTGGTAATTCCTACACATCAAAGTGTAAAAAAAGAACATTGTTCACTTTTGCAACTATTATTAGGTTAGTACAAATAAATCATAAACTTTATACAAAAAGGAGTGTCAAAAGCATATTATTAGCATAAAACCATCAAAAATTATATATACGTTATGGACGTATCAACATCCCCAAGCTTAGTTCCCGCTCGTCCTCGAGTAGGTAAACGATCAAAACAATATAATTTTTGAGGTGACATGCAGACAACACAATCTTGATCATCATTATTGTAAAAGTATTGATAGCTGGGATTAAGGTAATCTAAACATGAATAATGAAAGATAGAGTTCTAACAATAAGACATAACAACTATGTTGTAATACGAAAATGCACAAACAAAAGATTCATGAATAACAATGCTTTGCAAGACGTTTGTTTGTTTCACATAAAGAAAACATAATAAGAATGGTATTCAGCTTGTCCCTCATACAGTAGCAAAACATAAATGCATAGAACACCTTCAAAGTTCATAAGGGTGACTAGATACAAATAGTTTAGGAACAAGCAATATCAAAGTTATACATCAATCAACAAGTCTTGGGACAATGCACATAGAACTAAGAATGACAACTATGCTCTCTTAATTGGTGCATAAAGATAGAAGGTGGAGACTCAATATAAAAGTGGAAGAAAGGCCTTCATAGAAGGAAGTAGGGATTCAAGTTTCATAAAGAGGTTCCAAAAATTATGGTACTTATTAGCTTTCAGCTCTCATTGCCCTTATCATAAGCATCTTGAAGTGAACAAACTATGGAGTATATGCTTGAAAAAGTACAAGTTGGAAATCTCATGTCCCTTGAATACGAGGGCCGCTCCTCATTCTACTCAAGTTTAGTTACCGGTAAGTTCTTGTCATAGTAAGTACATGTGTATTAGAGAGAACCGCCAACGGGGTACCCCTTGCCCGATGATACAGAAGAATTCCCATATCAAAATGACAAGGCAAGCAGACAATGAGAATCTCAGCAATCTTCTTATTTACCATGGGAAAATGGTGCTTTTTTCTCTCTTTCCTCTTTTCTCATCTCTTTTTTTTATTTTTTCTCAATCACTATCTCCTTTTTATAAGAAGAATGTTTCATAGATTTCTCGTTATGGTTACGCTGCAGGTTTCCACCATGATTAGGCATGGATTAGACCGGCGGCCTAGGCGTTTCTCTAACACACATAGATAACTCCATGGACTTACAATCTCCCCTTTCATTTTACACCGACGACATCCATAGACAAAAGAGCATGATATCAACTAGGTACAATGTACAAGTGCAATGTTGAAAGCGTTCCCCATAACAGCATGGTTCTACTAATCCCCAACATATAAGTGCAAGCATATACAACATAGATGACACAATGGTTTAAGTTTATTAGGGGCAAGAAAAGTAAAGTGTGGCATCAAGTTCGTGAGAGATTTAATCACTAGTTTTCTCATAACAAGTTTAATTCAGAAGGTAGATAAAAGAATGAATATACTTGGAATAGCAAATGCTAATAGGTAGGTATGGTGGACTCTTTGGGATAACTTGGTTTTATTTGGAGTTGGATGCATCAGTGGAACTCATACTTGGTTATGGAGGCTAGCAAAAGACTGGTAGCGACCAACTAAAAGAGCAATAATGGCCATAATCATGCAAAGCGACAAAACACCATTAATTAAAGCATAAAGTGATATCAAAAGTCGAAAACTAAAGGATCATAAAGGCTATGGTGACTTTGGATAGTCATAACATGGTGTGAGCATGCGCCAAGTCAACCCAAATGAAGCATCAAAAGAGAATACCCCAATACTATGCTTTAATATGCTAAAATATCGCATGATTCTTTCAAGGCACATTAAGCAATCTCAATCGTTTATAACATGTCATGCTACAGAAAAAAATCAGTAAGCATAAATCCAAATCAATATGAAGCATGACATGATAAAGCATATGCCACCATAAAAAACGAGCTCCTTTTACCAATTAAGCATGAACTTTTCCTACTCTTTTCCAATCCAAACCATACTTATTTGAAAACTAATGTATGAAAGAGGGGGTCCAACCAATTTATTCAAGCAAACTAGCAAACCAAGCAAACGAAAACCAAAAACAAAAACGAAGATGCTCCAAGAACAACACAATTGTGCATGAAACAATAAAAATAAAGTGTTTGGAAGAACCTAGGATTTTTATTGATGAAGAAGGGGATGCCTTGGGCATCCCCAAGCTTTGACGCTTATATTTCTTGGATATTTCTTGGGGTGACACGGGGTGGCATCCCCAAGCTTGAGCTTTAGTCTATTCTTCATCTCATTACATCATTCTTTCCTTAACACCTGAAATTTTTCCTTCATACAAAACTTCACATAACCTTCATTACCAACATTAGTGTACTCAAGATAATAAGTCTTTGGGTTCAGTTTCAACACCAATTAAACTTCCATTAAGACACAAGCTACTGTAGCACTTCCCTTAAAAATCTCAATTCCGCAAAGAGAACCCAAAAAGGAATCAACAAGAAGCAAATGCAAATAATGGCAGAAATCTGTCAAAACAGACCAGGAGATAGAAACCAATTTTTTAGAAAACCTTCTGTTGCTCAAATTGAAAAGTGTTGAACTACCGAAAATTGGATAACAACCTGGGGCAGAGGCACAAAAAATTACAGCTCAAACCGACGTACAGAGATTGTACACGAATTTTTACAGCGAAGCACAAAAATCTGTTTTGGGACAGCAACTTTCCCAAGCATTACTTCTCTCTCATTAGAGGTTACTCTTGGCACAAAAAGCAAATAAAAAGGATAAGGATAGGTTATTACTGAAGCAATAACTTCCAAGACTCAACTAAAACTTTTTGGTTATCTCCCAATAAGTACTTTTCTTTAATGCCTTTAAGTTAGGCATAGGATCAAGATTCAAGTATTTTCGAATGAATAAGAAGTAAGATCAATACCAGAAATATCTTTATTTTTCAAGGCTTCATGCATTCCTACAAGTTTTTAACTGAAAAGCTTCCATGGAAAGATTTGTTTTGGTTTCATAGGCATGAACACAAGTGTTCAAGGTCGACCCCCACTTAACCATTACTCATCTTTCCAATCACTTTCCTTTTTTAAAATGTTTTTAGGTAACAAGTACAACTAATTTTTTTGTAATTCGCATTCCCTATCCATACTAAGATAGAGAACAACTTAAAACTGAAAGTAAAACCTACTTAGAGATAAAGCAAACAAGTGCACACCAGAATATTCACCCACACGCTATTGCTCCCCGGCAACGGCGCCAGAAAAGGTCTTAATAACCCACAAGTATAGGGGATAGTGTGTACCCTTTTTGATAAGTAAGAGTGTCGAACCCAACGAGGAGCTAAAGGTAGGATAAATATTCTCTCAAGTTCTATCAACCACTGATACAACTCTACGCACACTAAACGTTTGCATTATCTAGGAAATAAAACTAGAGCAACAATACGAGTAATAGAGATAGCTTTGCATGATAATAAATAACAAGAAAGAAAGTTAGTTGCTGCAGCAATAAAATACACTAAACTAACAGAACCATGAGTGTGGAATAGTGGTGGTAATTGTGGTGGTTTTGTCCAAGTTTAAATAGCGAATAGATCGGATTCATTGTCTTCGATGCAGTTTTCTATGTGGGAGAGGGTAAATATACATGTGCTTCACTACTTGGAATTACATGTACTATATGATTGGATTGTTAGCAAACATCCGTAAGTACTAATCAATGCATCAAGGTTTCCCCAACCATAGCCTTAAGTTTAATGGTCCTCTTACTCCCATACGTGCAACGTTCCGGTTCGCGTCCTCGGGTTTCTGTCACTCTGTCAGAACTTCCCCCTTCCTCTTACACATACTACAAACCCTATGATGTTTAATCCATGCGTGCACAAATATAATGGACACCAAAGGACTGTACCATATCAACATACAACTCTAATGAACCAAAGACATCAACCATTTAATCTAAGAACAAAGAAACTACGCAAACATGGCATAGATCATAGGATTATAACTTATAACATCAAACACCATGTTTACAAAGGATGATACAGAGGTGTGTGGGATGATGAACCACTGCATAGTAGGAGGATTAGGTGATGGAGATGGCGGTGAAGATGGTGAAGAGGGCGGCGGCGCCGGTATCATGGGGGAGCACCGCCCCTTAGCCCCCTTCCTTCATGGTTTCTTGGGAGCCCTCCCCCATGGAGATGGTATCCATGGGGTAGGCAAAAACGTGGCTTTGGTGGCTGCAAATTCGTGGGTGGAGATGCCCTGGGCGAATTAGGTTTCATCCCTTTATATAGCTTCTCGGATTCCCGTCACCCCATTTTGGGATGCAGTAAATTGGTTTTAAAAGGCTCATCCGAACTCGGAATCAGCTAAATTTTATGTCCAGAACGTTTGCCGCGAAATTCCAGCAACTTTGTAGTTGAATAGTTTTCCGACCCGAAACATGACCATCTTCAAAAAGAGTTCTCAGACAGATTTTTGGAAAAATCCCACTTTGACTCCAACAAGGTTTCCACTTGTATTCTTGGTAATTCCAACACATCAAAGTGTAAAACAAAAACATTGTGCACTTTTGCAACTATTAGTAGGTTAGTCCAAATAAATCATAAACTTTATACAAAAAGGAGTGTCAAAAGCATATTATTAGCATCAAACCATCAAAAATTATAGATACGTTATGGATGTATCAATGACATATTGGGTGAACAAATTACAGTGGGGCAATTAACAGACACCAAGAAAGCAAACATGCATATACTAGTCATCTTGACTCCTTTGAGATTTGATTGGGCATTATAACATTATACATAGACCATAATCCAACTGCATCTATGACTAATAATCCACCTTCAGGTTATCATCTGAACCCCCTCCAGTATTAAGTTGCAAGCAACAGATAATTGCATTACGTATTGCGTGTAAAGTAAACAATACGATTGTTCTATGAACAAAGGATTGATGTTTTCTCCCTAGTAGCAACAGCGCATCTAGTACCTTAGAGATTTCTGTCACTTCCCCAGATTACTAGAGGCATGAACCCACTATCGAGCATAAATACTAACTCTTGGAGTTGCTAGCATCTACTTGGCCAAGGTAGATACTAACAACGGAAAGCATGCAAGATGACAAATAACAAAGACATGATAGAATCAATAATCAATCTGAAATAGCATTTCAATATCCATCAGATCCCCGCAAACACAACATGTAAAATTACAAATAGATGATCTTGATCATGAACGGAGCTAACAAGATCTAGACATGGTAGAACAAAGGATAAGAACCAACCATCTAGCTACTACATGTACCCGTAGTCCAAGGATGAACTACTCACGCATCACACCGGAGGCTTGCATGGTGATGAAGAAGGCCTCCAGGGTGAATTCTCCCCTCTGGCAGGGTGCCGGGAAGAGCTTCAGATCCCTCCCAATCAAGGGTTGGAGATGATGCAACTACAGACTCTTTCGTGGAATTTTGATCAGGTACTTAGGGTTTCTATATCGGAGGCATCTTATAGGTGAAAGGGGAGGCCGAGGGGGTTCCCTAGGCGGCCATACCACCCCCTGGCGCGGGCCAGGCCTGGCCGCATGACCAGGTTGTGTGGCTGGCCTCTGGCCCCTCTCCGTCTCGTATTCTGGCTCCGTGTCCCCCTCGGTGAAAAACTGACTTTGGCTTTTGTCCCATCCAATTCCGAGAATATTCATTTTCTGACTTTCGTGGAACCAAAAATAGCAGAAAAGAAGCAACTCCCACTGTGGCATCTTGTTAATAGGTTAGTCCAAGAAAGTGTATAAAAAGTACTCCAAAGTATGGACAAAACATAAGAAAGTAGATAAAACTAAGCATGGAACATCAAAAATTATGGATACATTAGCAACGTATCAGGGACTTCTTTTGATAATTGTCTGCACAACCTTGATAAAGTTTTGCAGAGATGTGAATAAACTAATCTTGTTCTTAATTGGGAGAAATGCCACTTCATGGTCAATGAAGGGATTGTACTTGGACATAAGATTTCCAAAAGAGGCATAGAAGTTGAAGAGCGAAAGTTGAAGCAATTGAGAAAATGCCCTGCCCAAGAGACGTCAAAGGTATTTGTAGTATCCTTGGTCATGCTAGTTTCTATAGAAGGTTTATTAAAGATTTTTTAAGATATCAAAACCCCTCACTAATCTTCTTCAAAAGGATGTACCCTTTGTTTTTGATGATGATTGTAAGGAAGCTTTTGAAACACTAAAGAAGGCTTTAACTACTGCTCCTATTGTTCAACCACCTGATTGGAGCTTACCCTTTGAAATCATGTGCGACGCTAGTGATTTTGCTGTAGGTGCTGTCCTTGGGCAACAAATAGATAAAAAGTTAAATGTTATCCATTATGCTAGAAAGACTCTTGATGCTGATCAAAAGAATTATACTACTACTGAAAAAGAATTCTTAGATGTTGTCTTTGCTTGTGATAAGTTTAGACCTTATATTATTGACTCAAAAGTTACCATTCATACTGATCATGCTGCTATTAAGTACCTTATGACGAAGAAAGATGCTAATCCTAGGATCATTAGATGGGTGCTGCTCTTACAAGAGTTTGACCTACATATTGTAGATTGGAAAGGTGCTGAAAATCTTGTTGCTGATAATTTATCTCGATTGGAAAACATCTCTTTGATCCTATGACTATTAATGATAGTTTCCCAAATGAACAGCTGGCTGCAGTAGGGGTAAGCTCGCGAGGGGGCCATTGGTATGCTGATTATGCTAACTTTATTGTCTCCAAGTATTTGCCTCCAACTTTTACAGCTCAGCAAAGAAGGAAGTTCTTTTACGATTTGAGGCATTATTTTTGGGATGACCCACATTTATATAAAGAAGGAGTAGATGGTATTATGCGAAGATGTGTTCCAGAATATGAACAAAAGGAGATATTACGGAAATGTCATGGTAGTGCCTACGGAGGACATCATGCGGGAAATAGAACCGCAAAGAAGGTGCTACAATCAGGTTTTTACTGGCCTACCCTTTTTAAATATGCAAGAAAAATTGTCTTATCATGTGATGAGTGCCAACGAGTTGGTAACATTTCTAGACGCAATGAGATGCCTATGAATTACTCTCTCGTTATCGAACCATTTGATTGTTGGTGATTCGACTTTATGGGTCCTTTTCCCCCTTCAAAAGGTTATACCCATATTCTTGTTGTTGTTGACTATGTTACTAAGTGGGTAGAAGCCATACCTACAAAAAGTGCTGATGGGGAGACCTCTTTAAAAATGCTTAAGGATATTATCTTTCCTAGGTTTGGAGTGCGTAGGTATCTCATGACTGATGGAGGGTCTCATTTCATTCATGGTGGTTTTAGAAAGACCCTTGCTAAATATGATGTTAATCATAGAATTTCTTCAGCTTATCATCCCCAAACTAGTGGGCAAATAGAGCTATCAAATAGAGAAATTAAATCCATCTTGCAAAAGACTGTTAATAGATCTAGAAAAAATTGGGCTAAAAAGTTGAACGATGCTTTATGGGCTTATAGGACTGCCTATAAAAATCCTATGGGAATGTCTCCTTACAAAATGGTTTATGGGTAAGCTTGCCATCTGCCTTTAGAATTAGAACACACAGCTTACTAGGTAGTGATAGAACTTAATAGAGACTGTAAACTTGCTGGTGAGAAAATATTATTTGACTTAAGTTCGTTGGATGAATGGAGGAGTGAAGCATATGAGATGCTAGACTCTTTAAGGAAAAAGTTAAAAGATGGCATGACACGAGAATTCTTAAGAGGGAGTTCCATGTTGGTGAGAATGTTCTATTGTATAGGTCTCGTCTCAGATTTTTTTGTAGGGAAACTACTTTCAAAATGGGAAGGACCTTTTGTTATCGAAGAAGTATATCATTCAGCTGCAATAAAAATTTCTTCTTTAAAAGATAACATTACATGATACATTGCAAATGTATCTATAATTTTTGATGCTCCATGCTTGGTTTTATCTACTTTCTTATGTTTTGTCCACACTTTGGAGTACTTTTCATACGATTTCTTGGAGTAACCTATTAACAAGAGCCACAGTGCCAGTTGCCTGTTTTCTGCTGTTTTTGGTTCTAGGAAAGTCAGAAAATCAATATTCTCGGAATTGGACGGGACAAAAGCCAAAGTTCCTATTTTACCGGAAGACTCACGGAGCCAGAAGTAGAGATGGAGGAGGGCCAGGGCCTGGCCACACCATATGGTGGCGCGGGCTAGCCCTGGCCGCGCCACCAGGTGGTGTGGGCCCCCTGGCACTCCACCGACCTTGCCTCCTTCGCCTATAAGAGCCTCCCGATACCAAAACCCTAAATAGTCAATCCGAAATCCACGAAAACTTTGGATGCGCCACCGCCACCGAAGGGGAGATTTGGGGGATAGAAAGTCTCTGTTCTGGCACCCTGCCGGGAAGGGGAAGTGCCCCCGGAGCCATCTCCATCGATCTCCACCGCCATCTCCATCAACATTGCTGATTCCCATGATGAGGAGGGAGTAGTTCTCTCTCGAGGCTAAGGGTTCTACCGATAGCTATGTGTTCATCTCTCTCTCTATGCATGATCTTATTGAGATCATGAGCTTTGTAATCAAGTAGATCTACCTTGCTACTCAAGTGCTTTAATAGATCTCTCTCTCCCCATGTGTGTGAAAGTGACAGCGTGCACACCATGGTGGCACTTAGGCTAGATATTACAAATACTTGTTATGAGTTATATTTGGAGTTGGATGTCTTTATGAAATTGTGGTGTTTGTTGGAACCATCTAGTGCTCAGGGTGACAGTGTGGGGTTTTCTAGATGGGAAAGATGAACTTTGAGGTGTGCTGTTATAGCCCTACCATCTATTAGAGTGTTCAACCGGAGAGTAGTTCAGCGTAGTATCATAAAGAAGAATATATTTATATGAGAGTGTTCACTAGTGAAAGTATGATCCCTAGGCCTTGTTTCTAAGCACTGAAACACCATTTGCTATTAGATCTATTGCATGTTTGCTTGTTTCCATCTTTATTTCACTTTTACTTTAGTCTTTTCCACGCCATCAAGCTATCTTATATCACTATTACCACTTATAATTATCCATACCACTTGTATTTCACTATCTCTTCGCCGAACTAGTGCACCTATACACCTGACAAGTGTATTGGGTGTGTTGGGAACACAAGAGACTTCTTGTATCTTGATTGCAGGGTTGCTTGAGAGGGGATACCTTTGACCACTTCCTCCCTGAGTTCGATAAACCTTGGGTGATCCACTTAAGGGAAAACTTGCTGCTGTTCTACAAACCTCTTCACTTGGAGGCCCAACAACTGTCTACAAGAATAGAAGTGCGTAGACATCAAGCTATTTTCTGGCGCCGTTGCCGGGGAGGTAAGGTAAAAGGTATTCACACCGGAGGATTAAAGAAGAAGAACCTCCCACGGCAAATGCCTATTTTCTGGCGTTGTTGCCGGGGAGGTAAGGTAAAAGGTACTCACATCCTCCGGTGTGAGTGCTCGAAGTTATTTCCTTTAGATTTTGCAATTTTGTCTTTTTGTTTCTTGTTTTCACTAGTTAGGCTTAATGGAAAACAACAAAAAAATTAGAGAGCTTTATAGTATTTATCTTGAGTTAGGACATGAAGTGTTTGAAGAGAAAATTTAAAAACCTATGGAATTTTATTTGCATGCTAATAGCAATATTGTTAGTATGAATTCTTTGGACACCATTATTGCTAATGCTATGGAAAAGTCTAAGCTTGGGGAAGCTAGTTTTTATGAAAATGATCTTTTTAGTTCCCAGCTTTGGAAGATAGCTATTCTATTGCGTATGATGATACCAAACCTCCAATATATGATGATTACAATGATGAATATGATATTTTCAGTCCACCAACTATTGAGGAGAAAATTAATGATTACAATATGTCTCCTATATTTGATGATTATGGTGATGAGAATAATAATGATAGCTATTTTGTTGAATTTGCTCCAACCACAATTAATAAGAATGACTATGTTTCTGTGGAGAGTATTAATTCTTTTATGCATGTGTCTCATGATAAGAATGTTTTATGTGATAGTTATATTGTTAATTTTATTCATGTTGCTACTGAAAGTTATTATGAGAGAGGGAAACATGGTTCTATGCATCTCAATAATATTAAGTTTCCCCTCTTTATGTTGAAATTTTTGAAGTTGCACTTGTTTTGCTTTACTATGCTTGTTGCTTTGTGCTTTCATGACTTGTTTCTTTACAAGATTCCTATGCATAGGAAGTGGGTTAGACTTAAATGTTCTTTGAATTTGCTTCTTGATGCTCTCTTTTACTTCAATTCTTATTTTTTATGTGCACATCTTCTCAAACTATCATGCCTAACTTAAAGGCGTTAAACAAATGTACTTGTTGGGAGATAACCCAAGAGTTTTAGATGAGTCTTGGAAGTTATTACCTTAGTAATAAACTCTCCTTATCCTTTTTATTTGCTTTTTGTGCCAAGAGTAACCTCTAATGAGAGCGAAGTAATGATTGGGAAAGTTGCTATCCGAAACAGATTTCTGTGCTTCACCGTAAACATTCGTGTAAAATCTTTGAACGTCTTTTTGAGGCGTGAATGTTTGTGCTTCTGCCCCAGGTTGTTATCTAACTTTCGTTAGTTCAACACTTTTTGATTTGAGCAACAGAAGGTCTTCGAACAAATTCGTCTTTACCTGCTGGTCTGTTTTGACAGATTTCTGCCATTTTCTGCATTTGCTTCTTGTGGGTTCCTTTTTGAGTTCTTTTGGGGAATTGAGTTATTTGAGGGAAGTGCTACAGTAGCTAGTGTTCTGATGGGATTTTATTTGGTGTTAGAACTGAACCTTAAGACTTATTTATCTTGAGTGCACTAATGTTGCTAATAAAGATTGTGTGAAGTTTTGTATGAAGGAAAAAATTTAGGTGTATGGAAGGAATGAGTAATGAGATGAAGAATGGACTAAAGCTCAAGCTTGGGGATGCCACGCTTGTCACCCCAAGAAATATCCAAGAAGTACAAGCGTCAAAGCTTGGGGATGCCCAGGTTTCTTCATCAATAAAAATCCCAGGTTTCTTCCAAACACTTCATTTTTATTGTTTCATGCACAATTCTGTTGTTCTTGGAGCATCTTCGTTTTTGTTCTTAGTTTTAGTTTGCTTGGTTTGCTTAGTTTGCTGAATAAATTGGTTGGACCCCCTTTTTCATACATTGGTTTTCAAATAGTTTGGTTTGGATTGGAGAAGAGTAGGAAAGTTCATGCTTATGTGGTAAAGAGAGCTTGTTTTTGACTGTGGCCTATGCATTGTCATGCCATGCTTGATATTGTTTTGGCTTTATGCTCAGTATTCTTTGCTGTAGCATGACTTGTTATAAACAATTGAGATTCCTTAATGTGCCTTGGATGAATCATGCGTTTTTTTAGTATATTAAAGCATAGTATCGTGGTATTCTCCTTTGATGCTTTATTTGGGTTGACTTGGCGCATGCTCACACCATGTTATGACTATCTCAAGTCACCATAGCCTTTATGATCCTTTAGTTTTCAACTTGTAGTATCACTTTATGCTTTGATCAATGATGTTTTGTCGCTCTGCATGATTATGGCCATTATTGCTCTCTTAGTTTGTCGCCTCCCTTTTTTGCTAGCCTCCACAACAAAGTATGAGTTCCACTCATGCATCCAACTCCCTAAACCAAGTTATTCCAAAGAGTCCACCATACCTACCTACTATCTTATGCTATTCCAAGTATATTCATGCTTTCGTTTACCTTCCAAATTAAACTTGTTATGAGAAAACTAGCGATTAAAGCTCTCATGAACTTGATGGCACACTTTACTTTTCTTGCCCTTAATAAACTTGAACCATTGTGTCATCTATGTTGTATATGCTTGCACTTATTTGTTGGGAATTAGCAGAACCATGCTTTGTCATAACGCTTTCAACTTTGCACTTGGTACTTGTACCTAGTTGATATCATGCTCTTTGTATATGGATGTCTTGGTGAAATGAAAGGAGCTTGTAAGTCCATGGAGTTATATATGTGTTAGAGAAACGCCTGACCATCGGTCTAATCCATGCCGACATGGTGGAAACTGCCAGCTAACCATAATGAGCCTATGAAGCATTCTTCTTATAAAAAAGATACCTATATTGAGAAAAAGAGAAAAGGAGAAAAAGAGATTATGAAAAGAGGAAGAGAGAAAAAGCACCATATTCCCATGGTAAATAATAAGAAGATTGCTGAGATGATTGTCCGCTTGCCTTGTCATTTTGATATGGGGATTCTTCCGTATCATCGGGCAAGGCACCCATTGGCGGTTCTCTATGATACATATACTTACGATGACAAGAACTTACCGTGACTAAACTTGAGTAGCATGAGGAGGCCCTCGTATACAAGGGACATGAGATTGACTTATACTTATACTCATAGTTTGTACTCCATAGTTTGTTCACTTTAACCTTAATCACTTCAAGATGCTTATGATAGGGGTAATGAGAGCTGAAAGCTAATAAGTACCATAATTTTTGGAAGCTCTTTATGAAACTTGAATCTCTTCTTCCTTCTATGAAGGCCTTTCTTGTACTTGCGGATGCTGGCAAAGGGTATAATCACAAGTATGTATTATTCCTAGGAAGGTCGGTACATTAGCACAGGTTCACCCACACAACCCTTAGCAAACTAAAGAAGATTAATCAACTATATAAAGCGAAAGCACTTGACGATATTCCCGTGTGTCCTCGAGAATGTTTGGTCATCTTAAGTAATACAACTGTCTTGTCCTTTGATAAAGAAAGGATTGGGTATAATCACAAGTATGTATTAGTCCTAGGAAGGTCGGTACATTTTGCTTGTGTTTTGAAATTAACTTCACACCTTGCGAAAATCTGTTCACTGGACCCACCAGGCAGTCAATGTATCGAGAACGAGTGAGAGTTTGGAATGATTCAACTTATTGCTAAGAATATGCATGCCCAGAAATTTGACCGTGTTTTGAAAACAATCAAAGAGGCTATGACTCACAGTGTTTTGAAATTTTGACTGTGTTTCAAAATTAACTTCACACCTTGCGAAAATCTGTTCAATGGACCCACCAAGCATTCAATGCATCAAGAACGAGTGAGAGTTTGGCAAGATTCAACTTCTTGCTAAGAATATGCATGCCATAAAATTTTCCCGTGGTTTGAATACAATTCTAGAAAGCAAAACGGATTCATAAACAACCTTACAAATATCAAATTATAAAAAGCAACACAAAGAGCCTCACAATTTTAAAATATAAAAGGGTCATATATTTATAAACATCCTCGCAAATTTCAACTTATAAAAAGGATCAAAAGTCCTCACAAAATTCAAATTATAAAAGGGATCCTATATTTCTAAATATCTCATAAATCTTAGCTTATAAAAAGGATCACAAAATGACTCACGAATTTGAAATTATAAAAAAACATCATAAAAAGCCTCACAAATTTCAAATTACAAAGGGAACGATACCCAAAACCCTCACAAATTTCAAATTATAAAAAACATCATCGAAAAAGCCTAGTGTTTTTCAAAAAAAGTTTTTTTATGGCTTCAGTGTCAAACTAGTGATCTAGTGCCAAATTTGAATGAAAAGGGAGATAACATGGAGATATCAAGCTTGTTGGATCGTAGAGGATCCTAAAGTGGGTGGCCACGATCCGTGTGAGGTAGGTCTCGACCAATCAGGGCCCGACCCTACAACACATAGAAGAACACCTTGTGCACCGAAAAAGGTGTTTCGTGAATATTTTTTGGAAAATTTGATGAAATGACATATTGTGGAGCTACCAATGTTTAAAAAAACATGAGCAAAACTATGTGATACCTATAGTGCAAACAGAGGACGTTTCTAGTGAAAATTGGCATGAACTCAGAAAATGGAAGAGAGAGGAGAGAGGGAAAATCAGTTTTCTATTTCTTGTGGGCAACCCACAAGCTTGAGGTGCGCCTTAATGCTGATGTAGTCGCAGGTGCCTCGCCGGTGAGCACCGATGGGACCGAGGCTAGCTAGGGCTATGATTCTGATGTTTGCGTGTTTGCTAGATTCTTCTAGCGTATATAGACCGATGTTTCGTGGTTGCTTGATTTTGAAGACGACACAGCCTTTTTGACGTGCCGCGATAACGGCCAGGGGATAGGGAGAGCACGTGGCACATTGGGCATAATTGATTTTTCAAATCAATGTGACATTAAATAATTTCAAATGAATGCCGCGCATGGAGATGATTTACGTAGATTGTATAGAGGTTATTTTTTATCCATGGACTTTGATATACAACTAATCCGTATTTCACTTATAATGATTGATATTAGTAATTAAAGAATACATGCGGGTTCCAGGCTACTTCCTTTTAGTATTAATTACCTAAATTCACGTGAGTAATTAACATGGTTTTCTCTGTATTGGCGCCCTTCTTTCCTCGAATGCATGCAGAAATTAAGGGCAGGAAGTAATTTTACCTTCCTTGGTAATACAAGAGGTTTTATTGCGTCGCAGTGGAAGATGAAATGACAAACGGAGTACTTATGCTAGTACTAGATCGCAAACACCGTTCCAATTTGCACTTGATAATAATATTCAATCTCTGAACATTTTTATAGAAAGGAAGTAGAGGTGAAATTAAACAAAATTAATCCTAAGACTTCTTTGTCTTCTTGGATCTGGATCCTTCCGCTGTCACCTTTGTACTGGCATCGTCCTTCAACTTCCCGTGGCATCCCCCAGCTCTCGCCATCTTCTTCTTCAAGCCTCCCGCCTGCTTCTCCTTCCTCTTTTCATTGCTGATGAAGGCAGGATCGAGTGCACTCTTCTTGGAGACGAAGTCGGGAAATGGCCATAAATCTTCTGACCCCTCATCCTCCTGCTCGTGCTCCCTCTTCTTCTTGTCGATGGAGGATGGATCAAGTGAACTCTTCTTGAAGATGACATCTCCTTCATAGATGAAAGACTAAGGATCCTCCTTCCCCTCCTCCTCCTCCTCTTTGCTCTTTGCTGGTGGCGTCCTCTCCATCAGATGATGGTAAGCAGGGTCCTCAGTGGAAAAATTACCTTCCTGTTTGTCAGAATAGTATGGCCCTTCAACGAACTCCCCGCTATCACCATGGTAGGGACTGATATCCCCGTTCGCCCGTGCGTTGGACTCGTCAATGGAGGTGCACTAATCGGAGAAGCTGCGCAGCATTTTTGTGTGTGTGGTGGCTTGGCCGGCCTAAAGGGACAGGGAGAGACAGAGAGAGTTCTTCGCTATGTGTGTCATGCCTGGATGGGAGAGGTGGTCATTGTTGATGGACACTTAAAAAGGCTTGCTCAGGATATCCAGGAGTTGCCACGTGCCATAGGAGCAGCCTAGCAGTTCCCTTCCATCGTTTTTTTATACAAGAGTTCCCTTCTATCATTTTTTACAAAATTTCCTTTCCATCGTTGAAACAAGATCGAATGTTTAGTACTCCTTCACCCCGAGAGGATCAGCAGCGACGATATTGCAAGTACCACCACATGTTTGGGAGGTTTTTGCACACAACAACAACCATAGACCTTTTTTGTAATCGTTGCACATAATACATAACTAATCATTGAATATTTCTTAGTATTTTTGGGAAACGTTTCATAGTTAATTATATAATATAGTACTAAAATATAATTTTTATCTAAATTAATAATAGGTAAATCTCAAAAAATAATTATAACTTTGAGCCACATCCATAAAGTATCTGGTGTATTTTTGGTTCTTGTAAGTTGTATCATTTAGAAATCAACCTATTAGTAGGTACATAATTCCCGACATGCTCTAGAGAAATGATATACATATTCTATAATGATGGAAACTGTGTTTTGAGGTTTATGCATAGCGTTCATTGTGCTAAAGAATATATCAATAGAATCTTCTAAATGTTAGAGTGGAAGGAAAATGTTGGGATTTCCAATCTTCATCCAACGGTTAAAGTTGAAAGTTATTCGTACACTATATACTGGGTATGCTAAGATAATTAAATGTATAACATGTCATTAGAATCTTTGTGGTTTTTTCATAGCGTTCATTGTGCTAAGGACTATGGATAGAATCTTCTACATGCTAGAATGGAAAAAAAGATCCAAGAGTTAACATTGTTTGGATTTGCCAGTCTTGATTCAATTTTCATTGTTCAAAGTTACTCGTACATTATATAGTGGCAAGTTTTGCAAGAAGTCACATGCTACTTCCTACTAGTAAAAGGCACATGCCACACTTGAATGTGATTTAATGAACATTAAGTTGTTATTAACCAATAGTCTTGTTAGAGAAAAAAAAGGCATACATTAAGTATATTAATAATAACTATCTACACATATTGAGAATACAACCTACTATGCTATGAACTTTTTTTTGCGGGAAGGGGGTGACATGATGGTTCTAGAATATGGTGGAGTTTGCTCTAGGTACTACTCCTTCAACATGAATCCAGCTACTCTGAACCATTAGATCTAACAACCCAACAGTCAAGATTGGTGCTATGGATCCAATTCAAAACTGCTCCATTATAGTAGTAGATATAATTCGAAAACATTGGCGATGATGCTATATGTGCATGACCGAACAACTTTCGGATAATCTCAAGGAAAAACAAGGCTGCATGTATCAATGAGCATGAATGGACAATAAGAGTTGTGAAGATAGATTACTTATGGGGCCTAGCAACCCCACATTTCTTCTTGTTTTTTAATGAGCTTACCTCATGGGTGGTTTTGATGTCGTTGCTCAGGTGCACTATATTATTCACATTAGCGGAATACTGGTGACGAGGGTTTAACTCGTCAATGCCCATTGTTATGGACTTGGGTTTTGGAGAAGGAGGGAGCGCTGGAAGAATCTATCAGCTAGCAAACAAGCACACAGGGGACTCAAAGATTTACCCAGGTTCAGGCCTCGTAGAGGTCCCTACTCCTGCTTGTCTGCTCGTGGAATTATCAGAAGAATCGAAGATTACAATGGTGCGTAGATGCAATCTGGCATGGGTTGTGAAAACTAGGGTTGCGTGTGTCCTCATCGCCCCTCCTAGCCTTTATATAGATGGGCTAGGTCTCTTGTAGCAGGTCTAGTCGGTTACAGGTTAAGGTTTTTCCCTTTGAACTTTCTATCTTTAGCTTCTTCTTGTTCTTCAAGCAATCGAGAGTCCGTAGGCTACTCGAGTTCTCTCTTTGGGCCTTGGAGACATCGTGGGCTTCCACTATATTCAGGCTGTATATACCAAGCTCGAGTACCTATAGGGTATACCCATGTCAGTAGCCCCCGAGTGTCCAGTGGAATCGCAGATTCGACTCGGGACTTTATGAAGCCTTTCGAGTGCATGAATGAGTATATTTTCATCCTGCTTGTGTCATAGGGATTGTTGATGTGCGTGCCTGATTTAACCGATGTATCGGTATCAGTTAACTACCTTAGGGTAAAACAACGCAATCTACTCGAACTCGAGTCCCCGGACTCGAATCCAGAAAAGTGCTGGTGTAATTCGACTCAAGCCGCGGAGGTCTTACAGGAGTCAAATTCCAATATACGGGTGTGAGCACTCGACGCGTCCGTCAAGGCATGTTCATCGTACCTGCAGGCATGGATGTATTTCTGGTAGTGCACAGCGAATGCGTTGCCAGGCCTTATTCAGGTCTTACCTTCACGCTGCAAGCCAGGCATCCGAATTTTGTCATCGCGGAGATGATTCGAGTGACCCAGGAGACGCAGTCTCTCTATAGGGAAAAATCATGAGGCGGTGTCGCCATAAACTTCGAGTGTGGATGTTATCAACACACAGTACGATGTACAAATAATCATAGGGTGTGCGACCAGCGCTCCCTATGGGAGTATCCCCCGAGTGCCTGTTGAATCGAAGACTCAGGCAGGGACTAAAGAACTTTTGCGACTGCTATCGTCTTTTGTTTGCTTGTTCCAGTCGAATTTATTTCCAGAGCTCCCTATGGGAGTAACCCATGTCCATAGTCGAGTCACGGATTCGAGTGATTGGGTAGGCTTTGAGTGTTCATGTTCCTGCAGAAAAGAAAAGAAAAAATCGTAGGGTGCACGACCAGCGCTCCCTGTGGGAGTAGCCCCCGAGTGCTTGGTGGACTCGAAGACTCGAGTAAGGACTAAACTAGTCGAAGTCTTTTGCTGCTCAATTTTGGATGACATCAGTGCTTACGATGTGATGACCTCAGTTGCCTGTGTGAGCGGGTTTGACGGGATGTCACGAGCGCTGGGTCCCATTTTCTGACTCTGACTTGACCGGGCATGCGTAATCTTTGTTTTAACTGTGTCTCCTCGATTTCCACACGTAATGGGGGTAGTGGGGGACGGTTCACGCTTCGGGTCCTCCACGTGTCGATCACGATGAACGCCACGCGTATGATAGGGTTTTTCCTGGCCATTGGATTGCATCTTCCAGGGGGTTAAGTAGCAGTGATGCGACGGTAATTTTCACATCTGCTTCTTTTCTCTGCCTTTGCCTCCGTCGCCATTGCTGCTGCTCCTCTACTCCTTTGTGTTCATATTTCTCGCGGCGATGGACCAGCTCCGCGTATTCCCCAATTACTTTCTCCGGTCACACCGCCACCGTAAGATGGGAAAGAAGAAAGGGGGTGTCGCGGCTCATTCCGCCGCCGCCACCGCTGCTGCCAAGAAGAAGGGCGGCTCCGCCGCTATGGGCACCAGCACCGCCGCCGCCGGGAAAAAGAAGGGCACTCGCGTCACCAAGGGCGCGTGGCGTGCATCCGTGATCAAGTCTTCTGAGCTCCGTCTTCTACGCCAAGACGGAGTTCTATCTTCCGCAGTCGCTGACGCACGTGTCCCCAGCAGCGAGGTAATCCCTTCTCCTCCTGCCAGTTTTCGGGTGATGTTCCTAGCATACATCATCTGCGGTCTCTCGTTGCCCCTGCATCCTTTCTTCAGGGGCCTTCTCTGTTTCTATGGGCTCCAGCTGCATCAGCTGTCCCCCAACTCCATCCTCCATGTAGCTTGCTACATTACTCTTTGCGAGTGCTGGCTCGGAATGGACCCACACTTCGGTCTCTTTAAGCGTCTCTTCAAGCTGAAGCGCCAGTCAGCATCTGGCTCCATAGTCTATGATGTAGGGGGCTGCGGTATCCACGTTGACCCCTCCGCCACGTACTTCGACATCAAACTCACGGCATCCATCCAAGGGTGGAGGGACAAGTGGTTCTACATCCGCAACCTGAAGGCCGATGGAGACCACTTCGGACTCGCGCCTTTCGATCCCGCGATGCCGTGCAAGAGGAGGCACTCCTGCAAGAACGTAGTGATGCCCGGCGAGTCCGTGGAGATAGATGTGATGTACGAGCGCGTCTGCGACCTCGAGAGTCGCTTGGGGAAAGAAGAGGGAGGCTACGCCCTCATTCGTACGTAGCTGCACCGTCGCGTCCAGCCCCTGCAGGCCAGAGTCCACCCTATGTTCTAGTGGGCTGGCACGGACGATGTCACTCGCGTATCTGCCGATGGCATTTCCTCGAGTGAGGTAGATAAAAGGGTGCGACTAGTCACCAAGTACACCGCCAATGATGTGCTCCCCCAATGATCCAGTCGTACCTCCATTCGATGCTGCTAATCCTCCACCTGAGGTATAGTTGTGCTACGTAGTAGCTTTGTTTGTCGACTGCTTCTTTTCTGTTTTTCTTGACTTGTGCTGAATTGTTTTATGTATGCAGGATTGGGGGGTGTCGCCCTGTATGCCCCCTCTTCCTAAGGGGGTTATCCCTCGTGAAGCCCTGGAAGAGGACGAGTCGGAGTCGACCGTCCCATCTGATGTGGAGGAGGAAGCCCCCGAGTCGAGTGGTCCAGACACTCGCAAGCGTTCGTGCAGCGAGGATTCGGATGCATCATCTCCTTCGACTCCGGAAGGTGCAGCTATGGGTGCTGAGTCGCCGATACCTGCCGTTCCCGTGAGTGCTGTGGCGCCACCTTCCCGCAAGAAGATGCGGCTACCGAAGGAGTCATCGTCAGAGTCGGGGGATCAAACCTTCGATTTTGACAAGTTTGATTGGTAAGTATAGGAATCTTCTTTTTGGTTCTTCTTTGGGGTTGCATTCTCTTGATGTTGGTTTTGCTCTGCAGTCAGCCGGCGTCTTCTTCTTCTGGCGACGTCGAATTTTTGAAGGAATCTGGAGTCACAACCTCCAAGGCCAAGAAAATGGCTGAGCGCACTCCTTCTCCTCCATTGGCGGCCCACTCCGGCCATAATTCATCAAGTTCACCGCATGATGTGGAGCACCAGATGGTTATCTCGATGACTGCACGTCAATCTACTTCGGAGTCATTGGAGGATCATGTATGTGGAGCGTTGTTTCTTCTGATTTTTTGCAGTCGAATGTATCATCTCCTATCATCTGCTTATCCTCTACTATTTCTTCTGTCGTAGATTATTGTGAAGGAAGCCGCTCACTTGGCGAAGCAAGTTCTTGCGATGGGTCGCCAGCATGCAATGCTGGATAATCGCCATCGCGTAGTTGAAAGTAAGTGTTTTGCTTATTCTTCTTCCTCCTTGTGATATATCCGACTGATAGTCTATCTTTATTTGTTTCATAGCTGAGCATAATGAACTCCTTCGCGATTCTGCTTCCCTTGAAAAGGCGCTTGACGCGATGGTGAAGAGTCGCGATGAGGCAGTCGCAGCATCTGACGAATCGCGGAAACACGAAGAGGATCTACGCGCCTCCATCATGGCTAGGGAGAAGTTGTTCGAGGAACAGCTTTTCTCAATTGCGAAGTCCCTCTCAGGTATTCCCTTGTCTGAATTTTCGCTGTTTCTCTTCTTTCGAATTTGTTGTTGGTGCTGACTTTTGTGCCCATGCTTGGGTTTTGTGTAGATGCGAGCGGTCTGAGCTTCGATCCCCAGGCACTCCGTCGTGATGATGCCCTGGCGGGTGCCATTTCGACAGCCGAAGATCGCAGCGCTGCTGTTCAAGGGACGCTCACCAAGGCCAAGGGCATGCTCAGTCTCCTCCGGGAGGAGCTAGCGCCCAAGGCTGAGTTGATCGAGAATATGGATGAGCTAGTGGAGTCCCTTGCTGGAGGCATTCCTTCGAGCTTCAAGAACTCACTTCGTGCGGCTGGCGCTTCAACGTCACTCGCGATGGTTCAAGCCCACGGAGTCGAGGTTGATCCTGCAGCGGTCTCCAAGGCGATGCCTGTCAGCGCGAATGGCCAATAGGTAGTCTTTGATCCTTTCGCAACTTCTTGTGGCAAGTACGGGCCGCAACTGATCAACACAGTTGCCAAGTACTCTGAGGAGCTGCAGCGAGCCAAGAAGGCAGCGAAGGCTGCGACGTTAGGGGCCGGCGGAAAGTCCGTGGCGTCTGATACCGCTACGGACTCGATGATGCCCCCAAAACCAAAGTCCAAGTCAAAGAAACCAGTTGCTCCTCAGTAGTTGTGTCTGTAATAGTTAGATAGCTTATTTCTTTTGTCTGGAACATGCCTTTTGGCGAGTGTATCTGCTGATACTTTTATTATGCTTGAATGCACTCGAGTCTTTTGCCTATGCCTCGCCTTAGTCTTCTTATTGTCTCTTGCTTGACTTGTGATAGGGCACATCGAGTGGTCCTTTGAGGGAACCTCAGGATACACCACCCCTTGATGATACCTTGGCGCAGCCGCGCTCAAGGGTGGATGAGCTGTCTCTCCTCTCGCGACTCCAAGACCGCGTGAAGCAGTTGGAACATGAATTGCCCGTACTCCGTGGTAATGCGGATGTATGGAAATCGAGGGCAGAGAAAGCCACCGCCCGAGAACAATATCTGCTAGGGGAGGTGACGCAGCTAGGCAACCAATTCAAATGTTAGTTTTCTTCTTCCTTATATTTTCCTTGTAGTCACTCGCAGTAGTTCGTTGTCTTCATACTTCTGCCTTTGCTTGGTATAGTTGTCAGTGCACGTCATCCGCAGGATGAGAAGGATAGGATTGCCATTCGCATGAATGATCTAACCCAAGAGCAGCTTTAGGCGAGTGGATACTTCTAGGTGGATCATGATCGTGCAATCACACTGGCAACCCTGCAGGATTGTGCGTCGCGAGTGCTTCACTTCTTGAAGAAGTCGAAATAGTGTTTGAAGAATATTTACCAGACGATGTTCCCATTGGACATCGTTCCATCGAGCCTGCTGGCCCTTCTTGCCAAATTTCAAGATTTGAATGCAGTCCGCAAGTGTGTACGACAACAGCTAGTACCTGGTGCCAAGGCTGCTCTGTCGCTGGTGCGACTGCACAGGCCTGGTGTGGACGTTGCAGCAATTGCGGCCGGACCGCCAGCACCGCCAGCAGGGTCGACTTGGAACATGGTTCCTCACTACCAGGCGGTGGATCGTCCAACGGAGGAAATCGTCGACTTCTTCGAGGAGTAGACCATAATTCCTTTGCTGCAATAGTAGTTTAGTTTGTATCCTACACATAGTTGTACTAGTGTTGTAAATTTCATATATATGTTGTGTATAATTGATTAACATTGATGTATATAAAGAGCTTGTTAGCGTGTATGTTTTGTGAGTGCGTTGCCATATGCGATTCCTTTTCGTTAGCCTGACTTGTGTTTATCTCAGCCCCTTGCCAACCTGTCAGGAGCATTGCAACTGGGTTGGTGTTTGTCAAGGGTTTCGATTGGTGTGCCAGCTACTCAGGATATCGTGTTAGTTTGTAGAACAGATGTGTATAGGGTGGCGCAGCCCCCGAGTGGATATTTTGCAAAAATAAAAGGAACACAGAGTTTTGGGACACTTAGCTTTATTAATTCGCAGGATAGTGCGGGGTATAATGTGTGGCTGAGTAGCCTTATTTGTAAAAATAAAAGATGACTAAGGGTAGAAGCGTTGCAGCTACGCGACGTTCCAGGGGTTGGAGTATGCGACTCCTGTCTCGAAATATTTAAGGCGATAGGCGCCACTTTGGATTACTTCTGTAATCACGTATGGTCCTTCCCAGGGGGACTCGAGCTTGAGATGTCCTTGCTGTTTCAATCGCAGGACCAGGTCTCCTTCGACGAAGGACCTGGGGCGTAGCCTTCTGCTGTGGTAGTTGCGCAGGTTCTGCTGGTAGATCGTTGATCTTTCCACGGCGATTTCCCGTGCCTCGTCAAGGAGGTCGACAGAGTCTTCGAGTGCAAGAGTTGACTCTTGCTCGCTGTAAGTGACCACTCGTGGTGCTTTGTATTGTACCTCGGCGAGTAGCACCGCTTCAGCACGGTGCACCATGAAGAACAGGGTGTACCCCGTGGCACTGTTTGGAGTTGTGCGTAGGCTCCAGAGTACCGATTGCAGTTCGTCTGGCCAGCAGCTCGCGGCCTGTTCGAGTGGCCTGAGGAGTCGCTTCTTGATGCCCCCGCAGACGAGCCCGTTAGATTTTTTGACCTGACCGTTGGTCTGTGGATGTGCTACGGAGGCATAGCTGACGTTGATTCCCAGATTCTCGTAGAATTCTTGGAACTCCTTGGATATGAAGTTCGTCCCATTGTCCATGATGATGCTGTGTGGTACTCCGAAGCGGTAGACGATGGACTCGAAGAACTTGACTGCACTGTATCCTGACTGATTAGTCACTGGCATGGCCTCTATCCACTTGGTGAATTTGTCGACTGCGACTAGGAGGTAGACGTAGCCTCCTTGTGAGAACTTTGGGAGCTTGCCGACCATGTCGAGTCCCCATTGCGCGAAGGGCCAGGCCAATGGAATTGGCCAGAGTTCTGCGCCAGGTGCGTGTGGCTTGTCCATGAATCGCTTGCAAGCGTTGCATTTTTGGACGATGTTCTTGGCATCACGCATGGATGTAGGCCAGTAGAATCCAGCTCGTAGAGCTTTGGCGGCGAGGGCGCGACTGCCGACGTGGTGCCCGCAAGTCCCCTCATGGATGTCGAGGAGAATAGCTCTTCCGTCAGCCGTGGAGACGCATCGTTGGAGTACTCCTGTGATGCTGCGCTTGTATAGTTCGCCGTTGATAACATCGAATGCCTTGGATCGCCGCGCGATGTGCTGTGCGTTAGTCGGATCGTCCAGTAGCCTCTTGCTAAGAAGGTACGTGATGTACGGTTGAGTCTAGGATGGCTCGATCATCATGACGCTCATTGGTCCTTCGAGTCCTGTGTCCAGCTCCAAGTCGTCGAGTGCCATTGGATCATTGGGCAGCGCAGCCCCCGAGTCCGTTGTTGCGCTTGTTTTCTTGTCTGTGGCCTTTGTCTTGATGGAGCGTTCGCAGATGCGCTCGAGAAATACCCCAGGTGGTATGGGGGCGCAGGTAGAGCCTATGTTGGCGAGTGTGTCTGCCTCTTCATTGCTTTCATGGCCTATGTGCCGCAGCTCGCAACCGTCGAAGTCCCCTTCGAGTGTGTCGTAGAGGTCGCAGTAGGTGATCATGTTGTCGTTCAGTGCGTCGCACTCGTGCATTGTCTGGTTGACGACCAGCTTGGAGTCGCCATATATTATGAGCCTCTTGGCGCCTTAGGCTTTTGCCATCCTCATCCCGTGCAGTAGGGCCTCGTATTCAGCTTCATTGTTGGAGGCGGTGAACTGCATTCATAGGATATATTTTAGCTTGTCTCCCTGGGGCGATGTCAGTATGACACCTGCGCCGACCCCATCCTTTCGCTTTGAACCGTCGAAGTGCATTGTCCAGAGGTAGGATATATCTGGTCTTTTGGGGAGCTGGTTCTCCATCCAATGCACGAGGAAGTCACGAAGGACTTGCGACTTGATTGCATCGCGTTTTTCATATGTAATGTCTCGTGGAGACAGTTCGATTCCCCAAAGCGCGACTCGTCCAGTCGTGTCGAGATTGTTGAGGATATGCCCTAGAGGGGCATCGTTGACTACCACGATTGGGTGTTCCTGGAAGTAGTGGCGTAGTCACCAGGCTGTCATGAAGACGCCGTATGCCAGTTTTTGGTAGTGCGGGTACCGCTATTTTGTTGGCGTAAGTACCTCGCTGAGGTAGTAGACTGTGCGCTATACCCCGTGGACCTTGTTTTCCTCGGCTCGTTCTACCACGAGCACCGTGCTGACCACCTAGTTGGTGGCAGAGATGTATAGCAACAGTGGTTCCCTTTAACATGGGGTCACCAGTACTGGCGAGGTGGACACTAGGCGCTTGAGGTCTTCGAATGCTTCCTGTGCCTCGTTGGTCCACTCGAATTTGTCAGCTTTGCGGAGGAGTTGGTAGAAGGGTAGTGCCTTTTCGCCCATTCGACTGATGAAAAAAAATCGACTGAGCACCGTGATTCGCACAGCGAGCTGTTGGACACCTCTTACGTTCTTCGGCTTCTCCATGGCCAGTATGGATTTTATTTTCTTCGGGTTCACCTCGATCCCTCTCGCGGAGATAAGATACCCGAGTAGTTGCCCAGATGGTACGCCGAAGGCGCATTTGTTCGAATTGAGCTTGATCCGGTAGCGGTCAAGGTTGGCGAAGGTTTCACGCAAGTCGTCGATTAGTTAAGCTTCCTCTTTGGTCTTGATTACGATGTCATCGACATATACTTGAATGTTGCGACCAAGTTGGTTTTTGAGGCAAGCCTGCATGCACCGCTGGTAGGTGGCTCCTGCGTTCTTTAGCCTGAAGGGCATTGTGTTGTAGCAGAACACGCCAAAAGGCGTTATAAATGCCGTTTTTTCTTGATCTTCCTCCTTCATTCGAATATGGTTGTAGCCTAAGTAGGCGTCGAGGAAGTAGAGGCGCTCACATCCTGCGGTGGAGTCGATGATCTGGTCGATTCGCGATAGCGGAAAGTGGTCCTTCGGGCAGTGCTTATTCAGAGAGGTGAAGTCTACGCACATCCGCAGGATATCCGTGTCCTTTTTTGGTACTAGCACCGTGTTGGCGAGCCAAGTGCTTTCCTTGATTTCGCGTATGAATTTTGCATCAAGTAGTCTGTTGATCTCCATTCCAACTGCCTTTGCACTTGGTTCGCATACGCCAATTGTTTGTTCGACCGCCTTGCGCCCTGGTTGACATTGAGTGCGTGCTCGGCGAATTCCCTGGGAACTCCTGGCATGTCCGCTGGACACTTGGCGAAGATTTCCCAGTGCTCACGGAGGAATTCGACGAGCGCGAGTTCCTATGCGGGACTCAAGTTGTTGGCGATTAGGGCCGTCTTGGCGGGATCCGATGGGTGGACCTGAACTTTCTTCGTGTGCACCGATGAGTCGAATGATAAATCGGGTGAGCTTGACCGGCTTAGGGGAGGCAGACTGTTGTCTGTCGACTCCTTCAATCTTGCGAGTTCCTCCTGCATGCCGAAGGACTGGGAGATTCTATTGAATTCCCTATCGCATCTATCGAATCTCTTGAAGCTCCAGTTGATTGTTATGATGCCGTTAGGGCCTGGCATTTTCATCTACAAGTAGGTGTAGTGAGGCACGGCCATGAACCTAGCAAACGCGACGCGTCCGAGGATGCAGTGGTACTATGAGGGCCAGTCGACGACTTCGAAGTCGATGCGCTCACGTCGAAAGTTTTTCGGCGTGCCAAAGATGACGTCGAGGTTGATTTTACCAAGAGGGTACACGCCTTTGCCTAGGACGATGCCGTGGAATGTTGTGTCTGAGGCCTCTAGGCAGGTCAGAAGGATCCTCATAACTCGCAAGGTACTCGTGAACATAAGGTTGATGCCGCTTCCGCGTCCATGAAGACGCAGCTCATGTCGAAACCTCCAATTTGTGCCTCGAGGACGAGGGGACAATGGCCTGGACGAGGTACCTAGCGCGGGTGGTCGCGCTTGTCAAAGGTAATGCAGGAGTCGCTTCCACTGAGGTACTCAGTGGTGGATGGTGGTAAGTTCGTCGCCAAGTTGACTTGGCGAGTGATGGCCTTCTGCACCCGATTCGAGGGGCGTCCCTTTGGATCATCATGGTACCCATGGCCCGTGGGTATGGTTCGCCTCCGTGGTGCTGGTCCGGCGCAGCTGCATTTGGGGGTGGTCCAGGTGGTGGTGGCGGAGCTCCATGTGCCACAGCTCCTGGGGCGGCTCTGTAGCCCCTGTTGACAGCGTCGCGATTCATCCGACCTAGACCCTCATGAAGCTTGAGGAACTCGCAGCAGTCCTTGAGGAGGTGGCTGGACTTCTTTTTGCTGTCGTGCTTGTCGATGTAGAAGTGCACAATGCATGGCCCAGACAACTTGTCTTCGATGGATGTTGCGGGTGCCTCATCGCGAGTGCGGTGCTGCCATACTTGCATGGTTTTCCCGGAGTCGCGGTATCCACTGCTGCGGTAGCCGTTGTTGCGGTTGTCGTCATGTCTGTCGGCGTAACCATCTGCGACCATGTTGATGTCATCGCGGTCATCGTAGATGCGCATGCAACGTTTGCTTTGGCGGTCGCGTATGCGTTCGAGTTCTGCTTCATCATCGGAATGCACACGATTCTTCACCGAATCTTCTCCATATGCCCATCGATTCGCGATTTCCATCAGGTGGTTGATGGTTTTGGGCTTCGAGCGGCCCAGCTCCACCCTGAGCTCTATGTGGCGTACGCCGCCGTTGAATGCGTCAATCACGCGATCCTCCGAGATATTTTCTACGGAGTTCTTGATGATGGACCACCACTGGATGTATGAGCGGAGTGACTCGCCCGATCTTTGCTGGTAGCATCTCAGCTCTTCGATTGATGCGGGCCTTTTGTAGGTGCCCTTGAAGTTGCGCATAAAGCTGTAGACCAGCTCTTCCCAACTGCGAATGGATTCACATGGGAGGTTGTTGAGCCATGCTCGGGCGGCGCCCTACAACTGTAGCTGCAGGCATTGCATAGCCGTGCTTCGACTCCCGCCGTGGAGCCTGACGAAGGAGATATGGTCTTCTAGCCAGATTTTCAGGTCCTGCGGACCGTCGAACTTCGGGTTTTCTGATGGGAGCTTAAACCCCTTGGGAATTCGGTTTTTCCTGATGGCCCTGCTGAAGCATCTAGCGCCACAGAGCTCCACATCTTCGCCTTTTGAGTCAGTCGATTGGGCACGTCGTGCCCTTGATTTGTCGATTTTGCGCTATGTGATGTCATCACGCGCGTCGTAGTCGTGGTCGTGTCTTCGTGAGCCGCAGCGTCGAGACAGGTCGTGACTGTCGTCGCTGGATGAGGGTGAGGAATAGCGTTTCACCAGGGCCTTGCCTTTCTTCAGCTCCGGTGTTGGCTCTTTGTCGAGAGCAGCCTCGACTAATCCCAAACCTGCGATCGTAGATCGGTGCATGGCAGCTCAGGGATCTCCAGCTAGCGGCTGATTGTTGATCGGGTACATGGTGGCCGCTGTCACCGCTGCCTGCGACGTCTTTGGGACCACGTTGCCCCGGGTGTCGACTATCATAGAGCTGAAGTCGAGGACTTTTGCAGCTTCTATGCGCTCCTGATCGGGGAGATGGGCCATTCGAGATCGTCTCTTGTTGGCCACGTACTCGTTGCCCTTGGAGGAGGATCCTACATGGGAGGAGAGTCCGGCCTGTCGAAGGCTCGACTCATCTGCCGCCTTTTTACGCGCTTCGAATTGCGTGATTGTTTGCAGCTGGTGTATGTTTTCTTCCTTAAGTAGCCAATGGTAGCCCATTAGCATCTCTTGCGACGTGCCTGGAGGCAGGGGATTGCCTCGTAGAGCTTCTCGGCAACAGGCCCACTCGAGATCGTTGAGCCTGATCACGACACGCTCGCCGGTGTGCTCATTCACCATGGTGGGAGGTTCGGCTGCCCCTCCGTTGTTGACGGGGGCACCGTTGGTAGGTCCGCCGTTGGGTGGTCCGCCATTGGGTATGCCGCTGTTTGGCGTGTCGGCTTCATGGCCACGGTTGCCCGTGTTGTCGCGATTGGCGGAGGAGTCGCCCGCGTTGATGACGGCGCACATGAAGTGGTTGGGGAGGCTGCTGCTCCCACAAATTTTAGATCCGGAGCCATAAGCTCCATCTTCAGTTGCCAGATCGCCCAGATCGGATTCGCGACTGCTATCGCTGACCGTTTTGTCAACTATTGTCGAGGCATTGAGCTCACTGAGGGTGCCGATCGGCGGAGAGAACCACGATGCTGGAGCAATCGATGGTGTCATCGGCTGATCAGGCATGCGAAGCGTGCCCATCTGACCAACTTGGAAGCAGAAGCTGCCAAACGCCAGGCTGATTCCATCGCCCACGGACTCGAAAGCCGGGCGAGTGGCTGGCGTGTGGACGGTGAAGTCGAACACGCCGAAGAGTTGGCGAATCTCCGCTGTTGCGGAGTTGTAGATCGCGGTTGATGGGGCCGAAGAATCCGCACCATCAGCACTCCCAGTTCCCACAGACAACGCCAATTGACGAGGGTTTAACTCGTCAATGCCCATTGTTATGGACTTGGGTTTTGGAGAAGGAGGGAGCGCTGGAAGCATCTATCGGCTAGCAAACAAGCACACAGGGGAATCGAAGATTTACCCAGGTTCAGTCCTCGTAGAGGTCCCTACTCCTGCTTGTCTGCTCGTGGAATTATCAGAAGAATCGAAGATTACGGTGGTGTGCAGATGCAATCTGGCGAGGGTTGTGAAAACTAGGGTTGCGTGTGTCCTTCTTGCCGCCCCCTCCTAGCCTTTATATAGATGGGCTAGGTCTCGGGTAGCAGGCCGAGTCAGTTACAGGTTAGGGTTTTTCCCTTTGAACTTTCTATCTTTAGCTTCTTCTTGTTCTTCAAGCAATCGAGAGTCCGTAGGCTACTCGAGTTCTCTCTTTGGGCCTTGGCGACACCGTGGGCTTCCACTATATTCAGGCCGTATATACCAAGCTCGAGTACCTGTAGGGTATACCCATGTCAAGTGGGCTCCCAAAGTTTTCTTTTAAACATAAGGTTGAACACTCCCAACCATACTGATTCAAAATTTATCAATAAAGGGGATTTATTTATTGGGTGGCCAAGTGGTTGACTCCACATGTCATTGTCATGTACTCCCTCCATTCAGAAATATAAGACGTCTTAGCTTTGTGAATCAAATGTATCTATACGTCATTTAGTGTATAGGTTCGTAGAGGTTCGGAGTGAACCTTTACACTAAAAGGCGTCTAGATACATTTATTTCACAAAGATAAAACGTCTTATATTTCGAAACGGAGAGAGTAGACATGATTTTTGCTAGGAAGGGAAAACACTAATGAATTCTTATAGGAAGGCTAGGAAATTGGAAATTGTGTTCCATTGATAAACCTTCGTGCTCCTCTTCCTAGAGTCAAATTTTAGCAATTCAATAAAAAAGGTTGTTGGACATTCTCCAATTCCCAATAATTTTTCTTTTTAAATAAGAACAATAGTGATTAGCTCGAATAATTAATTGCGGTCTACATATGTTATACTACTGTACTTCATAGAATATGCGATGTGTGCATGACCGGACAACTTTCGAAAAAACTGAAGGAAAACGTGGCCGCATTAAGGAATGAGCGCGGAGTAAGGATGGAAATGGGTAGGGTATGAGTAGGGTAGAGCAATATCATACCCACTCCTGTTTAGTCAATGGGTAGAAAATGTTACCCATACCCGTACTCGCGGGTATAAAACTTTACCCATGCCCGTACCCATGAAAAATATCGAAGTTTAGAAGTCACGGTATCATACTCTTCCCTAGGTTGCTTGGCCCCATAGGTTGTAACTCTACAGGTAAGTTTTACTACTATGTCAGTTTAAATGAGTAGGGTATGGGTCTATCTACTCATGCCCGTACCCATTTCTTAACGGGTTAGGGTATGGGTATTACCCATGGGTATAAAATTATGCCCATACCCTACCAACACGGGTACAGTACCTGTGGGCACTCGTGGGTAAAACTGCCATCCTTAGCACGAAGGGACAATAAGAGTTGTGAGAACAAAGTACTTGTGGGGCCTAGCAACTTTCACATTTTTTCGATGAAACACCGTCGCTGCTTACCTTATGAGTGGTTTGATGTCGTCCCTCAGGCGCTAGATTATTCATGTTAGCGAAATAGTGGGTTCCCATATTTTTGTTTAGAATAGAAGTATGAACATTCCCAACCATAGTGATTGAAAAGTTATCGAGAAAGGGCGCTTTATTTTTTTAAAGGTCAGGGTGCTTTATTATAAAACTCGATTCCCCATACCACCGGCCTACCATTCTGCTGTTATTAGTTGGACTATGGATAAACAAATTCACTCGAGTTGGTTGGGGCTTTAATCGTAATTTTTGTGCTCACTACCTGTCTTGTTGACAACATCTTCATACGCATCATCGTTGATGAATAGATATAATATGGAAATATATCAATGCCATAGTATTTTAGTGCCTACCAAAGTAATACTTCAGTTTTCTCTCTTCTCAGTTTCTTCAAAAAGGGGTCCGACCTCTTTCTCAATTATTTTAAAAAACATAGTTTTGGAGAATACTTCAGTTTAAACCCCTATTATTTGTTGGAACAAAACACTAAAAGGTATTCAATAGTTCAGTTAATTCAGATATCAAAATGTTTTCTAAATAATTTAAAAATACTTTGATGCCAAACTTGGCCTTAATATCTGAATCGAGCCAATCTGGGCCATGGATGATCAGTATTTAAATGCCAAATGGCCAAATGGGCCCTTAATTTCTGAACTGAGGCAGTATGGGCCATGGATTATCACCGATGTGCCTGTCGGCCATTGATTCCAGGGAGTACAGCTTACCAATTTACTACTTGGACTATACATAAATCTGAATTTAGTCGAGCGGCAAAATCTCCCGCTATCCAATGTTTCAAACATCTTGGAATCCCCCTTCTACCCCTAGTGAAGTCGGTTCGTTGGGGATTCAATCGTAATTTCCCTGTTCAGTACCTCTATAGCCCCGCCCCTACCACCGACCCCCCCCCCCACCCCCACACCCACACACAATCCTCGCCCCCAGCTGCGCAAGACCTGCGGAAAACCCTAGATCTACCTTCACCACCTTAGATCTGATTCACCATCATCATCGTGCACTGCACCAGATCTGCTTCACCGACCCACTCTCCTGGCACGCTGAACACAATCCCACCACCAGGAATCTGCTACTTCACCGCTATCGTTCAGCGCTTGAAGGAACCCCTGTTTTGCTTCACCTTCGCCCATAAGCACCACAACCGCAGCACCCTCGACAACCTCGACGTCACCACCCAGGATTTGCAGGATGCCTAAACACCATCGTGACCGAGGTAACCATATCTCCTTGGAGTTTGGTAAGATAAATATGTAGCAGTTAACTGTATTTTGTATTGGTGCTACTTTTGTAGTAACTTACAAGTACTATACTTGTTACTCATATCTTCCTAAATAATTTTTTTGTAATCAGGTTTAACCGTAAGGCATTCAACTACGATTTTGTATGTCATGGCGAAATATGAGTCAGCCAACGGTTAACACATTTGTTTCCATTATCTACTGTAGTACGTGCCCATATGTGATGCGGTTATAATTTCTCTCTGTCTTAACGTAGGCTATGGCACTAATTGTTATTTCTTGCTTGATGCTTTTGTCCTATCTATGCAATACATGTTTACATTCGTTATACTGCTTCCACTAAGATGTCTGTTTCATTTTCTTCTGCTTACCCCAATATTCCTAACCGTTTGCTATTGTTACGCAATGAACAGGTGCAATTTACAATAGAAACCGTAGAATGAATGGCCCCTATAATCTCGTAATTATCTATTTCTTTTGTATCACTTCATGCTAACATCTGTGAGACTAGAATCACTTTGTGTTTACTATTCACTGCACCATTATGCAGAGGACCCTCACTGAATTATGGAGACCACCAATCCAATTACTTTATGAAGCGGACATCATCGACAAACATACATGTAACCAGATTAGCAACCCTGAGACTCTACATAGAGCTACTATAAGGACACCCCCCTTCTTTAAGGTTTAAGTCCCCTGGTGTCATGCCATTGACTCTAGTTGAATTGTTATTTTTGTCGGAGGCACTAGGGTGATTATAACAAGGCCGGAAATGCAATGAAATCCAATATAACAAAAATGGAAGGATCATAAGCAACGCACCACTTCAAATCTCACTCCGGTATCTACACGTGTATGGCTATTTTAATATGAGGCACATGATAGTACACTTTGTCTTTGGGTAGACAATCAAAAAATTTAAACATTCTAACTGTTCGATAGATTGTTTGACCATTTCTCTAAAATGATTTGGCTAGTCTATTAGAGGCACACATATGCATGAGGTCCTTGTGTTGAAGGCTTACATTGCTATAACAGACCAAATAATCTTTTGAAAATCTTTGAGAATGAACATGGTAGTTTTGTTTCTTCGTATGATGTTGTAAATTCTTTTATTTTAGTTTCATCCTTCATCAAGTAGAGCAGTCATTTCACAGGGCAGAAGTGATAGTTGCACACTATCTCATCCCTCTATGAAGTCAACTGTTCTAGTTATTCCAGAAGAAAGAGATGTATGATGCCCTGCCATTACTAATTGCTTTCTTCCTTTTAGCAAAAGGACTGATTTGAAATTTGTTGGTTTTTGTTTTTCTTGGTAATGATGTTATATGACGTTTCTTTTTGTTTTAGGTTGCAAATATAAATATGAAGGCAGAACAGAAAACAACTACCTCAAGTGTAGATCTCTTTGGACAGAGCAGTAGTGATAGTGCATATTGCTCACGTAGGTACACGATCTCGACTGCTCCATACATTCCAGCAGAAAGAGTTTTTGGTGCTGCACTCCAAGATTAAATTGATGTAGTTGGAAAAGCAAACAACACATGCAATGACACTACTGGATCAATGTGGTTTAGGAAAAGAACACATGCAATGTCCATAGTGGATCCATGTGTCATACCATGGTCACAGAGACGAAAAGGACATAGGAAGAGCAGCTTCCACATTGCAGGTTGCACCAGTGAGGCAGAAGTTGCATCACATAATGCACTGGAGTGTGTGTGGTCATGTGTATCAATGTGGTTTAGCAAAATAACACATGCAATGTCTATAGTGGATCCATGTGTCAAACAATGGTCATAGAGACCAAAAGCACATAAGAAGAGCAGCTTGCACATTGCATGTTGCACCCGTGAGGCAGAAGTTGCATCATAGAATGCACTAGAGTGTGTGTGTGGTCATGTGGATCAATGTGGTCTAGGAAAATAACACATCCAATGACACTGGTGGATCAATGTGGTTTAGGAAAAGAACACATGCAATGTCCATAGTGGATCCATGTGTCAAACAATGGTCACAAAGACCAAAATCACATAGGAAGATGAGCTTCCACATTGCATGTTGCACCAGTGAGGTAGAAGTTGCATCACATAATGTGCTAGAGTGTGTGTGGTCATGTGGATCAATGTGGTCTAGGAAAAGAACACATGCTATGTGGTCATGTGGATCAGTGTGGTTTAGGAAAAGAACACATGCAATGTCTATAGTGGATCCATGTGTCAAACAATGGTCATAGAGACCAAAAGCACATAGGAAGAGCATCTTCCATATTGCATGTTTCACTAGTGAGGCAGAAGTTGCATCACATAATGCACTGGAGTGTGTGTGGTCATGTGGATCAATGTGGTCTAGGTAAAAAACACATGTAGTGACACTAGCTAGTGGATCAATGCGGTCTAGGAAAAGAACATATGTAATGTCTATAATGGATCCATGTGTCAAACCATGGTCATAGAGACCAAAGAACATAGGAAGAGTAGCTTCCACATTGCATGTTGCACCAATGAGGCAGAAGTTGTATCACAGAATGCATTAGAGTGTATGTGGTCATGGAGATCAATGTGGTTTAGGAAAAGAACACATGCAATGTGGTCATGTGGATCAATGACACTAGTGGATCAATGTGGCTTAGGAAAAGAATACATGCAATGACACTAGTGGATCAATGTGGTTTAGGAAAAGAACACATATAATTTCTATGGAAGAGCAGCTTCCATGTGTCAAACAATGGTCATAGAGACCAAAAGCACATAGGAAGAGCATCTTCCGCATTGCCTCTGCACCAGTGAGGCAGAAGTTGCATCACATAATGCACGGGAGTGTGTGTGACCATGTGGATCAATGTGGTCTAGGAAAAGAACACATGCAATATGGTCATTTGGATGAATGTGGTTTAAGAAAAGAACACATGCAATGACCATAGTGGATCCATGTGTCAAACCATGGTCACAGAAACCAAAAGCACATAGGAAGAGCATCTTCCACAGTGCATGTCGCACTAGTGAGGCGGAAGTTGCATCACAGAATGCACTGGAGTGTCTGTGGTCATCTGGATCAGTGTGGTCTAGGAAAAGAACACATGCAGTGTGGTCATCTGGATCAATGTGGTTTAGGAAAATAACACATGCAATGTCTATAGTGGATCCATGTGTCAAACCATGGTCACAGAGACCAAAGCACATAGGAAGAGCAGCTTCCACATTACATGTTGCACCAGTGAGGAAGAAGTGGCATCACATAATGCACTAGAGTGTGTGTGGTCATGTGGATCAATGTGGTCTAGGAAAAGAACACATGCAATGACACTACTGGATCAATGTGGTCTAGGAAAAGAACACATGCAATAACACTACTGGATCAATGTGGTTTAGAAAAAGAACACATGCAATGTTCATAGTGGATCCATGTGTCAAACCATTGTCACAGAGACCAAAAGGACATAGGAAGAGCAGCTTCCACATTGCAGTTTGCACCAATGAGGCAGAAGTTGCATCACATAATGCACTGGAGTGTGTGTGGTCATGTGGATCAATATGGTCTATGAAAAGAACACATGCAATGTGGTCATGTGGATCAATGTGGTTTAGCACAAGAACACATGCAATGTCTATAGTGGATCCATGTGTCAAACGATGGTCATAGAACAAAAGCACATAGGAAGAGCAGCTTCCACATTGCATGTTGCTCTAGTAAGGCAGAAGTTGCATCCCAGAATTCGCTAGAGTGTGTGTGGTCATGTGAATCAATGTGGTCTAGCAAAATAACACACGCAATGACATTAGTGGATCAATGTGGTTTAGGAAAAGAACACATGCAATGTCCATAGTGGATCCATGTGTCAAACAATGGCCACAAAGACCAAAATCACATAGTAAGAGCAGCTTCCACATTGCATGTTGCACCAGTGAGGTAGAAGTTGCATCACATAATGCGTTGGAATGTGTGTGGTCATGTGGATCAATGTGGTCTAGGAAAAGAACACATGCAATGTGGTCATGTGGATCAGTGTGGTTTAGGAAAAGAACACATGCAATGTCTATAGTGGATCCATGTGTCAAAAAATGGTCATAGAGACGAAAAGCACATAGGAAGACTAGCTTCCACATTGCATGTTGCACCAGTGATGCAGAAGTTACATCACATAATGCACTGGAGTGTGTGTGGTCATGTGGATCATTGTGGTCTAGGCAAAGAACACATGCAATGACACTAGCTAGTGGATCAATGTGGTCTAGGAAAAGAACACATACAATGTCTATAGTGGATCCATGTGTCAAACCATGATCACAGAATCCAAAGCACATAGGAAGAGTAGCTTCCACATTGCATGTTGCACCAGTAAGGCAGAAGTTGCATCACAGAATGAACTGGAGTGTGTGTGGTGATGTGGATCAATGTGGTTTAGGAAAAGAACACATGCAATGTGTTTATGTGGATCAATGACACTAGTGGATCAATGTGGTTTAGGAAAAGAATACATGCAATGACACTAGTGGATCAATGTGGTTTACGAAAAGAACACATACAATGTCTATGGAAGAGCAGCTTCCATGTGTCAAACAATGGTCATAGAGACCAAAAGCACATAGGAAGAGCATCTTCCACATTGCATTCTGCACCAGTGAGGCAGAAGTTGCATCACATAATGCATTGGAGTGTGTGTGGTTATGTGTATCAATGTGGTCTAGGAAAAGAACACATCCAATGACACTAGTGGATCAATGTAGTTTAGGAAAAGAATACATGCAATGTCTATAGTGGGTCCATGTGTCAAACCATGGTCACAAGGACCAAAAGCACGTAGGAAGAGCAGCTTTCATGTTGCATGTTAGACTAGTGAGGCAGAAGTTGCATCACATAATGCACTGGAGTGTGTATGGTTATGTGGATCAATGTGGTCTAGGAAAAGAACACATGCAATGACACTAGTGGATCAATGTGGTTTAGAAAAAGAACACATGCAATCTCCATAGGTGATCCATGTGTCAAACCATGGTCACAAAGACCAAAAGCACATAGGAAGAGCAGCTTCCACATTGCATGTTGCACCAGTGAGGTATAAGTTGCATCACATAATGCACTGGAGTGTGTATGGTCATGTGAATCAATGTGGTCTAGGAAAAGAACACATGCAATGACACTAGTGGATGAATGTGGTTTAGGAAAAGAACACATGCAATGTCTGTTGTTGTGGTGGCACGGAAGATGCCATGGATAGGCTAAAGATGGGGCCAAAGTATGCTAGGGGAATCCAGGAAGGGATAGTGTGGTGATTCCACACACAAGTGTTTGTATATTTGCTCTATCAATGGAGGTTTACAAAGGCTCCTTGAGCTGTTCATGAGAAGGAGACTAAGTCTCTTACCCCCCACAAATGTGCTCTAGAGTTCGACCTTACACTACTAGGAAAACAGCTATACGTAATCCGCGAGGCTGTGGCGCACATGCGGGATAGTGCGCCATGGGCAAATAGCCGTGGCGCACCTTCCTGGAGTGGGCCACAAGTAGGCAACATAGCCGTGGCGTACTGTCAGGAGTGCGCCACCACTATGTGTGGGCCAGGGTGCGTGCGACCACACTCCACTTGCCCGTGGCGCATGGTGCACATGTGCGCTACGCCAATCTTCATAGCCGTGGCGCACATGCTGTTCATGCGCCACGGGCAAGGGGAGTGTGGTCAACCCGCAAGTCTCGGCCAACTTGCCCGTGGCGCATGGAGAGGGTGTGCGCCACGGCTACGCAGATCATCTGTGGCGCATGGGATCATGTGCGCCATGGATGTGTCGCACTGTATAGATCAACACATGGCCAACCCCCCAACCACCTCACTTTCCCCTCTCTCTTCTTCTTCTTCTTCACTTTCCCCTCTTCCTTCTTAGATATGCTCGAGATCCTCCTCCTTGCCACCTTATTTCTTCATCTTTTTCACCGGTTAATAGTTTGTTAAACTTCACTTGGATGCTACATAAGAGAAATTAAGCTCTACTCACCTCTCCTTCGATCTTCGGCCTCTCATATCGATCGGTAAGTTATCCATGTGTATGGAGGATGCTCTCATGTGTTTGTATGATGCTCTCTTGTTTGTAGTGTAAGAGGATTATTATATGTGTATGGATCCGGATGTGCATGTGTGTGTATATGGAGATGATGAATGCTCATTTATGTGTGTATGATGCTCTCATATGTGTGTAAGAGGATTAATTATGTTCATGTGTATATGGAGGATGTGCATGTATGTATATATGGAGGATTCTCATGTGTTTGTATATCTCATGGGTATGTGTGTGTGAATGAGTTGCCAATGTTTTGCCGAAATGTTGATTCATTTCCATTTCGGTACATTTCTGGCATTTCTTGCAATTAAGGCGCTACTTTGAGGATAGGTCATGCCGAAATTTTCGGCGACCTTTTTGCATTGCATGCATATGCATATGCATTGCATGCGTGGTTCTAAACTTCTATTGTGCTGATCACTGCTGTGTGTAATAACGTGTATAGGGCAACCATGGTCCGCATAATGAGCGAAGGCATTGTGGCTAGATATTTGCAATGCGCGATGCCCGACATGATACGGAATAACATGACGGAGATAAGATGTCCGTGTATAAGATGCAAACTCAAGTGGTTGATCGATCCTGATTCCGGAAAACAGCGGGCGCACCTGCTCCGTCATGGTTTCATGGATGGCTACACTCAGTGGATAAGTGATGAAGACAATGATGATGACGTAATTGATGGGGCGGAAGGAAACAAGGAAGTACAACAGGATAATAACAGACATGATGAAGCATATCCCGGCCAAGATCAAGATGCCGAAGCAGATCAGGATGATCATGAAGATCTAGACGTCGTCGGAGTAGATGGACCAATATCGCCAGGCTGGGTACATGACCCTTATGTTCAAGAACTTCTACTCAAGCAGACGAGTAATGCAAGAGCTGCCGCTAGAGAGAAAGCCAAGCTTACGCACCTTGAGAAAGACGCAGTTACTCCATTGTATGAAGGATGCAAGCCCGATAATACCCGCTTGAATGTAACGCTCAAGGCTATGGAGATCAAGGCAAAACACAAATGGACCGATGCAAGCTTCAACGATATGATGGCATTCTGCCACGATTGTCTTCCAGAGTGGAACACGTGTCCAACTAGTATCGAGGAGGCCAAAAAAATCATGTGTCCTCTCGATCTACCGTATGTTAGATACCACATATGCATCAATGATTGCATCATTTATCGGGGTGAGGATGCGGAGAGAACCACATGTCCGGTGTGCGGCGTCAGTCGATACATGAAAGGGAAGAAAGCTCCTCGAAAAGTGGTATGATACTTTCCCATCACTCCTCATCTGCAGCGGTATTTCGCAGGCCCTAAGGAAGCAAAGCTCATGCGCTGGCACGCGGAAAGAAAGAAGACAGATGATGATACGGAAAAGGACGAGATGCAGACGCACCCTTTAGATGCTAGCCAGTGGAAAGCACTAGACCTCGAATTTCCAGAATTTGAGGGGATTCAAGGAACGTCAGGCTAGGTGCAAGCACCGATGGACTCAATCCGTTCGGGAGTCAAAGCAGCACGCATAGCACGTGTCCCGTGTTTGTATGGATGTACAACATCCCTCCATGGTTGTGCATGAAGAAGAAGTACATACAAATGAGTATGCTAATTCAAGGGCCGAAACAACCTGGTACCAACATCAATCTGTATCTCGGCCTGTTGAAAGAGGAGCTAGGCACATTATGGGAAGCTGGAGCCAATACGTACGACGCTGTCACACAAGATTATTTCACTATGAGAGTCGTGTTGCTCACTACGGTGAAAGACTATCCCGGTTGCGGATATATGTCGGGGCAAGTGATCCAAGGATTCTTCGCATGCGTTAGGTGCATGGATAACACAACCTATATCCAACTAGAGAGAGATCCCGGGTCTTCAAAAACCGTGTTCATGGGGCATCGGAGGTGGCCTCGCAAGAACAATCCATGGAGAAAACGTGGAGATCTGTTTGATGGGAAATCAGAGATCCGAGGAATTCCAGATCGGAGGAGTGGCAAAGAAATCGATGATTTACCGAGAAACTAGAAAGAGTGTCCTAAGCCGGGAAAGAAGCGAAAGAGGCAACAATCAGATAAGCCGTTGCTGAAGGTATGGAAAACGAGGTCTGTTTTCTAGGAGTTGCCATACTGGAAGATCATCCGCACGCCTCATAGCCTTGACATCATGCATATCACGAAGAACGTGTGCGAGAGTCTGGTTGCCACCCTGATCAACATGCCGGATAGGACAAAAGATGGTCCGAAAGCAAGACACGACTTGATACTCATGGACATCGGGCATGATCTTCACGGAGGACGCACTACTCCTAATGATCAGGATGATGACAATGATCAGTCGGAGGCGACACAAGGTCGCTGAAAGGGGAAAAAGGTCAAGAAGAACAAATATTACTGTCCCCCTTCGTGCTTCACTCTAAGCCAGGATGAGATCAAATAGTTTTCCAACTTCCTCCTAGGAGTCAAATTTCCTTACGGCTACGCGGGCAAGATAAGCAGATACCTAGACGAGGCGAAGCATAGGTTCAGTGAAATGAAGTCTCACGACTGTGCCGTGCTAATGACGCAAATACTTCCGGTTGCACTATGAGGGATAATGGACGAGCACGTCCGTGAAACGTTATTTGGGCTCTGTAAATTCTTCGACGTCATCTCTCAAAAGTCGATTGCCGTGAATCAGCTCAAGAGGCTACAAGAGGAGATTGTTGTGATACTATGCGAGCTTGAGATCTACTTCCCGCCTGCATTCTTTGACATTATGGTGCATCTGCTGGTCCATATCATGGAGGATATCATCCAACTCGGGCCGATGTTTCTCCGCAGCATGATGTCGTTCGAAAGGATGAATGGACACATCAAAGGATACGTCCACAACAGGTCCCGTCTAGATGGAAGCATAGCCAAGGGATTTCTAGCCAAAGAGTGCATCTCTTTCTACACGAATTATCTAGACATCGAGAACCCTGTCGGCCTTTCCATCAACAGGCACATTGGTAGACTCGATGGATCGGGTCACCAAGAGGGTCGCCGCGTAACGCATGTGGACTTCAATGGTCAACTCGCAAACTTTAATAGAGAAAACCTAGTCGCGCTACAACATATAGAAGTGGTCGATCCTTGGGTACAAAAGCACAAACAGTTTAGAGAAGAAGTATAGTGACCGGGGCCAGCAGAGGACGAAGGGAAAAATAATCAAAGAGCACAACTCCGATTTCACGCGTTGGTTCAGCGAGACACTCCTAGATAGTCCCCCGCAAACGGATTCTGCTTCTGCGGAGGAAAACATCATATTCGCCGTGTCGCAGGGACCATTGCGCAGCCTGATGACCTATCAGGCGTACGACATCAATGGCTACACATTCTACACGGAGGAAAAGGATAGCAAGGGTGACTATCAGAACTCTAGGTTAACGGCGGAATTCTATATCGATGACGACTTGAAGGAAAGATTCTACAGAAGGATCGAGGAGATATGGGAGCTCGACTACTGTGGAGAAAAGGTGCCGATGTTCCATGTTAGATGGGCCAAGAGTGTCAAAAGAGAAGATCGGTATTTCACAACCATGGTTATACCAGAAGCCAACAAATCCAAGGTTGCCAGTGCGAAAGTAGCCACGAAAAATGAGCCATGGGTATTGGCTAGCAAAGTGGACCAATGTTTTTTTATTACCGACCCGGCAAAGCCTAGTCGGGTTGTCGTGAGGAGAGGAAAAAGAAACATCATCGGAATGGATGGAGTCGCCAATGAGCAAGACTTTGACCAGTACGGCGATCCAAAGATTGAAGATGACGACGACTACGATGAAGCAACATATATCCCAAGAAGACAAAGGACAACCCTACCCAAAAAAGGTAGCCCGTTCGAGAGAAGAAACATGAAAGTTCTAGGGCTAAACTATTCAACCACGACAAAGAAGGGAAAGAAGATTGTAAAACGCTAGCTCTTATTATAATCCGCGCACGTGTTGTCATTTTATGTACCACTTTTGACATTTAAATATATAACATATATAGAATCAATTTTGTACCACCCTTGAATCAATTTTGTACCACTATTGTGCCACATTTAAATATATTATAACTGAAAAGTAATTTATAATTTCATTCTACCTTAAATCAATTTTTTAACATTTAAAATTATGTTTAAAATAAAAAATAGAAAAAAATTTGGCACCCACTGCACCAGGGTTCGAACCTGGGTGCTTGCAGGAGTGGCTGGGAACTGCAACCACTAGGGTAAGACGAGTCAGCTATTAGAAACTAGGCCTCGTCTTTATTTGACTATAGTACCAGGTTAGGCGTGGCTCACTTGGACCTAGTGCGCCACGCCTGGCCTCATCTTTATTTGACTATAGTACCAGGTTAGGTGTGGCGCACTTGGCCCTAGTGCGCCATGCCTAACGCACTTGGCCCACTTGTCTATCCCTTTTCTATGGTTCCCTTTCTCTCCCCAATCGTCATCAACGTGCCTCAGCCTGCCCGCGACGATCCCCAATCCCCAACCGCGCCTCCCCAATCTGCCGATCCCTAGCACCGCCGTCGTGTTGTCGCCTTCGCGCCACCGAGGAGGAGGAGGATGGCAGCCGTCAAGGAGGAGGAGGGTAGCCGTCGAGGAGGAGGAGGGCCACCGCATGCTCCTACCGCCGCCTGCACCACCACCTGCTCCCACAGGTCCGTCCCCAACCTCCGCCACCGCCTTCTCGCAGGTCCGTCCCTGTCCCCGTCCTTCTCCTTTTACCACCACCGCCCACCTGCCCTCATCTCCACCCGCGAGCGCCCACAGGTCCGTCCCCGACCTCCACCACCGCCTGCTCCCAGGTCAATTAGGAAATTTCTCACCACCAAGGACTACCACAGTCCACAGCCACCCAAAGGTTGATTTTTTTTTGCCTACTCCAGAAACAAATTCCGTGATCTGCTGCTTTATTGTACCTCCATACCTTGAAATTTTTATGGGAGCAGAAGAATTGCAAATCAGGAATTTTTTTTATCGATTACGTTTGGTTGCATATCAGTTATATGTGAACCAGGTTATATATAGTTAGGACATTGTCATGGCATCCTGTGGTTGTGCATTGATGGCTGGAGTTGACTCGCCTAAACTAGCATACACAAGTAGGAGCACACATTTTATTGACATGACATGCACAAAAATTCATGCTAGCTTCTACCTTAACAAGTGGAGATGGTAATGCTTATAGCTTGAGATACCATACTGATTGGAACTCGATTTAATGGTCTGAACCAATGCAAATAGGAATGGCAGTATGATTTCCCTTCTATCTCATTTTTCTTACTGTATTGCAAGCAGTCTGGACGTGTATTCTTCCTCAATTACATATGCAGGTCGTTTTACACACACTGCACTAATTTACATGTATAGCTTGCTCAACATTCACAACTGATTGATACATTGCAAATGTATCTATAATTTTTGATGCTCCATGCTTGGTTTTATCTACTTTCTTGTGTTTTGTCCACACTTTGGAGAACTTTTCATATGATTTCTTGGACTAACCTATTAACAAGAGCCACATGCCATTGCTTTCTTCTGTTTTTGGTTCCGGAAAGTCGAAATGAATATTCTCGGAATTGGACGGGACAAAAGCCAAAGTGCCTATTTTTTCAGAAGACTCTAGGAGCCGAACGACACGGAGGAGGGCCGAGGGCTGCCACACCCCAAAGGCGCAGCAGGGCTGGCCGCCCGGCATGGCATGGTGGTGGCCCAGTGCACCCCTCGGTCTCCCTGTTCGCATATAAGAGGCCTTCTGACCTAAAACCTCTGGGGGGTTCGACGTTTTTCCACGAAAAGTTCCGCTGCACCGCTGCCATTGAAGGGGAGATTCAGGCGACAGAAAGTCTCTGTTCCGGCACCCTGCCAGGATGGGGAAGTGCCCCCGGAGCCATCTCCATCGATCTCCACCATCATCTCCATCAACCATCCATGTTTCCTCCATCTATGAGTGAGTAATCCCCCGCTGTAGGCTATGGGGATCGTAGGGATTGGATGAGATCGTTCATGTAATGGCATCAGATTGTTAGGGCATGGTGCCTAGTATCTTTTATTAGTGCTTTATGACTTTGTTGCGACTTGTTGTGCTTAATGCTTGTCACTAGGGCCCGAGTGCCATGATCTCAGATCTGAACATGTTATTGATTCATTATGATAGTATTGTTCTTGGTCTTATCTGCAAGTTGTATACACACGTTGTTGTCCGGAACCTATGGCCCCGGCGATGTAAATCGGGATAACCGGAAGGGAATGGCTTTGATGTGAGGATCACATGTGTTCACGGAGTGTTAATGCTTTGCTCCGGTGCTCTATTAAAAGTAGCACCTTAATTGCTAGTAGTTCCCTAGAGGCCCCACTACAAACGGGCTGGCAGGACAAAAGATGTTGTGCAAGTTCTCATTGCGAGCACGAATGACTATATATGGAAAACATGCCTAGGATTGTCTAGTACTTGGATGCTTTATCTTATTTATCTGCAATTGCCCTATGTTCTGATTGCTATGTGAATTGTCTTGTCCATGCAACGCCCGTTCATCCATCCCTATGCCTACTACACTCGAATCCCACTGTTTGCTGCTTTTGTTACTACTGTCTTTGCTTTACTACTGTTGTTACTTTACTATTCCTACTACAAAACTGTTGCTACTGATAAACTGTTGTGAGCAAGATTGTTTCCAGGTGTAGCTGAATTGACAACTTAGTTGTTAAGGCTTATAAATATTCTTTGGCTCCCCTTGTGTCGAATCAATAAATTTGGTTTCACTTCCCTCGAAAATACTGCGATACACCCCCTATACTTGTGGGTCATCAAGACTATTTTCTGGCGCCGTTGCTCGGGAGCATAGCTTTATTTATCAAGTTCACCTGGATTCACTATTGTTCAAGCTAAGTTTATTTTTGCCTTGTTAGCTTGTTTCTTTATCAAAAATACAAAAAAAGTAGTTCCTACTCTAGTTGTTATTTTTGTTGGTCTGTTATTGTCTTGCCTTATAATGCTTGCTGTCAATGGTTGGTTTCTTTGAAACTAAAGCTTATTGGCAAGGTGGGTTCATGGAAGATCAAACATATTATTATAAGGAACACCGCTTGTCACAAAAAGGGAAACACTTATGGGAACTAATTGATAGATTGTATACCATTGCTAGAAACATGTGCTCTACTTATAATGTTACTTATTGCTGTGATGAATCTTGTTGCAGAAAGAGGTATAAACACCTCCCTTTTCAATGTGAGTATAATGATAATGATACCATATCTTCTTATGCTAAAGGAATTTATGACTTTTATGATGCGGAACAAATTGAAGAATTTATTGCTTGGAAGGGTGCTTTTGAACTTGCTAGTTTGCTTGAAAATATTGATGATCCACCTTACAAATATGAGGTTTATGGTATACTTAAATTTTTCTTTGATAATTACAAGGATGAAAATGGCTATATTCTTGAATATTTTAATAGATGCTTTCCACAAATGGAAGAGACTAATGCCTTGCAGGTTCCTATGGAAGAAGAAATTGCTAAACCTGAAATCTCATTAGATGAAAAAGAGGAGAGTGATGAACAGAAGGAGGAAGAATGGATTAGCTACCCATGCCTACCTTCTAATGAGAGTAACTCTTTATCCCTTACTTTATTTGATTGTCCTCCATGCTTACTAAAGGAGGATGAATGTTACGTTCCTGAGGTTTCTTTTGAAAATGTTTATAATAAAGCTCTAGTGCTTGTAGATCATGAAGAGCATGCTTTATGTGATAGTTATATTGTTGAGTTTATTCATGAGGCTACTGAAAATTATTATGAGAGAGGAAAATATGGTTGTAGAATTTTTCATGGTATTGAAATACCTCTTTATGTGCTGAAAGTTTTGAAGTTACTCTTGTTTTATCTTCCTATGCCTGTCACTTTGTTCTTTGCGAATTTATTTGCATACACGATTTCTATGCATAGGAAGTGGGTTAGACTTAAATGTGTTTTGAATTTGCTTCTTGATTCTCTCTTTTACTTCAACTCATATTTCTTATGTTAGCATCCTCTCAAACTATTATGCCTGAAGATGATAATATGCTATTATTCTTGGGAGACCTTTTCTTAAATACTGCAGGAGCTATTATTAATTATAATCAAGGGAAGGTGACCTTCAATGTTAATAACAGGGAACACATTGTCTATTTCCTCAAGAAGATTGAAAGGATTTATGGTTTGAATTCAATTGAACATGTTGAGGGCATTCAAGTTGGAGAAATATATTGTCCCATACCAAGAGAAAAATTTGAAACTATTATGATTGGGACCATTGCTATCAAGGTTGAGGTAACATAATCATAAGTGGAATAGAAAGTTTTGTCTCATATGAAATTTTTTTGGTAGTAAGACCTGATCAACCTTGTTAACAAAAGGATTTCATTGAACAAAACAATGTTTTCACCATGATTATCTCAGCTTACTTCTATTCTATCCATTTTAGTTTTTGTTTATGCCTAACTTAAAGGCGTTAAAGAAAAGTACTTATTGGGAGATCACACAAAAATTTTAGATGAGTCTTGGAAGTTATTACCTCTGTATAACCGCTCCTTATCCTTTTTATTTGCTTTTTGTGCCAAGAGTAACCTCTAATGAGAGAGAAGTAATGATTGGGAAAGTTGCAGTCCCGAAACAGATTTCTGTGCTTCACCATAAAAATTCGTATAAAATCTCTGAACGTCTTTTTGAGGCGTGAATTTTTGTGCTTCTGCCCCAGGTTGTTTTCTAACTTTCGTTAGTTCAACAATTTTTTATTTGAGCAACAGAAGGTCTTCAAAAAAATTCGTCTTTACCTACTGGTCTGTTTTGACAGATTTCTGCCATTTTCTGCATTTGCTTCTTGGTGCTTCCTTTTTTAGTTTTTTTGGGGAACTGAGCTTTTTAAGGAAAGTGCTACAGTAGATTGTGTTTTAATAGAAGTTTATTTCAAGTTAGAACTGAACCTTAAGACTTATTTATCTTGAGTACACTAATGTTGCTAATAAAGATTGTGTGAAGTTTTGTATGAAGGAAAAATTTCAGGTGTATGGAAGGAATGAGTAATGAGATGAAGGATGGACTAGAGCTCAAGCTTGGGGATGCCACGCGTGTCACCCCAAGAAATATCCAAGAAGTACAAGCATCAAAGCTTGGGGATGCCCAAGGCATCCCCTTCTTCATCAATAAAAATCCCAGGTTTCCTCCAAACACTTCATTTTTATTGTTTCATGCACAGTTGTGTTGTTCTTGGAGCGTCTTCTTTTTAGTTTTCATTTTGGTTTTTTAGTTTGTGTGGTTTGCTTAGTTTGCTGAAAAAATTGGTTGGACCTCCTCTTTCATGCATTGGTGTTCAAATAGTTTGGTTTGGTTTGGATTGGAAAAGAGTAGGAAAGTTCATGCTTAAGTGGTAAAAAGAGCTTGTTTTTGACAGTGGCCTATGTTTTGTCATGCCATGCTTGATATTGTTTTGTCTTTATGCTTAGTATTCTTTGCTGTAGCATGACTTGTTATAAACAATTGAGATTGCTTAATGTGCCTTAGAAGAATCATGTGTTGTTTTAGCATATTAAAGCATAGTATAGTGGTATTCTCCTTTGATGCTTTATTTGGGTTGACTTGGCACATGTTCACACCATGTTATGACTATCCCAAGTCACCATAAGACTTTATGATCCTTTAGTTTTCAACTTGTAGTATCACTTTATGCTTTGATTAATGATGTTTTGTCGCTCTGCATGATTATGGCCATTATTGCTCTCTCGTTTGTCGCTCCCTTACTATTGCTAGCCTTCACTTCCACTGAGTGTTTTACTCATGTTTCCAACTCCCTTAAACCAAATATTGCCAAAGTATCCACCATAGCTACCTATTAGCATCATTTGCTACTCCCGTGCATATTCAATATGCATTGTTTTCTTCCGAATAAAATGTTTGCTTGTTATGAGAAAGTTAGTTAGTAAAGCTCTCACGAACTTGATGGCACACTTTATTTCCTGCACTTAATAAACCTCAACCATTGTGAACTCTCCATGAAAGTTATATGCTTGCAAATTATAGGCTGGGGATTAGCAGAACCGTACTGTCACGGGGAACGCTTTCAACAATTGTAAATATATACCCAGTTGATACCTTGCTCTTTTGTTTGCGGATGTCGGATTGTGAAATAAAAGGGAGCTTGTAAGTCCATGGATTTATGTATGTGTGTTAGAGAAACACTGGGCTGGTCTAATCCATGCTTGACATGGTGGAAACCTGCGTAACCATAATGATATCTATGAAGCATTCTTCTTATAAAAAAGAGATAGATATTGAGAAAAGAAAAAAGAGATTTATGAAAAGAGGAAGAGAAAAAAAGCACCATTTTCCCATGGTAAATAAGAAGATTCTGAGATACTCATTGTTTGCTTGCCTTGTCATTTTGATATGGGGATTCTTAGTATCATCGGGCAAGGTACCCGTTAGCGGTTCTCTATGATATGCACATACTTACGATGACAAGAACTTCTAGGTAACTAAAGTTGAGTAGCATGAGGAGCCCTCGTACTCAAGGGACTTGGGATTTTCAGTTTATAGTCTATCAAGCATATAACTCAGATTGGACCTCACTTTCACCTTAACCACATTAAAGATGCTTATGATAGGGGCAATGAAAGCTCAAAGCTAATGAGTACCATACTTTCAGCATTTGGAAGCCTTTCAAACTATTCAAAACCTTTTCATTTCCTTGTTGAGTCTCCACACATTCTATGAGCACTTTCTTGAGAGCATAGTGGCCATTCTTAGTTCTATGTGCATTGTCCCAAGACTTGCTGATTGATGCATACCTTGATATTGCTTGTTTTAAACTATTTGTATCTAGTCACTCTTGTAAACTTTGAAGGTGTCCTATGCATTTATGTTTGCTACTCTATGAGGGACAAGCTGAATGCCACTATGCTATGTTTTCTTTATGTGAGACAAACAAACGTCTTGCAAAGCATTGTTATTCATGAATCTTCTGTTTGTGCCTTTTCATGTTGCATCATAGTTTCTTTGTCCTATTGTTAGAACTTTGTCTTTCATGTTATGATTGAAGTACTATGATCCCAGATTTGAATGTTTTACAAGTACTTTGATCAAGTTTATGATGGTGCATGTCACCTCAAAAATTATTCTTGCTTTTTATCACTTACCTACTCGAGGACGAGCAGGAGTTAAGCTTGGGGATGTTGATACATTGCAAATGTATCTATAATTTTTGATGCTCCATGCTTGGTTTTATCCACTTTCTTGTGTTTTGTCCACACTTTGGAGTAATTTTCATATGATTTCTTGGACTAACCTATTAACAAGAGCCCACAGTGCGGTACTGCCTGTTCTCTGTTTTTGGCTCCGGAAAGTCGAAAATGAATATTCTCGAATTGGATGGGACAAAGCCAAAGTGCCTATTTTTCAAAAGACTCCGAGAGCCATAATCTGAGGCGGAGGAGGGCGGCTGGCCACACCCCAGTGCGGGCTAGGCCTGGCCGCGCCAGGGCATGGTGTGGTGGCCCCATGCACCCCCTCGGTCTCCCTCTTCGCCAATAAGAAGCCTTCTAACCTAAAAACTCCGGGGGGTTCGAGGTTTTTCCATGAAAAGTTCATTGCGCCGCCCATAGGGAGATTGAGGGGCAGAAAGTCTCTGTTCGACACCTGCCGGGGACGAAGTGCCCCCGGAGCCATCTCCATCGATCTCCACCATCATCTCCATCAACCATCCATGTTTCCTCCATCTATGAGTGAGTAATCCCCGGCTGTAGGCTATGGGGATGGTAGGGATTGGATGAGATCGTTCATGTAATGGCATCAGATTGTTAGGGCATGGTGCCTAGTATCTTTTATTAGTGCTTTATGACTTTGTTGCGACTTGTTGTGCTTAATGCTTGTCACTAGGGCCCGAGTGCCATGATCTCAGGTCTGAACATGTTATTGATTCATTATGATAGTATGGTTCTTGGTCTTATCTACAAGTTGTATACACACGTTGTTGTCCGGAACCTATGGCCCCGAAGTGACAGAAATCGGGATAACCGGAAGGGAATGGCTTTGATGTGAGGATCACATGTGTTCATGGAGTGTTAATGCTTTGCGCTGGTGCTCTATTAAAAGGAGCACCTTAATTGCCAGTAGTTCCCTAGAGGCCCCGCTGCAAACGGGCTGGCAGGACAAAAGATGTTGTGCAAGTTCTCATTGCGAGCACGTATGACTATATATGCAACACATGCCTAGGATTGTCTAGTACTTGGATGCTTTATCTTATTTATCTGCAATTGCCCTATGTTCTGATTGCTATGTGAATTGTCTTGTCCATGCAACGCCCGTCCATCCATCCCTATGCCTACCGCACTCAAATCCCACTATCTGTTGCTTTTGTTACTAATGTCTTTGCTTTACTACTGTTGTTACTTTACTATTCCTACTACAAAACTGTTGCTACTGATAAACTGATGTGAGCAAGATTGTTTCCAGGTGCATCTGAATTGACAACTCAGTTGTTAAGGCTTATAAATATTCTTTGGCTCCCCTTGTGTCGAATCAATAAATTGGGTTTCACTTCCCTCGAAAATACTGCGATACACCCCCTATACTTGTGGGTCATCACTGATGCAACAGAACAAACTCATGGGTCATGGCTTTCTTGTTTGGATTTCAATAAATTAGTATAGCTCAGTATCTCAAATGGTTTTTGTATAGTTTAATTAATTAATGCCCTAATTTACCTTGGGCATAAAAATGGCATTACTGTAGTTTAGCTTAAAGAAAGTCATGTTGTACTGCTAATGATGGTTCACCGGCTAGTGCCGATGTTGTACTGGCGATTGCCTCCTGTGCCTTGTGTGCCATTGAGGGCCTGGTCTGCCCGGGCATGGCTCAAATCAGGCACATAAACTGATTTAGCTCCATACTCCAAATGCCATGATATCATGTTTTCCTAGGACTACATTAAGAGCTGGAATGAGCATTGGCCCTGTCATTTGCATCATGTTTGCTGATAAAGAACTTTGGAATGTTAGTGTTGATTCATTAATTCTGCAGCATGTAACACCGGTCTATGATGCCGAGTTGTGTTATTTAGAATTTATTTATCTATAAAGAACTTTGGAATGTTATTTTTCGAAGGAGGAAACATCATGTCCTCCTGATCGAGTTGGATCCGGTGACTGCGGTGAGGTGCCTAGGAAGACGGAAGCGACTTGTTTTGAGCGGGAGCGATAGGCTTGTGCGATGCTTTTCCAGCTTGGTCTTTGTGTGTGCTTGGATGTTGTTGCTGGTGCTGGATGATTATTATTGTGCAGTAGTACTAGGTAGGTAGCTTAAAGAAAGTCATGGTGTACTGCTGATGGTGGTTCACCGGCTAGTCTTTGGTTCTTCTTGCTAATAAAGCGACATTTGAGTTATATTAATTGCTCATTAGGGCTTGACTTTTTCTCAAACCGAGACATCTTGTGGTGTACATCAGCTACTTTTGACCCTTTGCTTTATTAGTCTTGTTGTTGACATTTGAAATGACTTCCGATATTTGCTGAAATGTTGATTAACTTCCGTTTCGGCAAAAAACGGAAACTCCTAGGTTAAGAAAAATAGGGGAGGTCATGCCGGATTTTCCCGTGAATTTCTAATATTTATTTGACTTTTTTGTTACTTAGTGCAAACATGGCTGACAACGACTAGGCCGGCGGCTCTTCTCGGCGCATAAATATTGAAGAAGAAGTCACAGCTCCAACAAAATTGTCATTCTGGGAGGCTGCCCAGCAGATGGAAAGAAATGAATAGGGTGATGAAGAATATCTGCCTGAAGAGAGCAACAATGATGAGATGGAGGACGAGGAGGAAGAGACCAATGCCAGCGAGGAGGCAGAGGACACCAAGGATGAAACCACTGATGGCGCCGGGAGTAGCAATCCGAAGAAGAAGAAGGAATGACGCCCGAACACGGTCGGCACCGTTAGAGAGGAAATTACCAAAGTAACCCTGAAAGGGGTTCCGCTAGCGCCCGAACACGTCATCAAAGGGTACGGTGGGCAAGTGGCGGCAATCACCCGGGCCACTATCTCGATCAACATAGAGAATCTCCAGGATAAAGCAAATGGCCATTTGCGCACACTCCTCTTCAAGAAGCTGCACGCACGATACAAGTTCCCACTTGAATACCATAACACAAATTACCACGGGAATGAAGTAAAAAAATCCGCCCTCACAAAGATGAGCACCACCCTGGCTAGCTGGAGAACCTGGCTGAAGATGATGATTTTTTTAAAAGGTCAAAGTCTTGCGAAGATCCAGGAGAACTATCCTCAGATCATCGAAGCTCGGTACCTGGAGTTCAAGGCCAGGTGCAAATCCGAAGCAGCCAAGGCCTTGAATAAGCGGGGGAAGGAGATGCGGGAGATGAATATAGGTAACCACCATCTCGGATCTGGCGGTTACAGAGCTGCAGAGTCCAAATGGCAGAAGGAGGACGACGATTTCATAGCTAAGGGGCAACCTAACCCCTTCGCAAAATTCGAAAACAAGCAGCTTCGAAACTTTGTCAGGGCCCAGTACCATGTGGACCCAAAAACTAAACAACTCACCGCAGAAAAGATCGTGAAGGATTTCAAGGGTCTTGCAGTAAGGAATTTAATTACCGTGGATCAAGTATATTGCATTCTAATCGATGAAGTCGAATTTCTAAACGGTTCACGTTCCTTCTTCTGCAGGATGAGGAAATCGCTAGTGAGGCTACCCGAACCTCCTCATCCCAGGGGTCGATGGCGGCCACCCGGTGGGACACCCCTTTTAACAGGGCGATGAACCGGGCTAAGAAAGTCACACCGGTTATGAAGAAGCCCTCGGCTGGCCATGTCATCAGCTTCGGGGCTAAGACATGGACAGATCATTATGGTCCACCGGAGCCGAAGAGGCACGTGTCTGGGAGGAGCGAGGTTGAAGAACTTAAGGCACAAGTGGCGCGGATTCCACAGATTGTCACAGACAACCTGGCAATTAGCCTTACCGAAATCATACCTACCTTGGTGGAGTCGATAGAGAAATGGAATGCGGAGGGTCGTCAAGGGTCGTGCCCGATTCCTAGCATGTCGGCAGCAACTCCAACAACGGTGATCGCGTGTTCGTGACTCCCACCGCTAACACCGCGACGCCAGACGCGTTGGTGACTCCGCCCGCCAGCACCATGGCGCCGGACGTGTTGGTGACTCCGCCCGTCGTCACCGGTGTTGCCGGACGTGTTGGTGACTCCACCCGCAATCACTGCGGCACCGAAGCTTAATGCTGCCGGTGTCAGGGAGAATACACCGGTGGCCGGCACCGTGCCATCAAGCAGCCCCCCCCGTCAGTTGCACGCCCTCCGTCGTCAGTGCCTCGACATTAGCCGAGCTCGACGCCATCAAGGTAACTACTAAGCGTCCTTGCCTTTAATTACTCTGAAGCTGATCACTTCACTTCCTTGCCTTTAATTACTCTGAAGGCATATCTGATGTCGTATATGTTTTTCCGCAGGCTAATGTTCAATGCACTCTCCTAGGCTACGTGAACAGCGAGTTAAGGGATGTTGCCAAGGGCACTATCATTCAACCGTTAAACCGCGTGTTCCACTCAAAGCCGATGCCAGATACCGTGCATAGGGTTCAAATTGTTCGGGTGCTATAGGGCTGCGATAGCGTGGAATCTCCCATTCAACCCTCAGGAGCCGATGAAGACGAGTTGTCTGTCCTCAGAGATTGCTTCGACATTTTCATGCTCTGGCCGAAGATCATGATTCGTTCAGGGACGGGGTCCACCACCCCACAGACTACACCGCCACTTGTGCCGCCGCCCGAGCCGTCACCTCCGCGCGATGTGTTGCCTTATGTTGATGACATGCCTATGGCACAGGATCTGTACAACGACAACATCGATGAAGATATCGATTTGTACATCAACACTTGGCAAGGCGTTGATGGCATGGACAAGCATGGTCCTAGTAATAATGAAGAACCCTGCCATGATGCATCCCCAGAGAAACCCGCTTGCAACAAGCATCTGTTCGGTTCTCAGGAGACGCGTCCAGCTGATGGCGCCTTCTTCACTGAGCCTCAAACATCCAAAAGGCCAATTGTTATAAGCCCCAACACACTACACAGGGTGGTCGGTGAGGAGAATGCGGTCCATGATGCTCCCACTATAAAGAAGCAACGGAAGAGAAAACCTAACAAGTCTGCGAGCCAACCGGTGGTGCTGTCGGCTCCAAATCCAATCCCGGCACAGGACGGACCACCAAGACCCAAGGCTATTATGTGGAGGATGCATGTGGCGGGTAAGCCGATGCTAACTAAGAAATTGTACATGCTTGCAAGTTCGGTTATGAAGAGTGTGCATGACGTGTGCTGACAATCGAGGAACGCCTTCTTCGAGATAAAGATCCGTTGTACCCGGTTTTCGTGGCTAAGGTGCCACATGGTTTGGGCTTCGTTGATAATAACCCCGGGGATATGTTCTTCGTGAGGTTTTCTGACATCTTCGGTATGTTACGCATGCAACCTCTGCACTATACCATGGTCCGTCTATTTTCGCTCAGTATGGCGATGCAAATCATTAGAGAGAACACACTGGGCATCGCGGTCGTGGACCCCTTCTACATGCGTGACGGCTGCTTGGGCAGCTCCGTCGAATGCATATTCATGGAGAATTACCTCCGAGACGTCTTGGTGGCGAACAAGACAAAGGAATACATTCTCATGCCTTACTTCCCTGAGTAAGTCAAAGCCTCGCCGCCAGAACATGATTTTTTAGATGTCCATCGTTTCTTTTCCAACATAACGGTCTGTTTGAATTGTTTTGCACAGAGAGGAAGACTGCACACTCATCGTCCTTTCTCCGAAATATTCGCACGCCACATATTTCGACTCGGGGAGTGCGAGAAAGAAGAAAACCTATGACAAAATCAAGGATGTTCTAGATCATGCTCTGAGTGGCTATGTCGCGGTGGAAGGCACCACATTCATGACCAAAAAGGTCAAGTTCGGCAAGCACATGTTCAACCACGTAACAAAGTTCCCTTGCGTGAAGAAGAGTGATGACAGTCGGAAGGAAGCCTACTACGCGCTCCATCACATCTGGTCTTTCCTACAGGACGAACAACACTGTACGCTACCAGCTCAACTCCGACAGTGGGCCCAAGCCAAGGCAAAGATCCAAGATTCAGATCTTAGACAAGAGTTTTATCGCATCCAACAGCAGTTTGCCACAATCATCTATCATGATGTCATGACCTCGGGGGGGATCTTCCACTGCGGAGGCTACACACCACCTAACCGTGACATAGAACATCGCCTACCGATGCAGGGTGACCTCAGGCCGTTCATGATGAAAGAAGGCATCCTCCCGTTCCCTAAGCCGAGTCAGGAGTCTTGATGTTTGCCTCTATAGTTGTAGTTGTAAACTTGTGTATAGCTCTATATAGTTTCGATGGGTGTGTTGAACTTAATAATTGTGGTCGATGCTACTTATTATGGTTATGAATCAATGCTTAGTTCTTTTGCTTACATTTTGGTTCTTTTCTTTGCTTACTTTGGTCCTTTTTCGACAATGCCAATGATTAAAATGTTATGGCACAGTATGTATGTGAACTCTAACTTTCCCTTGTCTAATATTATTTGTCTTGTGTATAGAGATGGCGAAGAAGTGGTATGTGGTGTACAGAGGCCATGTTCCAGGCATCTACGACGAGTGGAAACACTGTCAAAAACAAGTGAACGAGTTCTCGGGCAATAGCTACAAAGGCTACAAGAGTAAGGAGGTGGCGGATGCTATGTGGATGGACCACCTCCATGAGGAAGAGATGGAGGAGGGGCACAGGATCTGCAAGACCGTGAGAAAGAGAGAGAGGGGAACCTTCGAGAGGGGAACCTTCGTCATAGTAATCTCTATCTTGATCACCGTGTTTGTGGTTCTATTGTATTTGATAGTACTTTAGGTGACTAGCTACTTAGAGAGATTGTGAACTTAGCTCCCTCTCCGATCACGACACCGGCGATAAGTTGTGTAATGATTGCACTTGTAATATACTATGTATATTTGTACTGTTTTGCAAACTGTGTATGCATGTATGTATTTGTACTATTTCGCAAACTGTGAATATATGCTGCACGTAAGTATGGACTAGCAATTAAAAAAAATGAGAGCAAATATAGAAGTGGCGCACATGGCTAGTTTTTGTGGCGCACCACCAAGTGCGCCACGAACAAACTTAGCCGTGGCGCATTGGCTCAAAGAACAGTGGCGCACTATACGGTGTGCCACGGATCTGTCGATATAGGCGTGGCGCACTAGGTAGTGCGCCACGGCTAACTTCTAGCCGTGGCGCGAGTTTAGTGGCGCACTCCATGTGCGGCATGGATGATGAAAAACAGTGCGCCACGAACATGTTGTTTTCTAGTAGTGTTAGACAGAGAAAAAGATCCATCCCCTGCTATGGAGGTCCTAGTGCTCCTTATATAGGGAGCCCAGGTTAGAAAGTTAGAGCTTGCGTGGAGGCATATTCCCTGAATATGCCCTTTGGTTAAACCTAGATGCCTCTTTATTCACTTTAAACGGCTAGTCCGGAATATGGGCGTAGCCTACGTCTTGCTGCATTTTGGTGTCACGGAGACCACGTTTCGTCGTAAGCGTCGCCGCGTCCTTTGTCGGCCATGCCCCACTGGTCCTTCCCTCTGCTCGCTTCGCTCATGCTATAGCAGGAAGAGGCCACCTTTTGACCAATGGGAGACTCCTTCCTTCTCTTGGAAGCCAAGTGGTAGCCCGGCTAGCACCCGACTAACCTAGCACCGAGGGTACCTGCACGGATGATAGATAAACATGGCCGGAATATATTTCATGCTGGCCGGATTAATGCTAGGAAAACGCCCATCGGGTCGGGTTACTTCGTAAGTAGGCCTGCCTTGAGGTGACCTGGCCAGCACTTGCTTTGACCGCTCCGTACGTCGGCTAACTCGGCCTTTATACCCCGGTGTGACCCTACCCGGGGGTATCCCCCAACATTAGTCCCCGAAGCTAGTGCGGTCTTAGCAACTTCAGCTATTAAGGCCACAGCAGGTTCCCCTTACCCGAATCTGCACTTCTTCAGCTGAGTTATTCCGTAACCTGGAATCTTTTCCACAATGCTCCCTTGGCTCAATCTGAGTTACTTCTCGCTGGCCGACTTTTTGTCCATGTATCCGGGTTACCTTTCCTTCTCTCATACGCTTCCCCACGTCCTACGTGGAGGGTAATCATCACTTTGCCTCATTTGAAGGGCCGCGCCAGTTTACTATGCCGATTACTGTAGTAAGTGTCAGGAATAACTGCTCCGCACGTCCTGTCGCGGCAGCCCCTCGTTAACTGTATGATAACATCACGTCATGGGATCTCCTGCTCCCTGTAGCCCTTGCTGTGGCACGAGCCTGATTGGCTGGTTTGGAAGATACACAGCCACACCGTGCAGTTTGGCTGCAGATACCAATACCACTATGCGCCCGTGAGGTGCGGTTATATAGGGGGAAGGGTGACCCTTGGGGAAGTTCCCCCACTTCATACGCTTCCCTGCCCTTTGCCCCCTTCTTCTCCATGTAGCATACCGCCCTTTACATGTTAAGCGCACACACATTGTCGTGCCTTGCCGCCCTTTCGCGACCATGCCACCACTTCCGCTCGAGCCTTTCGCCACGGGGCCCTGCACCTCCAAATTCCCCTCCTCCAGCTACATCTTCTCTGATTACATTCTCGGAGAACTTGATTTATCCATGACAGAGGAGGAGGCCACTGTCGTCGCTAAGGAGGAGGAGGAAGACGAGGCTCACGAGCGCGGTGCCTAGGCGGGTGCGTTCATGTGCCAGCTCGACATCGACTGGCTGTATGCGACGCGCCGCATCCCAGCGGGGCGTCACATGTCGCCTCGCTGCCCAGGAGATAACCCCCTCTCCAAATCCAGGTGAATTCGTTGTCTTTCTCTCCCATTTCCAACGCGGCCTCGTCTTGCCCGTCTCTAATTTCTTCCATAATTTCATCTCCACTTATCAACTTCATCGGTACCATCTACCCACCAATGCCATTACATCTCTATCCTCTTTCACCTCTGGCATTGAGGGCTACATCGGCCTCTAGCCTACCAAAGAACTCTGGATCAAGTTCTTTGGTCTCAAGAAAAACGTCATCCCTGACAAGCACCTTGCCCCTGCTGATAAGCACCTGACCCAGTGCGGTGGAGCCTCAATCTCTCCCTGCAAGAATTCTGCCTTTCCTCGGGTTACCGGCCTCGAATCTTGCAAAGGCTGGTCCTGAACCTTCTTCTATGTCCGGAACAATTCAGATGTAGACTTGATCCGGCTCCTCCCCTTCAAGATGGGTGTCCTAGACACCTCTCTATGGGAGAAAATCCCGAAACGGCCTACCGCCTTGGCGAACCAGGTAGATCGCCGGATCAAGAAGCTCGTCGAGCTGCGGCTACATAGCAAGGACATAATGATCACATTTGTCCACAACCGAGTCTCCCCCTGCAGAAATGCACCCATAAGATCTACCATTTGAGTGGCCCCCTTGACCCCTAGCAGACCTCCTCCTTCGAGCTTAACAACTCCGAGGTGTTCCGCCAGGTCAAGGCCATTTTTAAGGTGGAGAAGGAGTTCTCCGAGGCGTGGAAGTGGGGGCTTGCGCCCTTCACCCGGGCCAACTTGCCTCCTAAGGTAAACCCTCCTCTTGGTATCTTTTCCGGGTCTTGTGGTATGTTGGATAGCTTCCTAACTTAACCATTTAGTACTTTTGCTCTTCGCTATTTCTCCAGCAGACAGTTGAGGACGGCAAGGAGTTGGTCCTCAAATGGGTGGCAGACCGCATAGAGCCGGACGAGGAGGATCCTGACTCGGAGAGGTTCCTGCCCGCTCCAGACATCATCAAGTGCACCTCTGGTAAGGCCTCTTCTCTAAGGGATTAGACGGATGACGATGACTCAGATGTTGAGGTTATGGAGGTACTTGATCCGGTGCCTATCTCTTACATGTTCCCGATTATGTCCAAATCTTCAGCTAACCTGGCCGGTCAGGTCCTCGAGTTTCCCCCTCTCGCCATGGATGATCCAGCTCCCGGACCTTCCCAGAAACGCCCGGCTACCTCGGCCGCAGCTTCGGAGGCGCCACCGCCCAAGAAGAGGCAGAAAAAGTCCAGGGTGAAAGCTCTGGCCAAGCCTGCTGCCAAGAGCACCGTCCGGAGGACGCCCAAACCTTGGGAGCCTCCTACCTCGGATGAGTAAGTCATTTTTCTTTCCCTGCTCATTTCCGGGTCTTGCTCCTTTTGCCTTTGCCTTTTACTTGCCTTTCTTTCTCCTTTTGACGTGTTGCTTTACATTTCTGCAACGCTCCTAGGGTTATTCCCCAGAGTGGCCCCAGCATTTTCTCTCCAATCCAGAGTGGCTCTTCCCCCCCCCCCCCTGCGACGACGACGTTTGTCCACTGAGTCCTATCCAAGAGGATTCCGCGGCAGCGCCAAATCAGAGCCCACCTCGTCATGAGGAGCGCAACTTTGATGCGGGGGCAGTGGAGCGGTCGAGGATACGGCAATGCCGGATCTTCCCACCTTCTCTGCTCCACCGCAACCATCAAGTTCTGAGGTGCCAGCTTCATCAGCACTACCCCTGATAGTTTCTTCAGTTCCTGTTTCTCCAGATCACCGATGCTCTGTCTGAAAAGCATCCAAAGCCGGCACCAACGGCACCAAGTAGCACCAAAGCACCAACAACACACCAGACAGTAGCACCAGCACCAAGACACCAGACAGCACCGGCACCAACAACATCGGCGGGCGGCGCAGATGAGCAACCAAGACTTCCAAGAACAAATCTCAGTCCGCTGCCTCCGAATCCATGGTGTCTATTAAAGACATTTTTTAGCCAGCCTCCCAAGCTCAGTCTGGCTCTGCAGCCTCGGCTCTTCTTCAGCGGCCAACATCATCTGGCAAGAGCAAGAAACCCGCTGAGCCAGCCAAAGATTCAACTTCTGGCTCTCCTGCCACCGGATCAGAGAGCAGCAAGCAATTGACCTTGCATACCAGTCTTGCTGTTGCTCAGTCTGCGAGGCGGAAGGCCCATGCCAAGTGCTTGGTGACAAGCCATTCTCTTAGCGGTGAAAGTTATAATCTAGTGGTCATAGAATATGTCCATAACTGGAATGGCACCGAGTTTATCAACCCGCAAGATGATTTGCCGGAGAAGTTTGGTACAGCGGAGTTCAGCGCTCAGATGAATTCCGCTACCAAGGCCATCTCCCTTGCTAGCCGGATGAAGGAGGTAACCCTTTTTCTTCTATGATTTTTATGTATGCAAACACATATAGATATACCCACTAGTCCCTGAGCCTCCGAGGGAGTAATTTATTACTCGGTCGGATGCTCTTAGAGAATTAGCGCAAGTCCTTAGCATTTTCAAATATCCACACACCTAGAGCCGGGCTAAGTTCCACTTGGCCCGGATCTTGTAGACTTCGAATATCCACACACCTAGAGCCGGGTTAAGTACCACTTGGCCCGGATTTTGTAGTCTTCGAATATCCACACACCTAGAGCCGGATTAAGTTCCACATGGCCCAGATTTTGTAGACGTCAAATATCCACACACCTAGAGCCGGGTTAAGTTCCACTTGGCCCGGATTTTGTAGACGTCGAATATCCACACACACCTAGAGCCGGGTTAAGTACCACTTGGCCCGGATTTTGTAGAATTTGAATATCCACACACCTAGAGCCGGGTTAAGTTCCACTTGGCCCGGATTTTGTAGACTTTGAATATCCACACACCTAGAGTCGGGTTAAGTTCCACTTGGCCTAGATTTTGTAGACTTCGAATATCCACACACCTAGAGCCGGGTTAAGTTCCACTTGGCCTGGATTTTGTAGACTTCGAATATCTTTCGTTCTATCTGTGAACTAATATTGGCTTATTTTCAGATCACCACCAACCGACGAACTGCTGAGTTCCAGCGCCTGCTGGGCTCATATAAAGATCTTCATGCTAGATACGGAAAATTGTTGGTTGATCACCAGAAGAAGGGTAAATTTCTTTGCTTAAGACCTTTTCCTTCTCGATCCTTCGAGTTCCTCGCTATCCGTTTTAATTTGTTATCCGAAATATGCAGCTGAGGCTGAGGCTGAGAATGTCATCATGCGCAAAACTTTGGCTGAGATCCAAGGTAACTTCCCTTGTCCCCTTAGCCCTTGCGTGCTCTTTCCTTGACTCGACAGATATTTATACCTTGGTTTTGTCGGGTCAATCCACTATTGTAGTTACACTTCAAGATAGCATGCCCATTCCTGACATGATGACTCACTTTCTCGAACAAGCAGGGAAGCACCAGGCTGAGCTAAAGAAAAAAGATGATGAAATTGCCCAACTGATCCTCAAGGATTCTGAGATTACTCGGCTGAACGCCGAAATCCAAAGGCTCAAGGACCTCCACAAATCAGAGCTGGATAAGGCTGATCAGGAGTTCTCCAAGGAGAAAGAGCGGTTGAAGACCCAGATTTCCAAGGACAAGGACTTGCTGCAGGAAACCGACGTAAAAATTAAGTCGGTGACCTCTGAATATGAAAAGCTCTAGTCCAGAAATGCCGATGTGCACAACAAGCTGACTCGCATTCTCAGCGACATCACCCATAAGTACTTTTCCATCCTTCGACATTTGTTTCTTCGGGTTACATGCTTTTCCTCATTGACACCTTCCATTTTGCTTATAGTCAAGTTTCTAGAGAGTGAGTCTATTGCTTCTAGTGTTGTGGCTAGGTCTCGCCAGCAGCAGGGTATTCCAACAGGTCCTACCGCCGGGTCAATTCCTTATGATACGGAGGATTTGCTTGTTAGCCTTGCTGCCTGCCTCGAAGTTATGAAGAACTATGGCACATACATAATGCCGGCAGCAGTTTGGATGTTCCATGCTCTCTGGCCAACTGAAGTCACCCCCAAAGGAAGCACTGCTTTTCTGGCAAAACTTATGGAGTGCGAGACCCAAGTTCACCTGTGGCGGGAATCTGCTGCTCGAGCCGGAGCTGACACAGTGTTGAACTTTGTTCTTTCATGGTATGAAGGGATAGACTTGGGGTTGCTTGACCGTATGCGCACTAGATCTAAATGGTCCAATGATCCAGAGTGCATTACTCAACGCAAAGCATGTGCCAACTAGCTCATCCAATATGCCTTCTGCCATAGTTCGAATGATGGTCTGAGCTACCTTGATGCATTTGATGATGCCTATGTCTCTGATGGCGCTGAGGGTGAAGAGGATGAGGAGGAAGCCTACGAAATTGGCGACGACGCCGAAGACCCGGAGGATGAGGAGGTCAACCCTGAAGATGAGGCCGAGGCTAGTGCCCTACCTACACATGCTGAAGCACCTCCTCCCTCGACCGATGACTCCGCTCCTGCTGCTGCTCCTTGATCTATCAAACACTTGAACAATGTTCGTGAGATCCCCAATAATGCGGGTGCAATTGAACAATGTTTGTGAGATCCCCAATACACAGTGGTTTTATTTTTCTACAATTTGTTATGTTTTTCTACTAAGTTTTTAAATGCCGGATTAACTTGGACAAAGTCCCCGAGTTTCCTTTTCCTGTTCCCCCAATTTTATGACTCGGATCGCGTCTACCTTGATTCGGTTTTTGACTTATGAGTCCGAGGTTCAAAAAATTGACGCAACAATATTGAAACTTTGAGATCAGCTCCAAATAATCCCACACAAAATAAATAAGGTAAATAGAGGGTTAGTACAAATAACAAATGTCGGCTCGATTACGTTCTTTTCCTTAGTTGTTTTTCATGTGCTTTGCAATTCCAAACTTGTTCTCTTGCTTGCCATGAAGCCAATTCTTGTTGGACAGCAGCAAAGTCGAAGAGTTGGGTTTTTGGTGCTCACACATTACTAATCCGGCTAAGATCCAAGTAATTTAAGCCAATCGATATATAAAAAGTAAATACAGAAAAGACAATTATTAAGGCAGTCCCTGATACATTGCAAATGTATCTATAATTTTTGATGTTCCATGCTTGGTTTTATCTACTTTCTTATGTTTTGTCCACACTTTGGAGTACTTTTCATATGATTTCTTGGACTAACCTATTAACAAGAGCCACAGTGCCAGTTGCCTGTTTTCTACTGTTTTTGGTTCCAGGAAAGTCAGAAAATGAATATTCTCGGAATTGGACGGGACAAAAGCCAAAGTTCCTATTTTCTCGGAAGACTCACGGAGCTAGAAGGAGAGTCGGAGAGGGGCCACAGGGTGGCCACACCATGTGGTGGCGCGGGCTAGCCCTGGCCGCGCCACCAGGTGGTGTGGGCCCCCTGGCTGACCACCGACCTTGCCTCCTTCGCCTATAAGAGCCTCCCGATACCAAAACCCTAAATAGTCAATTAGAAATCCACAAAAAGTTCCACAGCGCCGCCGCCACCGAAGGGGAGATTCGGTGGGACACAAAGTCTCTGTTAGGCATCCTGTAGGCAGGATTTGAAATGCCCGGAGCCATCTCCATCGATCTCCACCGCCATCTCCATCACCATTGTTGATTCCCATGATGAGGAGGGAGTAGTTCTCTCTCGAGGCTAAGGGTTCTACCGGTAGCTATGTATTCATCTCTCTCTCTCTATGCATGATCATATTGTGATCATGAGCTTGTAATCTACAGATCTACCTTGCTACTCAAGTGCTTTAATAGATCTCTGCTCTCCCCATGTGTGTGAAAGTGACAGCGTGCACACCATAGTGGCACTTAGGCTAGAGATTACAAATACTTGTTATGAGTTATATTTGGAGTTGGATGTTTTTATGAAATTGTGGTGTTTGTTGGACCTATCTAGTACTCAAGGTGATAGTGTGGGGTTTTCTAGATGGGAAAGATGAACTTTGAGGTGTGTTGTTATAGCCCTACCATCGATTAGAGTGTTCAACCGGAGAGTAGTTAAGAGTAGTATCATGAAGAGAAGATATTTATATGAGAGTGTTCACTAGTGAAAGTATGATCCCTAGGCCTTGTTTCTAAGCATTGATACACCATTTGCAATTAGATCTGTTACATGTTTGCTTGCTTCCTTCTTTATTTTAGTTTGCCTTTAGTCTTTTCCACGCCATCAAGCTATTTTATAGCACCATTACCACTTATAATTATCTATACCACTTGTATTTCACTATCTCTTCGCCGAACTAGTGCACCTATACACCTGACAAGTGTATTGGGTGTGTTGGGGACACAAGAGACTTCTTGTATCTTGATTGCAGGGTTGCTTGAGAGGGAATACCTTTGACCACTTCCTCCCTGAGTTCGATAAACCTTGGGTGATCCACTTAAGGGAAAACTTGTTGCTGTTCTACAAACCTCTGCACTTGGAGGCCCAACAACTGTCTACAAGAATAGAAGTGCGTAGACATCAGTCCCCGCGTTTCAACCCGGGGTGCTTTAGTTTCATTGATGTGCTCATTACCGACATACATACCGACATATGAGTAACTCAGATACATTCACCTATTTGCTAGGTGTAAAATGGATGAACTAGAGCTACATTCCACGGACATTTGGTTTCCTCGCCGGACCTATCCGCCTTGTTCTTTTCATGTGGCTGTGCATCAATAAGATAGTAGGAATCATTGTGCTAAGCTTTGCTTACAATGAAAGGTCCTTCCCATGGAGGGGATAACTTCTACATGCCAGCAGTGCGTTGCACCAGCCGAAGTATGAGATCACCTTCTTGGAAAACTCGGGGGTTTACTTTCTGGCTATGGTAACGTCGAAGATTTTGCTAATATATGGCAGATCTGGACAAGGCCAGTTCTCTCGATTCTTCCAGTAGATCAACATCATTTTGCCGGGCCTCACGCACTTCAGCTTTTGTGTATTGGCTGACCCTTGGCGAATCATGCTCTATGTCGGCTGGTAATACAACTTCTGCCCCATATACCAGAAAAAATGGCGTATAGCATGTTGATCGATTTGGAGTTGTTCTCAAACTCCACAGTACCACTGGGAGTTCTTCTATCCAGCACCCCGCTGATCTTTGCAGCGGCTCAATGAGCTGGGGTTTTATCCCGGACAAGACTAATCCGTTGGATCTTTCCACTTGTCCATTCAATGCTGGGTAGGCTACTGAGGTAATGTCTAGCCGGATCTTCTTTTCTCGGTAGAACCTAGCAAATGCTCCTTCAGCAAAATTCGTGCCATTACTAGTTATGATACTATGGGGATAACCATACCTCAAGATTATATCTTTGAGGAAAGTTACTATTATTGCCCCATCACATTTCCTGATCGGCTTTACCTCAATCCATTTGGTAAACTTGTCTACCATAACCAAGATATGGGTCATTCCTCCCTTAGCCGGCTTAAATGGTCCTACCATGTCTAGGCACCATACAACAAATAGCCAAGTAATGGGGATGGTCTTGAGTTCCAACATTGGCACATGGGTCTTGGTGGCGTACCTCTGACATCCATTGCATTTCCTCACAAGATCCTCTACTTGTTCCAAGGCACTTGGCCAGTAAAATCCATGTCGGAAAGCCTTTGCCACTAGTGCTCTTGAAGATGCATGATGACCACATTCTCCTTGATGGATATCTTGGAGTATGTCAGGCCCTTCTTCCGGATCTACGCATCGCTGCAGCACAGTGGTTACACTTCTTTTGTATAGCTCGGCGTTGATGATAGTATACGCCTTCGCCCTTCTCTGGATTTGCCTTGAGAGAATCTCATCACTCCGCAAAATTCCTTCTTTTAGGAAATCAAATATTAGCTTAGCCCAATCAGGTATAGGCCGGATAGGGAAAAGTTGTTCATCAATTTCATCTGCATCCACCGACATAACCCTAGTCGGATCTGGTAAACGATCCCGGTTACGTGAGCGATCCCCGGTTTGCTGAGGTGCTCCCCCAATCTATTTCCATAGGAGTAGATTCTGATCTAGAGAGGGTCGGGATATAGATTGACTCAGACTCTGGTGATGGTGTAATAGATGGTTTTCTTAAGTGCTCCAAAGCAACATTTGGCAGGATAGGTTGTCGGGATGACCCAAACTTGGACAATACATCGGTTGCCTCATTCTCAATCCGGGGTACGTGATGAAATTAACATCCCTCGAAGAACCCACTTATTTCTTGAACATGGAATCTATAAAGGGCCATGTTGGCATCCAGGGCATCCCAATTGCCATATACTTGTTGCACCACCAAATCCGAGTCTCCAAAGCATTGTATCCGACATATTCCTACTTCCTTTGCCACTTTAAGCCCATGCACAAGTGCTTCATATTCTGCAACGTTGTTTGACACGCTGAAGTGAATTTGGATGACATATTTCAATTGACCTTTCTTGGGCGAGGTAAGCACAACCCGGCGCCCAGTCCTTTTTCATGTTTGATCCGTCAAAGTGCATCCGCCAGTAATTTGATTCTGGCAAAGGTGGTTCATATTGCATCTCGGCCCAATCCACAAAGAAATCTGCCACAACCTATGATTTGATCGCATCTCTTCTGTCGAACTATGGCGCGTATTGGGCTAGCTCAATTGCCCACTTTGCTATTCATCTGCTAGCATCTTTGTTGCTCATAATCTCTGATATGGATGCTGCACATATCACCTTGATCGGGTGGTCCTCAAAGTAATGTTTAAGTTTCTTGTCCGCCATATACACACCATATGCCATCTTTTGGTAGTGTGGGTAATTCTGTTTTGAGGTCGACAATACCTCGCTTAGGTAATACACCGGCCTCTGCATCGATTTTCCTTCCTCGTCGTGTTCCACCACTACTACTGCACTTACAACCCGGTTGGTTGCGGCTATATAGAGCAGCATTGTCTCTTTGGGTAGTGGGGCGGCTAACATTGGTGCAGAGGATAACATCTTTTTTAATTCCCGAAACGCACTATCTGCTTACAGTGTCCATGTAAATTTGTCTGCTTTTTTCATTAACTGGTAGAGGGTTAATGCCTTCTCTCCCAGCCGACTGACGAACTGACTTAACTATGCCAGACAACCAGTGAACTTCTGCACATCATTAAGGGATGTTGGCCATTCCATTCTCTCGATAGCCCAGTTTTTTGTTCGGTTAGCTTCGATACCTCAGCTGGACACGAGAAAGCCGATTAACTTGCCAGTCGGCACACAAAAGTTACATTTTTTCGGGTTAAGCTTCATCCAGAACCGTCTGAGGTTCACGAACATCTGTCGTATATCATCAAGGAGCGTATTTCTTTCCTTAGTTTTTATCACGACATCATCCACATTAACTTGGAAATTTTGACCTATTTGGTCATGTAGCTATTTTGGCATGCATCGCTGATACGTTGCTCCAGCATTACGTAATCCGAATGACATTGTGTGATTGCAATAAGCCCCGTAAGGGGTGATAAATGCAGTCTTTATTTGATCATCTGGATTTAGAGGAATCTAATGGAAACCAGAATACGCGTATATGAATGACAACAGTTCACATCTGGTAGTTGAGTCTATGACTTGGTCTATCCTAGGTAGCAGGAATGGATCCTTTGGACACGCCTTATTCAGGTTCGTGTAATCAATGCACATACGCCACACCACATCCACGTTCGGGTCGTCCTTTTTCTTTTCCACGAGCACCGGATTAGAGAGCCAATCCGGGTAAAGCACTTCCATGATAAATCCGGCTACAAGGATCCTAGCTATCTCATCTCCAATGACTTTTCTCCTATCTTCGTCGAAGCGGCAAAGAGGTTGCTTCACCGGCTTAGCCCTAGGTCTCACATTCAAAGAGTGATCAGCCAACTTCCTCGGTACACCTTGCAGATCCTGTGTGGACCAAGCAAAGATATCCTGATTCTCACGGAGGAAGTTGATGAGCTTGCTTTCCTATTTGTCGCTTAACCCGGCATCAATATTCATGGTGTGCTCTGGGAACTGATCATCGATTGGCACTTTCTTAGTATCCTTTGTCGCTTGAAATGACACACTTCCATGCGGGTTGGTCAGAGCCAGCATTGCTGCGCAGACTAAGCCAATGCCGACACTTCCTGTATTCTCCTTTTTTTCTTGAGCTATCACGAGTGACTCAGCTAGGTTAGATCCGGTGGAAGCACACTCAATCGAATGCCTAAAGTCCCTTGATACTATAATCACCCCTCTTGGTCCGGGCAGTTTCATCTTCAGGTAACTGATGTGAGTGCTTGCCATGAACTTGTTCAAAGCAGGCCTGTCGAGTAACGCGTGATAAGTGTTCTCCAAGTTCACCACTTCAAACTCCAAGTTCTCAGTTCGGCAGTTATCCCTTGTACCGAATAGCACATCAATCTGAACCTTACCAATAGGCTCACAAGTGAGGCCTGGCACGATTCCGTGGAAAGTGGTCCTTGTAGCTTGGAGAATGTTCTCCGAGATTCCTAACTTGTGCATGGTATCCCTGTACATGATGTTAATGCTACTGCCATTGTCTATCAGTACCTTGGAAAATCTTACGTTGATATTTGGGCCAATGAATGTAGGATCCAACAGTAGTGCATACGACCCAGGACTCCACATGAGCCTAGGATGATCCTTGATGTTCCAAGTTATATCCTGATCCAACCAAGGCATGTACCTCGTCACTGCAGGCATTACTGCATTCACCTCCATATGCCGGCGCTACAAGCTTTTTCGGTCAGTCTCTTCTATGGTAAACACATAGTAGCTTTGGTGATGATCCTTGTACTCATTCCGTCCCTCATTACCATGGTAACCTTGGTCTTGTTGTTGGTTGTTATTCACCTAATGTGCTGCATCCCTTCTTTCCTGATTTTCATACCTCGGTGGGGGTGGAGGTAACATGAGTTGCTGTCCATTCCCCCCTGTGAGAAATTGCTGCCGAGGTGCCTCATTTCGAGGTGCTTGAGCATTCCCCGAGCTACCTTGTTCTAGCTTCCTCATCCACTCACATTGCCGGGTCATATGGTTTGCTGGGCTATTTAGACATGGCGTATGAAATTTGCAAGGCTGGTCCAACATAGACTCGAATGTGTACCTCGGATGGTCCTTTCGTTCCTGCCACTGCTTTTTCTGTTCTAGAGTGTCCAAGGCTTCCTGCCTTCACCCTTTTGCTGCCAGTGGTATCCTCCAGTTTTCTAGCGATGGCTAGCGCCGGCATTGGGCTGATCTCGGTCTACTGCCGCCACCTGCTGTGAACTATACCTGTAATCCGGACGATCATCCCTTCTTTTACCTCGGAAATCATTTGTCCTGGATGATCCGGAGCCATCCCCGTTGTACTACTCCTCATTTGGCTCGCTTGACATTAGCCGGGGTTGGGTCGGGCCTCCCAGATCATACGAATCCGCGATCCAGATCGTCTCAGCCAAGGTGGTTGGCATATCTCGCTGCAACCTTTGCCATAGCATACTTCCATATCTGCAGCCTTGGGAGAACCACGCAATTGCTCGTGACTCAATCACCCCCTCACATGAGTTACGCACGTTGCACCACTGAGTCAGAAAATATCGGTCTAGCTCATTCGATCTCTGTCGGCATAACGCCAAAGTCTGTGGTCTGTTGGGCCTCTTGTAGGTGCTTGAGAAATTACTAATGAATAGCTCTTCAAAATCCAACCAACAGTTGATACTCCCTGGCGGCAAGTTGTTCAGCCAAACTCTCGTAGGTCCTTCCAACATTTGGGGCACATACCTCACTGCCCATCTCAAATTTCCTGTTGCAATTTTAACTGTTGTCGCATGGTCAATGAGCCAATCCTCTAGATTGGTGCTACCATCGTAGGTCTTTGTTCCTCTGGCCAGCTGAAAGTTCGGTACTGGTGGTTCCCTCACGATCCGAGGTCCAAAGCATGCCGGACCTGGAGGAACTTGTACCTTTATCATCTCTATAAATCTGGTCCAGCTTCAACCTTGCGTCATTCGGCTGCAAGTTCCTGTGCCCTAGTCTTGATCCAATCACATAGTGCTCCAGTCTAGGGAACCTGTCATTGACCATTGCCAAGTAACCATCATTATACTTGTCCTGATCCGGACGAGCATACAGCTGCTGCATTGCCGGACCTTCACTTCTTTCCTGTCAAGGTGCGTACTGCTGCTGCTGCTGCCGAGGTGGATTTTGTCCTGCCCCCGCCGGATCATGTTGTTCGGCATTGCCATTGGCAACATTCCTTTGAACGGTATTTCCTTGTTCGCGGTTACCTCGGCCAGCTTCACCTCGGCTGGTACTGTGGCGATCTATAACATCCCAAAACTCTAATCCAAGTGATCAAGATCCAATCCACCCAATTTAGGGTTAACAAAACCTTTTTCTATTTAAAAATCTTTAAGCATTCATATGTGTATGCATTTAAAATAGGACTTGTTTGAAATGCCATGTTTGAGTGATCTATTGATTGTAAAATGATTCTAAGGTGAATTAAACATCATCTAGATCATTCCCAAACAAATTCCAAAGAAAAAGAAATCAAAAAGAATTAATTAAGTTAATGGTCACTTTTGCCATTTTCATCACATAGCCTACTTTGGCTATTCCTAGAACTCAAATCTTAACAGAAACAATTGTGGTTCTTTGAACCCCTTGCTAGTACAAGTAGTGATGTGCCAAGGCCCACTTTGCTTCATCCCAAAAACTTTCAAACACTAAATTTAAATGATATTTGAAAATTGAATGAAGTTCATATGTATAGATCACACTTTTGCAAAAACCACTCAAATGAATTCCATTTAACAAATCCTAGCAACCACAGTATACGAAGCATCAGATCGAAGCACCCACCAAAAATATTTTCAAAATTCAAATTAAAATCTCTTGCGGCCATTGTGCCGAACAGGTGGCAGGCAGAGATCAAATGGCCTAACTAATACTGTTCCTAGTTAAGCCCCTGTCCCCCTCTTAGCCCTCTCTACTCTCCCCTGTCCCTTCTGAGTCCAACCAAGCCATCAACCAACCTCCCTCGCATGACACCGTCTGCACCGCCCAAATAAGGTCATCGCGGCAACGCAGGCGACGCTGAAGACCGCGCCATCCCAGCGTGCCCACTAGCTCCGCCCAACCCTACCACCGCCCACGGTCCACCCCTCGCTCAACCCCAGCCCCTGGACCACTCCCCAGCCTCGCCGCCCTTTCTCTCTGCGAGCAAGCCACAGCGGAGGCGCGATCGCCCGTCAAGATGCAGAGCCTTGACACCATATCGCGCCGCGCTCGCCTCATTCACCGCCCACACGGCGTGCACGCAGCCGTGCGACCCACAATCGCCGGGAGCCGCGTCGAGCACCGCCTCTGTCCCCCAGAGCGCGTGAAGCTCCCAACCATATGACACCGTCCCTAGCCGCGCCATTGCACCATAGCTGACCGCCAGCATACCGCCCACCGTCTGCCTACCTCGCCATGTCGGTAGCCCCCCTGTTTCACCATCAACAACGAGCCGCGCCCATGCCTTTCGGTCTCATCGTCGAGCCTATATAAGGAGACCTCCCCCGCACCATCTCTTCACGTCATCTCACTCCCCTCACTCCCCTGAACATTTCCCCTCTCTCGCCGGAGCCGCTCGAGCCACCGTTCACCGGAATTGCACCAGAGGAGGCCGCTGCAGAGGAGGAGACGTTGTCGTCGATTCCGTCCACCGCAACCCCTGCCGCGACTTTGCCTGAGCTCGCCGTTGTCCACCAGTTCGTTTGCCGCCTCACGCCTAGCTAGAGCCCCTGATCGTCCCAGATGACCCCACCGTTTAGGGTTCAGTCTCGCCGGCGACGAGTCTGTCATCAACGACGACCGTGAGCCGTTGGTCCGCGTTATAATCGTGTGGCCCAGATCACTCGATACCGTCTCGGGTTTTAAGTGTCGCTGACAGACGGACCCTCCTTGTCGATCCTCCATCTGCGGCTGCGCGCGTCAGGTAACGCCCATTAGTTTTCCCGCGCTAGCCCACAAGTTCAAATAAGTGTTTTTCTATTTTAGACTTAGAATCAATTCTGTCCCTTAGTTCAAAAATCAATTCAGGAAGATTTACTGAACCAAATCGAGTGATTCTAATTTTGTTAGAAAGCTACTGAAAAGATCTATCCAAGCCAGTTGGATTTAATTCATTTAGAGTTAGAGTTATATCCTAGTAAAATTAACAAGACAGGAACTTTTGCACATTCAAGTTTTTTTATAAAATCAACCATAATAGCTTTTGAGTTGATTCCAACTCTCAAAAATCACATTTAACCATACCTATCAGAATACGTAATAATATTAAGGTTTACATGCAGTGACTTTGGACTAGTACCAAAATAATGCTATATAGGCATTTCTAGTCACTTTAAATCATTAAGTATTAAACTTAAACTTATTAAAATGTGATCCAACCCTTAAATCATATGTTAGAATTTGTGGTGATGACATGTGTCCACATGATACCATATTTTAAATGGATAATATTAAATCTTAGTTAATTTCAATGAGTAGAAATTAATTTTCTCAAATAAAAAGAATGAAGCTAGTTCATTAAACCTTGTGATGTTTGTGATGATACTAGATCATCAAATGTGTTCCTTAGTGTGCTAAGTAGACTAGTTAAGTATTGTTTGGTGATTGTGTATTCCGTATGTATTTATAGACGATAGTACCGACCAAGCTTACGAGGAGGAGGAGTTCTACCAAGAGGAGGAGGAAGAAAACTTCAACCACTGCACTACCCAAGGCAAGCTAACACTTGCATGCATTATACTAGCAAGCCATCATTAACAATGCAAGCTAACCCTTGCAATCTAGATAACCTAAGCAAAGGCATTAGGCATGCTTTGGTTATACCACCTTGACTTATATCTTTTCCAAGTCTTATTTACCAGCTTTACTTCCTTTACTTTACCAAAGTCCTTTACTTGTTTGAAGGTAGCATAAAGAGTATAAAACTTGACCTATCTAGTTAGACTTAGATGTCATTCTATGGCATGAGATTGACCTTAGCATCCCACTTTAGTGGACACTCTTAACTTAGTAGTTGGAACAAAACTCAAAACTTGATTCACTTTAGATGGGAATACTTGGTGAAAATGAATTGTGAAAACCTTGGAATGATGAGTCATTCTATTGTGATGTTTTGACATGTGTTGAGAAACAAAAATGGTTTATGATGATGAAAATGTTGAGGCTTGAGCCTTAGCCCTTTTACAAACTGATGGTTGGGTTCGGATGCGATACCATTCCAATTTTACCGTACAACCACAATACCTGAATTGGGTAAGGCTTAGCTGGAAGTTTATATGCATTAGTATTAGTTCCCTCGCGGGAGAGGCTTGAGCTGAGGATACCTCTCGATGTTGTCCACCTATGCAGTGCCCAAGATGACAGATGGTCATGGTTGGGAGGCCATGCTCATAAGAGAGGTGCTTATACTAGGGTGTGTAAAGGAAAGGTTATGTTTGATTATCTGCATACTAAGTATGATGATTCAGGGTTATCCCTGACAGATGTATCGAATCTTGTGGTGAAAGTGTACCACCTCTACAGAGTGTCAAACTATTCGAATAGCCGCATCCGCGGTTATGGACAATTGGAGTGGCCATACTGTTCTGTTGTCAGATGTTTTCAAAACAACTTATGAAATGAATTGTGACATGAATTGACCACAACAGAGTTGTGACTATGACAATTAAGTTCCCACTTAAGTGTTTTTTTCAAACTTCTTTTATCTTTCTTTGTTTCTGAACTCAGCTTAGGTTTCAAACTTAAATTTACAAGTAAACTTAGAGTTAGCATTCTTACTAGAACTATACGACTTGTTAGTGGTAGTTTGCGAGTACTTAAAGAGTACTCATGGCTTTTGTCCCTGGCTATTCCTATGGCCAGACTATGAAGGAGATTACCAAGATGAAGGACAACAGGACGACTATGATAACTAGGACTATCTCCCATCGTCAGCATTGCCTGTGACTCTGACGATGGACCCCACCGCTATGCTATTTATTCCGCTGCTTGATTGTACTAAGACTGGATCATGAGATCCTTTATTTGTGTAAGACCTTATTATGGTTTGTAATGGATGATGTACTGTGATATCCAATCTATTATGTCTCGCAAAAATGGTAATCCTGGGATTGCGAGGTATGGCATAACAGGCATCTGGGATTAAAAATCCGGGTGTTGACACGATCCTCATCAACTTGCACTGCTTTTCCTTTACTGCTCTCACCGGAGCATAAGGGACCATCTGTTTGTCTTTTCTACCCGAGTTCACCACTTCTTCTCTCCTTGGGTCATGGCCCAGGGATGATGCAGCTCCAGCAGATTTTGCCAGGTTATTTCTGGCCGAATGAACTACATTTGACACTCCAGGTGGTGCCGAGTTTGCCTTGTTCATTTCCTCATTTTGCTGGCAAGCCACTCTCAAAAAGTGGTTTACCCTCTCCTGTTGCCTTTCCAGGGCCTCTCCGGTTAAGCCCTCTAACTCGGATGCAGCTGCATTCGCAGCCCTAAGGTTCTTTGTTGGGGTACTATACCTCTCCAGTCGTCCTGTTACTATTGTAGCTGTCTGACCCGACCTAGTCTCACACTCCTTGTCAATCTCAGTAATCAAGTTTCTGCCTCGGATTTTCACCCCATCTATGCGGTTTTCCTTTGCATATTCCCTCAAAGTGATGTTCAATGACTGCTGTAACTCGCTACCTTCTTCGCGCCAACTAGCATTTTCTGCCTAGTTTCCTCTAAGTCCGCTTGCGCCTGAGCCGGATCTACTACAAGGGCTATTGGCGTTGCTAGGCTATCTATTGCTTGCTGCAGTACATTCTCTAGCCTCTCTAGTGGAGGAAATCTAGACCTTGCCTGCTTTGGCATGACTTTCGGATCTGGTGTCGGGTCCTTGCTTGCTCCCCCATCTGGTGCGGCCATCATGACCTTGATGGCCCAAAATATATCAAGCTCGTTGGGGAACCCCAAGAGGAAGGTATGATGAGCACAGCAGCAAGTTTTCCCTCAGTTATGAAACCAAGGTTTATCGAACCAGTAGAAGCAAGGAAACACCTCCAAGGTATTGCTAGCTGGACTTTGGCAGGGCGCACTACCGGCGCCAGCAGCAACATGGAAACCTGCACAACACAATCACAGAACTTTGCCCCCAACTTACAGTGAGGTTGTCAATCTCACCGGTTTTGCTAAAAACAAAGGATTAAACATATTGTGTGGAAGAAAGTAATAGTTTGTAGAAAGTAAACAGAAAGCAGTAAACAGTTGTAGATTGATGGTAAAAGAAAGGACCGGGTGATACGTTGCTAATGTATCCATAATTTTTGATGTTCCATGCTTGGTTTTTATCTACTTTCTTATGTTTTGTTCCAACTTTGGAGTACGTTCTATACACTTTCTTGGACTAACCTATTAACAAGAGCCACAGTGCTAGCTACCTTTTTCTGCTGTTTTTGGTTCCAGGAAAGTCAGAAAATGAATATTCTCGGAATTGGACGAGACAAAAGCCAAAGTCAGTTTTTCACCGAGGGACACAAGGAGCCAGAATACGAGACGGGGAGGGGCCAGGGGCCGCCACACCACCTGGCCACGCGACCCAGATTGGCCCGCGCCAGGGGGTGGTTTGGCCGCCTCCGGCACCCCCTCGGCCTCCCCTTTCACCTATAAGATGCCTCCGATACAGTGTAACACCCTCGAATCGGCCCTATGCAAGTTTCGGCCTCCCAAACCCGCATAGAAAGCGATTCAAGGGCGCCCGAGCACTTTCGCGGGTGGAAAGCAATAATACCATTACACATTAGTCCACGATGGAACCCACAGAACATATATATACAAAAACGACTCCATGAGTCAAGAATACGGATATACTATACAAAGATCCAAATCACCTGGAAAACGATAGAGCGTCCGACTATGGACAAGATGCAAATGGGGCTAAGAGGCCTGAAGAATAACCAATGGCATCCATAACCCTGCCAAGGCCAAGCCGGAAGGGTAACCCTGCTAACGACGTCGATCTCAAACCTGCTAAAACAAAAGGGGTGCCGACAAAGGGCAAAGGAAAAATAGGAGCGTCGATCTTGAGGCGATTACTGCATGAGGCTAGAATTCGGCGGCTCTCGCCTACATAGGTATGGTGGACGGAAGCGGCAGCGCAACATGCACTAAACAATCTATAGAGACTCGATTCAACTGTCGACTATTAGAGAGGGATGAGAAAGAACTATTCGAAACCAACCTTATACTAACACCAAACATACCCATCCTGGTATTTCCCCCCTCGAGACCAAACGAGGTAGTCGGACCAAGGAACTCACACAGTTGGCAATTTTGCTCATTCCGTTATAGTTGTAGCACTTACTAGTCAAATATAGATAGCACGAGTCGTCCTGATAGCATAAGTAGTGGGCAGTTTTAATTAACCATTCAATTGTAGTTGGAACATTTACTAGTCAGATATAATTGTACTGAGCAATCCCAAAACCCAGCAGTTGTTGGCACTTTTATCACATTCCATTGGAGTTGCAATACTTACTAGGCAGGTATAGTATGACACAGATCACCACAGATCCACCAGTTGTTGGCATTTTTATTATCCATTCCATTGTAGTGAAGCTGATTACTAGTCACATATTAATTCAAATTTATAACACTACTTTAGTTATGCTTGTCTATGATCAAGATACTGTGCTCCAAGTCGTCCATGACCGCGAACACGGCTTTCAGAAAGATTTACCTGCAGGGGTGTACAAATAGCAACACACACATGATCAACCTCGGAAAAACCAAATCAAAACCCAACGAGGCCTTCACGACAAAGCGATCACAGGATTCATAAAATATTTCAGGGGGCCACCCCATTAAGCTACCCGCAACGAAGTTGGCCGGCTCCGAGACGGACCCAAGGTTTGCGCCAATGGCTGTAAACGACTAGGAACCCGAAAGTTGGACTGGGCTTGTCGATATCGCAAAAACACTCCGCAATCCTAAACAGTACATGTGCTCCACGCACAATCGTAAATAAAGCAGTAAAGCATGGCATAAGTACAGGATAGTAATAAAACCCCAAACTATTTTGTGGCCCCAAGAAATAAGAAATGAATCAAGCTCTGGCTCAGGGGGGGTCCATAAGGCCTCCCGGATGTGGATAGTGCGAATAGTCAAGGAACAGGTATCAAGTACTCGGGGCCTACGGGACACAAGTGGACATGAAAAACCAAATAGCATACACTGCCCACCGGTGCCACTTTCCTTAGTTATCACAACAATTTAATAGTTGTAGTTAAAGACATGATCATCTCCACCATTAAGCATCTCCACCGTTTATCATGTGCCAACTTGCCGTCAACGGTGGAACGACAATGACGCGAAGGAACACAGAAGCAAGCAACTACGACTCGCAGGGCCGACTATCTATCAAACAACTGGCAATAGGATGTGTCCATGGCAATATCGGGGCTGCAAGGAGTATAAATGGTGTACGGAAACTAAAGCATCGTGACACAGATAGCAATAGATCAGCAGGAGGAAGTAAAGACTACCTGGGAAACATAGCCGAAGATTCATATCCGGAGAACTTGCCGATACTCGCATCAACTCATCGGTCTAATCCGCGAAGAAGCAAAGCACTAAAAGAAACACCAGATGCAATATTTAATATTACGGTAAAAGATCCGACATGATGTGTTTATGATGCATGATATGTCAAGATGCGATGCAAGTTAGCAATATTAAGCGGGATCAAATTCCCGACAATTAAGATATGATTCAAGTTACTTTTATAACCATCAAATTAAATGTTATTTAACATGGTAGAGCATGGCATGAGTAATCATGGCCTTAAGCTACAAAGTTTAAATGAGGCTGGAATAGATTATATAGCAATTTCCATTCACACATATGCATAAGATTATATTTAATCATGTTTAAACTCAACATCAGATTTAAATGTTGTGGCGGTGCATGGAGATGCCATATGCAGATAGCGTTTAATTTTCAGGGCATTTTGATGTGTAATACTATAATATTTCTAAAGAACAGGGAGACAGTTGTGAAATCAACAAGACAGACTCATTTTATGGAATTTATTATTCAAAAATAAAACAAAATGACCAATAGAGGATTTGAACTCCGGACCAATGTGCAGAATGATCATCTACGTAACCACAATAACGGTGTCAAATTATTGTACATAAGGTAGTGTGGGCTCCATTTTTTTATAATGGAAAAAGCTGGAGATCTGGGGATTTTGTTTACTGACGAAGTTGCAGAGCAACCTGCACTCGAACCTGAATTCTGAATTTGTATAGAAGAGGAGTACGCGCGGTGGACAGCGGAGGGCAGCAGCAAAATGATCAGCGGGACAAGGACGTACGCGAGGATAGCTAAGCACACAGGAATACTGCTGAATCAAGGTGTGTTGCAAAAAGAGCCAGCTCATTTGAATAAAATGACTGTGCGGTGAAGTGTAGCATGTGCGCGGCGACGACCATGTGCGGGTGGATTGAGGCAGGCTTGCGTGCGCGACGGACGACCACAGTCTCCGGTGACAAAAGCAACTCAGAGTAGCGGGAAGTCTCTCTTGTACATCAGACGACGAAGGAGAACACGGAAACACACCTTCGTGCAGATAAAATACGCAGGGGCGCACCACAAAGAGGACCACAATGGTGGACGACGGCGGCGCGAGTAGGTGAACACGGCAACGGCTAATTTCGAACAGACGGGGGCAAAGGGGAAGAACAAGGAGAACAACCTGAAAGTGCCTCTAGCCTTGGATAAGTCGGGGAAGCTCCAGATCGATGGCGCCGCTGGCGCCTTGCGTCGTGCTCTTGGGCTCGAAAGGGGAACGGCGCCCCAGGTACCTCCATCTCCTTCTGCAGGGCGCGTTCAACACGGAAGAGGATGGAGAAGCTGATGTTGTCCTTGGCGGCTGGTGGTGGTGGCTACTTCGACCGCGGGAAGGCCCATGAGCCCGCGGCCATGGCAGCAGGGTTCCCGTGGAGAAGACATATAAGTGAAGGGGGAAAAAATGGGAAGGGATAGGTATGGATGAAGGAGTGGTTGAATAGGCAGATTCCAGTGCTGGTTTTTGTGGACATGGTCACGCAAGGCTGGCAGGAGGCGAGCACGAGCGAGGCATGTGCGCTCGGCAAGAAGAGAAACAGGACCGGTCTCTAGGTTCAGAGTTCCGACATGACTAGGTAGGTTCAGGTTCAGAGAAAAGGAGGCTGGCTTGGATGGGTTCAGAACTACACAGCTATCTCTCGGAAAGGAAAAAAACAACCTCCCAGATTGCTGTTTAGGATTAATTTTAAATTCGTTTTTTTTAAATATTCAGAGTTTGGGAGGGAGGTAAAACAAGATAGAGGAATATTGCTACAAACCTTGCTTGTCATATTAAAATCATTTATAGAGATTTAAAATAATGGACAAGAGGGAATATTTCAAAGAAGATAAAGAGGGGAATATTATGGCATAAGATAGTCTAAATATAATAGAATTAGAATAGGTTTTTTTAGAGAGTTTTAAAATAGCAGCTAAACATATAGATGTGGAAAAATAAATAAATTAATTAAACAAGAGTAGAGGTATGAATAACATGATACATACGTAGGAACTCATATAAAGAGAAAATATGCATGTATCCGGTGACATTGATATGAAAGAAAAGATAGATGGAATCGGAAAGCATGAAAGGTAGATGCAAGATTAGCATAAATTGGAGTTGATGCAAGATACAGGGTGGCATGAGCCAGCATGCAAGATTTAAAAGGTGGATCCGTACATAGATCATATGACCGTGAATTAAATAAAAAAAACAAATAGAATCCACATGTCTATGTGTGGTAGAGAATAGGGAAGTTCTTGAGGCAAGCTATGGATGGATCCACACAAATAAACATGGGCATGAATTAAATCCAAACAACTAAAATAACCAATTTGTATTATATGGGAGAATTTTAGCTTTGATCTTTTGAACAACATGAGTCCACAAGATAGGGCTAGAGTAGATTTAAGAGATGATACCCCCAACTCAATTTGGGCATTTGACAAACAAAAACCAACCTGACATTATGGTTTCACACATGGCACCAACTAGGTACTAAAATAGAGATAGGCAAATACCAAGATCAAATAAATTATCAAGAACCAAATGCATTGCAATAATTATAATGCAACAATTTCAATTATGATCCATGCAATGAGGCATGATGAACATGATGGTTATGTCATGAAGATGCAGAAAGAAAAGAAAAGAAAACAATTTTGTAGTTGGGGTTTTCCCGGGGTGTTATATACAGAATCCCTAAGAACCCGATTAAAATTCCACGAAAGAGTTTGTAGCCGCTGTCATCTCCATCCCAAGATCGGGAGGGATCTGAAGCTCTTCCCGGCACCCTGCCGGAGAGGAGAATTCACCCTGGAGGCCTTCTTCATCATCATGCAAGCCTCCGGTGTGATGCGTGAGTAGTTCATCTTTGGACTACGGGTCCATGTAGTAGCTAGATGGCTGGTTCTCCTCCTTTGTGCTTTCATGTTTAGATCTTATGAGCTCCGTTCATGATCAAGATCATCTATTTGTAATCCTACATGCCGTGTTTGCGGGGATCCGATGGATATTGAGATGCTATTTCAGATTGATTATTGATTCTATCATGTCTTTGTTATTTGTGATCTTGCATGCTTTCCGTTGTTAGTAGCTATCTTGGCCAAGTAGATCCTAGCAACTCCAAGAGTTAGTATTTATGCTCGATAGTGGGCAAAGACATGATAGAATCAATAATCAATCTGAAATAGCATCTCAATATCCATCGGATCCCCGCAAACACGGCATGTAGGATTACAAATAGATGATCTTGATCATGAACGGAGCTCATAAGATCTAAACATGGTAGCACAAAGGAGAAGAATCAGCCATCTAGCTACTACATGGACCCGTAGTCCAAGGATGAACTACTCACGCATCACACCGGAGGCTTGCATGGTGATCAAGAAGGCCTCCAGGGTGAATTCTCTCCTTCGGCAGGGTGCCGGGAAGACCTTTAGATCCCTCCCGATCTAGGGATGGAGATGACGCCATGCTGAACTCTTTCGTGGAATTTTGATCGGTGCCTTAGGGTTTTCAGACGGAGGCATCTTATAGGCGAAAGGGAAGGCCGAGGGGGTGCCCGAGGCGGCCACACCACCCCCTGGCGCTGGCCAGGCCTGGCCGCACGGCCAGGTGGTGTGGTGGCCCTCTGGACCCTCTCCATCTCGTATTCTGGCTCCGTGTCCCCCTTGGTGAAAAACTGACTTTGGCTTTTGTCCCGTCCAATTCCGAGAATATTCCTTTTCTAACTTTCCTGGAACCAAAAACAGCAGAAAACAGGCAGCGGGCACTTTGGCTCTTGTTAATAGGTTAGTCCAAGAAAGTGTATAGAAAGTACTCAAAAGTGTGGACAAAACATAAGAAAGTAGATAAAACCAAGCATGGAACATCAAAAATTATGGATATGTTTGCAACATATCAACATCCCCAAGCTTAACTCCTGCTCGTCCTCGAGTAGGTAACTGATAAAAAGAAAGAATAATTTTTGAGGTGACATGCACCATCATAAACTTGATCAAAGTATTTGTAAAACATTGATAGCTGGGATCATAGTACTTCAATCATAACATGAAACATAAAGTTCTAACAATAAGACAAAGCAACTATTGTTGCAACATGAAAAGGCACAAACAAAAGATTCATGAATAATAATGCTTTGCAAGACGTTTGTTTGTTTCACATAAAGAAAACATAGCATAGTGGCATTCAGCTTGTCCCTCATAGAGTAGCAAACATAAATGCATAGGACACATTCAAAGTTCATAAGAGTGACTAGATACAAATAGTTTAAGAACAAGCAATATCAAAGTTATGCATCAATCAACAAATCTTGGGAAAATGCACATAGAAGTAAGAATGGCCACTATGCTGTCAAAGTATGTGCATAAAGATAGAAGGTGGTGACACAACATAAAAGTAAAAGAAAGGCCTTCATAGAAGGAAGTAGGGATTCAAGTTTCATAAAGAGCTTCCAAAAATTATGGTACTTTTTAGCTTTCAGCTCTCATTGCCCCTATCATAAGCATCTTTAGGTGATTAAGGTTAAAGTGACACAACTAAGAGGATATGCTTGACAAGTTATAAGGCGAAATCTCATGTCCCTTACTTACGAAGATCGAACCTCATGCTACTCAACTTTAGTCACAAGTAAGCCCTTGTCATTGTAAGTACATATGTATCATAGAGAACCGCCAACGGGGTACCCCTTGCACATGATACAGGAACTATCCCATAATCAAAATGACAAGGCAAGTAGGCAATGAGCATCTCAGCGATCTTTTTATTTGCTATTTGCATAGGTTTATATGGAGGATGCTTCATAGAGTGCTCATTATGGTTATGCTGGAAGTTTCCACCATGATTAGGCATGGCTTAGGCTAGCGGCCTAGGCGTTTCTCTAACACAAATACAAACTCCATGATCTTACAAGTTCCCCTTTTATTTCACACCGCCGGGATCCATAAGCAAAAGAACATGATATCAACTAGGTACAATGTAGAAGTGCAATGTTGAAAGCGTTCCCCATGATACATGGTTCTTCTAACTTCAACTTATAAAGCGCAAGCATATATGCAACAAAGATGGACGCAATGGTTCAAGTTTATTAAGTGCAAGAAAATAAAGTGTGCCATCAAGTTCGTGAGAGCTTTAATCACTAGTTTTCTCATAACAAGTTTAATTCGGAAGGTAGATAAAAACATGAATATACTAGGAATAACAAATGCTAACAAGATGGACGCAATGGTGTACTCTTTGGAATAACTTGGTTTTAGGAGTTGGATGCATGAGTGGAACTCATACTTGGTTATGGAGGCTAGCAAAAGACTGGGAGCGACAAATTAAGAGAGCAATAATGGCCATAATCATGCAAAGCGACAAAACATCATTAATTAAAGCATAAAGTGATATTACAAGTCGAAAACTAAAGGATCATAAAGGCTATGATGACTTGGGATAGTCATAACATGGTGTGAGCATGCGCCAAGTCACCCCAAATAAAGCATCAAAGGAGAATACCACAATACTATGCTTTAATATGCTAAAACAACGCATGATTCTTCCAAGGCACATTAAGCAATCAAAATTTTTTATAACAAATCATGCTATAGCAAAGATCACTAAGCATAAAGCCAAAAAAATATCAAGCATGGCATGACAAAGCATAGGCCACAGTCAAAAACAAGCTCCTTGTACCACTTAAGCATGAACTTTTCCTACTCTTTTCCAATGCAAATCAAACTATTTGAAAACCAATGCACGAAAGAGGGGATCCAACCAATTTATTCAGCAAATTAATAAAACCAAGCAAACGAAAAACCAAAAACAAAAAACGAAGACGCTCCAAGAACAACACAACTGTGCATGAAACAAAAAAAATGAAGTGTTTGGAAGAAACCTGGGATTTTTATTGATGAAGAAGGGGATGCCTTGGGCATCCCCAAGCTTTGACGCTTGTACCTCTTGAATATTTATTGCGGTGGCACGGGGTGGCATCCCTAAGCTTGAGATTTAGTCCATTCTTCATCTCATTACATCATTCTCTCCATACACCTGAAATTTTTCCTTCATACAAAACTTCACACAATCTTTATTAGCAACATTAGTGCACTCAAGATAATAAGTCTTTAGGTTCAGTGTCAACACCACTAAAACTTCCATTAAAACAAAAGCAACTGTAGCACTTCCCTCAAAAATCTCAATTCCCCAAAACAACTCAAAAAGGAACCAACAAGAAGCAAATGCAAATAATGGCAGAAATCTGTCAAAACAGACCAGCAGGTAAAAACCAATTTTTTCGAAGACCTTCTGTTGCTCAAATCAAAAAGTGTTGAGCTAACAAAAGTTAGATAACCTGGGGCAGAAGCACAAAAATTCACGCCTCAAAACGATGTACAGAGATTTTACACGAATATTTACGGTGAAGCACAAAAATCTATTACGGGACAGCAACTTTCCCAATCATTACTTCTCTCTCATTAGAGGTTACTCTTGGCACAAAAAGCAAATAAAAAGGATAAGGAGAGGTTATTACTGAAGTAATAACTTCCAATACTCATCTAAAACTTTTGGGTTATCTCCCAATAAGTACTTTTCTTTAACGCCTTTAAGTTAGGCATAAGAAGTAAGAAAAAGAATCAAGTGTTCTCAAATGAAGAAGCATTAAGAGCAAATTTTGTTTTCATAGGAGAGGCGAAAGAAATCTTCTATCTCTTATTAGGGAATTGTTCTATACCTTTATTGAGTGGGATTTTGTGGGGGCCCCCGGATTAATCCTCCGAGAATCCCTGTTATGCATACAACCACGATCCCATGATCAGTTAGTCGTGGCACATAACTGACAAGTATCAAAGTAAGCATCCAGTACATAATGAATACATGACATACCTTATTTGCCATTATGGTTATATCGATCAACAACAGCGGAACTTCATTAGGCGTAGGGCCCGAGCCATGCCTTAACCTATAGGCAACTGACTGGGAGAACGTCCTAGCTCGCATAGTCGCCGTCCTCATCTTCTTCTTGGGATTTGGCCAAGTTAACAGCCAGGGACAATGCCAGTGAGTACTTTGAATATACTCGCAAACCACCTTAATAAAATAATAACAAGAGGCTATGCAATATGGCTGTGGTATTAGGAGGGCTCCAAGAGAGGTTCTTTTCTCAAATAGTTTCTCTTGTAGATATAGCATCTACATATCTTTGTTGAAAACCTTTGTAAACAGTTTTGGGAACCTTTTTGAAAAGTTTTGGAAAACATTAGGACTGGGTCACCCATTTGTTCCTTTCTCCCGGTCGTCCCACGACCAAACTGTTGGGAATATGCTCTAGAGGCAATCATGTATGATGTTATTCCCAATGTATTCATAAGGTTATGGTCCATGTATGAACTGCTGATATGTATCATCGAATATGTGATTTGATTGTGGAACTATATATTCATGTTGTTCGTACTAATTGTCCTTGGTCATTGAGGTTGTGCTGGACACACAACTTAGACCAATGTGAAAGTCGGCAGATGACTAGGTTCTACTTGTCATGGGCATGGGGATGCTATTCCGACTTACACGGATTTGGCTAAAGAGTTTAGCGAGTCGGACTGACCCATATTGAGATGCAACGAACAAGTCGTCATTTGCATGTCTCAATCAATGTAATCCTTAGACCTGAGGTTATTGCACAATCCGAGTTGAGGATCACCGACTTAGGTTCTGTCAAACGTTGTTCCGTCACTAGGCAGTTATAAAGGCGGAGTTCGGGTCGACTGAGAATCAAGCTGCGTGATGTGAATAACCGAGATGGGATTTTGCCCTCTGTCTAGAGAGATATTCTCTGGGCCCTCTCGGAAGATATGATTCGGAAAGCATGGCCATGCGCGTCTCAGATAAGTGTTAACTGAGGCAGCCGACTAAGAGTTAGTTGGATGAATCACTTATCTCGGATCGAGAAAGAGAGTCGGACTATTTAAGGGATGATGATCATTCGCCTATAGTCCGACAAGGTATATCGTGAGGCAAAAGGGACTCAGACAAAAGTCGCATTGGAAGGTATGTCGTCATGACTTATTGGTACTTGGGAGTTGGCACGTTCTGCTAGGAGCCGCTACCAACTGATCGATCACGAGTGAGACTCGGAATTGTGTCTAGGTTACCATGAGCCTGTCAGGTCACACACTTAAGAGCGGGAGCAGTTTGGGTTAGACCCAAACAGGAAACCTATTTCGGTTGGACCCAAATAGTGACATGGACTTAGTCAGCAAGTGAGACTTGCAGTGGCAAATATAGGCCTTTTAGTGAATGGGCCACAAGTGAGTGGATCCCACTTTCACTCCCTATATAAGCTGGGGCACAGGTGCTTAGAGCGCGAGGTTAGGTCACTCCATGTGTTGGAAACCCTAGCTCCAGTCCGTCCTGTCGCCGCCGTACCGAACCTAGCAGTCCATCACCGGCGCTCCTCCTTGTACGTGTCGATACCAGCGGAGGTGATGTACGTTCAGCACTTCGACGATCATGAAGAAAGTACGTATCATGGATCGTGGAATCGGAACAGATCGCGAGGACTGCACTGCATCAATCGATGTGCTTCATCAATTCCGCAACTACGCGTCTAGTGGTAATTCTCGTGGCCTTCTACTTGAGCTGGATCTTGGGATCACCGCGTAGGGAAAAAGTTTTGTTTATCTCTACGTGGCCCAACAGTGGTATTAGAGCGTTAGCTTCTGGTTTTAGGCTCGTGATCGTGCATATGTGATATGCGGTTGGCGTTAGATTGGATCTAATTGCAGTTTTGGTGGTCGATCTATGAGATAGATCGGTTTTGTACAAAGTTGATTGGATCAATTGTACTCGGGGGAATGGATGATCTGGTTTCCATGATCTAACTGCTAAGGTCGTGGAACCACATACCTCTACCGGTCGGCTTTCGCCATCGGGGTAGACTGTGACACGTAAACCTGGATGCGGTGATCGAAGATCAAAGAGTTTGGTCGAATCGGAGTCCGGATCAGATTTGGGTAAAATTGTTTTATCCGATGACGAAATCCATGTCCGGAATGCAGATGAGATCCGTGCTTTTGATCCCCGCCCGCTATCCGGCTAGCGGGACCGCCGGCTTCGCCCTGTCGTAGCGCCTTAGATGTCGTTGCAAGTTTCACAACACCGGTAGATATCGTATCTATGCATAACTTGTATAGCTTATGTGCATGTGATGTGTGTAATCCATACGTGATCTGCGTATCACGGTTTTTGTCAGCCGGCTAGAGCCTAGGTGCTGTCATCTTATTGTATAACGGCCTGCGTGTCGGATTCTCTGTGTAATTTGCATTACTAGCTAGTGTAGCTGCTTGGAGAATCCGGAGGGCATGCAAGTCGGTGTGCAAGTCGGCCACATTGTGTAAGACGGCACGTGACAAGAGTTGACACGAGTCGGATTACAGGCTCTATGGAGATGGAGATCGCCATGAAGAGAGCCAAACCATTTCACATTATAATTGCCTTATTTTGTGTTATTGTTATGTCTTTGTTTTACCTCTATTAGATAGTTGGTAGAAAGTAATCCCTCAAAGAAGGTCTAGTCGGTTTCCCCGCCAGTGCTGCACCATCACAAGTCGAACATTTTTGACAGTGGGCTCATGAAATTGAGGTGCTATCAATTCTTTCCGACTAGGTGGGTTTGAGTCGGACTCTTACAACGGAAGCACTTGGTAATCCAGATAGGTCTATCACAACGGTTGTGGGACTTGGGGAAAAGTCGGATGGGAGCCGGGGCATGTGATGCCACCCATCCAACAGGAGTCGTATGAGATATGATTGACAAGGAGTTGTCTACCTAGATCACTTGACGGCTAGCAGTGATGCTAAAGCTCACTAGTCGACTTGCTTATTTAGGGTCCTGAATCACTAAGTAACCATCGGAGGGGTGTTGGTTCTAGTGGGAGCAAAAATATTAAAAAGTTTAATATGCTTGCTCTTTTGTGGATACATGTCTTAACTGTTTTGCATATTTTCTGTTGTAGATCAATAGCACCTAGCAGTCTTCCTCAGATTTCCGGTTTTGCTTTGAGAGCCATTTTAGAGAAAGATAAGCTGAATGGAACTAATTTCACCAACTGGTATCGTAATCTGAGAATTGTTCTCAAACAAGAAAAGAGGGATCGTGTCCTAGACAACCCACTTCCGGTGAGCGGATGAGAATCGATTATCGCAGCCACCAATGCCTACCGTCGGATTTGTGATGAATCCACGAAGATTAGCTGTCTTATGCTTGCTCACATGGAACCGGACTTGCAGCAGCAGTTCGAGAATGTTGAGGCCTACGATATGATCGAAAGCCTCAAAAGTATGTTCCAGGCTCAGGCAAAGACTGAGAGGTATCAAGTCTGTCAGGCTTTGTTGAGCTGCAAGCTTAAGGATGGCGATCCACTGAGTCCGCATGTGATCAAGATGGTTGGTTACATGCAATCTCTGGAAAGACTTGGCTACCCCATTAGCGAAGAGTTCGCTACAGACATAATTCTGAACTCTCTTCCTAGTGCGTATGGCCAGTTCATATCGAACTACCACATGCATGGTATGGATAAGAAGCTCACTGAATTACATGGGATGCTCAAGCAGGCTGAGGCGGATCTCAAGAAAGGTGCCAGTCAAGTGTTGATGGTACAAAACAAGGCTAAGTTCAAGAAGAGTTCTTGGACTAAGAAGAAGAAGGCAAAATCAGGAGGTAAGGTTGAGGACCGAGTCCAACGCGCTTCCTCAGGGACTAAGCCATCTCCTGCAGCCGGATCCACTTGCTTCTACTATAAGTCGGATGGCCACTAGAAGAGGAATTGCAGCAAGTATCTGGATGACAAAGCCAAGAGCGGAGGTGTGACTTCCGGCTCAGGTACGCTTGTTTGCAATGTTATAGACATTTATCTTGCTGATGCACCTGGTAGTTCTTGGTTATATGATACCGGATCAGTCATTCACATCTGCAACTCGTTGGAGGGACTTGTAAGAACTAGGAGCATGGCAAGAGGCGAGGTTGACATTAGAGTCGGAAACAAAGCAAGAGTTGCTGCGTTGGAAGTCGGCACGATGCAACTTCATTTACCTTCCGGATTCTTAATGGAGCTGAATAATTGTTATTATGTTCCAGTGCTTAGTCGAAACATTATTTCTGCCTCATGTTTGATGAGACAGGGCTATGAGTCAAATATTAAGAATAATGGTTGTTCTTTATATTTGAATGATATGTTTCACGGCTTTGCACCCGTCCAGGACGGATTATTTATTTTGAATCTTGAGGGTGAATCTGTCTTTAACATAAATGTGAAAAGGTTAAAACCAAATGATCTGAATATGACTTACTTTTGGCATTGTCGGCTTGGTCATATAAGATGGAAACACATGAAGAAGCTCCATGATGATGGACTCCTAACTTCGTTCGACTTGGAGTCGTTCGAGACATGCGAATCCTGCCTTCTCGGCAAGATGACCAAGATACCTTTTGCAAAGAGTTGTGAAAGGGCATCCGACTTATTGGGACTAGTACATAGTGATGTATATGGCCCAATGAGCATGACAGCCAGCGGTGGTTATGAGTACTTCATTACCTTCACTGATGATTTCAGTAGATATGGATATATCTACTTGATTAAACATAAGTCGGAAGCCTTTGAAAAGTTCAAGGAATTCCAGAATGAGGTACAAAATCAACTTGGCAAGAAAATAGTTTCTTTAGTCGGACCGAGGAGGCGAGTACATGAGCCATGAGTTTGATGACCATCTGAAGAGTTGTGGAATAGTTCCCCAGCTCACTCCTCCAAGAACGCCGCAGAGAAACGGTGTATTGGAAAGGAGGAATCAGACCTTGTTGGACATGGTACGATCAATGATGAGTCGGACAGATCTGCCTTTATCATTTTGGGGTTATTGTTTAGAAACTGCAGCGTTCACACTAAACAGAGTACCATCAAAGTCGGTAGAGAAGACACCACATGAGATGTGGACTGGCAAGAAGCCGAGTTTGTCTTTTCTCAAGATTTGGGGTTGTGAAGCTTTTGTCAAGCGACTTCAGTCAGACAAGCTTACAACTAAGTCGGATAAGTGTATTTTCGTGGGGTATCCGAGGGAAACCTTGGGTTACTACTTCTACAACCGAGAAGAGGGCAAAGTGTTTGTTGCTCGAAACGGTGTCTTCCTTGAGAAAGAGTTTCTCAGTCGGGGAGTCGGTGGGAGTATGGTGCGTCTCGAAGAAATTCAAGAAATACCGGCTAGCAGCGAGTCGGCAAAAGCCTTAGAGGTTGAGCCGGACGTGGTACCTGAGCCAGAAATTGCACCGACACTACGAAGATCGGGCAGATTGCGAAGTGTTCGTGATGTGATGCTGTTGGACAGTGATGAGCCGGCAACTTATTCAGAAGCGATGGTGGGTTCTGATTCCGAGTCATGGCTTGGAGCCATGATATCCGAGTTAAAGTCCATGGATGAAAATCAAGTTTGGAACTTGGTTGATCTGCCAGACGGTGCAAGACCCGTCGAGTGCAAATGGGTCTTTAAGAAGAAAACTGATATGGATGGAAATGTTTCTATCTATAAGGCACGGCTTGTCACGAAAGGGTTTCGACAAGTTCAAGGAGTTGACTACGATGAGACTTTCTCTCCTATAGCGATGCTTAAATCAGTTCGGATCATGTTAGCTATAGCAGCCTATTTCGATTATGAGATATGGCAGATGGATGTCAAAACGGCTTTCCTTAATGGAAATTTAACCGAGGACGTGTATATGATACAGCCCAAGGGTTTTGTCGATCCGGCTAATGCTGACAAGGTATGCAAGCTTCGGAAATCCATTTATGGGTTGAAGCAAGCATCTCGAAGTTGGAACATTCGCTTTGATGAGGTAGTCAAATCGTTTGGCTTCATCAAAAGTGATCATGATTCTTGTTTATACAAGAAGTTTAGTGGGAGCAAAGTGAACTTTCTGATCTTATATGTGGATGACATATTACTGATTGGAAATGATGTCCAGATGTTGCAAGAGACCAAGGAATCATTGGAAAAGAGTTTTTCGATGAAAGACTTGGGTGAGGCGACTTACATACTAGGAATCCGGATCTATAGAGATAGATCAAGGCGGCTCATTGGATTGAGTCAAAGTACATATTTGGACAAAGTGTTGAAGAAGTTCAACATGGAATCGTCTAAGAAGGGGTTCTTACCGATGTCCCATGGCGTAAAACTTAGCAAGACTCAGTGTCCTTCGACAACTGATGAGCGAAGTCGGATGAGTGCGATTCCGTATGCTTCTGCAGTCGGATCCATCATGTACTCTATGATTTGTACTAGGCCGGATGTTTCCTATGCTCTAAGTGTTGTGAGCAGGTACCAGTGACCACCGAGAAATCTCTTGGGCAGGCTAAAAATATCCTCAAGTACTTGAGAAGGACTAAGGATATGTTCCTGGTTTATGGAGGTGAGGATGAACTCAGTGTAAGGGGTTACACGGATGCGAGTTATCTCACTGACTCGGATGATTCTCGTTCGCAATCCGAATATGTGTTTGTGATAAACGGAGGGGTTGTGAGCTGGAAGAGTTCCAAGCAAGAGACGGTGTCTGCGTCTACGACAGAGGCTGAGTATATTATTGCCTCGGAGGGGGCAAAAGAAGCCATTTGGATGAGGAATTTCCTCATAGATCTTGGTGTGGTTCAGGGCTCGTCCAATCTGTTAGACGTGTATTGTGACAACAATGGTGCTATTGCACAAGCCAAGGAACCTAGACAGCACCAGAAGAACAAACATATACTCATGCGGTACCACCTTATTCGCCAGTTCGTGGATCAAGGTGATATCAAGTTATGCAAGGTACACACGGATGCAAACATTGCGGATCCGTTGACAAAGGCACTTCCATAGCCAAAGCATGAGGCACACCTGAGAGCTATGGGGATTAGGTGCCTAGACATGTGATGTCAGATGATTGACTCTAGTGCAAGTGGGAGACTGTTGGGAATATGCTCTAGAGGCAATCATGTATGATGTTATTCCCAATGTATTCATAAGGTTATGGTCCATGTATGAACTGCTGATATGTATCATCGAATATGTGATTTGATTGTGGAACTATATATTCATGTTGTTCATACTAGTTGTCCTTGGTCATTGAGGTTGTGCTGGAGACACAACTTAGACCAATGTGAAAGTCGGCAGATGACTAGGTTCCACTTGTCATGGGCATGGGGATGCTATTCTGACTTACACGGATTCGGCTAAAGAGTTTAGCGAGTCGAACTGACCCATATTGAGATGCAACGAACAAGTAGTCATTTGCATGTCTCAATCAATGTAATCCTTAGACCTGAGGTTATTGCACAATCCGAGTTGAGGATCACCGACTTAGGTTCTGTCAAACGTTGTTCGCCATCGGGCAGTTATAAAGGCGGAGTTCGGGTCGACTGAGAATCAAGCTGCGTGATGTGAATAACCGAGATGGGATTTTTCCCCTCTGTCTAGAGAGATATTCTCTGGGCCCTCTCGGAAGATATGATTCGGAAAGCATGGCCATGCGCGTCTCGTATAAGTGCTAACCGAGGCAGCCGACTAAGAGTTAGTCGGATGAATCACTTATCTCGGATCGAGAAAGAGAGTCGGACTATTTAAGGGATGACGATCATTCGCCTATAGTTCGACAAGGTATATCGTGAGGAAAAAGGGACTCAGGCAAAAGTCGCATTGGAAGGTATGTCGTCATGACTTATTGGTACTTGGGAGTTGGCACGTTCTGCTAGGAGCCGCTACCAACTGATCGGTCACGAGTGAGACTCGGAATTGTGTCCGGGTTACCATGAGCCTGTCGGGTCACACACTTAAGAGCGGGAGCAGTTTGGGTTAGACCCAAACAGGAAACCTATTTGGGTGGAGCCCACTTTCACTCCCTATATAAGTTGGGGCATAGGTGCTTAGAGCATGAGTTTAGGTCACTCCATGTGTTGGAAACCCTAGCTCCAGTCCGTCCTGTCGCCGCCATACCGGACCTAGCAGTCCATCGCCGGCGCTCCTCCTCATACGTGTGGATACCGGCGGAGGTGTTGTACGTTCATCACTTCGACGATCGTGAAGAAAGTATGGATCGTGGATCGTGGAATCGGAACGAATCGCGAGGACTGCACTGCATCAAGCGACGTGCTTCATCAATTCCGCAACTGCGCGTCTAGTGGTAATCCTCGTGGCCTTCTACCTGAGCTGGATCTTGGGATCACCACGTAGGGAAAAAGTTTTGTTTATCTCTACGTGGCTCAACACAAACTCCTTCCATCCCTTTCTGACCATCCCATGGTCATAGTAGGGATCCTTTCCGACCATCCCATGGTCAAAACATATTCAAATCAATATCTTCTTAGAAATCCTTTTTGAAAACAAAACCAGCACCGCTCTACAGCAACCTTCCCAACCGTCCATGACCGCGGACACGGCTATTCGAATAGATTTACACTCTGCAGAGGTTGTACACTTTACCCACACCATCCGGGTACACTACCCTGATCTTCGCTGATCGTGGGTTGAGTAACCAATCAAGACTCTCCGGATGTCTACTCCAATATAAGTGCCTACCCTATGAGTGTTAATCCCCTCAACACCGGGACATCGGGCGAGGACCAACCGGAACACCTCCCAGGTGTGCTTTCAATGAGGGGCTCATAGTAACGCGTGGAGGCCTGCCGACCCTTCATTCCTTCTCTAGGTCGATGTCCCACATGGAACCTTACGTGAGAAGGCCCACCCTCCAGGGACTTTCGGTCCCCTGTAGTCGTTGCGAGGCAGCTTATACCAGGGTAGACAAACATCAAATCCAGCCCTGTCCCATTCCAGAGTAATGTGGTTGCACAGGTTAATTGTTCTAGCAAAACTACGGAGAACCAGGTGCGTTTTTGTAAACCCTTTTTCTCCGGTTTTTCTCCAACATTTTGTAAAACCAAAACCTTTTCCTTTCTCAACATCTCTTGGGAGGTCCCACCCCATCAAGGTTTTATCATAAAACATTTAGTAAGACTTTTCCGGGGTCTTCCCATCCTCTAGCTTTGCTTTGGCTAAATCGGGGTCTCTAAAGGGGTATGGTGGATATGCACCATCTATTCTACTAGGGACAGGTAGGTGTCACCAAGGGGGATGTACTTAGTAGTAGAATAGGGTAAGGGTTCGGAGGAGCCAAACCACTACCATATATTCAATCAACATATAGTAAAACAATGCAGTTTTAAATCAACAGAAGATAAAACATGCATAAGTAAAATAGTAGGACAAGGCTTATGAGCAAGAAGGTGGCTTGCCTGATGATCAGCAATATTGCATAATTGTCCCTGGACTTCTTGAGATGACCCAGAATACCCAATAATACCAATATCAATAATAAATACCCCTTCTTCTGCTCTCCGATTTCGTCGCAACTATCATCGTCCAGACAACACATGCAAGCAAACCAAGCCACAATCAACACCAGGCATACAAGAACCAATACATACATCAAACAATTGAACAATACAAGTTTACACTTAATTAGGTCTTAGGAGGAAGGGATTTGATAATATTGGCCTTGTCTTGGAACTATGGGAGAAAATCCCTTAGGATTTATAGTCTAGGAATTACCTAGGAGGGGTTTTGGACCAAGGACACATTCTGTAAGGTACCATTGTAAAAAACATGATACCATCAGATAGGAGTTGATAAAATGAAACCCGCAAAAGTGGTTTCACTATTTTATCACTTTTCCTTGATTTCCTATGACTTTTCTAGTGATAAAGGCCCTAGTTTGAGGAAATAATTCACCAGAAAAGTTCTGGAGCTCCAAAAATTATTTACTTGGATGGCTAGGTAGGGCTTGATGAACTTGTTCACTGAGAGTTGGAATCAAGTCGAGATAATTAACAGGATGCCCTCAAGAAATTCCCAAAGACAGTTCTGTATGATTCTTCTCCTTTTTACCAGATTAAAACTACAGGAGGTATTGAGTTGGTTCCAAGGGCAGGTGTTAGGTATTTATAGTACCTTTCTTTAGGATTTGGAGTCACCCTTTTTGGAGTTGCCAAACTCCTGGAGAGATTTAATTAGTGAAAATACCCCTTGCAGAAGTATTTAAATCACTAAAATTCATCCAGAGCTCAATAAATTATGACCTGCTGGGGTTTGGTAGATATGTGTACTGGTGTGTACTGGGAGTTGGAATCAGGTCAATACCCTATTTGTTTTGACCTAGGGAATTTATCTAATACATAAAGTTGTCAGTTTTGTTAATTTTCCTAAAGGCAGTATACAGTTCACCTTGGGATGGGACCTGTGCTAGAAAAGAGGTTTTTCAAATACCTTCCAGTAGGTCTTGGATTCATATCAAATGGAGATGTAGAACTCTATGTAGAAATTAATTAGTGTACCAGATATATTCTAGCAGATTAATTATCAGGAATTAAGGAAGATTAATATGACCATGGGGTTGCCTCTGCATGTTTGAGAAAACATCAAAGAACCACCAGAGAATTAGATCGAGGCATTGGGAAGTGTTTTACTATTTTCTTTGGATTTAAACCTAGCAGGATTATCTGGAATAAATGGATCTGCTAAAAGGAAAAAGAAAAAGGGCTGCACTGGGCTGGATCTGGGGAGTATTGGGACGCACAGAGGAAAAAACGGCCCACGGCGCCAGTAGGCGCGAGGCAGTCGAACACCTGCATGAGGCCCGCCGTCATGAGAGGAGGGGGCCAAAGGGGTATCGGCGGATCTCAGCCGTCCGCTTAAGTGACGATCGACGGCGCAGCATCGTCGTCCACCCGGGCCTCGCCGACGACGAGACAAACCCTAGCAGAGGGTGGCGCGGAGAGGGGAGCTCACCTGAGGGCTCGAGGAGGGTCGGGGATTCTGCAGGACGATGCGATAGTCAGTGCGGAGCAGATCGGTAGGCGACACGGCGGCGGAGGACCACTGGGAGCTGCTCGGGCGGCGGCGACCGAGAGCGACCTCGCTGGAGCTCGGCGGTGACGGCGGAGGAGATGGTCCTAGGCAAAAAGGACGGCACCGTTAGATGCAGGAGAGCAAGGAGATCTTGTGGGCTGACATGCAGAGGGAATGGAGCAGAGGGGGAGGTGCCTTGCTCGATTTTGTGAGGAGGCCGAGGCTCTCCTCTTCTTCTTCCTTCGGACAGCATAGAGCAAGGGAGAGGTAGGGCGTGCTGGGGGAGGTGGGAGGAAGAAAATGAGGGCAGGGAGCTGGCTGGGGGAGGGCTGCTGGCCTTTATACCACAAGGAGGGAGTGGATGTGGTAAATTACCAATGTGGGCATGGGGGAGAGCAATGTTGGCCAGGGATTGGTCCAAGGGGAGGTGGAGAGGGGTAGGATGGTAATTGGGTCATGCTGAACCAGGGAGTGAGGTGGCATTAGTGGTAGTTAAGTTGGATTGATTCTTGTAAGAATTAGGGTTGTATCTCTCTCTTTCTATTAGTACAAGGGCTAAAATGGGGATTTGTTGGGGTGATGCTACAGTGCTGGTTGACTAATGGTGTGTTTTGATGTTGAGGATAAGCACTGATCAAGAATTGATGGAAAAAGGAATTGCTTAGACTCGTGATTGGCTTAATTGACAATTATTGATCTAGTAGATGTTTGTGAAGGAAAACCACAAACGTGCCTTGGACCAGAAGAGAAAATGGTACTGGTAGATAGGTGAGGTCAAGGTGGACTTCTAAGATTTAATTGGGATTTTTATGTGGAGTTTAAGTCCACTTAAATCCAATTACTCAAAAAGGACAAAAATGATTTCTAGAATATCATTTGATAAATTTCCATTGGGCAATGTTGGATTTTGGTGTGGGAGGGTCCCAATTGTGAATAAACACTTAGGGGAATTTTCCCAAGATTTATTGAGTACTAAAAGTGATTAAAACAAGTATTATTCCAATTCAGCCTTTTAAGAAAAAGGGCAAAAAGAAATAATAAAGCTTCTCAAAAGTATTTATTTTTGAGATGGAAATATAGTGTATGATTAGTGGGACTCACATGAGCCAAAAGTTGGGGAAGTGTTTTGGTAAAAACCAAACTTTCCTTTATGGAGGGAGTTTTAGAGATTTTGACTATTTAAGTAATTAAATATTTTTGGGGCCATAATAATTATGGATAATTATAGATAAATATTGAGGATCAATGTAGAGGGTGTAGACAAGGTGTAGCAAGCATTTTCAACCTTGAGGAATGAAATTCCAACTTGAATAAGATGGAACACAAGGAGTTAGGGATCTAGGGTGAGGTTATTTTTATACCACCAAAACAGGCTTGCATCTTGAGGCTCAGAGCTCACCTTGATGCAAGGGATAGATGGGTGAGTAGACCAAGTCATATAGATGATCATGTAAGAAGGATTTTGAATTAATGGTATTTGAGGTGTTCTAGAAGTGATGGCAAACTTTGTTGAAATAAAGGTTGTCATACAAGATGGGTCATGATGCCTTCTAAACCATGTGGGTTAAATCAGCACAGAGATCCACTTGGGGTAAGTGAAGTAGGTTATGATATACAACAAGGAGTAGAACACAACCATGCAGAGAGTTGGTCCATAGAGGTTTGGATGGTGATGTGAGCTTCTACCAAAGTAGGTATGATGACTAGATTTGCAGGAATTGTTATTTTCTTATCTGCAAAACCATCAAGAACAAGTGGGTTGGAGAGTGATCTAACCAAGGGAAAGAGTGGTCCTTGGTAGTCCTTAGGATGTTTAACAATATGGTCCAAATTCATTACCAAAAATGCACAAGGGTTGAGAAAGAGAGGCATTCAAAAAGGTGATGTTGAAACAGTTTCCAGACTTAGTCAAATTTGGCAGATTTAGGGTTTTTAACTAGAATGTTGGTGGAGATGATATTGGTGGGTTGTAAAGTACCCAAACATCATCAAGTGGATGATATTGAAGAGTATATTGAGTAGAAAGGATCCATGCTTGCTATTGGTCTTCATTGAATTGGAAGCTTCTAGAAGGGACATCTTCAGAATGGATATGGTTAAGGGTTTCAGATGATCTCTAGTAGCTAGAGATTTGATCTTGCTTTGCATTCTGGTTTAGGTTGTGGTGATTTGGAAACTTCTTGATCCTAGTGATGAGCTCCTAGAGTAGCTCATACTATCTCCTAAGCAGACAATTCAAACAACAGATCAAGGCAACTCATCTTACGAACAAATCAACTACTACTGAGGGTACCACTAAGCTTAGCTTGAGGTAAGGATGGGTATTTTGAAATAGGTTGGAGTTTGAACAAGGTAAGGTCCTTGGTATCTCTACCAAGAGCAATATCCAAAACTTTACAAAAAGGTTTTGTTAAATCTAGAGGTAAGAGTAGTTGAAGGTTCTGTCTTGAAAACATGAGATAGTATCCTATATTTCTCCATAGTTTTGTCAATAGAAGCTACTAAAGTAGTTTTGGTTTTATAAACATGTTGGCTCATGTTTTTGAAATGCCAGAACATTTGAGAATATGGAAATTAAGCCAAGGCAGTTTTGGGAAGTAGCTTTGGTCAACTAGGGTTGAGATAAGGAGTATATCATCTAATACACATTCATATGCATAAGCATATCCAAACAGCAAGCAAACACTTCAGCACTCTACAAGAAAAAGTTTTTGTTCCCCCTGATTTTTGCATTCTAGACAACTAATCAGGGTTGCTGAAATTGGGATGTTACAGAGTTGATATTTAATGGTGTCTTCTTTCATATCATTAATGGCACCAATAGTTCTAAGAAAAGGTCTTCCCAAAGTAATAGGACAAGAAGCATTGCATTCAACATCCAAAACATAGAAATCAACGGGGACATAGGCATTGTTAACCATAATAAGAACATCATTAATACTCCGCATGAGTTTATTTTTAGCATTATCATCAAGTGGGACATTCAAATAACAATCTTCCAATGGTGGCAAATCAAGCATATCATAAATCGTTCTAGGCATAATAGAAACACTACTATCAAGATCACATAAAGCTTTGAAATCAAAAGCATTCACTTTCATATTAATGATGGGTTCCCATCCATCTTCTTGTTTCATAGGAATAGAAGCTTTATGTTTCATCTTTTTTCTTTAATTTTTATGAGAGCATCAGTAATGTGTTTTGTAAAGGCCGTATTCATAGCACTAGCATTAGACTTTTAGCAAGCTTTTGTAGGAACTTAATAACTTCAGAGATGTTGCAACCATCAAGATCAAAATCATAATTATCATCTAAAGTAGTAGAGCTATTACTAGCCTCAACACTAGTGGTAGTGATAGTAGAAACACTAATGTTTCTAGCAATTTCATCTTCTCTTTCCCACTTAGCATGCAATTCAGCTAATAGTCTAACATTTTCATCAATTCTAACTTGTATGGCATTAGTGGCAGCAAAGGGATTATCAATAGTTTCAGGTTTAGCAGCCATTTTATTCAAAGAAGATTGAGCTTCAGCTAATGATGCTATATTTCTTTCCATATTAGAGATATTTTCCTCAATAGTTTTATTGAAAGTAGTTTGTTTGCTAATAAAATCTTTAAACATAACTTCAAGTTCAGAGGAGCACTCCTATTATTGTTGTAGGAATTTCCATAAGCATTACCATTATTGGGAGGATATGGCCTATAGTTATTATTACCAAAATTATTCCTGTAGGCATTGTTTCTAAAATTGTTATTTCTTATAAAGTTCACATCAACTTGCTCTTCTTGAGCAACCAAAGAGGCTAAGGGAACATGATTTGGATCAATATGATCCTTCCCATTAACAAGCATAGACATAATAACATCAATTTTATCACTCAAGGAGGAGGTTTCCTCAACAGAATTTACCTTCTTACCTTGTGGAGCTCTTTTAGTATGCCATTCAGAATAGTTAACCATCATATTATCCAGAAGCTTTGTTGCAGCACCGAAAGTAATGGCCATAAAGGTACCTCCAGCAACAGAATCCAATAGATTTCTTGAAGAATAGTTCAATCCTTCATAAAAGGTTTGAATAATCATCCAAGCAGTTAGTCCATGAGTGGGACAATTCTTTACCAAAGATTTCATTCTTTCACAAGCTTGAGCAACATGTTGATTATCAGATTGTTTAAACTTTATTATTTCACTTCTCATAGATATAATCTTAGCAGGAGGATAGTTTTTTCCAATGAAAGCATCTTTGCATTTTGTCCAAGAATCGATACTATTCCTAGTTAAGGAATTCAACCATTCTTTAGTTTTTCCTCTCAAGGAGAAAGGAAACAATTTAAGCTTAATAATACCTCCATCTATATCCCTATGCTTTTGCGTCTCACAAAGTTCAACAAAGTTATTTAGATGAGCAGCAGCATCTTCATTACCAATACCAGAAAATTGTTCTCTCATAACAAGATTGAGTAAAGCCGGTTTAATTTCAAAGAAAGTAGCTTCAGGAACAGGTGGACCAATAGGTGTGCACATGAAATCATTGTTGTTGGTTCTAGTGAAGTCACACAACTTAGTGTTTTCAAGAGTAGTCATTTTTTTGTGTTTTTAATAAAGAAAGCAAACTAGTACAACTAACTTTTTGTGTTTTTGATAAAGAAAGAAGCAAACAAAGCAAAAATAAACTAAGCAAAACAAAAACAACAAAGTAATGAGATTGGTTATGAGGGACTTCTCTTGTGAAGATGTCCTTGACTCCCCGGCAACAGCGCCAGAAAAAGTCCTTGATGGCCCAAAATGTATCAAGCTTGTTCGAGAACCCCAAGAGGAAGGTATGATGAGCACAGTAGAAAGTTCTCCCTCAGTTATGAAACCAAGGTTTATCGAACCAGTAGGAGAAAGGAAACACCTCCAAGGTGTTGCCAGATGGACTTTGGCAGAGCGCACTACCGGCGCCAGCAGCAATGTGGAAACCTGCACAACACAACCAAAGAACTTTGCCCCAACTTACAGTGAGGTTGTCAATCTCACCGGTTTTGCTGAAAACAATGGAGAGCGACTAGCGTAAGCGCGCTCTTTACAATGCGCGCGTGGGAACGAGAGACTGTGCGTAAGGGACTTTGGTTGCACGCCACGTGTCAGCCTGCTATTATCTCTGAGCACATGCTCTGCGTGCGGCTGCACGCTATTGCCAGGTGCATTGTTGACCGAAGGCTCGCTAGCTGGCCGCATGCATCGGGTGCATGCGTTGTTGACCGATGGCTCGCTAGCTGGCTGCATGCATGCGCTGTTGCTATAGGCATTGGCCATGCTCGCATTTGCTGCCACTATCGTGTAGTGTTGTATGCATGCATAGCTAAAAAATGAGGGCATCATGCTAAAAGTAAAACCAAAACCCAAAAGAGAAAAAACATTGCATCGAAAAAGAGAAAAAGCGGTACCCAGGCAGTGTACTACTAGGACACTACGATGTTTGCACTGCGACCAAAGGCAGTGCAACACGGTATAACAAGGAAGTGCAAGTGCGGTGCACTGCCAGGATACAAAGCCGTGCACTGCAACCGAAGACAGTGCAACAGAGTACAACAAGGCAGTGCACGGGTGGTGCACTGCCGGGATAACGCACCATGCACTGAGACCGAAGGCAGTGCAACGTAGAACAACAAGGCAGTACACGGGCGGTGCATTGCCAGGATACCGCACCGTGCACTGATACTAAGAGCAGTGCAACACAGTACAATAAGGCAGTGCACGAGCGGTGCACTGCCAGGACCGATGTGTTGCACTGCGACCGAAGGTAGTACGACACTGAACAAAAAGGCAGTGCCCGGGTAAAGTGGTAGTGCATCGCACATGCACTACAGACCGAAGGCAGTGCAATGTAGGTAATGAAGGCGGTGCAAGAAAAAAATTCATCAAAACCTATCAACATGGGATATAGTTTTAATGATCTCGGTCTGACTAACACTGCTATGAAAACGGTTCGTGATTTTAACCCTTGGCTAAAAAGTTATTTATTTTTTTGTATTCAAACTTACAAAAGAAAAGTCAAAAGGCCAAACTGTGGCCTCCCCACATGGCTCTCCACGGATTACGCACGAGAATAGAGTAAAGGGAAAAACCATCGACCGGCAAGGCGCCACGTGTCGCGCAGGGATGGGGAGTTGGAGACGCAGGACACACTGAGAGACCTCCACGTGTTGACTACAGTAGGGACGTCGCGCGAGCTTTGTACAACGCGCCCTTTTTCTAGCGTTTTCGAAAACAAAGGATTAAACGTATTGTGTGAAAGAAATTAATAGTTTGCAGAAAGTAAACAGAAAGCAGTAAACAGTTATAGATTGATGGTAAAAAAAAGGACCAGGGTCTATAGTTCACTAGTGGTGGCTCTCCTTAAGATAGATGACATGTTGGGTGAACAAATTGCAATGGGGCAATTGACAAACATCAAGAAAGCATACAAGCCTATACTACTCATCTTGACTCCTTTGAGATTTGATTGCGCATTACAACATTATACATAGACCGTAATCCAACTGCATCTATGACTAATAATCCACCTTCAGGTTATCATCCGAACCCCCTCTAGTATTAAGTTGCAAGCAACAGATAATTGCATTATGCATTGCGTGTAAAGTAAACAATACGATTGTTCTATGAACAAAGGATTGTTGTTTTCTCCCTAGTAGCAACAACACGTCTAGTACCTTAGAGATTTTTGTCACTTCCCCAGATTACTAGAGGCATGAACCCACTATCGAGCATAAATACTAACTCTTAGAGTTGCTAGCATCTACTTGGCCAAGATAGCTACTAACAACGGAAAGCATGCAAGATCACAAATAACAAAGACATGATAGAATCAATAATCAATCTGAAATAGCATCTCAATATCCATCGGATCCCCGCAAGCACAACATGTAGGATTACAAATAGATGAACTTGATCATGAATGGAGCTCACAAGATCTAAACATGGTAGCACAAAGGAGAAGAACTAGCCATCTAGCTACTACATGGATCCGTAGTCCAAGGATGAACTACTCACGCATCACACCGGAGGCTTGCATGGTGATGAAGAAGGCCTCCAGGGTGAATTCTCCCCTCCGGCAGGGTGCCGAGAAGAGCTTCAGATTCCTCCCGATCTAGGGATGGAGATGACAGCGGCTACAGACTCTTTCGTGGAATTTTGATCGGGTACTTAGGGTTTCTGTATCAGAGGCATCTTATAGGCAAAAGGGGAGGCCGAGGGGGTGCCCGAGGCGGCCACACCACTCCCTGGCGCGGGCCAGGCCTGGCCGCCCAGCCAGGTGGTGTGGGGGCCCTCTGGCCCCTATCCGTCTTGTATTCTGGCTCCGTGTCCCCCTCGGTGAAAAACTGATTTTGTCTTTTGTCCCGTCCAATTCCGAGAATATTCATTTTCTGACTTTGCTCGAACCAAAAACAGCAGAAAACAGGTAGCTGACACTGTGACTCTTGTCAATAGGTTAGTCCATGAAAGTGTATAGAAAGTACTCCAAAGTGTGGACAAAACATAAGAAAGTAGATAAAACCAAGCATGGAACATCAAAAATTATGGATACGTTTGCAACGTATCAGACCTCAACGCTGTTAGCGGGGCGAGTGATGCGCACGCCGCGAGCCGTGCTGAGAGGTGGTTCGCCTCCATCAACGACATGCCGCGGATGAACGCAGGACTCGTCCACACCAACATAGATCTTGTGCCCGCCAGGGTTGATGAAGAGGTCGTTGCGTGGAGGTGGAAGCCTACCGAAGCTTCCAGCGTTGTCGCTGACGTAGTCTAGTGCTCCAAAGCACTGAAAGAGGCCGGAGACGACGCGCTCGCCGGTGCCGATGATGTTTCCCATCCGAATTGTCACCCCTGCTAGTGTCGCTATCCCCATGGTGGGTGGCACGGCAGATGCCATGGATAGGCTAAAGATGGGGCCAAAGTACGCTAGGGGAATCCAGGGAGGGATAGTGTGGTGATTCCACACACAAGTGTTTGTATATTTGCTCTATCAATGGAGGTTTAGAAAGGCTCGTTGAGCTGTTCGTGAGAAGGAGACTAAGTCTCTTACCCCCTCCCCCCACACACACACACAACTGTGCTCTAGAGTTCTAACTTAGACATAGAAAATGATCCATCCCCTGCTATGGAGGTCCTAGTGCTCCTTATATAGGGGAGCCCAGGTTACAAAGTTAGGGCTTGCGTGGAGGCATATTGCCTGAATATGCCCTTTAGTTAAAGCTAGATGCCTCTTTATTCACTTTAAATGGCTAGTCTGGACTATGGACGTATCCCTCTGCGTGCCCCTTGCCTTTTAGCGTCACCAGAAACAGGCTACATTAGCCGATGTTGCCCGCGTCACCTTTGTCGGCCACACCCCTCTAGTCCTTCCCTCTGCTTGCTTCGCTCATGCTACAGCGGGCAGAGGTCACCTTTTGACCAACGGGAGATTTCTTCCTTCTCTTGGAAGCCAAGTGGTAGCCCGGCTAGCACCTGACTAACCTGGCAACAAGCGTACCTGCACACATGGTAGATAAACATGGCCGGCATATATTTCATTCCAGCCGGGTTAATGCTAAACAAGCATGCCGGGAAGGGTTACTTCGTAAGTCGGACTGCCTTGAGGTGACCTGGTCGGCACTTGCTTTGACCGTGCCGTACCTCAGGTAACTCGGCCTTTATACCCCGGCGTGACTCTACCCGGGGTTATCCCCCCAATAATGTCCATATTGGAACCAAAAAATAACACATGTTGTCTGTCCCGATTGTTACAGACCGTTCTATCGGGGCGCATGGACGATTAGGATGGTTCTTTCTAAGTGCGATCTGCGAGTTGGTTGTTCTGCGACATGATTGGCCTCGCTTACTTTTCACTTATATTATTATTATTTCCACTCTCCTCTAGTTTACTACTAGTAGTATTCATAGAGCTCGTGAGTGAGCATGTCTCCTCCACAGCCCACTCCTGCCCCTCCTCCACCCCACTCCCCGTGCCCGGACGATGCCACCGGCTTTCGTGCACCGTGCTAGGATGACAGTTGCTGACTTTCGGGTCACTACCTTCACGTAGGAAATCATTTAACTATCGTTTGAATGTATCTTACATATTCCTGTTATTGGCTTAACTAGCTGCGGATCTTTTTCCGATATCTCGACGAATTTCAGATGTGGGAGCTGCCGAAGGAGGAGTGCGGGATGCTACAGTCCAAGAATCTGGAGATCATCACGCGCAACATCCTGGCGACGTACATGCTCGTGTGCTCCCACCTAGGATGCTTTCGCTGTTACTCCTACTACGAGCTCCCCGACCACAATATCGCATGCCTTCATGGTGCGTGCGCCTACATGGAGTCGGGATGCAACTACACTGCCCCACCGGCAGAGCTCGTGGTCCACCTTGCAGAGGATCACTTAATCAAAGTGATTAGGATCTCGTACGGACACACCCAACGTCTCCAAGAATAGGTGTCGTTCTCTGACTCCGCACGCCGCCGGCTCATTTGCCAGGGGAGAACGGCTCTGTTTTCATCCTGACCATCACCGTGGTGTCCTGGGAACCGAATCTAGGCCCACCTTTGTGTGTGCGGTATGCGTCAGGTCGGTCTCGAGTGCACGCCCCTATACACGGTGCACATGTTGTCGTGATATTGACCACGGCAGATGCTACAGGGTAGCTTACGTAGAGGAAAGGGCAAGGCGACGTAGGAGAATCAAGGAGCGAGATTGGCACATGATGTACCCATGTTCACATCCCCTCGATGGAGGATCGCTACATCCTGCTGTCAATCCAGTATATGTTCATAGATTGGATTACAATGGAGTCACCGGAGGCGGTGGGAGGAACCAGATCTAATGAGACGTGGGAGAGAAGTCCCCATGGGGGTGCGCCTCGTGGCTTTATATATGCAGCCCGTTAGGGTTTACAAGTTCTAATGGGCTAATGGGCTTTTTGTTGAGTTGTCGTCTTGGGCCTCCGGTCGGTAGTCGCTGGGTCCAAAATATGCCAGTCGCTGCATTCGGTGAGTTGACCCGCTGTGGGATTGGCTTCAGTCGGCTCGCTCCAGCTAGCGACTTTGCTACGTGGGCATACCCCGATTGGTATTCCCCCATCAGTAGTCCCCGAGCGTGTCAGGGACTCGGCAATGACTTCAAGCCGTCGAATCGGCGCAGGCGGTTCCAGGGTGGAGTCGATGGTGAGTTGTTGGCGAGCTCCTGAAATAGAGAAATAGCTCATGAAGTAGTACATTCGCATAGGCAAGTTGACACGCCAGGAGAGTCGCCATTGGGTCGAGTCGCCCTTGAAGAAATTTGGTCAGCGACTTTTCAACTTGCTGTCGTAGAGGATGTGGAGGCCACCAAATCATTGATGGTGAAGTTGCCAAGTCAGTCCAGGGGAATACACGAGGGCGAGTCCGTGGTGGCGAGTCCTCGAGCGTGGCGAGTACGCGAGGGCAAGTCCCCTTCCCATTAACAAGCATAGACATAATAACATCAATTTTATCACTCAAGGAGGAGGTTTCCTCGACAGAATTTACCTTCTTACCTTGTGGAGCTCTTTCAGTATGCCATTCAGAATAGTTAATCATCATATTATCCAGAATCTTTGTTGCAGCACCCAAAGTAATGGTCATAAAGGTACCTCCAGCAGCAGAATCCAATAGATTTCTTGAAGAATAGTTCAATCCTGCATAAAAGGTTTGAATAATCATCCAAGCAGTTAGTCCATGAGTGGGACAATTCTTTACCAAAGATTTCATTCTTTTCCAAGCTTGAGCAACATGTTCATTATCAGATTGTTTAAACTTTATTATTTCACTTCTCATAGATATAATCTTAGCAGGAGGATAGTATTTTCCAATGAAAGCATCTTTGCATTTAGTCCAAGAATCGATACTATTCCTAGTTAAGGAATTCAATCATTCTTTAGTTTTTCCTCTCAAGGAGAAAGGAAACAATTTAAGCTTAATAATACCTCCATCTATATCCCTATGCTTTTGCGTCTCACAAAGTCCAACAAAGTTATTTAGATGAGCAGCAGCATCTTCATTACCAATACCAGAAAATTGTTCTCTCATAACAAGATTGAGTAAAGCCGGTTTAATTTCAAAGAAAGTAGCTTCAGGAACAGGTGGACCAATAGGTGTGCACATGAAATCATTGTTGTTGGTTCTAGTGAAGTCACACAACTTAGTGTTTTCAAGAGTAGTCATTTTTTGTGTTTTTAATAAAGAAAGCAAACTACTACAACTATTTTTTTATGTTTTTGATAAAGAAAGAAGCAAACAAAGCAAAAATAAACTAAGCAAAACAAAAACAACAAAGTAATGAGATTGGTTATGAGGGACTTCCCTTGTGAAGATGTCCTTGACTCCCTGGCAACAGCGCCAGAAAAAGTCCTTGATGGCCCAAAATGTATCAAGCTCGTTGGGGAACCCCAAGAGGAAGGTATGATGAGCACAGTAGCAAGTTCTCCCTCAGTTATGAAACCAAGGTTTATCGAACCAGTAGGAGCAAGGAAACACCTCCAAGGTGTTGCTAGATGGACTTTGGCAGGGCGTACTACCGGCGCCAGTAGCAATGTGGAAACCTGCACAAGACAACCAAAGAACTTTGCCCCAACTTACAGTGAGGTTGTCAATCTCACCGGTTTTGCTGAAAACAAAGGAGAGCGACTAGCGTAAGCGCGCTCTTTACAACACGCGCATGGGAACGAGAGACTGCGCGTAAGGGACTCCGGTCGCGTGCCACGTGTCAGCCTGCTATTATGTCTGAGCGCATGCTCTGCATGGGGCTGCACGTTGTTGCCAGGTGCGTTGTTGACCGAAGGCTCGCTAGCTGGCCGCATGCATCGGGTGCATGCATTGTTGACCGATGGCTCGCTAGTTGGCTGCATGCATGCGCTGCTGCTATAGGCATTGGCCACGCTCGCATTTGCGGCCACTATCGTGTAGTGTTGTATGCATGCATAGCTAAAAAATGAGGGCATCATGCTAAAAGTAAAACCAAAACCCAAAAGAGAAAAAACATTGCATCGAAAAAGAGAAAAAGCGGTACCCAGGCAGTGTACTACTAGGACACTACGATGTTTGCAATGCGACCAAAGGCAGTGCAACACGGTATAACAAGGAAGTGCAAGTGCGGTTTTTGCCAGATATAAAGCATACACCGCAGACGAAAACGGTGCAGCAGTACAACAAGGCGGTGCAGGTGGTGCCTTCGGATAACGCACCATGCTGACCGAGAAAGCGCAGCGTAGAACAACAAGGCAGTACACGGGCGGTGCATTGCCAGGATACCGCACCGTGCACTGATACTAAGAGCAGTGCAACACAAGATAAGGCAAGGCGTTAGCGGTGCCTTTGCCAGACCGATGTGTTGCACTGCGACCGAAGGTAGTACGACACTGAACAAAAAGGCAGTGCCCGGGTAAAGTGGTAGTGCATCGCACATGCACTACAGACCGAAGGCAGTGCAATGTAGGTAATGAAGGCGGTGCAAGAAAAAAATTCATCAAAACCTATCAACATGGGATCTAGTTTTAAAGATCTCGGTCTGACTAACACTGCTGTGAAAACGGTTCGTGATTTTAACCCTTGGCTAAAAAGTTATTTATTTTTTTGTATTCAAACTTACAAAAGAAAAGTCAAAAGGCCAAACTGTGGCCTCCCCACATGGCTCTCCACGGATTACGCACGAGAATAGAGCAAAGGGAAAATCCATCAACCGGCAAGGCGCCACGTGTCGCGCAAGGATGGGGAGTTGGAGACACAGGACACACTTAGAGACCTCCACGTGTTGACTACAGGAGGGACGTCGCGCGAGCTTTGTACAACGCGCCCTTTTTCTAGCGTTTTTGAAAACAAAGGATTAAATGTATTGTGTGGAAGAAAGTAATAGTTTACAGAAAGTAAACAGAAAGCAGTAAACAGTTGTAGATTGATGGTAAAAGAAAGGACCAGGGTCTATAGTTCACTAGTGGTGGCTCTCCTTAAGATAGATGATATGTTGGGTGAACAAATTGCAGCGGGGCAATTCACAAACATCAAGAAAGCATACAAGCCTATACTACTCATCTTGACTCCTTTGAGATTTGATTGGGCATTACAAGATTATACATAGACCGTAATCCAACTGCATCTATGACTAATAATCCACCTTCAGGTTATCATCCGAACCCCCTCTAGTATTAAGTTGCAAGCAACAGATAATTGCATTATGCATTGCGTGTAAAGTAAACAATACGATTGTTATATGAACAAAGGATTGTTGTTTTCTCCCTAGTAGCAACAACACGTCTAGTACCTTAGAGATTTTTGTCACTTCCCCAGATTACTAGAGGCATGAACCCACTATCGAGCATAAATACTAACTCTTAGAGTTGCTAGCATCTACTTGGCCAAGATAGCTACTAACAACGGAAAGCATGCAAGATCACAAATAACAAAGACATGATAGAATCAATAATCAATCTGAAATATCATCTCAATATCCATCGGATCCCCGCAAAAACAACATGTAGGATTACAAATAGATGAACTTGATCATGAATGGAGCTCACAAGATCTAAACATGGTAGCACAAAGGAGAAGAACCAACCATCTAGCTACTACATGGATCCGTAGTCCAAGGATGAACTACTCACGCATCACACCGGAGGCTTGCATGGTGATGAAGAAGGCCTCCAGGGTGAATTCTCCCCTCCGACAGGGTGCCGAGAAGAGCTTCAGATTCCTCCAGATCTAGGGATGGAGATGATAGTGGCTACAGACTCTTTCGCGGAATTTTGATCGGGTACTTAGGGTTTCTGTATCGGAGGCATCTTATAGGCAAAAGGGGAGGCTGAGGGGGTGCCCGAGGCGGCCACACCACCCCCTGGCGTGGGCCAGGCCTGGCCGCCCAGCCAGGTCGTGTGGGGGCCCTCTGGACCCTCTCCGTCTTGTATTCTGGCTCCGTGTCCCCCTCGGTGAAAAACTGATTTTGTCTTTTGTCCCGTCCAATTCCGAGAATATTCATTTTCTGACTTTGCTGGAACCAAAAACAGCAGAAAACAGGCAGCTGACACTGTGACTCTTGTTAATAGGTTAGTCCAAGAAAGTGTAGAGAAAGTACTCCAAAGTGTGGACAAAACATAAGAAAGTAGATAAAACCAAGCATGGAACATCAAAAATTATGGATACGTTTGCAACGTATCAGACCTCAACGCTGTTAGCGGGGCGAGTGATGCGCACGCCGCGAGCCGTGCTGAGAGGTGGTTCGCCTCCATCAACGACATGCCGCGGATGAACGCAGGACTCGTCCACACCAACATAGATCTTGTGCCCGCCAGGGTTGATGAAGAGGTCGTTGCGTGGAGGTGGAAGCCTACCGAAGCTTCCAGCGTTGTCGCTGACGTAGTCTAGTGCTCCAAAGCACTGAAAGAGGCCGGAGACGACGCGCTCGCCGGTGCCGATGATGTTTCCCATCCGAATTGTCACCCCTGCTAGTGTCGCTATCCCCATGGTGGGTGGCACGGCAGATGCCATGGATAGGCTAAAGATGGGGCCAAAGTACGCTAGGGGAATCCAGGGAGGGATAGTGTGGTGATTCCACACACAAGTGTTTGTATATTTGCTCTATCAATGGAGGTTTAGAAAGGCTCGTTGAGCTGTTCGTGAGAAGGAGACTAAGTCTCTTACCCCCTCCCCCCACACACACACACAACTGTGCTCTAGAGTTCTAACTTAGACATAGAAAATGATCCATCCCCTGCTATGGAGGTCCTAGTGCTCCTTATATAGGGGAGCCCAGGTTACAAAGTTAGGGCTTGCGTGGAGGCATATTGCCTGAATATGCCCTTTAGTTAAAGCTAGATGCCTCTTTATTCACTTTAAATGGCTAGTCTGGACTATGGACGTATCCCTCTGCGTGCCCCTTGCCTTTTAGCGTCACCAGACACAGGCTACATTAGCCGATGTTGCCCGCGTCACCTTTGTCGGCCACACCCCTCTAGTCCTTCCCTCTGCTTGCTTCGCTCATGCTACAGCGGGCAGAGGTCACCTTTTGACCAACGGGAGATTTCTTCCTTCTCTTGGAAGCCAAGTGGTAGCCCGGCTAGCACCTGACTAACCTGGCAACAAGCGTACCTGCACACATGGTAGATAAACATGGCCGGCATATATTTCATTCCAGCCGGGTTAATGCTAGGCAAACGCCCACCGGGAAGGGTTACTTCGTAAGTCGGACTGCCTTGAGGTGACCTGGTCGGCACTTGCTTTGACCGTGCCGTACCTCAGGTAACTCGGCCTTTATACCCCGGCGTGACTCTACCCGGGGTTATCCCCCCAATAATGTCCATATTGGAACCAAAAAATAACACATGTTGTCTGTCCCGATTGTTACAGACCGTTCTATCGGGGCGCATGGACGATTAGGATGGTTCTTTCTAAGTGCGATCTGCGAGTTGGTTGTTCTGCGACATGATTGGCCTCGCTTACTTTTCACTTATATTATTATTATTTCCACTCTCCTCTAGTTTACTACTAGTAGTATTCATAGAGCTCGTGAGTGAGCATGTCTCCTCCACAGCCCACTCCTGCCCCTCCTCCACCCCACTCCCCGTGCCCGGACGATGCCACCGGCTTTCGTGCACCGTGCTAGGATGACAGTTGCTGACTTTCGGGTCACTACCTTCACGTAGGAAATCATTTAACTATCGTTTGAATGTATCTTACATATTCCTGTTATTGGCTTAACTAGCTGCGGATCTTTTTCCGATATCTCGACGAATTTCAGATGTGGGAGCTGCCGAAGGAGGAGTGCGGGATGCTACAGTCCAAGAATCTGGAGATCATCACGCGCAACATCCTGGCGACGTACATGCTCGTGTGCTCCCACCTAGGATGCTTTCGTTGTTACTCCTACTACGAGCTCCCCGACCACAATATCGCATGCCTTCATGGTGCGTGCGCCTACATGGAGTCGGGCTGCAACTACACTGCCCCACCGGCAGAGCTCGTGGTCCACCTTGCAGAGGATCACTTAATCAAAGTGATTAGGATCTCGTACGGACACACCCAACGTCTCCAAGAATAGGTGTCGTTCTCTGACTCCGCACGCCGCCGGCTCATTTGCCAGGGGAGAACGGCTCTGTTTTCATCCTGACCATCACCGTGGTGTCCTGGGAACCGAATCTAGGCCCACCTTTGTGTGTGCGGTATGCGTCAGGTCGGTCTCGAGTGCCTGGCCCCTATACACGGTGCACATGTTGTCGTGATATTGACCACGGCAGATGCTACAGTGTAGCTTACATAGAGGAAAGGGCAAGGCGACGTAGGAGAATCAAGGAGCGAGATTGGCACATGATGTACCCATGTTCACATCCCCTCGATGGAGGATCGCTACATCCTGCTGTCAATCCAGTATATGTTCATAGATTGGATTACAATGGAGTCACCGGAGGCGGTGGGAGGAACCAGATCTAATGAGACGTGGGAGAGAAGTCCCCATGGGGGTGCGCCTCGTGGCTTTATATATGCAGCCAGTTAGGGTTTACAAGTTCTAATGGGCTAATGGGCTTTTTGTTGGAGTTGTCGTCTTGGGCCTCCAGTCGGCGAGTCGCCTGGGTCCAAAATATGCCAGTCGCTGCATTCGGTGAGTTGACCCGCTGTGGGATTGGCTTCAGTCGGCTCGCTCCAGCTAGCGACTTTGCTACGTGGGCATACCCCGATTGGTATTCCCCCATCAGTAGTCCCCGAGCGTGTCAGGGACTCGGCAATGACTTCAAGCCGTCGAATCGGCGCAGGCGGTTCCAGGGTGGAGTCGATGGTGAGTTGTTGGCGAGCTCCTGAAATAGAGAAATAGCTCATGAAGTAGTACATTCGCATAGGCAAGTTGACACGCCAGGAGAGTCGCCATTGGGTCGAGTCGCCCTTGAAGAAATTTGGTCAGCGACTTTTCAACTTGCTGTCGTAGAGGATGTGGAGGCCACCAAATCATTGATGGTGAAGTTGCCAAGTCAGTCCAGGGGAATACACGAGGGCGAGTCCGTGGTGGCGAGTCCTCGAGCGTGGCGAGTACGCGAGGGCAAGTCCCCTTCCCATTAACAAGCATAGACATAATAACATCAATTTTATCACTCAAGGAGGAGGTTTCCTCGACAGAATTTACCTTCTTACCTTGTGGAGCTCTTTCAGTATGCCATTCAGAATAGTTAATCATCATATTATCCAGAATCTTTGTTGCAGCACCCAAAGTAATGGTCATAAAGGTACCTCCAGCAGCAGAATCCAATAGATTTCTTGAAGAATAGTTCAATCCTGCATAAAAGGTTTGAATAATCATCCAAGCAGTTAGTCCATGAGTGGGACAATTCTTTACCAAAGATTTCATTCTTTTCCAAGCTTGAGCAACATGTTCATTATCAGATTGTTTAAACTTTATTATTTCACTTCTCATAGATATAATCTTAGCAGGAGGATAGTATTTTCCAATGAAAGCATCTTTGCATTTAGTCCAAGAATCGATACTATTCCTAGTTAAGGAATTCAATCATTCTTTAGTTTTTCCTCTCAAGGAGAAAGGAAACAATTTAAGCTTAATAATACCTCCATCTATATCCCTATGCTTTTGCGTCTCACAAAGTCCAACAAAGTTATTTAGATGAGCAGCAGCATCTTCATTACCAATACCAGAAAATTGTTCTCTCATAACAAGATTGAGTAAAGCCGGTTTAATTTCAAAGAAAGTAGCTTCAGGAACAGGTGGACCAATAGGTGTGCACATGAAATCATTGTTGTTGGTTCTAGTGAAGTCACACAACTTAGTGTTTTCAAGAGTAGTCATTTTTTGTGTTTTTAATAAAGAAAGCAAACTACTACAACTATTTTTTTATGTTTTTGATAAAGAAAGAAGCAAACAAAGCAAAAATAAACTAAGCAAAACAAAAACAACAAAGTAATGAGATTGGTTATGAGGGACTTCCCTTGTGAAGATGTCCTTGACTCCCTGGCAACAGCGCCAGAAAAAGTCCTTGATGGCCCAAAATGTATCAAGCTCGTTGGGGAACCCCAAGAGGAAGGTATGATGAGCACAGTAGCAAGTTCTCCCTCAGTTATGAAACCAAGGTTTATCGAACCAGTAGGAGCAAGGAAACACCTCCAAGGTGTTGCTAGATGGACTTTGGCAGGGCGTACTACCGGCGCCAGTAGCAATGTGGAAACCTGCACAAGACAACCAAAGAACTTTGCCCCAACTTACAGTGAGGTTGTCAATCTCACGGTTTGCTGAAAACAAAGGAGGCGACTAAGCGTGGCGCTCTTTACAACACGCGCATGGGAACGAGAGACTGCGCGTAAGGGACTCCGGTCGCGTGCCACGTGTCAGCCTGCTATTATGTCTGAGCGCATGCTCTGCATGGGGCTGCACGTTGTTGCCAGGTGCGTTGTTGACCGAAGGCTCGCTAGCTGGCCGCATGCATCGGGTGCATGCATTGTTGACCGATGGCTCGCTAGTTGGCTGCATGCATGCGCTGCTGCTATAGGCATTGGCCACGCTCGCATTTGCGGCCACTATCGTGTAGTGTTGTATGCATGCATAGCTAAAAAATGAGGGCATCATGCTAAAAGTAAAACCAAAACCCAAAAGAAAAAACATTGCATCGAAAAAGAAAAAGCGGTACCAGGCAGTGTACTACTAGGACACTACGATGTTTGCAATGCGACCAAAGGCAGTGCAACACGGTATAACAAGGAAGTGCAAGTGCGGTGCCTTTGCCGGAATCTAAAGCGTGCTGCAAGAAAACGATTACAGCAGTACAACAAAGCGATTGCGGGTGGTGCCTGCGGGATAACGCACCATGCTGCCGAGACCGAAGGCGATTACTGGCGTGAACAACAAAGGCGGTACGGAAGGTGCATTGCGAGATACCGCGCACCGTGCTGCGATACTAAAGCGATGCAACCACGGTACAATAAGGCGATTACGGCGGTGCCTTTGCCAGACGATGTGTTGCCTTTGCGGCCGAAGGTAATCGACCTTGAACAAAAAGCGGTGCGGGTAAAGTGGTAGTGCATCGCACATGCACTACAGACCGAAGGCAGTGCAATGTAGGTAATGAAGGCGGTGCAAGAAAAAAATTCATCAAAACCTATCAACATGGGATCTAGTTTTAAAGATCTCGATCGACTAACACTGCTGTGAAAACGGTTCGTGATTTTAACCCTTGGCTAAAAAGTTATTTATTTTTTTGTATTCAAACTTACAAAAGAAAAGTCAAAAGGCCAAACTGTGGCCTCCCCACATGGCTCTCCACGGATTACGCACGAGAATAGAGCAAAGGGAAAATCCATCAACCGGCAAGGCGCCACGTGTCGCGCAAGGATGGGGAGTTGGAGACACAGGACACACTTAGAGACCTCCACGTGTTGACTCTACGAGGAGGACGTCATGAGCTTTGTGTAACGCCCTTTTTCTAGCGTTTTGAAAACAAAGGATTAAATGTATTGTGTGGAAGAAAGTAATAGTTTCTGAAAGTAAGCGAAGCGATGTGATTGTAGATTGATGGTAAAAGAAAGGACCAGGGTCTATAGTTCACTAGTGGTGGCTCTCCTTAAGATAGATGATATGTTGGGTGAACAAATTGCAGCGGGGCAATTCACAAACATCAAGAAAGCATACAAGCCTATACTACTCATCTTGACTCTTTGAGATTTGATTGGGCATTACAAGATTATACATAGACCGTAATCCAACTGCATCTATGACTAATAATCCACCTTCAGGTTATCATCCGAACCCCCTCTAGTATTAAGTTGCAAGCAACAGATAATTGCATTATGCATTGCGTGTAAAGTAAACAATACGATTGTTATATGAACAAAGGATTGTTGTTTTCTCCCTAGTAGCAACAACACGTCTAGTACCTTAGAGATTTTTGTCACTTCCCCAGATTACTAGAGGCATGAACCCACTATCGAGCATAAATACTAACTCTTAGAGTTGCTAGCATCTACTTGGCCAAGATAGCTACTAACAACGGAAAGCATGCAAGATCACAAATAACAAAGACATGATAGAATCAATAATCAATCTGAAATATCATCTCAATATCCATCGGATCCCCGCAAAAACAACATGTAGGATTACAAATAGATGAACTTGATCATGAATGGAGCTCACAAGATCTAAACATGGTAGCACAAAGGAGAAGAACCAACCATCTAGCTACTACATGGATCCGTAGTCCAAGGATGACCTACTCACGCATCACTGGGAGGCTTGCATGGTGATGAAGAAGGCCTCGAGGTGAATTCTCCCCTCAGTGAGTCGAGAAGAGCTTCAGATTCCTCCAGATCTAGGGATGGAGATGATAGTGGCTACAGACTCTTTCGTGGAATTTTGATCGGGTACTTAGGGTTTCTGTATCGGAGGCATCTTATAGGCAAAAGGGGAGGCTGAGGGGGTGCCCGAGGCGGCCACACCACCCCCTGGCGTGGGCCAGGCCTGGCCGCCCAGCCAGGTCGTGTGGGGGCCCTCTGGACCCTCTCCGTCTTGTATTCTGGCTCCGTGTCCCCCTCGGTGAAAAACTGATTTTGTCTTTTGTCCCGTCCAATTCCAAGAATATTCATTTTCTGACTTTGCTGGAACCAAAAACAGCAGAAAACAGGCAGCTGACACTGTGACTCTTGTTAATAGGTTAGTCCAAGAAAGTGTAGAGAAAGTACTCCAAAGTGTGGACAAAACATAAGAAAGTAGATAAAACCAAGCATGGAACATCAAAAATTATGGATACGTTTGCAGCGTGCTATCGGACCTCAACATTTGTTAGCGGGCGAGTGATGCACCTGCCGTGGCCTTGTTGAGAGGTGGTTCGCCTCCATCAAAGACATGTCGCGGATGAACGCAGGACTCATCGACACCAACATAGATATTGTGCCTGCCAGGCTTGATGAAGAGGCCGTTGCGCGGAGGTGGAAGCCTACTGAACCTTCCAGCGTTGTCGCTGACGTAGTCTAGTGCTCCAAAGCGCTGAAAGAGGCCGGAGACGATGAGCTCGCCGGTGCCGATAATGTTTCCCATCCGAATTGTCACCCCTGCTAGCGTCGCTAGCCCCATGGTGGGTGGCACGGCGGATGCCATGGATAGGCTAAAGATGGGGCCAAAGTACGCTAGGGGAATCCAGGGAGGGATAGTGTGGTGATTCCACACACAAGTGTTTGTATATTTGCTCTAGCAATGGAGGTTTAGAAAGGCTCGTTGAGCTGTTCGCGAGAAGGAGACTAAGTCTCTTACCCCCCCCCTCCCCACACACACACACATAATTGTGCTCTAGAGTTCTACCTTAGACAGAGAAAATGTGCATCCCCTGCTATGGAGGTCCTAGTGCTCCTTATATAGGGGAACCCAGGTTACAAAGTTAGGGTTTGCGTGGAGGCATATTCCCCGAATATGCCCTTTAGTTAAAGCTAGATGCCTCTTTATTCACTTTAAACGGCTAGTCCGGACTATGGACGTATCCCTCTGCGTGCCCCTTGCCTTTTAGCGTCACCAGACACAGGCTACATTAGCCAATGTTGCCCTCATGCTACAGCGGGCAGAGGCCACCTTTTGACCAACGGGAGATTCCTTCCTTCTCTTGGAAGCCAAGTGGTAGCCCGGCTAGCACCTGACTAACCTGGCAACAAGGGTACCTGCACACATGGTAGATAAACATGGCCCACATATATTTCATGCCGGTCGGGTTAATGCTAGGCAAACACCCACCGGGATGGGTTACTTCGTAAGTCGGACTGCCTTGAGGTGACCTGGCCGGCACTTGCTTTGACCGTGTCGTACCTCAGGTAACTCGGCCTTTATACCCCGGCGTGACCCTACCCGGGGGTATCCCCCAACAATGTCCATATTGGAACCAAAAAATAACACATGTTGTCTGTCCCGATTGTTACAGACCATTCTATCAGGGCGCATGGACGATTAGGATGGTTCTTTGTAAGTGCGATCTGCGAGTTGGTTGTTCTGCGACATGATTGGCCTCGCTTACTTTTCACTTATATTATTATTATTTCCACTCTCCTCTAGTCTACTACTAGTAGTATTCATAGAGCTCGTGAGTGAGCACGTCTCCTCCACAGCCCACTCCTGCCCCTCCTCCACCCCACTCCCCGTGCCCGGACGATGCCACCGGCTTTCGTGCATCGTGCTAGGATGACAGTTGCTGACTTCCGGGTCACTACCTTCACGTAGGAAATAATTTAACTATCGTTTGAATGTATCTTACATCTTCCTGCTATTGGCTTAACTAGCTGCGGATCTTTTTCCGATATCTCGACGAATTTTAGATGTGGGAGCCGCCGAAGGAGGAGTGCGGGATGCTACAGCCCAAGAATCGGGAGATCATCGCGCGCAACATCCTGGCGACGTACATGCTCGTGTGCTCCCACCTAGGATGCTTTCGCCGTTACTCCTACTACGAGCTCCCCGACCACAATATCGCATGCCTTCATGGTGCGTGCGCCTACATGGAGTCGGGCTGCAACTATACTGCCCCACCGGCAGAGCTTGTGGTCCATCTTGCGGAGGATCACTTAATCAAAGTGATTAGGATCTCGTATGGACACACCCAACGTCTCCAAGAATAGGTGTCGTTCCCTGACTCCGCACGCCGCCGGCTCATTTGCGAGGGGAGAAAGGCTCTGTTTTCATCCTGACCATCACCGTGGTGTCCTGGGAACCGAATCTAGGCCCACCTTTGTGTGTGCGGTATGTGTCAGGTCGGTCTCGAGTGCCTGGCCCCTATACACGGTGCACATGTTGTCGTGGTATTGACCACGGCAGATGCTACAGGGTAGCTTACGTAGAGGAAAGGGCAAGGCGACGTAGGAGAATCCAGGAGCGGGATTGGCACATGATGTACCCAGGTTCACATCCCCTCGATGGAGGATCGCTACATCCTGCTGTCAATCCAGTATATGTTCATAGATTGGATTACAATAGAGTCGCCGGAGGCGGTGGGAGTAACTAGATCTAATGAGACGTGGGAGAGAAGTCCCCATGGGGGTGCCCCTGGTGGCTTTATATATGCAGCTAGTTAGGGTTTACAAGTGCTAATGGGCTAATGGGATTTTTGTTGGAGTCGTCATCTTGGGCCTCCAGTCGGCGAGTCGACTGGGTCCAAAATACGTCAGTCGCTGCATTCGGTGAGTTGACCCGCTGTGGGATTGGCTTCAGTCGGCTCGCTCCAGCTGGCGACTTTGCTACGTGGGCATACCCCGATTGGTATTCCCCCATCAGTAGTCCCCGAGCATGTCAGGGACTCGGCAATGACTTCGAGCCGTCGAATCGGCGTAGGCGGTTCCAGGGTGGAGTCGATGGTGAGTTGTTGGCGAGCTCCTGAAACAGAGTAATAACTCATGAAGTAGTACATTCGTGTAGGCAAGTTGACACGCCAGGAGAGTCGCCATTGGGTCGAGTCACCCCTTCAAGAAATTTGGTCGGCGACTTGTCAACTTGCTGTCGTAGAGGATGTGGAGGCCACCAAATCATTGATGGTGAAGTCGCCAAGTCAGTGCAGGGGAATACGCGAGGGCGAGTCCGTGGTGGCGAGTCCCCGAGCGTGGCGAGTACGCGAGGGCAAGTCCGCGGTGGCGAGTCCCCAAGCGTGTTGAGTACGCGAAGGTCAGTCAGCGGTGGCGAGTCCCCGAGCGTGTTGAGTACGCGAGGGCGAGTCCACGGTGGCGAGTCCCCGAGCGTGTTGAGTACGTGAGGGCGAGCCCACGGTGGCGAGTTCCCGAGCGTGTTGAGTGCGCGAGGGAGAGTCCGCGGTGGAGAGTCCCCGAGCATGTTGAGTACGCAAGGGCAAGTCAACGGTGGCGAGTTCCCGAGCGTGTTGTGTACGCGAGGGTAAGTCCACGGTGGCGAGTCCCCGAACGTGTTGAAATCTGCGAGGGTGAGTCCGCGGTGGCGAGTCCCCGAGCATGCTGAGTACGCGGTCGTGGAACCACGCGCACAAGTAGTATGCCTAGGAGTAGTCCCTGAGGCTCGAGTTGGCTTGTAGAGGCGACTTGAGGCTCTTTAGAGATGCATATTCTGAAAATAGTAGTGGTTGTTGCCGAGCATGGCGAGTCCGTGTGCGGGAGTTCACGGTGAGCGAGTCCGCGAGGGGAGAGTCCCCGAGTGTGGCGAGTCCGCGATGATTGCGAGTCCGCGAGGGGATAATCCCTGAGTATGGCGAGTCTGCGATGATTGTGAGTCCGCGATGATGTTGATTGCGCTGTTTTTGTTAGCGTGTCTCTCATCTTGGCCCGGGGGGCCAGTCGCATGGCGACTCCAAATATGGCTCTCGGCTTAGCGTTCTTCCTGGACGATCCGAGGCTGGGTTTGCGAGTCCTCGTCCGCAGTACTTGGTCGTGCGAGTCACACTGTCTAAGGTTGAGGAGGACATGGTGCTTGTGTAGCACTGCCATTTGTCTTGGCCCGGAAGGCCACTCGAGCAAGGCGACTCCAATGATGGTTCTCGGTTAGCATTTTTCATAGACGATCTGAGGCTCGGTTTGCGAGTCCTTGTCCGCAGTACTTGGCCGTTGCGAGTCGCTCTTTCAAAGGTTGACAAAAGCGAATTAATTTTTCCGGGGGGAAGAGACGCCCAGTGGTGAGTCCATGCACCGTGGCATGTGACCCTCTCTGGCGACTCGGACGATGAAGGTCCCTTAGTAGGCGCCGCGTACGCATTCGACGTATCGGAAGTATAGGCACGCTTTGGCAGAGTCGACGCGGCGGACATAGAGTCGACGCGGTGGACAGAGGTCGCGCTATGGAAAAGTCGACGTGGCGGACACGTGGTCGATGCGGAGGACGGAGGTCGCGCTTTGGCGAAGTCGACGCGGCGGACACGTGGTCGACGCGGCGGATGGAGGTCGTGTTATGGCGAAGTCGACACGGTGGACACGTGGTCGACGCGGCGGACGGAGGTCGCGCTTTGGCAAAGTCGACGCGGCGGACACGTGGTTGACGCGGCGGACGGAGGTCGCGCTTTGGCGGAGCCGTGTGGCGTTTAGCCGGTAGCTTAATGATTCGGCGGTGGGCGAGTCCCCAAGCGCGGAAAGTCTGCGAGGGCGGCGAGTCCCCGAGCATGGCGAATCTGCGATGGCGAGTTCGCGGAGAGCGCGTTTCCGAGCAAAAGGCGAGTCCGCATCAGGCGCGTGTGTGAGGGACGAGTCGCGACAGGCGAGTCGAGTCCCCCGAGCATGGATAGTCCGTGATGAGTGAGTCCGCGAGGGGCGAGTCGCGACAGGCGAGTTCACGACGACTGGAGCAGCGTTAAGCCGGAAGGAGCGGATGTGGCGGACCGGGTCACGCGATGGCGTTAACCGGATTTTTTACGGACAAGGCGGAGTCGTCGCGGCTCGGACCAACTTGATTTTCGTCAGTCCCTCGCACAACAATAACTAAGATTCATATGATTCAGATTAGTTTACAGAATCAGCAAAGATATGAAATTTGCCACACACGTGGGCCGAGTACTCGATTTGGAGGAAACGAGTTAATCATAGTGAAGGAATGATTGAAATAATATCACCTGGTTCCCGTGTGGTGCATGGGTGACGATTAACCTTTACTTTTCATGCGATGATTTTCTCACGGGACTTGATCCCCACGTATGTGTGGTTTCTTCTTACTTTGGCGCTAGCAGACCAGAGCCGTCTCTCTGGTGTATGCATCACCGCTTTTATCGATAGCCTGGCATCACGAAGACTGGTTCGATCTAGTTGCGGCACTCGATCTCATCAGAGGTTCACGAACTGGTCTGCTTTTGCGATGCCTAATTGTGAGTTGGCACTTGATGACGAATTCCATTTGTATATGGACGACATGCTCCTGTTCAGCTCCGCTCGGCATGGAGGATTTAATTCTCCAAACGATTCCATGCATGTCAATTGAACGAAAGAGATTAGTTTAAATAAATAATAAACTGAAAAAGTAATCAATGAGGGAATCAAAATAAAAAACGATCAGCCATAACCGATCGTGTATGCCAGCGCTTATGAATTTGCATCTCGGAACTTGATCTACCGATTCGGCATGCTTCCCTTCTTTTTCCTTTGGCTCACAGCCACGAGTGATTCACTCCTTCCTTCATGGATCGGTCCTCCAAAATAGTAGCGCACAGGTAGCATGCATGTCAGATAGATTAAGTCTAAATAAATTAACCAATCAGTAGGAAAATAAATGGGAAAGATGATATGCGCCGTTGAAATTTTCCGAGTCGACCGCGTGCGCGTGTTCCGCGTCGGCGGCCAGCAGCTAGATCGGACGGATCGACATCCAACTCCGAGTCATCCGATAGCACTTCTATGGCACCAACTGTCGTGGTATTAATCTTGTAGCCAGCGAGACTGAGTCGACGTGTGGACGGGATCGACCAGATTTTCATTCGTCCGGAGCGGCGTAAACATGCCTTCTTCATCGTCTTTGTTCACATGTAACAACACATCAAGAAAACATGAATTAGATGCTGAATAAATGACAACAAATACCGATCTATAGAGGGTCGATTCGTCGGGAATCAATTTGCCGCAGCCGTGAGCCAAGCCTTCTTGATTCCAGGCCTGTCGCCGGGCCGCTGGCGCATGTCCGCCTTGCTATAGGGTGCAACAACCGGATGGTTCCATCTAGCACTCACGAGTCGCCATGGAATCAGTCATCCACTCTCCATGCGGTATAACAGATTGCATCCAATCATTAATATCAAATTAAATAATTAATGAATAATCAAGGGAAGAAGGATTGAAATTAAACTAGATACGGGGACCGATCGGTGTACGCTCGTCTCCACGCGTGCGCGTGTGTGTGCTTGGCCGATGGACCGAATCGATCAGCACATGGCACGCATGCACTGAAGACAAAATCGGTAGTCACATGTTGTGGTTGAAGAAATCTAGTACGGCGACGCGGATGATCCTATCTTGCTGTTGATGATGAGGGATCCCGCCCGAATCATCACTTCCAAGCACCGCTTGCCCCACGGTGGGTGTCAACTGTCGTGGTATTGACCACGGCAGATGCTACAGGATAGCTTACGTAGAGGAAAGGGCAAGGCGACGTAGGAGAATCCGGAAACGAGATTGGCACATGATGTACCCAGGTTCACGTCCCCTCGATGGAGGATCGCTACGTCCTGCTGTCAATCTAGTATATATTCATAGATTGGATTACAATGGAGTCGCCGGAGGCGGTGGGAGGAACTAGATCTAATGAGACGTGGGTGCCCCTGGTGGCTTTATATATGTAGGCAGTTAGGGTTTACAAGTGCTAATGGGCTTTTTGTTGAAGTCGTCGTCTTGGGCCTCCAGTCGGCGAGTCGCCTGGGTCCAAAATACGCCAGTCGCTGCATTCAGCGAGTCGACCCGCTGTGGGATTGGCTTCAATCGGCTCGCTCCAGCTGGCGACTCCGCTTCGTGGGCATACCCCGATTGGTATTCTCCCATCACATGTGGACGCATGCCCTACCGCCATCGTCGGATACCATGCATGTGACAGCTGAGGCACCGAGCTGCCCGACGCCATGCGAGGTAGACTTTGCGGACCTAAGGTCAGTCCTATGTGTGCCATCTTAGTACCTTGTGGTGCTAGACCGTACAAGCAGATGCATTTCTACATTTGTATAGAGAAGACCGATAGAAAGTTGTAGTACTTATGATGTAATTCAGTGTAAGATTTATGCGATGTTACTCCGGTGTGGAGAGCATACGTGTTGTGCGAATGTATCCCAGTTGCAGTTTTTTAGTACTCCATAATAATTCGATGAGTTTACTTATCCGACGGATAATAATAACTCGCTTCAGCTTGTTGTTGTCACGTTGCAAAGTCCGCTTGCTCTAGACAGACTAGCAATACCACGTGCTCCCGCCTGTGAGTGTCACGTGTTCCGTGAGACCACCTGCCAGTGTCACGTCCCCTTTACTTCTCTTCCTCCCTCTCGAAGCCACTGTCCCCACTTCTCTTCCATTCTGCCTGTACCATCTGATGGTTGTAATCTGATTCGTTTTACATGTAATCTATGTGGATCCTGCAATATGCAAATGACATAGACACAATTTCTAAAGTGGAAGCACTCGCACATTGTTATTGCACTAAACGCAACTATCCATATTTCTCAATATAGCTCGCCAAACCCATTACAATAATCGTACTTGCACTAATTACAACCGAAATTGCAACCAGCCTAAACAACATCTAAACCCATATCACAGCATAATCGTCAGAGTCCACCTCGATTGGTGATCCCGCTATACCCTTCCTAGCAACATCCACTCCCACCAGTGGCTTTCCCTTCACCAAGGAGGCAAAAATGGCATTCTGCATTGCTTCATCCCCGTCGTCCTCCACATCAGAATCGACAATGACGAAGGGGACATGTTGGCATGGACCGAGCCCTGTCGTGCCTGGCGGCTCCTGCTCGAGCTTGACTCCATAGAAGTCCTTCTATAGATAGGAGGGGTCAAACAGGGAGACGTAGCGCAGCCGTTTGGCTCAAGAAACCGTGACCATTTTATACTGTAACGGTACGATCTTGGGGTGGATCAGTCGCGGCGATCTCAACCACGAGCAGGCGAGCGGATGGATCTATCGGCGCGAGCCATGACAAGTTCCGAGGGTGTAAGAGTGTGGGCCAGGCGTGTCTGGTTCCTGGGCAAGGCCTCCTAGTGATATGTACGCGGGCAAGGTGCCAAAAATTTTTGGCCAATGCCCGTAAGAGGGCCTTTGAAGAGAACCACAAAGGCACGAGGTTTGGTTGACAAGTCCACACGCTAGGTCCCCCACCTATCAGCCGAATGTGGATGGTAGGATTCTGCCCGAGTTAAGTGGAGTATCACGATTCACCGTGCCCCTACTCTGACATCCAAAGGCTTCTCTTTCCTATGCCCTCACTTCCCTCGCTCGTGGCTCGCAGCTCATGCAGTTCGTCTCGGGCGGAATCAGGGTCGGCTCAACACCGTCAGGCAGGTGCCCCCATCAGGTACCGGAAGACGTCCTATAATTACTACCCCGAGATGTTGTGTTTGTGCGTTGATAATATGCCGAGATGGATTTCATGGACCGATGAAAATCTTGCAAGAAAATTTAGTAACTGCAGCATTAGAGTAGTAATTTACCATGCTATGTACAATGGTAACCCAGATCCGGGAAGCGTAGTGTATTTATTTTTTTATTTCATTCGATCTACTTCACAGGAAGGGATGGGAAATGGTTATGACAAGTTTCTATGGATCGAAGATCCCCTGACATGTTTTCACAAAGATCTTGTCTAGGATCTGCGTGATGCTGTGTGGGACAAGAAAGAGGAGCTTCGTGCGTTGGAGCGAGAGATCCGGGAGCTTTGCCGGATGTAGGGGAGGCAGGAGCAGGGAAGTGGTGACATAGGCTGGCTCAAGATTAGGCCTGATAGTGAAAAAAATTCCTCATTATGTGGGCATTAACTATTTCCTTTGTAGTTTATGTTGCCATGTCGTTGTCTAGCAGCTGAAATAAGTTGCTGCTTCATGGAGTGTAGCAACCATCTTAGAATTTGTTTTTCAGCTTAGAGCTTTATCATAAGTGTAATACCAAAAGTAGGGATTTATTAAACGCCTATAAATAATTTAGAGATTTCTATTTTCATGCCCCAGGTTCTTTATTTGTACTCAGTTTTCCCCAGTCACTTAGTTTTTTCTCACTTTTTCCCTCTTCCATTCTGAAACCATCACATGCGCTCGGACAGGGGGATGTCGTTAGGTCAAAGGCTTGACCATTACATGTTGACCGGTGGGACCGTGTTGGGGAAGGTCGTGCGTTGAGCGTCGCCTCGACCGTTAAATCCTGACAGGTGGGGCCAGGATACACAGCGGACCAGCCATCCATATCTCGCTGATTATGGGGAACATGGTGTGGGACCAGGTGGGGCGTATTTGGTGGTTACGTGCGCCCTGTGTCCTAAATTGGAAGTTTTCCTTTTTGTTATTTTTATGATTGGCCTTTTAAGAGCTGCCGAAGGAGGAGTGTGGGATGCTACAGTCCAAGAATCTGGAGATCATCACGCGCAACATCCTGGCGACGTACATGCTCGTGTGCTCCCACCTAGGATGCTTTCGCTGTTACTCCTACTACGAGCTCCCCGACCACAATATCGCATGCCTTCATGGTGCGTGCGCCTACATGGAGTCGGGCTGCAACTACACTGCCCCACCGGCAGAGCTCGTGGTCCACCTTGCAGAGGATCACTTAATCAAAGTGATTAGGATCTCGTACGGACACACCCAACGTCTCCAAGAATAGGTGTCGTTCTCTGACTCCGCACGCCGCCGGCTCATTTGCCAGGGGAGAACGGCTCTGTTTTCATCCTGACCATCACCGTGGTGTCCTGGGAACCGAATCTAGGCCCACCTTTGTGTGTGCGGTATGCGTCAGGTCGGTCTCGAGTGCCTGGCCCCTATACACGGTGCACATGTTGTCGTGATATTGACCACGGCAGATGCTACAGGGTAGCTTACGTAGAGGAAAGGGCAAGGCGACGTAGGAGAATCAAGGAGCGAGATTGGCACATGATGTACCCATGTTCACATCCCCTCGATGGAGGATCGCTACATCCTGCTGTCAATCCAGTATATGTTCATAGATTGGATTACAATGGAGTCACCGGAGGCGGTGGGAGGAACCAGATCTAATGAGACGTGGGAGAGAAGTCCCCATGGGGGTGCGCCTCTTGGCTTTATATATGCAGCCAATTAGGGTTTACAAGTTCTAATGGGCTAATGGGCTTTTTGTTGGAGTTGTCGTCTTGGGCCTCCAGTCGGCGAGTCGCCTGGGTCCAAAATATGCCAGTCGCTGCATTCGGTGAGTTGACCCGCTGTGGGATTGGCTTCAGCTCGCTCGCTAATTTAGCGACTTTGCTACGTGGGCATACCCCGATTGGTATTCCCCCATCAGTAGTCCCCGAGCGTGTCAGGGACTCGGCAATGACTTCAAGCCGTCGAATCGGCGCAGGCGGTTCCAGGGTGGAGTCGATGGTGAGTTGTTGGCGAGCTCCTGAAATAGATAAATAGCTCATGAAGTAGTACATTCGCATAGGCAAGTTGACACGCCAGGAGAGTCGCCATTGGGTCGAGTCGCCCTTGAAGAAATTTGGTCAGCGACTTGTCAACTTGCTGTCGTAGAGGATGTGGAGGCCACCAAATCATTGATGGTGAAGTTGCCAAGTCAGTCCAGGGGAATACACGAGGGCGAGTCCGTGGTGGCGAGTCCTCGAGCGTGGCGAGTACGCGAGGGCAAGTCCCCTTCCCATTAACAACCATAGACATAATAACATCAATTTTATCACTCAAGGAGGAGGTTTCCTCGATAGAATTTACCTTCTTACCTTGTGGAGCTCTTTCAGTATGCCATTCAGAATAGTTAACCATCATATTATCCAGAATCTTTGTTGCAGCACCCAAAGTAATGGTCATAAAGGTACCTCCAGCAGCAGAATCCAATAGATTTCTTGAAGAATAGTTCAATCCACCATAAAAGGTTTGAATAATCATCCAAGCAGTTAGTCCATGAGTGGGACAATTCTTTACCAAAGATTTCATTCTTTTCCAAGCTTGAGCAACATGTTCATTATCAGATTGTTTAAACTTTATTATTTCACTTCTCATAGATATAATCTTAGCAGGAGGATAGTATTTTCCAATGAAAGCATCTTTGCATTTAGTCCAAGAATCGAAACTATTCCTAGTTAAGGAATTCAATCATTCTTTAGTTTTTCCTCTCAAGGAGAAAGGAAACAATTTAAGCTTAATAATACCTCCATCTATATCCCTATGCTTTTGCGTCTCACAAAGTCCAACAAAGTTATTTAGATGAGCAGCAGCATCTTCATTACCAATACCAGAAAATTGTTCTCTCATAACAAGATTGAGTAAAGCCGGTTTAATTTCAAAGAAAGTAGCTTCAGGAACAGGTGGACCAATAGGTGTGCACATGAAATCATTGTTGTTGGTTCTAGTGAAGTCACACAACTTAGTGTTTTCAAGAGTAGTCATTTTTTGTGTTTTTAATAAAAAAGCAAACTACTACAACTATTTTTTTATGTTTTTGATAAAGAAAGAAGCAAACAAAGCAAAAATAAACTAAGCAAAACAAAAACAACAAAGTAATGAGATTGGTTATGAGGGACTTCCCTTGTGAAGATGTCCTTGACTCCAACAACTTGAGAAAAAAGTCCTTGATGGCCCAAAATGTATCAAGCTCGTTGGGGAACCCCAAGAGGAAGGTATGATGAGCACAGTAGCAAGTTCTCCCTCAGTTATGAAACCAAGGTTTATCGAACTAGTAGGAGCAAGGAAACACCTCCAAGGTGTTGCTAGATGGACTTTGGCAGGGCGTACTACCGGCACCAGTAGCAATGTGGAAACCTGCACAAGACAACCAAAGAACTTTGCCCCAACTTACAGTGAGGTTGTCAATCTCACCGGTTTTGCTGAAAACAAAGGAGAGCGACTAGCGTAAGCGCGCTCTTTACAACACGCGCATGGGAACGAGAGACTGCGCGTAAGGGACTCCGGTCGCGTGCCACGTGTCAGCCTGCTATTATGTCTGAGCGCATGCTCTGCATGGGGCTGCACGTTGTTGCCAGGTGCGTTGTTGACCGAAGGCTCGCTAGCTGGCCGCATGCATCGGGTGCATGCATTGTTAACCGATGGCTCGCTAGCTGGCTGCATGCATGCGCTGCTGCTATAGGCATTGGCCACGCTCGCATTTGCGGCCACTATCGTGTAGTGTTGTATGCATGCATAGCTAAAAAATGAGGGCATCATGCTAAAAGTAAAACCAAAACCCAAAAGAGAAAAAACATTGCATCGAGAAAAAGCGGTACCAGGCAGTGTACTACTAGGACACTACGATGTTTGCACTGCGACCAAAGGCAGTGCAACACGGTATAACAAGGAAGTGCAAGTGCGGTGCCGCCAGATACAAAGCCGTAACGCAGCGAAAGCAACAGCAGTACAACAAGGCAAGCGATTGCGGGTGGTGCCTTTGCCGATAATACACCATGCTGAGACCGGCGAAGCGTAACGTGAACAACAAGGCAGTACACGGGCGGTGCATTGCCAGGATACCGCACCGTGCACTGATACTAAGAGCAGTGCAACACAGTACAATAAGGCGATTACGGCGGTGCCTTTGCCAGGACGATGTGTTGCTGCGACCAAGGTAATCGACAACGAACAAAAGGCGTACTGGGTAAAGTGGTAGTGCATCGCACATGCACTACAGACCGAAGGCAGTGCAATGTAGGTAATGAAGGCGGTGCAAGAAAAAAATTCATCAAAACCTATCAACATGGTATCTAGTTTTAAAGATCTCGGTCTGACTAACACTGCTGTGAAAACGGTTCGTGATTTTAACCCTTGGCTAAAAAGTTATTTATTTTTTTTATTCAAACTTACAAAAGAAAAGTCAAAAGGCCAAACTGTGGCCTCCCCACATGGCTCTCCATGGATTACGCACGAGAATAGAGCAAAGGGAAAATCCATCGACCGGCAAGGCGCCACGTGTCGCGCAAGGATGGGGAGTTGGAGACACAGGACACACTTAGAGACCTCCACGTGTTGACTACAGGAGGGACGTCGCGCGAGCTTTGTACAACGCGCCCTTTTTCTAGCGTTTTCGAAAACAAAGGATTAAATGTATTGTGTGAAAGAAAGTAATAGTTCTGAAGAAAGTAAGCAGTAAAGCGATGTGATTGTAGATTGATGGTAAAAGAAAGGACCGAGTCTATAGTTCACTAGTGGTGGCTCTCCTTAAGATAGATGATATGTTGGGTGAACAAATTGCAGCGGGGCAATTCACAAACATCAAGAAAGCATACAAGCCTATACTACTCATCTTGACTCCTTTGAGATTTGATTGGGCATTACAAGATTATACATAGACCGTAATCCAACTGCATCTATGACTAATAATCCACCTTCAGGTTATCATCCGAACCCCCTCTAGTATTAAGTTGCAAGCAAAAGATAATTGCATTATGCATTGCGTGTAAAGTAAACAATACGATTGTTATATGAACAAAGGATTGTTGTTTTCTCCCTAGTAGCAACAACACGTCTAGTACCTTAGAGATTTTTGTCACTTCCCCAGATTACTAGAGGCATGAACCCACTATCGAGCATAAATACTAACTCTTAGAGTTGCTAGCATCTACTTGGCCAAGATAGCTACTAACAACGGAAAGCATGCAAGATCACAAATAACAAAGACATGATAGAATCAATAATCAATCTGAAATATCATCTCAATATCCATCGGATCCCCGCAAAAACAACATGTAGGATTACAAATAGATGAACTTGATCATGAATGGAGCTCACAAGATCTAAACATGGTAGCACAAAGGAGAAGAACCAACCATCTAGCTACTACATGGATCCGTAGTCCAAGGATGAACTACTCACGCATCACACCGGAGGCTTGCATGGTGATGAAGAAGGCCTCCAGGGTGAATTCTCCCCTCCGGCAGGGTGCCGAGAAGAGCTTCAGATTCCTCCAGATCTAGGGATGGAGATGATAGTGGCTACAGACTCTTTCGTGGAATTTTGATCGGGTACTTAGGGTTTCTGTATCGGAGGCATCTTATAGGCAAAAGGGGAGGCTGAGGGGGTGCCCGAGGCGGCCACACCACCCCCTGGCGCGGGCCAGGCCTGGCCGCCCAGCCAGGTGGTGTGGGGGCCCTCTGGACCCTCTCCGTCTTGTATTCTGGCTCCGTGTCCCCCTCGGTGAAAAATTGATTTTGTCTTTTGTCCCGTCCAATTCCGAGAATATTCATTTTCTGACTTTGCTGGAACCAAAAATAGCAGAAAACAGGCAGCTGACACTGTGACTCTTGTTAATAGGTTAGTCCAAGAAAGTGTAGAGAAAGTACTCCAAAGTGTGGACAAAACATAAGAAAGTAGATAAAACCAAGCATGGAACATCAAAAATTATGGATACGTTTGCAACGTATCAGACCTCAACGCTGTTAGCGGGGCGAGTGATGCACACGCCGTGAGCCGCGCTGAGAGGTGGTTCGCCTCCATCAAAGACATGCCGCGGATGAACGCAGGACTCATCGACACCAACATAGATATTGTGCCTGCCAGGCTTGATGAAGAGGCCGTTGCGCGGAGGTGGAAGCCTACTGAACCTTCCAGCATTGTCGCTGATGTAGTCTAGTGCTCCAAAGCGCTGAAAGAGGCCGGAGACGATGAGCTCGCCGGTGCCGATAATGTTTCCCATCCGAATTGTCACCCCTGCTAGCGTCGCTAGCCCCATGGTGGGTGGCACGGCGGATGCCATGGATAGGCTAAAGATGGGGCCAAAGTACGCTAGGGGAATCCAGGGAGGGATAGTGTGGTGATTCCACACACAAGTGTTTGTATATTTGCTCTAGCAATGGAGGTTTAGAAAGGCTCGTTGAGCTGTTCGCGAGAAGGAGACTAAGTCTCTTACCCCCCTCCCCACACACACACACATAATTGTGCTCTAGAGTTCTACCTTAGACAGAGAAAATGTGCATCCCCTGCTATGGAGGTCCTAGTGCTCCTTATATAGGGGAACCCAGGTTACAAAGTTAGGGTTTGCGTGGAGGCATATTCCCCGAATATGCCCTTTAGTTAAAGCTAGATGCCTCTTTATTCACTTTAAACGGCTAGTCCGGACTATGGACGTATCCCTCTGCGTGCCCCTTGCCTTTTAGCGTCACCAGACACAGGCTACATTAGCCAATGTTCCCCGCGTCACCTTTGTTGGCCACGCCCCACTAGTCCTTCCCTCTGCTCGCTTCGCTCATGCTACAGCGGGCAGAGGCCACCTTTTGACCAACGGGAGATTCCTTCCTTCTCTTGGAAGCCAAGTGGTAGCCCGGCTAGCACCTGACTAACCTGGCAACAAGGGTACCTGCACACATGGTAGATAAACATGGCCCACATATATTTCATGCCGGTCGGGTTAATGCTAGGCAAACACCCACCGGGATGGGTTACTTCGTAAGTCGGACTGCCTTGAGGTGACCTGGCCGGCACTTGCTTTGACCGTGTCGTACCTCAGGTAACTCGGCCTTTATACCCCGGCGTGACCCTACCCGGGGGTATCCCCCCAACAATGTCCATATTGGAACCAAAAATAACACATGTTGTCTGTCCCGATTGTTACAGACCATTCTATCGGGGCGCATGGACGATTAGGATGGTTCTTTGTAAGTGCGATCTGCGAGTTGGTTGTTCTGCGACATGATTGGCCTCGCTTACTTTTCACTTATATTATTATTATTTCCACTCTCCTCTAGTCTACTACTAGTAGTATTCATGGAGCTCGTGAGTGAGCACGTCTCCTCCACAGCCCACTCCTGCCCCTCCTCCACCCCACTCCCCGTGCCCGGACGATGCCACCGGCTTTCGTGCATCGTGCTAGGATGACAGTTGCTGACTTCCGGGTCACTACCTTCACGTAGGAAATAATTTAACTATCGTTTGAATGTATCTTACATATTCCTGCTATTGGCTTAACTAGCTGCGGATCTTTTTCCGATATCTCGACGAATTTTAGATGTGGGAGCCGCCGAAGGAGGAGTGCGGGATGCTACAGCCCAAGAATCGGGAGATCATCGCGCGCAACATCCTGGCGACGTACATGCTCGTGTGCTCCCACCTAGGATGCTTTCGCCGTTACTCCTACTACGAGCTCCCCGACCACAATATCGCATGCCTTCATGGTGCGTGCGCCTACATGGAGTCGGGCTGCAACTATACTGCCCCACCGGCAGAGCTCGTGGTCCATCTTGCGGAGGATCACTTAATCAAAGTGATTAGGATCTCGTATGGACACACCCAACGTCTCCAAGAATAGGTGTCGTTCCCTGACTCCGCACGCCGCCGGCTCATTTGCGAGGGGAGAAAGGCTCTGTTTTCATCCTGACCATCACCGTAGTGTCCTGGGAACCGAATCTAGGCCCACCTTTGTGTGTGCGGTATGTGTCAGGTCGGTCTCGAGTGCCTGGCCCCTATACACGGTGCACATGTTGTCGTGGTATTGACCACGGCAGATGCTACAGGGTAGCTTACGTAGAGGAAAGGGCAAGGCGACGTAGGAGAATCCAGGAGCGGGATTGGCACATGATGTACCCAGGTTCACATCCCCTCGATGGAGGATCGCTACATCCTGCTGTCAATCCAGTATATGTTCATAGATTGGATTACAATGGAGTCGCCGGAGGCGGTGGGAGTAACTAGATCTAATGAGACGTGGGAGAGAAGTCCCCATGGGGGTGCCCCTGGTGGCTTTATATATGCAGCTAGTTAGGGTTTACAAGTGCTAATGGGCTAATGGGATTTTTGTTGGAGTCGGCCTCCAGTCGGCGAGTCGACTGGGTCCAAAATACGTCAGTCGCTGCATTCGGTGAGTTGACCTGCTGTGGGATTGGCTTCAGTCGGCTCGCTCCAGCTGGCGACTTTGCTATGTGGGCATACCCCGATTGGTATTCCCCCATCAGTAGTCCCCGAGCGTGTCAGGGACTCGGCAATGACTTCGAGCCGTCGAATCGGCGTAGGCGGTTCCAGGGTGGAGTCGATGGTGAGTTGTTGGCGAGCTCCTGAAACAGAGAAATAACTCATGAAGTAGTACATTCGTGTAGGCAATTTGACACGCCAGGAGAGTCGCCATTGGGTCGAGTCACCCCTTCAAGAAATTTGGTCGGCGACTTGTCAACTTGCTGTCGTAGAGGATGTGGAGGCCACCAAATCATTGATGGTGAAGTCGCCAAGTCAGTGAAGGGGAATACGCGAGGGCGAGTCCGTGGTGGCGAGTCCCCGAGCGTGGCAATCTGTGAGCAAGTCCATGATGGCGAGTCTAGCGTGTTTAATCTGTGAAGGTCGATCAATGATGGCGAGTCCCCAAGCGTGTTGAGTCTGTGAGGGCGAGTCCGCAGTGGCGAGTCCCGGCGTGTTGAGTACGTGAGGGCGAGCCCACGGTGGCGAAGTTCGGCGTGTTGATCTTGTGAGGAGAGTCCGCGGTGGAGAGTCCCCGAGCATGTTGAGTACGCAAGGGCAAATCAACGGTGGCGAGTTCCCGAGCGTGTTGTGTACGCGAGGGTAAGTCCACGGTGGCGAGTCCCCGAACGTGTTGAGTACGCGAGGGTGAGTCCGCGGTGGCGAGTCCCCGAGCATGCTGAGTACGCGGTCGTGGAACCACGCGCACAAGTAGTATGCCTAGGAGTAGTCCCTGAGGCTCGAGTTGGCTTGTAGAGGCGACTTGAGGCTCTTTAGAGATGCATATTCTGAAAATAGTAGTGGTTGTTGCCGAGCATGGCGAGTCCGTGTGCGGAGAGTTCACGGTGAGCGAGTCCGCGAGGGGAGAGTCCCCGAGTGTGGCGAGTCCGCGATGATTGCGAGTCCGCGAGGGGATAATCCCTGAGTATGGCGAGTCTGCGATGATTGTGAGTCCGCGATGATGTTGATTGCGCTGTTTTTGTTAGCGTGTCTCTCATCTTGGCCCGGGGGCCAGTCGCATGGCGACTCCAAATATGGCTCTCGGCTTAGCGTTCTTCCTGGACGATCCGAGGCTGGGTTTGCGAGTCCTCGTCCGCAGTACTTGGTCGTGCGAGTCACACTGTCTAAGGTTGAGGAGGACATGGTGCTTGTGTAGCACTGCCATTTGTCTTGGCCCGGAAGGCCACTCGAGCAAGGCGACTCCAATGATGGTTCTCGGTTAGCATTTTTCATAGACGATCTGAGGCTCGGTTTGCGAGTCCTTGTCCGCAGTACTTGTCCGTTGCGAGTCGCTCTTTCAAAGGTTGACAAAAGCGAATTAATTTTTCCGGGGGGAAGAGACGCCCAGTGGTGAGTCCATGCACCGTGGCATGTGACCCTCTCTGGCGACTCGGACGATGAAGGTCCCTTAGTAGGCGCCGCGTACGCATTCGACGTATCGGAAGTATAGGCACGCTTTGGCAGAGTCGACGCGGCGGACATAGAGTCGACGCGGTGGACAGAGGTCGCGCTATGGAAAAGTCGACGTGGCGGACACGTGGTCGATGCGGAGGACGGAGGTCGCGCTTTGGCGAAGTCGACGCGGCGGACACGTGGTCGACGCGGCGGATGGAGGTCGTGTTATGGCGAAGTCGACACGGTGGACACGTGGTCGACGCGGCGGACGGAGGTCGCGCTTTGGCAAAGTCGACGCGGCGGACACGTGGTTGACGCGGCGGACGGAGGTCGCGCTTTGGCGGAGCCGTGTGGCGTTTAGCCGGTAGCTTAATGATTCGGCGGTGGGCGAGTCCCCAAGCGCGGAAAGTCTGCGAGGGCGGCGAGTCCCCGAGCATGGCGAATCTGCGATGGCGAGTTCGCGGAGAGCGCGTTTCCGAGCAAAAGGCGAGTCCGCATCAGGCGCGTGTGTGAGGGACGAGTCGCGACAGGCGAGTCGAGTCCCCCGAGCATGGATAGTCCGTGATGAGTGAGTCCGCGAGGGGCGAGTCGCGACAGGCGAGTTCACGACGACTGGAACAGCGTTAAGCCGGAAGGAGCGGATGTGGCGGACCGGGTCACGCGATGGCGTTAACCGGATTTTTTACGGACAAGGCGGAGTCGTCGCGGCTCGGACCAACTTGGTTTTCGTCAGTCCCTCGCACAACAATAACTAAGATTCATATGATTCAGATTAGTTTACAGAATCAGTAAAGATATGAAATTTGCCACACACATGGGCCGAGTACTCGATTTGGAGGAAACGAGTTAATCATAGTGAAGGAATGATTGAAATAATATCACCTGGTTCCCGTGTGGTGCATGGGTGACGATTAACCTTTACTTTTCATGCGATGATTTTCTCACGGGACTTGATCCCCACGTATGTGTGGTTTCTTCTTACTTTGGCGCTAGCAGATCAGAGCCGTCTCTCTGGTGTATGCATCACCGCTTTTATCGATAGCCTGGCATCACGAAGACTGGTTCGATCTAGTTGCGGCACTCGATCTCATCAGAGGTTCACGAACTGGTCTGCTTTTGCGATGCCTAATTGTGAGTTGGCACTTGATGACGAATTCCATTCGTATATGGAGGACATGCTCCTGTTCAGCTCCGCTCGGCATGGAGGATTTAATTCTCCAAACGATTCCATGCATGTCAATTGAACGAAAGAGATTAGTTTAAATAAATAATAAACTGAAAAAGTAATCAATGAGGGAATCAAAATAAAAAACGATCAGCCATAACCGATCGTGTATGCCAGCGCTTATGAATTTGCATCTCGGAACTTGATCTACCGATTCGGCATGCTTCCCTTCTTTTTCCTTTGGCTCACAGCCACGAGTGATTCACTCCTTCCTTCATGGATCGGTCCTCCAAAATAGTAGCGCACAGGTAGCATGCATGTCAGATAGATTAAGTCTAAATAAATTAACCAATCAGTAGGAAAATAAATGGGAAAGATGATATGCGCCGTTGAAATTTTCCGAGTCGACCGTGTGCGCGTGTTCCGCGTCGGCGGCCAGCAGCTAGATCGAACTGATCGACACCCAACTTCGAGTCATCCGATAGCACTTCTATAGCACCAACTGTCGTGGTATTAATCTTGTAGCCAGCGAGACTGAGTCGACGTGTGGACGGGATCGACCAGATTTTCATTCGTCCGGAGCGGCGTAAACATGCCTTCTTCATCGTCTTTGTTCACATGTAACAACACATCAAGAAAACATGAATTAGATGCTGAATAAATGACAACAAATACCGATCTATAGAGGGTCGATTCGTCGGGAATCAATTTGCCGCAGCCGTGAGCCAAGCCTTCTTGATTCCAGGCCTGTCGCCGGGCCGCTGGCGCATGTCCGCCTTGCTATAGGGTGCAACAACCGGATGGTTCCATCTAGCACTCACGAGTCGCCATGGAATCAGTCATCCACTCTCCATGCGGTATAACAGATTGCATCCAATCATTAAATTCAAATAAAATAATTAATGAATAATCAAGGGAAGACGTATTGAAATTAAACTAGATACGGGGACCGATCGGTGTACGCTCGTCTCCACGCGTGCGCGTGTGTGTGCTTGGCCGATGGACCGAATCGATCAGCACATGGCACGCATGCACTGAAGACAAAATCGGTAGTCACATCTTGTGGTTGAAGAAATCTAGTACGGCGACGCGGATGATCCTATCTTGCTGTTGATGATGAGGGATCCCGCCCGAATCATCACTTCCAAGCACTGCTTGCCCCACGGTGGGTGTCAACTGTCGTGGTATTGACCACGGCAGATGCTACAGGATAGCTTACGTAAAGGAAAGGGCAAGGCGACGTAGGAGAATCCGGAAACGAGATTGGCACATGATGTACCCAGGTTCACGTCCCCTCGATGGAGGATCGCTACGTCCTGCTGTCAATCTAGTATATGTTCATAGATTGGATTACAATGGAGTCGCCGGAGGCGGTGGGAGGAACTAGATCTAATGAGACGTGGGTGCCCCTGGTGGCTTTATATATGCAGGCAGTTAGGGTTTACAAGTGCTAATGGGCTTTTTGTTGAAGTCGTTGTCTTGGGCCTCCAGTCGGCGAGTCGCCTGGGTCCAAAATACGCCAGTCGCTGCATTCAGCGAGTCGACCCGCTGCGGGATTGGCTTCAATCGGCTCGCTCCAGCTGGTGACTCCGCTTCGTGGGCATACCCCGATTGGTATTCTCCCATCACATGTGGACGCATGCCCTACCGCCATCGTCGGATACCATGCATGTGACAGCTGAGGCACCGAGCTGCCCGACGCCATGCGAGGTAGACTTTGCGGACCTAAGGTCAGTCCTATGTGTGCCATCTTAGTACCTTGTGGTGCTAGACCGTACAAGCAGATGCATTTCTATATTTGTATAGAGAAGACCGATAGAAAGTTGTAGTACTTATGATGTAATTAAGTGTAAGATTTATGCGATGTTACTCCGGTGTGGAGAGCATACGTGTTGTGCGAATGTATCCCAGTTGCAGTTTTTTAGTACTCCATAATAATTCGATGAGTTTACTTATCCGACGGATAATAATAACTCGCTTCAGCTTGTTGTTGTCACGTTGCAAAGTCCGCTTGCTCTAGACAGACTAGCAATACCACGTGCTCCCGCCTGTGAGTGTCACGTGTTCCGTGAGACCACCTGCCAGTGTCACGTCCCCTTTACTTCTCTTCCTCCCTCTCGAAGCCACTGTCCCCACTTCTCTTCCATTCTGCATGTACCATCTGATGGTTGTAATCTGATTCGTTTTACATGTAATCTATGTGGATCCTGCAATATGCAAATGACATAGACACAATTTCTAAAGTGGAAGCACTCGCACATTGTTATTGCACTAAACGCAACTATCCATATTTCTCAATATAGCTCGCCAAACCCGTACTTGCACTAATTACAACCGAAATTGCAACCAGCCTAAACAACATCTAAACCCATATCACAGCATAATCGTCAGAGTCCACCTCGATTGGTGATCCCCCTATACCCTTCCTAGCAACATCCACTCCCACCAGTGGCTTTCCCTTCACCAAGGAGGCAAAAATGGCATTCTGCATTGCTTCATCCCCGTCGTCCTCCACATCAGAATCGACAATGACGAAGGGGACATGTTGGCATGGACCGAGCCCTGTCGTGCCTGGCGGCTCCTGCTCGAGCTTGACTCCATAGAAGTCCTTCTATAGATAGGAGGGGTCAAACAGGGAGACGTAGCGCAGCCGTTTGGCTCAAGAAACCGGGACCATTTTATACTGTAACGGTACGATCTTGGGGTGGATCAGTCGCGGCGATCTCAACCACGAGCGGGGGAGCGGATGGATCTATCGGCGCGAGCCATGACAAGTTCCGAGGGTGTAAGAGTGTGGGCCAGGCGTGTCTGGTTCCTGGGCAAGGCCTCCCAGCGATATGTACCCGGGCAAGGTGCCAAAATTTTTTGGCCAATGCCCGTAAGAGGGCCTTTGAAGAGAACCACAAAGGCACGAGGTTTGGTTGACAAGTCCACACGCTAGGTCCCCCACCTATCAGCCGAATGTGGATGGTAGGATTCTGCCCGAGTTAAGTGGAGTATCACGATTCACCGTGCCCCTACTCTGACATCCAAAGGCTTCTCTTTCCTATGCCCTCACTTCCCTCGCTCGTGGCTCGCAGCTCATGCAGTTCGTCTCGGGCGGAATCAGGGTCGGCTCAACACCGTCAGGCAGGTGCCCCCATCAGGTACCGGAAGACGTCCTATAATTACTACCCCGAGATGTTGTGTTTGTGCGTTGATAATATGCCGAGATGGATTTCATGGACCGATGAAAATCCTGCAAGAAAATTTAGTAACTGCAGCATTAGAGTAGTAATTTACCATGCTAGGTACAATGGTAACCCAGATCCGGGAAGCGTAGTGTATTTATTTTTTTATTTCATTCGATCTACTTCACAGGAAGGGAGGGGAAATGGTTATGACAAGTTTCTATGGATCGAAGATCCCCTGACATGTTTTCACAAAGAGCTTGTCTAGGATCTGCGTGATGCTGTGTGGGACAAGAAAGAGGAGCTTCGTGCGTTGGAGCGAGAGATCCGGGAGCTTTGCCGGATGTAGGGGAGGCAGGAGCAGGGAAGTGGTGACATAGGCTGGCTCAAGATTAGGCCAGATAGTGAAAAAAAATTCCTCATTATGTGGGCATTAACTGTTTCCTTTGTAGTTTATGTTGCCATGTCGTTGTCTAGCAGCTGAAATAAGTTGCTGCTTCATGGAGTGTAGCAACCATCTTAGAACTTGTTTTTCAGCTTAGAGCTTTATCATAAGTGTAATACCAAAAGTAGGGATTTATTAAACGCCTATAAATAATTTAGGGATTTCTATTTTCATGCCCCAGGTTCTTTATTTGTACTCAGTTTTCCCCAGTCACTTAGTTTTTTCTCACTTTTGCCCTCTTCCATTCTGAAACCCTCACATGCGCTCGGACAGGGGGATGTCGTTAGGTCAAAGGCTTGACCATTACATGTTGACCGGTGGGACCGTGTTGGGGAAGGTCGTGCGTTGAGCGTCGCCTCGACCGTTAAATCCTGACAGGTGGGGCCAGGATACACAGCGGACCAGCCATTCATATCTCGCTGATTATGGGGAACATGGTGTGGGACCAGGTGGGGCGTATTTGGTGGTTACGTGCGCCCTGTGTCCTAAATTGGAAGTTTTCCTTTTTGTTATTTTTATGATTGGCCTTTTAAGAGCGCCTTTTCCCCTCTCTCTCGCTAACAGTTGTGTTTTTTCCCAGAAAGGTAGCGAATCTAGAGAAGCTTCTCTCTTCATTCATTGTTCCTTTTGCCCTCGTTTTTCTTCAATCTGGTAGCAAATCTAGAGTAGCAAAACTAACCAGCACCATAAATAAATTTAGTAAACAGAGCGGATGTAGATAAAGCAGCTAATATAGGTTATATAGTACAGTACTTAACGAGGTTCAACAATTAGACTTCTTAGCAGCAGCAGACAAGTTCAACACAAACAAGACAAAAGAAGCTGCTTTACAGCAGCAGCAGATCAGTGGCCCCTCATAGCCTCTGCCAGGAGGGCCTCCGCCTCCTCCCTCTGGTGCCTCCTCCACTTCTTGTTGCCCAGTCCCTTGACCTTGGGCGTCTTGGGCTTGATCAGGGGCATGCGACCCTCCTCGATAGCCACCTTCTAGAGGTTGCGGAGGTGAAGACCGAGCGCCTGGTGGATGGTTATTGATGTGCTCGTCGTTCGACGTAGAGCTCGTTGGGAACCCCAAGAGGAAGGTATGATGAGCACAGCAGTAAGTTTTCCCTCAGTTATGAAACCAAGCTTTAATCGAACCAGTAGGAGCAAGAAAACACCCCAAAGGTGTTACTAGCTGAGCTTTGGCAGGGTGCACTACCGGTGTTAGTAGCAACGTGGAGACCTGCACAACATAACAACAGAACTTCGTTCCCAACTTGCGATGAGGTTGTCAATCTCACCGTGTTTTGCGGAAAACAAAGGATTAAACGTATCGAATGGAAAGACGTAAAAGTTTGCAGAAAGTAAACACATAGCAGTAAACAGTTTGTAGATTGTATGGAAAAGAAAGGACTGGGATCCATAGTTCACTAGAGGTGGCTCTCCTTAGATAGATAACATGTTGGGTAAACAAATTACAGCGGGGCAATTGACAAACACCGAGAAAGCAATACATGCATATACTAATCATCTTGACTCCTTTGAGACTTGATTGGGCATTACAACATAATGCATAGACCGCCATCCAACTGCATCTATGACTAATAATCCACCTTCAGGTTATCATCCGAACCCCCTCCAGTATTGAGTTGCAAGCAACAGATTATTGCTTTACGAACTGCGTGTAAAGTAAAAAATACGATTGTTCTATGAACAAAGGATTGTTGTTTTCTCCCTAGTAGCAACAGCACATCTAGTACCCTAGAGATTTCTGTCACTTCCCCATTTCACCAGAGGCATGAACCCACTATCGAGCATAAATACTAACTCTTGGAGTTGCTAGCATCTACTTGGACAAGATAGCTACTAACAACGGAAAGCATGCAAGATCACAAATAACAAAGACATGATAGAATAAATAATCAATCTGAAATAGCATCTCAATATCCATTAGATCCGCGCAAACACAACATGTATGAATACAAATAGATGATCTTGATCATGAACGAAGCTCATAAGATCTAAACATGAAAGCACAAAGGAGGAGAACCAGCCATATAGCTACTACATGGATCCGTAGTCCAAGGATGAACTACTCACGCATCACACTGGAGGCTTTGCATGGTGATGAAGAAGGCCTCCAGGGTGAATTCCCTCTCCGTGGTGCCGGAAGAGCTTGATCCCTCCCGATCTAGGGATGGAGATGACAATGCTATAGACTCTTTGTGGATTTTTGATCGGTACTTAGGTTTTTCGTCGAGGGAAATATATAGGCGGAAGGAGGCCGAGGGTGCCGGGAGCCACACCACCTGGCGGGTCAGGCTGGCCTGTGCAGGTGCGTGGTGGCTCCCTAGCCCTTCTCCGCCTCGTTCTCGCACTTGATCCTTCCGAAAAATAGGCACTTTGGCTTTTGTCCCGTCCAATTCCGAGAATATTCATTTTCTGACTTTCCTGGAACCAAAAACAGCAGAAAACAAGCAGCTGGCACTGTGGCTCTTGTTAATAGGTTAGTCCAAGAAATCATATGAAAAGTACTCCAAAGTTGGAACAAAACACAAGAAAGTGGATAAAACCAAGCATGGAACATCAAAAATTATAGATACATTTGCAATGTATCAACATCCCCAAGCTTAACTCCTGCTCGTCCTCGAGTAGGTAAGTGATAAAAAGAAAGAATAATTTTTGAGGTGACATGCACCATCAAAGACTTGATCAAGGTATTTGCAAAACATTCAAAGCTGGGATCATAGTACTTCAAGCATAACATGAAAGACAAAGTTCTAGCAATAAGCAAAGAAACTATGATGCAACATGAAAAGGCACAAACAAAAGAATCATGAATAACAATGCTTTGCAAGACGTTTGTTTGTTTCACATAAAGAAAACATAGCATAAAAGTATTCAGCTTGTCCCTCAATAGAGTAGCAAATATATATGCATAGGACACCTTCAAAGTTCATAAGAGTGACTAGATACAATAGTTTAAAACAAGCAATATCAATTTATGCATCAATCAACTAGTCTTGGAACAATGCACATAGAACTAAGAATGGCCACTATGCTCTCAAAGTAGGTGCATAAAGATAGAAGGTGGAGACTCAATATAATGCTGGAAGAAAGGCCTTTTGTATAAAACGAAGTAGGGATTCAAGTCTCATAAAGAGCTTCCAAAAATTATAGTCCTTATAGCTTTCAGCTCTCATTGCCCCCTATCATAAGCATCTTGAAGTGATTAAGGTTAAAGTGAACAAACTATGGTGTACATGCTTGATGAAGTATAAGTCAGAAATCTCATGTCCCTTGTATATGAGGGCCGCTCCTCATGCTACTCAAGTTTAGTCAGCGGTAAGTTCTTGTCATCGTAAGTACATGTGTATCATTGAGAATCGCCAACGGGGTACCCCTTGCCCGATAATACGGAAGAATCCCCATATCAAAATGACAAGGCAAGAAGACAACGAGCATCTCAGCATTCTTCTTATTTACCATGGGAATATGGTGCTTTTTTCTCTCTTTCCTCTTTTCATAGTATCTCTTTTTTTCTCTTTTTTTCTCAATATAGGACTCTTTTTTTATAAGAAGAATGCTTCATAGACAGCTCATTATGGTTACGCTGCAGGTTTCCACCATGTCAGCATGGATTAGACCAGCGGCCCAGGCGTTTCTCTAACACATATACATAACTCCAAGGACTTACAAGCTCCCCTTTCATTTCACACCGATGACATCCATATACAAAGGAGCATGATATCAACTAGGTACAAGTACCAAGTGCAATGTTGAACGTGTTCTCCATGAAAGCATGGTTCTGCTAATTCCCAACAAATAAGTGCAAGCATATACAACATAGACGACACAATGGTTCAAGTTTATTAAGGGCAAGTAAAGTAAAGTGTGCCATCAAGTTCGTGAGAGCTTTAATCACTAGTTTTCTCATAACAAGTTTAATTTGGAAGGTAAACAAAAGCATGAATATACTTGGAATAGCATAAGCTAGTAGGTAGGTATGGTGGACTCTTTTGGAATAACTTGGTTTAGGGAGTTGGATGCATGAGTGGAACTCATACTTGGTTGTGGAGGCTAGCAAAAGACTGGGAGCGACAAACTAAGAGAGCAATAATGTCCATAATCATGCAGAGCGACAAACTATCATTGATCAAAGCATAAAGTGATACTACAAGTTGAAAACTAAAGGATCATAAAGGCTATGGTGACTTGAGATAGTCATAACATGGTGTGAGCATGCGCCAAGTCAACCCAAATAAAGCATCAAAGGAGAATACCACTATACTATGCTTTAATATGCTAAAACAACGCATGATTCATCCAAGGCACATTAAGAAATCTCAATTGTTTATAACAAGTCATGCTACAGCAAAGAATACTAAGCATAAAGCCAAAACTATATCAAGCATGGCATGACAAACCATAGGCCACAGTCAAAAACGAGCTCTTTTTACCACATAAGTATGAACTTTCCTACTCTTTTCCAAACCAAACCAAACTATTTGCAAACCAATGTATGAAAGAGGGGGTCCAACCAATTTATTCAGAAAACTAAGCAAACCAAGCAAACTAAAAACCAAAACAAAAACGAAAAAGAAGACGCTCGAAGAACAACACAATTGTGCATGAAACAATAAAAATGAAGTGTTTGGAAGAAACCTGGGATTTTTATTGATGAAGAAGGGATGCCTTGGGCATCCCCAAGCTTTGACGCCTGTACTTCTTGGATATTTATTGGGGTGACACGCGTGGCATCCCCAAGCTTTAGCTTTAGTCCATCCTTCATCTCATTACTCATTCCTTCCATATACCTGAAAATTTTCCTTCATACAAAACTTCACACAATCTCATTACCAACATTAGTGCACTTAAGATAAATAAGTCTTAAGGTTCAGTTCTAACACCAAATAAACTTTCATTAGAACACTAGCTACCGTAGCACTTCTCTCAAAAAATCTCAATTCCCCAAAAGAACTCAAAAAGGAACCCACAAGAAGCAAATGCAGAAAATGGCAGAAATCTGTCAAAACAGACCAGCAGGTAAAGACGAATTTTTTCGAAGACCTTCTGTTGCTCAAATCAAAAAGTGTTGCACTAACAAAATTTATATAACAACCTGGGTCAGAAGTACAAAAAATAACAGCTCAATCCGACATACAGAGCTCTCGCACGAATTTTTACGGTGAAGCACAAAAATCTGTTTCGGGACAGCAAATTTCCCAATCATTACTTCACTCTCATTAGAGGTTATTCTTGGCACAAAAAGCAAATAAAAAGGATAAGGAGAGGTTATTACTGAAGTAATAACTTTCAAGACTTGTCTAAAACTTTTGGGTTATCTCCCAATAAGTACTTTTCTTTAACGCCTTTAAGTTAGGCATAAGAAGCAAAGAAAGAATCAAGTGTTCTCAAATGAAGAAGCATTAATACCAAATTTTGTTTTCATAGGAGAAGCAAAAGAAATCTTTTCCCTATTTTTAGGGAAGTGTTCTATACCTTTCTTGAGTGGGAGTTGATATTTAATGGTGCCTTCTTTCATATCAATGATGGCACCAATAGTTATAAGAAAAGGTCTTCCCAAAGTAATAGGACAAGAAGCATTGTATTCAACATCCAAAACATAGAAATCAACGGGGACATAGGAATTGTTAATCATAATAAGGACATCATTAAGACTCCCCATGAGTTTCTTTTTAGCATTATCATCAAGTGGGACATTCAAATAACAATCTTTATGAGGAGGCAAATCAAGCATATCATAAATCCTTCTAGGCATAATAGAAACACTACTATCAAGATCACATAAAGCTTTGAAATCAAAGTCATTCACTTTCATATTAATGATGGGTTCCCAATCATCTTCTTGTTTTATAGGAATAGAAGCTTTATGTTTCATCTTTTCTTCTTTAATCTTTATGAGAGCATCAGTAATGTGTTTTGTAAAGGCCATGTTCATAGCACTAGCATTAGGAATTTTAGCAAGCTTTTGTAGGAACTTAATAACTTCAGAGATGTTGCAACTATCAAGATCAAAATCAACTTTACCATCTAAAGTAGTAGAACTATTACTAGCTTCAACACTAGTGGTGGTGATAGTAGAAACACTAATGTTTCTAGAAATTTCATCTTCTCTTTCCCACTTAGCATGTAATTCAGCTAATAGTCTAACATATTCATCAATTCTTACTTGTATAGCATTAGTAGCTGCAAAGGGATTACCATAGTTTCAGGTTTAGCAGCCATTTTATTCAAAGAAGATTGAGTTTCAGCCAAAGATGCTATATTTCTTTCAGCATTAGAGAGTTTTTCCTCAATAGTTTTGTTGAAAGAAGTTTGTTTACTAATAAAATCTTTAAGCATAACTTCAAGTTCAGAGGGACCACTCTTATTATTGTTATAAGAATTCCCATAAGCATTACCATTGTTCGGAGGATATGGCTTATAATTGTTGTTACCAAAATTGTTCCTATAAGCATTATTACCATAAGCATTGTTGCCAAAGTTGTTATTTCTTATGAAGTTCACATCAACTTGCTCTTCCTGAGCAACCAAAGAGGCTAAAGGAACATTATTTGGATCAATATGGGCTTTCCCATTAACAAGCATAGACATAATAATATCAATTTTATCACTCAAGGAGGAGGTTTCCTCAACAGAATTTACCTTCCTACCTTGTGGAGCTCTCTCAGTATGCCATTCAGAATAATTAACCATCATATTGTCCAGAAGCTTAGTTGCAGCACCCAAAGTAATGGTCATAAAGGTACCTCCAGCAGCAGAGTCCAATAGGTTCCTTGAAGAATAGTTCAATCCTGCATAAAAAGTTTGGATGATCATCCAAGCAGTCGGTCCATGAGTGGGACAATTCTTTACCAAAGATTTCATTCTTTCCCAAGCTTGAGCAACATGCTCATTATCAAGTTGTTTAAACTTCATTATTTCACTTCTCATGGATATAATCTTAGCAGGAGGATAATGTTTTCCAATAAAAGCATCTTTGCACTTAGTCCAAGAATCAATACTATTCTTAGTTAAGGAATTCAACCACTCTTTAGCTTTTCCTCTCAAAGAGAAAGGAAACAATTTCAGTTTAATAATATCACCATCTACATCCCTATGCTTTTGCATCTCACAAAGTTCAACAAAGTTATTTAGATGGGAAGTGTAGCATCCCATCTGTCTAACATATGTAATGCTACATGGTCTAGTAATATAATTGCTACTTCCTACATATAATTGTTGCATCATAATTATATCATGATCATGTCATCATGCCACCTTGCATTTGAGCATCATATAAAACCCTTTTCATTTGGTTCTTCTCTCATATGCATTAGTAATTGCATTTGTCTCTTGATATATTGTATTTGGTTCTTGATAAATGCTTGATGCCCAAGTTGAGTTGGGGGCATATCTTTTATTAACTCCACCACCTTTCTTGTCACCACCCTATAATTCCACCATCCAACTATATGTGAGCTTTGCATCTTATCTGGGTTTACCTCTAGCTCATGTGGGTTGGGATGGGACCCTCTTACAACTCCACATGCTCCCATATATGCACCATGTTGTTTTCACATTATTGGTATATGAGAGCCACATGGCCATGTTTGCATGCTATGTGAGTGGAATCCCTTGTCAAGTTTCCCTATGGGTTAATTTTGAATATAAGCTCATGTAGGAATACCATTGTGGTTCATGTTGGCTAGTGGCACCTACACACAAGCTTGGCCACCTTATATTTATGCATGATCCTTTATGCTAGTCCATGTGGTAAACAAGCTTCCTTTTCCTTTTGTTGGGCCATATTCAAATTCTTGGAATCTTGCTTGTATAAATGCCATGAGAAATTCTGGAGGTTTTCACTACTAGAGGAGGCATTTATTTAATTATGCATGCAAGTCCCATACAACCTCTTTGACGATCATGTGGGTTTGATAGAGTCTTGTTCGACTTGAGGCCAAACAAGACTAAGTCAAATTCTAATGAAGTCTTGATTCATAATGTCCTCTTTTCTCCCTACCTTACCGACCAGGAATTTGGTGGCTTTTCTCTTCCTCTTTGGAACCTGGAAAGTTGCTGCCTTTCTTAAACAGATCTGGTTTTAAAAATTTGAAAACAGGCAAGGCAAACAGCAGCAGCAGTAGCAGTTTTGTTTTCTTCTTCTGTGCAGCCGCCAGTAGCCCAGCCCGCATGCGGAGCAGCCCAGCGCAGTGTCCCGTGCGCGCGTAATCCTTCCCCAGGCCACTTCCGGCCTAGCAGCGTGATGCCAGCCCGTACCGCTTCGACAGGGGGCCAGCCTCTGCTCCTGTTCTTTGTCCCAAATGGCGACGTCGCCTCCGCTTCATGGCAGCTAGCAGAAAAGCGAGGCTCGAGCAGCTAGCTGGAGCTGTAGTATTCTCTAAGCTTGACTTGAGAAGTGGATATCATCAAATCAAGATTCGCAAGGAAGATGTTCCCAAAACAACTTTCACCACCCGCTATGGCCTGTACGAGTACACGGTCATGTCTTTCGGTCTCACCAACGCACCTGCCACCTTCTCGAGGCTTATGAACTCGGTTTTCATGGAGTATCTTGATAAGTTTGTTGTGGTCTATCTGGATGACATCCTAGTCTATTCTAAGTCAAAGGAAGAACATGAAGAACACCTTCGGTGTGTCCTAAATAAGCTTCATGAGAACCGCCTGTATGCAAAGTTCTCCAAGTGTGAGTTCTAGCTGCCTGAAGTCACCTACCTTGGTCACGTCATCTCTGCCAAGGGCATTGCCGTCAACCCAGAAACTGTTAAGATAATTGTTGACTGGCTTCCACCCATAAATGTCAAAGAAGTTTGGAGTTTCCTTGGTTTGGCTAGTTACTGCCGTCGCTTCGTTCAGAATTTCTCGAAGATTGCGAAGCCTCTTACCGATCTCCTCAAGAAAGGCAATAAATACCTTTGGTCTCCTGCATGTCAAGCCAGCTTTGAAACACTCAAAGAGAAGCTCACTTCCACACCAGTCTTGATTCCTCCAGATACATCAAAGCCTTGCAAGGATTGGGTGCGGTCCTCATGCAATAAAAGCAAGTCGTTGCATATGCCTCTCGTCAGTTGAAAATTCATGAGCTCAACTATCCAACACATGACCTTGAACTCGCAGCAATTGTCTTTGCTTTGAAAGTATGGAGGCACTACTTGCTTGGCAACCGTTGTGAGATCTTTTCTGATCACAAGAGTCTAAAGTATATCTTCACACAGCCTGATCTCAACCTTTGTCAGAGGAGGTGGATTGAAGCAATTAATGATTTCGATTTGACCATCAACTACACTCCGAGCAAAGCTAATGTGATGGCCGATGCCCTCAGCCGAAAAGCTTATGTCAACAACCTCATGGTGGAAGAACAATAGCCTCTCTTGTGCGAGGAATTCCGTCAGCTCAACCTTGAAATTGTGGATCAAGGGTATCTTCTGAACCTTCTGGCAACCCCTCTCTTGGAAGAAAAAGTTCGCTCCATTCAACTTGGTGATCCTTACACTAAAAAGATCATCTCCAACATTCAGCTTCCGAAGTATGAGTCCTTCCACGTCGACGACCAAGGCGCTCTTTTCTTTGAACACCGGATGTTTGTTCCGAACTACCCGGGTTTAAGAGAGCAAGTTCTCAAGGAGGCGCATGATTCTGTTCTTTCTATCCACCCTGGCAGCACTAAGATGTACATGGATCTGAAAACACAGTATTGGTGGCCTGGGTTGAAACGATATTGTGCCAAGTATGTCTCGAAGTGTGATGTCTGCCGCAGAGTTAAAGCTGTCCATCAGAGACCTTCCGGTCTTCTACAACCATTGAAGCCTCCCGAATGGAAATGGGAGAAAAGTAGAGATGGACTTCATAACTGGTTTTCCAAGGTTGCAGAAGGGCAACAATGCAATCTTGTTGTCATCGACAGGCTTTCTAAAGTGGCTCACTTCTTTTCTGTCAAGGAAACAATTTCTGCAATTCAGTTGGCTGAGCTCTATATCAACAGAATTGTCTCTCTGTATGGGGTTCCTCTTGAGATGAGTTCAGACCATGGAAGCATCTTCACTTCCAAGTTCTGGGGAAGTTTCCAAAACGCTTTGGGAACAAAATTGAACTTCAGCACAGCTTACCACCCTCAGTTGCAAGGACAAGTTGAAAGGATCAATCAGATTCTGGAAGATATGCTCTGTGCTTGCATTATCTCTTTCGGCATGAAGTGGGAAGAATGTCTTCCTTATGCTGAATTCTCTTACAACAACAGTTTCCAGAAAAGTCTAAAGGTGGCACCATTTGAGGTTCTCTATGGTCGCAAATGTAGAACTCCGATTGGTTGGTCAGGCGCAGGTGAAAGAACATTGTTTGGCCCCGACATTGTAACTCAAGTGGAGGAGAAGGTTCACATCATTCTTGAAAATCTGAAGGTTGCTCAAAGTCGCCAGAAGAGCAACTATGATAGAAAGCACACGGACATGGAGTATGTCCCTGGTGATCTCGTTTACCTTTGTGTCACTCCCATGAGGGGCACGCACCGCTTTGGAATCAAAGAAAAGCTGGCTCCTAGATACATCGGCCCTTTCAAAATTCGTGGAAGAAGAGGAGAAGTTGCTTATGCTCTTGAGCTCCCTGAAAAACTCAAGGTCCATGATGTGTTCCATATCTCTCAACTCAAGAAGTGCTTCAAGGACCCCAGCAGGACCATGGACCATGAGCTTATCAATCTCCTAGAAGACCTGTCTTATCAAGAACACCCCATAAAAATTCTAGAAGTCGCAGAAAGAATGACTCGCAACAAGTCCATCAAGTTCTGCAAGGTGCAGTGGTCGAACCATTCCATTGATGAAGCCACTTGGGAACGCGAGGATGAGCTCCGTGCAAAGTATCCTACCCTCTTCGTGTCTTCTTCTTCCTAGAATCTCGGGGCGAGATTCCTGTTTAGTGGGGGAGAGTTGTAGCATCCCATCTGTCTAACATATGTAATGCTACATGGTCTAGTAATATAATTGCTACTTCCTACATATAATTGTTGCATCATAATTATATCATGCTCATGTCATCATGCCATCTTGCATTTGAGCATCATATAAAACCCTTTTCATTTGGTTCTTCTCTCATATGCATTAGTAATTGCATTTGGCTCTTGATATATTGTATTTGGTTCTTGATAAATGCTTGATGCCCAAGTTGAGTTGGGGGCATATCTTTTATTAACTCCACCACCTTTCTTGTCACCACCCTATAATTCCACCATCCAACTATATGTGAGCTTTGCATCTTATCTGGGTTTACCTCTAGCTCATGTGGGTTGGGATGTGACCCTCTTACAACTCCACATGATCCCATATATGCACCATGTTGTTTTCACATTATTGGTATATGAGAGCCACATGGCCACGTTTGCATGCTATGTGAGTGGAATCCCTTGTCAAGTTTCCCTATGGGTTAATTTTGAATATAAGCTCATGTAGGAATACCATTGTGGTTCATGTTGGCTAGTGGCACCTACACACAAGCTTGGCCACCTTATATTCATGCATGATCCTTTATGCTAGTCCATGTGGTAAACAAGCTTCCTTTTCCTTTTGTTGGGCCATATTCAAATTCATGGAATCTTGCTTCTATAAATGCCATGAGAAATTCTGGAGGTTTTCACTACTAGAGGAGGCATTTATTTAATTATGCATGCAAGTCCCATACAACCTCTTTGACGATCATGTGGGTTTGATAGAGTCTTGTTCGACTTGAGGCCAAACAAGACTAAGTCAAATTCTAATGAAGTCTTGATTCATAATGTCCTCTTTTCTCCCTACCTTACCGGCCAGGAATTTGGTGGCTTTTCTCTTCCTCTTTGGAACCTGGAAAGTTGCTGCCTTTCTTAAACAGATCTGGTTTAAAAAATTTGAAAACAGGCAAGGCAAACAGCAGTAGCACCAGTTTTGTTTTCTTCTTCTGTGCAGCCGCCAGCAGCCCAGCCCGCATGTGGAGCAGCCCAACAGAGTGTCCCTGCTGCCAGAATCCTTCCCGAGGCCGCCTGCCCAGCAAGCGATGCCAGCCCAGATCGCTTCGACGGGGCCATCCTGCTCGCTAAGCGCACTGCCGTGCGAATGAGCGAGTAGCGGCGGAGTAAGCATCCGCCAGCGTCCATCCGGCGTCGTCCCCAGCGCCGCCGTCCTGACACCCAAATACCCTCCCCCTTGCTTTTGCGCCGTTCCCCTCCGTGTCCATCTCCCTCTTCCTCTCCCCACCATGGCCGCCGTCCCTTGTGCCTCGGCTCTCCGCTCTGAGCGACGCCGGAAGGTCGACGGAGAAGGAGGATCTCCCTGTTCAGGTGCCGCGTCGAGCCGGTGGCAGCGGAGGGCCCGGGGCAGCCTGGCGCAGCGTTTCGTCGTCGACCGCTTCCGATCCACCTCCCCTCCGCCGAATCGCGCCTCCCCGTCCTTCCTCCTCCCCGATCCGGTGGGAACCGAGCCAGGTGAGGATCACCTCCGCGCTTACCCCTCCTAGCTTCCTCTCTCTCCCCCTAACGCCGCCGATTTGGGGTTTCCGCCGGCGAGCCGCGCCGCCGGAGGGTCTTCGTCAGTTCGTTCGCTGCTCCCCCTGTTTCCCCCTCAAATCCGGCGACCCTAGTCGCTCTCCAGCCGAGAAGCCTGAAGGGGACCGGTAGCCCTAGGTTCCCTCCTCAGATTCGGTTTTTGTCGCCCCTGTTTTTCGCCGACCGCTCCGCCGCAAACCCCGCCGGAAAACCTCGCCGCCGTCGGGATCGTCGGCGTTCAGTACGCGTAGGGTTTAGTTAACAGCCATAGCGGTTTTGCAGAAAGCCCCCCGCAACTTTGTCGATCACGCGCAAGCCCCTCCGCGGCCTGTAGACCCACCAGTCAGCCTCCCCTGTTTTGTTTCGCAAAAAGGCCCCCGTGGTTGCGGGTTTCTCAACCCGCACTCCCCCGGATCCCACACGTGGCAGGCCCCTGTGTGGCCCCCTGTGGATTAGCGGATTGCCGTCCCGATCTCTGGCTGGTTGAGTGGGCGGTAAGAAAAACCGCTACGATGCCGTTTTCGCCCAGTCAGCGTTGGCCCCACCTGTCAGTGGCTGGGGCTAGATCTACCTGGGTATAAAAAGTGTGCGTTTTCTATTTAATAAAACAATTTCAGAAATGTTTAAATATGATTTAAATTCTGTTTTAAATAACTTTTAATTTGTAAATCCAAATAATACAAATGACATATGTTTTGGAATCAGAAAAATGTGAGGATTTCAAATATGCCTTTCAAAATATCATTTGAGCGCTTTAAAATTTCGAAATTGTTTACATGCAATAAAAAGGCCTTTTCTTAATTAATTAATAACTTTAATTCTACAACTCCAAATTTGACAAATAATATGTCTAAATCGATCAGCGCGACGAGCTCGTTCTAACCATGCATACCCTGTTATGAATTTCAGCATGCACCATATAAATATTAAGTGGACAGCAAGTGTTATGGGAGCAAAACATGGCTAAAACTCAATAAAATGCTTTATTCTTGTACCCCACACCTCACCCATGCCATGCTACATTATTGCCATGTAAATTGTGCATCATTCATCATGGCATGCTTGTTTGCTTGTCGCATTTTAATTGATATGCTTGTGCACTTTATTTATGTTGGCTCTTGTTTGTTTGGTTCTTCGTCGAATAGACGCCGAGCAGGGGAAATACCAGGAATCCTAGGAGTACTACCTAGATCCGTCTCCCGCTTCAACTGAGCTGCCAGGCAAGCACTACCACATGCTTGCATACATATAGTACCTATTGCTTCTATCTTATTCTTGCATCATTGAGTCGCGATTGCATTAAATTGAATCCCAAGTATTGCATAGCCTTTACTTTTAAACCCCACCGAAGCTTGTTCCTCCATCCCATGAGCCATTACTACAGGAGTTGTTTGAGCCATGCGAGTCGTAGAACAGCATGTGTAGGGTATGTGAGTGTCTGATGGATAATGAGGTACCTAAACAACTTAACCTGAGTAGTAATGGGATAACTAATGAAAGTGACACCGGTGAGCAATATCTGCTATTTGGTTTTTCATGCTCACTTGTGTCCCGTAGGACCCCGAGTACTTGATTCCTGTTCCTTGACTATTCACACTATCCACATCCGGGAGGCCTTATGGACCCTCCTGAGCTAGAGCTTGATTCATTCCTATTTCTTGGGGCCACAAAGTAGTTTGGGGCTTTATTACTATCCTGTACTTATGCCATGCTTTACTGCTTTATTTAAGATTGTGCGTGGAGCACCTGTACTATTTTGGATCGTACACGTTTTGGTATCGACAAGCCCAGTCACACTTTTGGGTTCCCGATCGTTTACCGCCGTCGCAAAACCCCGGTCTGTCGAGCCGTCAACTTCGCTATGGTAGCTTATTGGGGTGGCCCCCTAAAATATTTCTGAATCCTGTGATGGATTTTTCATGAATGCCTCGTTGGGTTTTGATTTGGTTTTTCCGAGGTTGATCGAGTGTGTGTTGCTATTTGTGCACCCCTGCAGGGTAAATCTTTCTGAAAGCCGTGTCCGCGGTTATGGACGACTTGGAGCACAGTTTCTTGATCATAGACAAGTATAACTAAAGTACCGCTTTTAATTTGACTAAGTACCTGACTAGTAAATAGTGCAATACTCATGGAATGGTTAATAAAACTACCAACGGATGGGTTGCTCGTCCGCTTTCTCGTTGGTAAGCGAGAGGGAGGGTGGATCTGTTATTTATACTGTTATAACTGTTGTTACTAATTAACGGACATCCACCTATCATTGGTTAGGCGGATGGTTAGCGAGTATCTGTAGACTTGTTAGTTATTATGTTTTGCTGCAATTGCGTCACCCCAGGTATATGTCCCCTTTAGAGGCATAAAGACTTGCTGAGTACCCCTAGGGTCTCACACGATAAATTGTTTGATTCAGATGAACAGGTGTATTCGCAAGATGGATACTGGGTGGAGGAGATGGATGATGTTGGCAACGATCACTCGGTGTAGAGATTCCGGGGATGGGGATCCACGAGATCTGTGGGCGGGATGTGTTTATTTATGTGGCATCTTATGCCGATTTGCTTCTTATCCGTACTCGGATCTTGTTTTCTGCTTCCGCCTGATACTCTGATGTTTGATGTATGAGGAGCTATCCTAAACTATTATCTCTATCTAGGATATTTGGATCTTGCCGTATGGCGTTGCAATATTTCTATTTCTTTTAGATGGTATGGCTCTGAGAACAGATGTATGGTGGCTTGCATACATACTCACTTGTGTATGTAGTTAATCCCTTCGCCTGCCGACTACGTCGCTCGTTCTTGTCCCGATGTTCTGGAAGTGGTTAGGACGGCCGACGGGTCACTGTGGTGGCCCCGGCCCCACCGTACTATTTTAACCACTTTCGCTCATCCAGGCATGCAACTTAGAGCGTAGTGTCCGAGGTAGTTACAGGAAGCAGCATCTTCATTACCAATACCAGAAAATTGTTCTCTCATAACAAGATTGAGCAAAGCAGGTTTTATCTCAAAGAGGGTATTTTTAGCCGCAGGTGGAGCAATAGGTGTGCTCATAAAATCATTTTTGTTGGTGCTAGTGAAGTCACACAACTTAGTGTTTTCAAGAGTAGTCATTTTTTTGGGTTTTCAAATAAGAAGGAAACAAGTAAAACTATTTTTTTGTGTTTTTGAAAGAACAAAACAAGCAAACAAAGCAAAAAGAAACTAAGCAAAACAAAAACAACAAAGTAAAGAGATTGGTTATGAGGGACTCCCCTTGTGAAGATGTCCTTGACTCCCCGACAACGGTGCCAGAAAAGATCTTGATATGATCATCGTTCGATGTAGAGCTCGTTGGGAACCCCAAGAGGAAGGTATGATGAGCACAGTAGTAAGTTTTCTCTCAGTTATGAAACCAAGGTTTAATCGAACCAGTAGGAGCAAGGAAACACCCCAAAGGTGTTACTAGCTGAGCTTTGGCAGGGCGCACTACCGGTGCTAGTAGCAACATGGAGACCTTCACAACACAACCACAAAACTTTGTCCCCAACTTGCGATGAGGTTGTCAATCTCACCGTGTTTTGCGGAAAACAAAGGATTAAACGTATCGAATGGAAAGAAGTAAAAGTTTTCAGAAAGTAAACACAAAGCAGTAAAGAGTTTGTAGATTGTATGTAAAAGAAAGGACCAGGATCCATAGTTTACTAGAGGTGGCTCTCCTTAGATAGATAACATGCTAGGTAAAAAAATTACAGCGGGCAATTGACAAACACCGAGAAAGCAATACATGCATATACTAATCATCTTGACTCCTTTGAGACTTGATTGGGCATTACAACATAATACATAGACCGCCATCCAACTGCATCTATGACTAATAATCCACCTTCAGGTTATCATCCGAACCCCCTCCAGTATTAAGTTGCAAGCAATAGATTATTGCTTTACGAACTGCGTGTAAAGTAAACAATATGATTGTTCTATGAACAAAGGATTGTTGTTTTCTCCCTAGTAGCAACAGCACATCTAGTACCTTAGAGATTTCTGTCACTTCCCCAGATTACCAGAGGCATGAACCCACTATCGAGCATAAATACTAAATCTTGGAGTTGCTAGCATCTACTTGGCCAAGATAGCTACTAACAACGGAAAGCATGCAAGATCACAAATAACAAAGACATGATAGAATCAATAATCAATCTGAAATAGCATCTCAATATCCATCGGATCCCCGCAAACACAACATGTATAAATACAAATAGATGATCTTGATCATGAACGGAGCTCATAAGATCTAAACATGAAAGCACAAAGGAGGAGAACCAGCCATCTAGCTACTACATGGATCCGTAGTCCAAGGATGAATTACTCACGCATCACACCGGAGGCTTGCATGGTGATGAAGAAGGCCTCCAGGGTGAATTCCCCTCTCCGGCAGGGTGCCGGGAAGAGCTTCAGATCCCTCCCGATCTAGGGATGGAGATGATGGCGGCTACAGACTCTTTCGTGGATTTTTGATCGGGTACTTAGGGTTTTTGTCCTGAGGGCAATATATAGGCGGAAGGAGAGGCCGAGGGGGTGCCGGGAGCAGCCACACCACCCCCTGGCGCGGGCCATGCCTGGCCGTGTGGCCAGGTGGTGTGGTGGCTCCCTGGCCCTTCTCTGTCTCGTATTCTGGCACTTGATCCCTTCCGGAAAAATAGGCACTTTGGCTTTTGTCCCGTCCAATTCCGAGAATATTCATTTTCTGACTTTCCTGGAACCAAAAACAGCATAAAACAGGCGGCAATGTGGCTCTTGTTAATAGGTTAGTCCAAGAAATCATATGAAAAGTACTCCAAAGTTGGAACAAAACACAAGAAAGTGGATAAAACCAAGCATGGAACATCAAAAATTATAGATACATTTGCAATGTATCAGCTATGAAGCCGTGGATGTTCACGGACTCGCCGCAGGTCCTCACGTCCTCGGCATGCTTCGCGAGGGAGTTGAAGTCCATGGCGTGGAGCCTCCTAGTGGGGCAGAAAGGGCACATGTACACGTCGCCGGTGAAAAAGTTGTTTTACTGGCCGGACTTTAGCCTCCTCAGCACATGACGAGTCTTGGTGTCCTTGGACTCGTCGTCGCTCTGGACGTTGCTGCTATCCTCCTGTTGGAAAAACAGCAGAGTGTAATAAGGACGTGATTGAGATACTTTGATTATCGGGATTTATTATTTGCATAAATTAACCGATTGAGATCTCCTGATTATTCTCCAAATCTCAAACCAAATCGAATACTGATCCCAACTACGAATAGGGGGTTCAAATACGAACAGGGGGATTCATCGAAATACGAGATCTAACACAGGAGGATTAGCTACTGTAAAAATATGAACAGCCGAGCCCTAATAACATACAATCTAGCATCCAACGATGGGAACGGGGGAAGAACAAGGGAAGGGGAGAAAACCTTGGTTACCTCCAACCATGGGTCGGCGATGCTGGTGTCGTAGGGGTTCTTCGGCCTTATGTAATCAACCTCCTCATAGGGGTCCCAGCTGAGCGGGATCTGCCTGAGACCGGCGGGGGCCTCCTCACCAGCGGCTACGACGGATGCAAGGACGGGGGCCTATACAGGGATGGGGCTCCTTGTCGGCGGCCTTGGAGGTGCCGATGGCCACCACGCTGTTCTTCTCCATCACCGGCGTGGTTGGGGTTTTCTTGGGGGTTTGTAGAAGGTGATGGGACAGTGGAGACGGTTGAGTGAGTGATGAGTGAGAGTGGGGAGGCCTCTATTAAAGGAGAAGGGAAGCGACATTTCGTTGCACTAATGTGCACCGCGTACGCTACTGCACCATGCACAGCCACACGTGTCCGCTACCGCCCCGTGCACCGCACACGCGTACCATGAGTCACATTTTCCCCTCGTGTCTAAGCCTAGCCAATCAGTTGTATTGAGTTTTGCGCTCGAGTGTAACACGAGCAGTTTGGCTGTACTCAGTTTTGGCCTCCAGTACTAACACTGCCGTGTGCAATATACTCAGTTTTACCCTCGTGGCTGGTCAACAGAGAGTCAATGAATAGGTTTTAGCTAGCTAATTGAGTCATTTTATGCACAACAAATTGAAAAACAGAAAAACATAGTGGCATCTACCCAGGAAGTCTTATTATATGACCTGCCACCATAACAAATGTATATAAACCAAGTTTTAAACCTAAATCACCATTTCTCGAATCACCTACTATCTATGAAGGTTCATGGCTTTCTACTCAAGCCTCTTACCAAAACATCCCTCCCCAAAACATAGTTTGTCTGAATGAGGCAATAATTGTCAAACTGGTGTATATTTGAATTGCAAATAGTTTGATGTATGCCAAGATGTATTTTATTGTATAAAAGACGCATTTTCAATTTTTTAAATCTTTTTTCTATTTTCTATTTGAATCCCTTTGTTAGTCTTTACCCTTGGTTTTTAAGTTCTACTCAGTTTTGCCCTTGGTTCTTAAGTGCTACTCAGTTTTCCCCTCTCTTAGTATCAATCTCTCGCACCTGTGCTCATCTTCGCTGCTACGCTCTAATTGGTCGAGACAGTTGTCACATAGATCGTGCCCACCAACTGTTGATCCTCTATGATCTAGCGGACAGGATAACCCCTATATCTATCAGGGGGCACCCCTCTATCCATGCAAAATAACAAGTTTGCCACTGGTACTTTAACTCCATAAACAAATGAACTTGAATATAATTTGAAGGGAATGTGTTCGAAGGTGTATAATTTGTGCATTATATTCCACTCTATGAAAATGATAATCTCTCAAGATTTTTTTAGCACAATATTATCACGTATTAAGTGCAATTTCAAAGAGTTCAAATGTGTATAATTTTCATATATGCAAGTGTATGCATTACATTCCACTCTATGAAAATGGGGGGAGAACATGATAGTCTCTCAAAATTTTGCTAGCACATCATTATCTCGTTATTAAGTGTTATTTCACAGTGTTCAAAGGTGTATAATTTTCGTATATGCCAGTTTATGCATTACATTCCACTATATGAAAATCACAATCTCTCAAGATTTTCTTAGCACAACATTATCACGTATTAAGTGCGATTTCAAAGAGTTCAAAGGTGTATAATTTTCGTATATGCAAATTTATGCATTACATTCCACTCTATGAAAATAATAATCTCTCAAGGTTTCCTTAGCACAACATTATCACATATTAAGTGCGATTTCAAAGAGTTCAAAGGTGTATAAACTTCGTATATGCAAGTTTATGCATTACATTCCACTCTATGAAAATGGGGGAGAAAATAATAATGTCTCAAAATTTTGTTAGCACATCATTATCACGTATTAAGTGCGATTTAAAAGTGTTCAAAGGTTTATAATTTTCATATATGCAAGTTTGTGCATTACATTCCACTCTATGAAAATGATAATCTCTCAAGATTTTCTTAGCACAACATTATCTCGTATTAAGTGCGATTTCAAAGAGTTCAAAGGTGTATAATTTTTGCATACGCAAGTTTATGCATTATATTTGACTCCATGGAAAAGATAAATGGTCAGGATTTTATTAGCACAACATTATCATGTTCTAAGTGCGATTTAAAAGACTTCAAAGGTGTATAATTTTCGTATAATTTTTGTATATGCATTACATTTCACTATATGAAAATGAAGCAACAGCACAGGCGCAGGGCTGGCCTAGGGTCCCATCTCGCAATACCAACCTGGGTAAGCTGTGGGTCCGGCGCTCACATGGATAAGCTATGGGTCTGACGCTCACGTGGATAAGTTGTGGGTCCGATGCTGATCTGGATAAGTTGAGAGAGGTGTCCACTACGGGAATCGACTGAACGAGGCTCCACTTGTTAGCATGTAACAGCAAGGGTACACTACGGGATCCGATAGAACGCGGCCTTACTCGTCAGCACGTAACGGCAAGGGTCCCCTATGGGACCTGACTGAACACGGCCCCACTTGTCAGCATGTAACAGCAAGGCTAACGAACGGTGAGTTTCATACCATGTGAGAGTTTCGTACAAGGAGATGGGAAAAAGTGAGGAAAAACTAAGCGGCTGGAGAAAACTGAGTACAACTAACAAACCGAGGGCACGAAAATAGAAATCCCAATAATTTATGTCTTCCACTAACATCCATCGAATTTGGAGACCCCTTCACCGCTCAGCTATAGCGGTCCCAGTTGTGCGATTGTTCAGATAGTAGTGGCACAGTCATAATTTTGGATTCAACTAGTGGCCTCGGCCATGTCCAAATGTCAAGTCACGATACATTTTACTCCGAGAACAGGAGGCAGATTGTTTCGCTCGACAAGTTCCACGCACACAGCTTCATAATTTAACTGAACTACATATATAGATTCAAGTTCAACACATTATTAGGCTTCTACATTACTAGCCTTCTTCCTCTGTCTGGATGCCTACTTTCTTCCTCTTGCCTTCACATCCTCTGGCTTCTTTATTTCCTGCCTTCTTCCTCTTCCTGGGTGCCAATTTTCTTACCTTCACGTACTCTGCATCTCCGGGTCGAGGTAAGTCAGGCCAATCAGCACCAGAATCATGTCCAACATCATCACTCCACTCGTTTTGGATTTCTTCCCGTAACAAAATCAGCAAGTCAACAGTCTTGGTTCTTACCTTGCACTTCTTGTAAAAAATAGTACATGGCTTACTACCTAATATCTATAGATTATAAACAAAACAAAATTGAATGTACCATCTCATACCTAGGCATGCTGCTCTATAGCCTATAAGATGGTAGGTCTTGCATCTGTTTTTGCCCTTCTTACTCGCACAAAAAGTCGAACCCTTCTTCTCGAGAAAATTCTTAAACCTATTCACCTAAGGTATTCCTCTGCCTCTTTTTGTAACTGGCTGGCAAAACTCGAAACTCAGTTGGACTTGAGGCCACTGAGATGGGTCTGTATAGGGATCGATGGATCCAGCGTACGCAGCTCTGAACTTTTCCAAAGAGTAGTAGTCGGACAAATATTGATCCAAATGTGGTAGAGTTCTTTTGTTCACCAAGAAGGCCAAGGCATGGTCGCAAGGTTTCCCGGTATGCTGCCTCTCTAAGCAGGTGCATTCTCGCCACTCGATTTTCACAACATCCCTGTGGCCACTATTGGACATATCGACCACCTCACAGCAGCTGCTGTTTGAAGGGAGAACCCTAAGATGAGCAAGTCCTCAGCTTCTCTTGTGCAGTTGTTGTACAACAGGTGGTAGCATATGTCCTCTAAGTCTCCTACCAATCTCTCTCCTTATATTTAATAGCTTCATGATCATACCACGTATGCTGTCCATCAAGATATGAACAAGATGTACTTTTATGTCCTTCACCCAATTATTCAGGCATTCTGCAAGGTTGTTGTTTATGTAATCAACTTTGATGTCAGTTCTGAATTGACTCCTCTTCCATAGCTGTGAATGATGGATGGCTAAGTACTACAGAAGTTCAGGGGCTTCCGCAAAAATTTTACTCATGAAATATTCGCTGCTCCGAGCTTTGTAAGCTCTAGCGGCAGGAAACATGTAACAAAATACGCTGCCTACGTTGTGTGCGTACAAGTTTCGGATTAGATGGGCATGGCATTCTCTACCTTCAGCTCGCAAGAGCACCTCCTTCACTACATTCGTCAGCCCTTTGCATGCATCCGTGGATATAACCAATGGATCCATGTGGCATATTGATCTCCCGAGCTGCCTCCTAAACCAGACCCAGTTTTCCTCTGTATTATTTCGAATAGCCGGAATGCCACTAGGAATATCCAGTTGTGACCATCAAGTGTTGTCGCAGATGCCAAGTAGCCTTTCCATTTGCCTGTTCGGACAGTGCTGTCTACACTCAGATATGGCCTACAACCGTCCTTGAATCCCTGGATGCAAGGTTTAAGCGCCATGAAAAAATTGTTGAAACATATTTTCCCACCTTCTGATTTGGTTTCAATCTCCACAACACTCCTCGGACACCTTTCTGGTACCTCATCCTTGAAGTTGTATAGCATCCTTAAGCTATTAGTCCAATCGCCATGCAAGACCCTCAGAGCTTTCTATTTACCTTTCCAAACCGTGTAATACGGTAGGACGATGTTGTATTTAGAACCAAGGCTAGTCAAAATATTCTTCGTGGTATCCTTATGGTTATCCTTTAGTATGGACATAGCTTGTATAGCCACCCACTCTGTATCAGCCATTCAGGATTTTAGCTTGCTGCATGTCGGACACATGTGGGGAGGACCCATTATGTTCACCTGCAACATAGATTCATTTACAAGATAAGTGTAGTCGACCCGTTGCCAGAAAGATCTTGCACATCAATTGCAATTAAAGTGTGAAAAAGAGAAAGTTCGAATGGTTTGCTGCATTCATTGCCCCAATATCCTAATTGCCTTTGATGCAGGTAAGGCTATGGCTGCAATCCTCCATGGACAACATGCCGCGACCCATCCATTCCTCCACATTAACCTGCAAACGACCTCATACCTCTGGGCAGTGTTCTTCATTCGATGAACATCGAACTCCCCCTTGATACAAAAATTCCGGAGCGACATCCTGAACTCATGCATGCTCCTGAACTCGATGCCGACCGAAATTATAGGATACTCGTGGTCATGTTTCATTTCTTCTATGTCGACACCCAAATCATCGATTGGAATGCTAGCCTCATTGTTAAGTTTCTCGTCTATTTCATCATCACTAGATTCTTGATCTTCTACATCTGATTCAGAATTTGGTCATCGTCTCTAATGCCTAGTACTCCACACATCATATTGACTCCCAGGGGTGGGGATGCACCATCATCTCCACCCAGATGGACCAGAACATTGGCCCAATCTACCTCACCCGCAACTCTGTTTTCTCCCAGACACTCTGTTGGTTCTACTGCAACCACAGGGGGTAGTCTTACATTTGCACATATCCTAGGTTCTTCAGTAGACAAACATCAGCCAGAATCTATTTCATCTTGACTGTATAGAACCCTCTTGCTCTTCTTGTGTACATCCTCCTTCCTGGTGTAATATTTCCTGATGGTATCAGTAGGGCTTGACATCTGCGTTTTGTTCCCCCATCGAACTAGGCTTTTTGCTGCTGCTCTTGAGTGTGATATCCTTCCTTCTTCCCCTCACGGGTGTTGGCTCCAGCGTGCTGGCATTATTGCCCGACTTCTGCGGCATGTTCTTATTTGAATTAGTCCTTTTGCTGCTACTATTGGGTGTGTTCTCCTTCATGTTGGCATTATTGCCGAACCTCAGTGGCGTGTTCCGCTCCAAATTAGCATTTTTTCTGCTACCACTGGGTGTGGTATCCTCCGTGCTGGCCATCTTAGCCTTTTTGCTACCACTCTTGGGTGTGTTCACCAACGTCCTCACCCTCTTAGTGTTTTTTCTGCTACTGTTCGGTGTGGCATTTTGATTGGATCTCAGGGGTGTACTCTACGGCGTGGTGCCTTTTTTCGTGCAACTCTTGGGCGTCCTCTTCTCTAGTGTGGTCTGCTTGGTGATGTTCTTCTTCAGGGTGCACTTTTTCATGATGCACTTCTTACTCCTCTTTATGATGCTCCTCGGTAAGACTCTTCTCTGTTTGAAGCTACCCTCAGTCGCACAATCCTTATTGATGTGCCATGGAGCAGGCCATACATGCCTTCTACAGGTCCATCATCTCTATTGTCGAAATCCAATTCCTCTCCAACCATTTGCACCATCAAGTGGATGTACACTTCACGTCTACTATGTTTCCTTGTAAACGGTATGTCTAACTCACTAGTAACTTTCAGTTGTATAGCCTTTTTGGTCCTGTAACAATAATATACCAACTATGCTACCTGGGAGGACCCCGCTCCACCTTCACACCTAAAGCTGCCATCAGGTCAGATAACTATACCACTTTGGGATCATATCTCCCAAGGATTATATCAATGTCGTCATAGATTTTTTCTATGCCATCATATAATTTTCTAGTGAACTTCACGACACCAATATGAATGCTTACTTTGCCATCATCAGGTGCTGCGGGATCGAAACCTCCGAGAGGTTCGAGAGGTGGAGCGGCACCATCATACCCAGCCACAACTCCATTATCGACATCACCAGCGTCATCGGTAGCTGGTGCAACCTCGGTGGAAGTATCAGCACAAAGAGCAAGGCGAGGGCCATTAGCCGCAGGAGCTACAATACCTGGTGGACAGGCAGGGCCACGGCTAACGGCAGCCACAACAGGAGCAGCTACTGCCACGCAAGATCGATGACATGAGGAGTTCCCACAACAGCAGTGCTTCGAGTGCTAGCAGAGTCCAGACCATGAGCTAGCTCCAGAATAGTAGCGCGCTAAGCTTGAGCATGGGTTCGAGGAGGAGGAGCACCCAAGATAGCAGTCTTGGCAACAACAATGGGGCTACCTCCGGAAGACTTAGTTTTCTCAATAGCGGCATCGATTGGGTCAGCAGCAGCCAGAGCATCTACAGCACAGGGACGACCAGTACCAGCCGATTCCAGAGCAGGGGTTTGCACAACTTGAGCACGGGTTCGAGGAGGAGTAGCACACAAGGCAGTAGTCTTGGCAACAACAGTGGGGAGGCCTCTAGAAGCCTTAGTGACGAGGGGTAACCTCGGCAATGCCCATGATGATGGACTTAAGGTTTTGCGAAAAATAGAACGCTGGGGATTTCGTCGGATATAAGGCAAACAAGGGAGTCAAAGTCGCCTGAATACTTGGTGAATAACACTATTACAGATCGTTGTCTCTGCTACCGTGGTACCCAATGTTGTAATCGTCATTCCTGTGATTGCCCTCTCCTGAGAAGCTAGCTGCAACATAGCTTGGTCCCGCGTGTCCATGATGGCCCAAAATATATCGAGCTCGTTGGGGAACCCCAAGAGGAAGGTATGATGAGCACAGTAGCAAGTTTTCCCTCAGTTATGAAACCAAGGTTTAATTGAACCAGTAGGAGCAAGGAAACATCCCAAAGGTGTTGCTAGCTGGACTTTGGCAGGGCGCACTACCAGTGCCAGTAGCAACATGGATACCTGCACAACACAACCACAGAACTTTGGCCCAAACTGGAGATGAGGTTGTCAATCTCATCGGTTTTGCTGAAAACAAAGGATTAAATATCGAGTGGAAGACAGTAATAGTTTGTAGAAAGTAAACACACAGTAGTAAACATTTGATTGTAGATTGATAGTAAAAGAAAGGACTGGGGTCCATAGTTCACTAGAGGTGGTTCTCCTTAATATAGATGACATGTTGGGTGAACAAATTACAGCGGGGCAATTGACAAACATCGAGAAAGCATACAAGCATATACTACTCATCTTGACTCCTTTGAGATTCCATTGGGCATTACAACATTATACATAGACTGCCATCCAACTGCATCTATGACTAATAATCCACCTTCAGGTTATCATCCGAACCCCCTCCAGTATTAAGTTGCAAGCAACGGATAATTGCATTACGAATTGCGTGTAAAGTAAACAATACGATTGTTCTATGAACAAAGGATTGTTGTTTTCTCCCTAGTAGCAACAGCACATCTAGTACCTTAGAGATTTCTATCACTTCCCAGATTACCAGAGGCATGAACCCACTATCGAGCATAAATACTAACTCTTGGAGTTGCTAGCATCTACTTGGCCAAGATAGCTACTAGCAACGGAAAGCATGCAAGATCACAAATAACAAAGACATGATAGAATCAATAATCAATCTAAAATAGCATCTCAATATACATCAGATCCTCGCAAACACAACATGCAGAATTACAAATAGATGATCTTGATCATGAACGGAGCTCACAAGATCTAGACATGATAGCACAAAGGAGGATAACCAGCCATCTAGCTACTACATGGACCCGTAGTCCAGAGATGAACTACTCACGCATCACACCGGAGGCTTGCATGATGATGAAGAAGGCCTCCAGGGTGAATTCCCATCTCCGGTAGGGTGCCGGGAAGATCTTCATATCCCTCCCGATCTAGGGATGGAGATGACAGCGGCTATAGACTCTTTCATGGAATTTTGATCGGGTACTTAGGGTTTCTGTCTCGGAGGCATCTTATAGGCGGAAGGAGAGGCCGAGGGTGCTGGCTGGCCACACCACCTGGCGGGCCAGGCTGCCTAGCTGCGGCTAGGTGGTGGTGTGGCCACCTCCGCCCTTCTCTCCGCCTCAGATTCGCTCCGGTGTCCCTCGGTGAAAAACTGACTTTGGCTTTTGTCCCGTCCAATTCCGAGAATATTATTTTCTGACTTTCCTGGAACCAAAAACAGCAGAAAACAGGCAGCTGGCACTATGGCTCTTGTTAATAGGTTAGTCCAAGAAATCATATGAAAAGTACTCCGAAGTGTGGACAAAACATAAGAAAGTGGATAAAACCAAGCATGGAATATCAAAAATTATGGATACGTTAGCAACGTATCAACATCCCCAAGCTTAACTCCTGCTCGTCCTCGAGTAGGTAAGTGATAAAAAGAAAGAATAATTTTTGAGGTGACATGCACCATCATAAACTTGATCAAAGTATTTGTAAAACATTCAAAGCTAGGATCATAATAATTCAATCATAACATGAAAGACAAAGTTCTAGCAATAAGACAAAGAAACTATGTTGCAATATGAAAAGGCACAAACAAAAGATTCATCAATAACAATGCTTTGCAAGACGTTTGTTTGTTCCACATAAAGAAAACATAACATAGTGGCATTCAGCTTGTCCCTCGTAGAGTAGCAAACATAAATGCATAGGACACCTTCAAAGTTCATAAGACAGACTAGATACAACTAGTTTAAAACAAGCAATATCAAAGTTATGCATCAATCAACAAGTCTTGGGACAATGCACATAGAACTAAGAATGGCCACTATACTCTCAAAGTAGGTGCATAAAGATAGAAGGTGGAGACTCAACATAAAAGTAAAAGAAAGGCCTTCATAGAAGGAAGTAGGGATTCAAGTTTCATAAAGAGCTTCCGAAAATTATGGTACTTAATAGCTTTCAGCTCTCATTGCCCCTATCATAAGCATCTTGAAGTGATTAAGGTTAAAGTGAACAAACTATGGAGTATATGCTTGACAAAGTATAAGTTGGAAATCTAATGTCCCTTGAATACGAGGGCCACTCCTCGTGCTACTCAAGTTTAGTTATCGGTAAGTTCTTGTCATAGTAAGTACATGTGTATCATAGAGAACCGCCAATGGGGTACCCCATGCCCGATGATACGGAAGAATCCCCATATCAAAATGACAAGGCAAGCAGACAACGAGCATCTCAGCAATCTTCTTATTTACCATGGGAATATGGTGCTTTTTTCTCTCTTTCCTCTTTTCTCATATCTCTTTTTTCTTTTTTCTCTTTTTTCTCAATATATGACTCTTTTTTTTATAAGAAGAATGCTTCATAGACAGCTCATTATGGTTACGCTGCAGGTTTCCACCATGACGACATGGATTATACCAGCGGCCCAGGTGTTTCTCTAACACATATACAAGCTCCCCTTTCATTTCACACCGGCGACATCCATAGACAAAAGAGCATGATATCAACTAGGTACAAAGTACAAGTGCAATGTTGAAAGCGTTCCCCATGACAGCATGGTTCTGCTAATCCCCAACAAATAAGTGCAAGCATATACAACATAGACGGCACAATGGTTCAAGTTTATTAAGGGCAAGAAAAGTAAAGTGTGCCATCAAGTTCGTGAGAGCTTTAATCACTAGTTTTCTCATAACAAGTTTAATTCGGAAGGTAGATAAAAACATGAATATACTTGGAATAGCATATGCTAGTAGGTAGGTATGGTGGACTCTTTGGAATAACTTAGTTTTAGGAGTTTGATGCATGAGTGGAACTCATACTTGGTTGTAGAGGCTAGCAAAAGACTGGGAGCGGCCAACTAAGAGAGCAACAATGGCCATAATCATGCAGAGCGACAAAACATCATTGATCAAAGCATAAATTCGTACTACAAGTTCAAAACTAAAGGATCATAAAGGCTATGGTGACTTGGGATAGTCATAACATGGTGTGAGCATGTGCCAAGTCAACCCAAATAAAGCATCAAAGGAGAATACCACAATACTATGCTTTAATATTCTAAAACAACGCATGATCCTTCTAAGGCACATTAAGCAATCACAATTGTTTATAACAAGTCATGCTATAGCAAATAATACTAAGCATAAATCCAAATCAATATCGAGCATGGCATGACAAAGTATAGGCCACCGTCAAAAACAAGCTCTCTTTACCACTTAAGCATGAACTTTCCTACTCTTCCAATCCATACCAAACTATTTGAAAACCAATGTATGAAAGAGGGGATCCAACCAATTTATTTAGCAAACTAAGAAAACCAAGTAAACGAAAAACCAAAATGAAAATGAAAAACAAGACGCTCCAAGAACAATGCAACTGTGTATGAAACGATAAAAATTAAGTGTTTGGAAGAAACCTGGGATTTTTATTGATGAAGAGGGGGATGCCTTGGGCATCCCCCAGCTTTGACGCTTGTACTTCTTGGATATTTATTGGGGTGACACGCGTGGCATCCATAAGATTGAGCTTTAGTCCATCCTTCATCTCATTACTCATTCCTTCCATACACCTGAAATTTTTCCTTCATACAAAACTTCACACAATCTTTATTAGCAACATTAGTGCACTCAAGATAATAAGTCTTTAGGTTCAGTTCTAACACCAATAAAACTTCCATTAAAACACAAGCTACTGTAGTAATTCCCTCAAAAATCTCAATTCCCCAAAAGAACTCAAAAAGGAACCAACAAGAAGCAAATGCAAATAATGCCAGAAATCTGTCAAAACAGACCAGAAGGTAAAGACGAATTTTTTCGAAGATCTTCTGTTGCTAAAATCGAAAAGTGTTGAACTAACTAAAGTTAGATAACAACCTGGGGCAGAAGCACAAAAATTCACGCCTCAATAGGACGTACAGAGATAATACACGAATGTTTACGGTGAAGCACAAAAATATGTTTCGGGATAGCAACTTTCCCAATCATTACTTCTCTCTCATTAGAGGTTACTCTTGGCACAAAAAAGCAAATAAAAAGGATAAGGAGCGGTTATTACTGAAGTAATAACTTCCAAGACTCATCTAAAACTTTTGGCTTATCTCCCAATAAGTACTTTTCTTTAACGCCTTTAAGTTAGGCATAAGAAACAAGAAAAAGAATCAAGTGTTTGAAGAAGCATTAAAACCAAATTTCTTGCCCTTACCTCCCTTACTTTTATTCTTAACCTTGGGGAACTTACGAATGCTTGGTGGAGAAACAAAGTGCATGGTGCCCTTTTCCACATCTATTATTGCTCCAAGGAGTTTCAATAGGGATCTTCCAAGTGTGATTTGTCCTTTTCCTACACATTCTATAACAAGATAATCAGTAGAAACCATTTTCCCTAGGATCTTTGTAAACACTCCTTCAGCTATTCCAATGGGTAATATTGTGGCATTATTAGTAAAAAAATTCTTCTCCTCCTTCAGAAAGCCCCCACAGATTCAAAGAATCATAAATATCTTTGGGCATAAGACAAAATTCATACATGATATCACATCGAGCATGAAAAGTTTCATTGTTTATAGCAATCTTTACTGTGGGAAGCCATTTTGAGGGTTCAGAATTTATTGGAACATATTTATGATGCTCTCTAAGTGTATTATAGCAATCTTTCAAACTAGCAGTGCTGGTCTCAAGAGTATTCAATCTAGAAAATATGTTTATGAAGGAAGAATCAGATTTGCTAGGCAAGTTGTAAGTAAAGACCAACTTCTTTATGGCATTAAAAGCATCATTCTCATTGCATTGGAGGAAATCTCCTCCCACTACAACATCTAAAGCATATCTATAGCAAAGAGCGATTCCAAGGTAAAAGTTGCTAAGGAACAAGCTTTGAGTCATTTTAGGTTCAGTTTTTTCATGTAGATCAGAGATTCTAGACCAAGCTTCTTTGAAACTCTATTCAATTCCTTGTTTAAAAGTGAAAATCATTTCCTCAGGTGACATAGTGATTGGAGCAATGCTAGAAATAAAGGCAACTTAAGATAGGAACTAGTTTTTTTTCTATTTTTAATAAAGAAAGCAAACTAGTAAAACTAATTTTTTTGTGTTTTTGATAAAGGAACAAGCAAACAAAGCAAAAGTAAACTAAGCAAAACAAAAATAAGAAAGTAAAGAGATTGGTTATGAGGGACTCCCCCTGTGAAGATGTCCTTGACTCCCCGGCAACGGCGCCAGAAAAATAGCTTGATGGCCCAAAATATATCAAGCTCGTTGGGGAACCCCAAGAGGAAGGTATGATGAGCACAGCAGCAAGTTTTCCCTCAGTTACGAAACCAAGGTTTAATCAAACCAGTAGGAGCAAGGAAACATCCCAAAGGTGTTGCTAGCTGGACTTTGGCAGGGCGCACTACCGGTGCCAGTAGCAACGTGGAGACCTGCACAACACAACCACAGAACTTTGGCCCAAACTGGAGATGAGGTTGTCAATCTCATCGGTTTTGCTGAAAACAAAGGATTAAACATATCGAGTGGAAGAAAGTAATAGTTTGCAGAAAGTAAACACAAAGTAGTAAATAGTTGATTGTAGATTGATAGTAAAAGAAAGGACTGGGGTCCATAGTTCACTAGAGGTGGCTCTCCTTAAGATAGATGACATGTTGGGTGAACAAATTACAGCGGGGCAATTGACAAACATCGAGAAAGCATACAAGCATATACTACTTATCTTGACTCCTTTGAGATTCGATTGGGCATTACAACATTGTACATAGACTGCCATCCAACTGCATCTATGACTAATAATCCACCTTCAGGTTATCATCCGAACCCCCTCCAGTATTAAGTTGCAAGCAACGGATAATTGCGTTACGAATTGCGTGTAAAGTAAACAATACGATTGTTCTATGATAAAAGGATTGTTGTTTTCTCCCTACTAGCAACAGCACATCTAGTACCTTAGAGATTTCTGTCACTTCCCCAGATTACCAGAGGCATGAACCCACTATCGAGCATAAATACTAACTCTTGGAGTTGCTAGCATCTACTTGGCCAAGATAGCTACTAACAACGGAAAGCATTGAAGATCACAAATAACAAAGACATTAGAATCAATAATCAATCTGAAATAGCATCTGAATATCCATCGGATCCTCGCAAACACAACATGCAGAATTACAAATAGATGATCTTGATCATGAACGGAGCTCACAAGATCTAGACATGATAGCACAACGGAGGAGAACCAGCCATCTAGCTACTACATGGACCCGTAGTCCAAAGATGAACTACCCATACATCACACCGGAGGCTTGCATGATGATGAAGAAGGCCTCCAGGGTGAATTTCCCTCTCCGGCAGGGTGCCGGGAAGAGCTTCATATCCCTCCCGATCTAGGGATGGAGATGACGGCGGCTATAGACTCTTTCGTGGAATTTTGATCGTGTACTTAGGGTTTCTGTCTCGGAGGCATCTTATAGGCGGAAGGAGAGGCCGAGGGGGTGCCTGGGTTGGCCACACCACCCCCTGGTGCGGGCCAGGCCTAGCCGCATGGCCAGGTTGTGTGGCTGCCCTCTAGCCCTTCTCCGTCTTGTATTCTGGCTCCGGGTGTCCCTCGGTGAAAAACTGACTTTGGCTTTTATCCCGTCCAATTCCGAGAATATTCATTTTCTGACTTTCCTGGAACCAAAAACAGCAGAAAACAGGCAGTTGGCATTGTGGCTCTTGTTAATAGGTTAGTCTAAGAAATAATATGAAAAGTACACCAAAGTGTGGACAAAACATAAGAAAGTGGATAAAACCAAGCATGGAACATCAAAAATTATGGATATGTTAGCAACGTATCATTCCATTATTGTTACTCCGTCTCCTGTCATTGCTGCATTTATCCCTGTCTTCTTTGGGTGAACATGTTCGCTTGTTGTGTAGCGCGTCCTCTCCATCAGCCCAGCGATTTGCTATGTACATTAGCTGTGAGATCGTCTTGGGTTTGACCCGTCCTAGTTCTTCTATAAACTCTCGGCGTCGAAGGTCAGCATTGAAGGCGTCGATGGCCCTTTCGTCGGATATGGCTTCGGCTAAGTTTTTGATAATGTTCCATCGCTAAATGAAGGCTCTTATTGATTCTCCATTTTTCTGCTTGCATGCCCATAATTGTTCCAGAGATGCGGGTGGTTTAAATGTGGAGTGAAAGTGTCAGATAAACTTATCCTCTAGATCGTTCCAGCTACTGATTGAATCTTTGGGTAATTGTCTGAGCCATGACCGTGCATCGCCTGTTAAGTGCAGCTATAAGCTTTGCATTTGGGGTGGCCGTGGAGCCACCCTGTAGCTTGACGCTGGCCAGGTAATCTGCTAGCCATGCTTCGGGTTCCTATAGTCCATCGTACTTTTGTCAATCGTGCGGGAGTTTGAAGTCCTTGTGTATGGAAGCTTTGCGAATCTGGTGGGTAAAACATCTGGCCCTGCATAACTCGTGGTCATCTTCACTGCCATCGTTTCGGTATCTTCGGCTGCGGCTCTGATCCCTTGGTCCGTCGTTCCTGTGTTGTATGTTATCATTCTTTTGTTGTTCCTCGGTTCAGATCCTGAGAAGTGCACCCGATGTGGTGATCGCGACCATTGGGTGTGCCCCACCAGCCGAGGGCTGCTACGACGGCTTGGGGATCTTTCGGGTTGATGCGTGATTCCTTGTTCTGCTTGTGCAAGAGATGCTCCCACCATGCTGAGGTCATTAAGCTGAGCGATGAAGAGCCGCACGGGGATCATCGGGTGCGGGTTGAGTTGTGATTAGATACGTTTGCGCGGCCACTATTGTTGCCTGGGCTATTTTTGCTTTGATGTTTCCTGCTTGATCTACTGACATGAATGATAGATCGAGGTCTCGAATTAGCTCATTTCTTTTGGCTTCAGGGATGTTATGTAGTTGAGAGGTTCCCCTTCTTGGCGGTTCTTCCATGTTACGCTTCCTGATGCTCTGGTATAACTTAGTTGTGCCCGTCTTAGGCTGGATTCATCGGCTAGCCTTTTTCTTTCCCTGAGTTGTCTATGCATCCTTAGTAAGTCTCTCTTCTTGTGATGAAGTAGGTATTGATATGATAGTAAATCATCGTGTGTGGTGTCGGCTATCATTGGAACTGCACACGAGATTGCTTCCCTTGGTTTTTGCCATGCTGCGGCTGGTAATCGAACAGTTCGCCTCTTGCCTCCGCGTGATCTGCCTCCTCCTACGGTTATGTGGTTGTCTGACGGGTCCCCTTTGTTTCCATGATTCCCTTCGTTGTTGTGATTTCACTTGGTGGCGTGTTCTGTATGACCTAGGGGTGTCATTGTTAGATCCAAAGGAGACACTGTCTAGGGGACTAGTGAAATCCAGCGGTTCCTGTTCTGGGTAGATTTCAGCCTTCCTAATTCCGAAGTTGATACTTTCTCTACTTTCGTTGGGTTCCTTGTTTCCGAGCTTGGTCCTCGTAGTGTAGTTGACTGATTATCCAACCTAAGGGAGAGATCGTTGTAGGGACCATCAAGGTACCCTAGATCTTCTGTGCCTTGATTGTTTTTGTTGGCCATCTCCATATGCGGTAGAAAATATCTTGATGTCTACGCACTTCTATTCTTGTAGACATTTGTTGGGCCTCCAAGTGCAGAGGTTTGTAGAACAGCAGCAAGTTTTCCCTTAAGTGGATCACCCAAGGTTTATCGAACTCAGGGAGGAAGTTATCAAAGGTATCCCCTCTCAAGCAACCCTGCAATCAAGATACAAGAAGTCTCTTGTGTCCCCAACACAACCAATACACTTGTCAGGTGTATAGGTGCACTAGTTCGGCGAAGAGATAGTGAAATACAAGTGGTATGGATATAAGACAACGATGCCAGAAAATAGATTGACAGGAGGAAAATACTAAAGTAAAACTGAAATAAAGATACAAGCAAGCAAACATGTAATAGATCTAATAGCAAACGGTGTTTCAGTGCTTAGAAACAAAGCCTAGGGATCATACTTTCACTAGTGAGCACTCTCATATAAATATATTCTTCTTTATGATACTACGCTGAACTACTCTCCGGTTGGACACTCTAATCCACGATAGGGCTATAACAGCACACCTCAAAGTAAGCCTTTCCCATCTAGATAACCCCACACTGTCACCTTGAGCACTAGATGGTTCAAACAAACACCACAATTTCATAAAGACATCCAACTCCAAATATAACTCATAACAAGTATTTGAAATCTCTAGCCTAAGTGCCATCATGGTGTGCACGCTGTCACTTTCACACGCATGGGGAGAGCAGAGATCTATTAAAGCACTTGAGTAGCAAGGTAGATCTATAGATTACAATCTCATGATCTCAATAAGATCATGCATAGAGAGAGAGAGAGATGAACACATAGCTACCGGTAGAACCCTTAGCCTCGAGAGAGAACTACTCCCTCCTCATCATGGGAATCCGCAACGCCGATGGAGATGGTGGTGGAGATCGATGGACATGGCTCCGGGGGCACTTCCCCGTCCCGGCAGGGTGTCGGAACAGAGAATTTCTGTCCCCTGAATCTCCCCTTCGGTGGCGGCGGCACAGTGGAACTTTTCGTGGATTTCTGATTGACGGTCTAGGGTTTTTGCCTCGAGGGAGATATATAGGCGAAAGAGGCAAGGTCGGTGGCCGGCCAGGGGGCCACACCATGCCCTGGCACGGTCAAGGGGGACCCACCCCTAGGGGTGGTGTGGCCACCCTGTGGCCCCTCTCCGACTCTCCTTCTGGATCCGTGAGTCTTCCGGGAAAATAACAACTTTGGCTTTTGTCCGGTCCAATTCCGAGAATATTCAGTTTCTGACTTTCCTGGAACCAAAAATAGCAGAAAACAGGCAACTGGCACTATGGCATCTTGTTAATAGGTTAGTCCAAGAAATCATATGAAAAGTACTCCAAAGTTGGAACAAAACATAAGAAAGTAGATAAAACCAAGCATGGAACATCAAAAATTATAGATACATTTGCAATGTATCAACATCCCCAAGCTTAACTCCTGCTCGTCCTCGAGTAGGTAAGTGATAAAAAGAAAGAATAATTTTTGAGGTGACATGCACCATCATAAACTTGATCAATGTATTTGTAAAACATTGATAGCTGGGATCATAATACTTCAATCATAACATGAAAGACAAAGTTCTAGAAATAAGACAAAGAAACTATGATGCAACATGAAAAGGCACAAACAAAAGATTCATGAATAACAATGCTTTGCAAGACGTTAGTTTGTTTCACATAAAGAAAACATAGCATAATAGCATTCAGCTTGTCCCTCATAGAGTAGCAAATATAAATGCATAGGACACCTTCAAAGTTCATAAGAGTGACTAGATACAAATAGTTTAAAACAAGAAATATCAAGTTATGCATCAATCAACTAGTCTTGGGACAATGCACATAGAACTAAGAATGGCCACTATGCTCTCAAAGTAGGTGCATAAAGGTAGAATGTGGAGACTCAATATAATGGTGGAAGAAAAGCCTTCAAAGAAGGAAGCAGGGATTCAAGTTACATAAAGAGCTTCCAAAAATTATGGTACTTAATAGCTTTCAGCTCACATTTCCCCTATTATAAGCATCTTGAAGTGATTAAGGTTAAAGTGAACAAACTATGGAGTATATGCTTCACGAAGTATAAGTTGGAAATCTCATGTCCCTTGAATACGAGGGCCGCTCCTCATGCTACTCAAGTTTAGTTAACGGTAAGTTCTTTTCATCGTAAGTACATGTGTATCATAGAGAACCGCCAACGGGGTACCGCTTGCCCGATGATACGGAAGAATCCCCATATCAACATGACAAGGCAAGTAGACAACAAGCATCTCAGAAATCTTCTTATTTACCATGGGAATATGGTGCTTTTTTCTCTCTTTCCTCTTTTCATAATCTCTTTTTTTCTTTTTCTCTTTTTTCTCAATATCTGACTCTTTTTTTTTATAAGAAGAATGCTTCATAGACAACTCATTATGGTTACGCTATAGGTTTCCACCATGACAGCATGGATTAGACCAGCGGCCCAGGCGTTTCTCTAACACATATACATAACTCCATGGACTTACAAGCTCCCCTTTCATTTCACACCGACGACATCCATAGACAAAAGAGCATGATATCAACTAGGTACAAAGTACAAGTGCAATGTTGAAAGCATTCCCCATGACAGCATGGTTCTGCTAATCCCCAACAAATAAGTGCAAGCATATACAACATAGACGACACAATGGTTCAAGTTTATTAAGGGCAAGAAAAGTAAAGAGTGCCATCAAGTTCATGAGAGCTTTAATCACTAGTTTTCTCATAACAAGTTTAATTCGGAAGGTAAATAAAAACATGAATATACTTGGAATAGCATATGCTAATAGGTAGGTATGGTGGACTCTTTGGAATAACTTGGTTTCAGGAGTTGGATGCATGAGTGGAACTCATACTTGGTTGTGGAGGCTAGCAAAAGACTGGGAGCGACCAACTAAGAGAGCAATAATGGCCATAATCATGCAGAGCGACAAAACATCATTGATCAAAGCATAAAGTAATACTACAAGTTGAAAACTAAAGGATCATAAAGGCTATGGTGACTTGGGATAGTCATAACATGGTGTGAGTATGTGCCAAGTCAACCCAAATAAAGCATCAAAGGAGAATACCACAATACTATGCTTTAATATGCTAAAACAATGCATGATTCTTTAAAGGCACATTAAGCAATCTTAATTGTTTATAACAAGTCATGCTATAGAAAAGAATACTAAGCATAAAGCCAAAACAATATAAAGCATGGCATGACAAAGCATAGGCCACAGTCAAAAACAAGCTCTCTTTACCACTTAAGTATGAACTTTCCTACTCTTTTCCAATCCAAAGCAAACTATTTGAAAACCAATGTATGAAAGAGGGGGTCCAACCAATTTATTTAGCAAACTAATAAAACCAAGCAAACGAAAAACCAAAACAAAAACGAAAAAGAAGACGCTCCAAGAACAACACAATTGTGCATGAAACAATAAAAATGAAGTGTTTGGAAGAAACCTGGGATTTTTATTGATGAAGAGGTGGATGCCTTGGGCATCCCCAAGATTTGACGCTTGTACTTCTTGGATATATTTCTTGGGGTGACATGCGTGGAATCCCCAAGCTTGAGCTTTAGTCCATCCTTCATCTCATTACTCATTCCTTCCATACACCTGAATTTTTTCCTTCATACAAAACTTCACACAATCTTTATTAGCAACATTAGTGCACTCAAGATAATAGGTCTTTTAGGTTCAGTTATAACACCAATAAAACTTCCAATTAAAAAAAGCTACCGTAGCACTTCCCTCAAAAAGCTCAGTTCCCTAAAAGAACTCAAAAAGGAACCAACAAGAAGCAAATGCAAATAATGGCAGAAATCTGTCAAAACAGACCAGTAGGTAAAGACAAATTTTTTCGAAGACCTTATGTTGCTCAAATCAAAAAGTGCTGAACTAACTAAAGTTAGATAACAACCTGGGGCAGAAGCACAAAAATTCACGCCTCAAAAGGACGTACAGAGATTTTACACGAATGTTTACGGTGAAGCACAGAAATCTGTTTCGGGATAGCAACTTTCCCAATCATTACTTCTCTCTCATTAGAGGTTACTCTTGGCAGAAAAAGCAAATAAAAAGGATAAGGAGTGGTTATTACTGAAGTAATAAATTCCAAGACTCATCTAAAACTTTTGGGTTATCTCCCAATAAGTACTTTTCTTTAACGCCTTTAAGTTAGGCTTGATAGTTTGAAAAGATGCTCACATTTAGAAATATGAATTGAAGTAAAAGAGAGCATCAAGAAGCAAATTCAAAGCACATTTAAGTCTAACCCACTTCCTATGCATAGGAATCTTGTAAAGAAACAAGTCATGAAAGCACAAAGCAACAAGCATAGGAAAGCAAAACAAGTGCAGCTTCAAATTTTCAACATAAAGAGGGGAAACTTAATATTGTTGAGACACATAAAACCATGTTTCCCTCTCTCATAATAACTTTCAGTAGCATCATGAATAAAATTAACAATATAAATATCACATAAAACATTCTTATCATGAGCCACATGCATACAAGAATTAATACTCTCCACATAAACATAGTCATTCTTATTAATTGTTGTGGGAGCAAATTCAACAAAATAGCTATCATTATTATTCTCATCACCATAATCATCAAATATAGGAGGCATATTGTAATCATAATTAATTTTCTCCTCAATAGTAGGTGGACTGAAAATATCATATTCAGCATTGTAATCATCATATATTGGAGGTTTGGTATCATCATAAGCAATGGAATAGCTATCTTCCAAAGCTAGGGAACTAAAAAGATTATGCTCATCAAAACCAGCTTCCCCAAGCTTAGATTTTTCCATAGCATTAGCAATAATGGTGTTCAAAGAATTCATAATAATAACATTGCTATTAGCATGCAAATAAAGTTCCATAGGTTTTTTAATTTCCTCTTCAAACACTTCATGTCCTAACTCAAGATAAATACTATAAAGCTCTCTGATTTTTTTGTTGTTTTCCATTAAGCCTAACTAGTGAAAACAAGAAACAAAAAGACAAAATTGCAGAAATCTAAAGGAAATAACTTTGAGCACTCACACCGGAGGATGTGAGTACCTTTTACCTTACCTCCCCAGCAACAGCGCCAGAAAATAGCTTGATGTCTACGCACTTCTATTCTTGTAGACAGTTCTTGGGCCTCCAAGTGCAGAGGTTTGTAGAACAATAGCAAGTTTTCCCTTAAGTGGATCACCCAAGGTTTATCGAACTCAGGGAGGAAGTGGTCAAAGGTATCCCCTCTCAAGCAACCCTGCAATCAAGATACAAGAAGTCTCTTGTGTCCCCAACACACCCAATACACTTGTCAGGTGTATAGGTGCACTAGTTCGGCGAAGAGATAGTGAAATACAAGTGGTATGGATATAAGACAACGATGCCAGAAAATAGATTGACAGGAGGAAAATACTAAAGTAAAACTGAAATAAAGATACAAGCAAGCAAACATGTAATAGATCTAATAGCAAACGGTGTTTCAGTGCTTAGAAACAAAGCCTAGGGATCATACCTTCACTAGTGAGCACTCTCATATAAATATATTCTTCTTTATGATACTACGCTGAACTACTCTCCGGTTGGACACTCTAATCCATGGTAGGGCTATAACAGCACACCTCAAAGTAAGCCTTTCCCATCTAGATAACCCTACACTATCACCTTGAGCACTAGATGGTTCAAACAAACACCACAATTTCATAAAGACATCCAACTCCAAATATAACTCATAACAAGTATTTGAAATCTCTAGCCTAAGTGCCACCATGGTGTGCATGCTGTCACTTTCACACGCATGGGGAGAGCAGAGATCTATTAAAGCACTTGAGTAGCAAGGTAGATCTATAGATTACAAGCTCATGATCTTAATAAGATCATGCATAGAGAGAGAGATGAACACATAGCTACCGATAGAACCCTTAGCCTCGAGAGAGAACTACTCCCTCCTCATCATGGGAATCAGCAACGGCGATGGAGATGGTGGTGGAGATCGATGGAGATGGCTCCGGGGGCACTTCCCCGTCTCGGCAGGGTGCCAGAATAGAGACTTTCTGTCCCCCGAATCTCCCCTTCGGTGGTGGCGGCGTAGCGGAACTTTTCGTGGATTTCTAATTGACGATCTAGGGTTTTTGCATCGGGGGAGATATATAGGCGAAAGAGGCAAGGTCGGTGGCCGGCCAGGGGCCCACACCATGGCCTGGTGCGGCCAAGGGGGACCCACACCTAGGGGTGGTGTGGCCAACATGTGGCCCCTCTCCGACTCTCCTTCTAGCTCTGTGAGTCTTCTGGGAAAATAACAACTTTGGCTTTTGTCCGGTCCAATTCCGAGAATATTCATTTTCTGACTTTCCTGGAACCAAAAATAGTAGAAAATAGGCAACTGGCACTGTGTCCTCTTGTTAATAGGTTAGTCCAAGAAATCATATGAAAAGTACTCCAAAGTTGGAACAAAACATAAGAAAGTAGATAAAACCAAGCATGGAACATCGAAAATTATAGATACATTTGCAATGTATCAGCGGCGTGGATGATTCATCGAGTAACACAGTTATCGCCATAAGCGCAGATTTCTTGACTGATGGTTTCGATGAGATCGGAGCCGAGAGGTGTGATTCTTCGGGATCCTCTACTAGAAGTGGAAACTTTCAATGATGAGATCGGATCCACCGTTGAAATCAGCGGGTACTGAAACAGGGGTGGGTGGGCGTGGTATCTCTTTTGTTGGATTGCTGCTTGGTGAAAAGAGATCCGCCGAATCCATGACTCCAGCGTTCAGATTTCCCACAGATGGTGCCTATTGACGAGGGGTAACCTCGGCAATGCCCATGATGATGGACTTAGGGTTTTGCGGAAAATAGAATGCTGGGGATTTCATCAGATATTAGGCAAACAAGGGAGTCGAAGTCGCTTGAATACTTGGTGAATAACACTATTACAGATCGCTTGGGGTTTTTTGGGTACCTCCTCATAGGCTTCTCCCGTCCTATATATAATAGGTCGGGTCTCAAAGTTGTATGCGGATAGGTTACATATGTATGATTACAACTCTAATACAATGTCGGTTTCATAGTTTATTTCCATATACAACTAAAACTTTCATCGGATGCTCTCTTGGGCCATCATCTTGAATCTTCATGGTCCGTGAGCCTTTATGCAGCTAGGGTAAAAAACCATAAGCACTTGAGTAATCATACCCATGCCAGTGCCCCTGAGACTCTACCTGAACCATAGATTCTGGTTGAATCTCAAAGATATCTTCAATTTTTCATGTTATGAATTGTTTCTATTTTTCTTATTTTATAGGGATTTGGTACAACAGGCCTGATGCATCCGACGGATCGGGAATCGGTTAATTACTCATGGGAAAAAATGATATAGACCTACATCAAACTCAAGTCCCCAGGCCTGAATTAGGATTTTTTACTGGCGTAATTCAGTTCGAGCCGTTGAGGTCTTATCAAATACGGAATCCGAGTCTTATTTTATCGGGTACCCAACGCATCCATCAGGATTTTTCGTCGTATCATTGAGATGGATATTTTACTGGCAGAGCGCATTCTTGTACGATTACCAGGCCACACAGGACAAATCTCGAGGTCTTACCTTCATGTCTTGGACACGGCATTCAAAGTTTTATCCCGTCGGGTGCGATCCGAGATTTTTGTATTTGTTTTTGTCAACTGTCTTGTTCGGCTGCTGGATTTTTTTGAAATTTATCATATTCTTTCTATAACAATTTTATAGAATCTACCGATGGGAGTAACCTGTTGAGAATACACCAAAGTAAAACTCATAGGTCTGGGTGAAAATTGTCTTAACTCGATATGTACAATTTGGTTTCTAGCGGGTGCACGCCAGCACTCCCAATGGGAGTAGCCCCCGAGGCTATGTTTAGATGCCTGTATCTAGACATAGACTCATAATTATTGTTAGTTTTATCAGAATAATGCTTATAAAGAAAAATAGATATCTCCTTCTTTATTGATAAAAAGTATAAATAAATACTCATAGTACGAAGAACTTACCTTTTATTTATTATTCCGAAGCCGAAGATACATTCTTTGGCACATTTCCTCCTGGCCGTTGGCCTTAATATTCTGGCTAAGAAGCCGAGCCATAGGCTTTATTGTAATCTAAATTGCGAGAAAACATAAATTCTAAGCGTAAAAGAGCCGTAGTTGTGTGATGTTCCATGGATTGGAGTACTTGACTCCTATCTTCTTGTCTTGTAGACGATATGCTCCTCGAGGGATAACTTCTGTAACGATGTAAGGCCCTTACTAGCGTAACTCCAGTTTTTGGTGACCATCTTGTTTGAGGCGAAGAACTAGGTCCCCTACAGCGAAGGACCTAGGACGCGAACATCGACTGTGATAGTTGCGCAAGTTTTGCTGATATATAGTTGCTCTTTGTAGGGCAGTGTCACATGATACATCGAGTGCATCAATGTCATCTTCAAGTGCCTCTCTCGACGCTTCTTCATCATATGTAGATACCCGTGGGGAGTTGTGTGATACTTCGACTAGAAGGACGACTTCAGCGCCATGGACCAGAAAGAAGGGTGTTTCTTGTGTCGAATTATTTGAAGTAGTACGCAAACTCCACAAAAAGATAGTATCTCATCAACCCAAGCTCTTTTTTCCCTGTTGAGTGGTGCTAGTACTCTTTTCTTGAGGCTAACAGTTACTAGGCCATTGGCTTTTTCCACTTGCCCATTGGTTTGCAGGTGGGCTACTGAGGAGTAACTTACTTTAATACCCATCTCCTCACAATATTCCTTGAACTCATTGGAGTTAAAGTTAGTTCCATTATCTGTGTTGATGCTATTTGGCACACCAAACCGGAACACAATGGATTTGATCAAATTCACAACCGAAGTTCCATCCTGACCGGTGACATGCATTGCTTCAATCCATTTAGTAAATATGTCGACTGCTACAACCAGAAAGACGTGTCCTTCTGGAGATGATTTGTGAAGTTTACCCACCATATCGAGTCCCCACTGAGCAAAGGCCACATGAGAGTTATAGGATTTAACTCAGCGGCGGGTGCACCAGGTTTTGTTGCGAAGCGCTGACAGGCTTCACATGTTCTGACTATATCTTTTGCATCTTGTACTGCTGTAAACCAGTAGAATCCTGCCATGAATGCTTTGGCGGTATTGCTTGGCTCTTGGCATCATGTCCACATACTCCTTCATGTATATCCTTAAGTATAAGTTTTCCTTAGTCGGTTGTGACACATCACTATAGCACACCCGAAATGCTTCTTTTATATAATTCTCCTTTGATGATTCTGAAGGCTTTTGATCTTTGAGTGATTCGACGAGCTTCTGTCACATCTTCGGGTATCTCTCCTCTATTCATGTATGCTATGTATAGATGCATCCATGTAGGCTCTATTATCATAACCTCATAAACTTCTGGTTTTTCTTCCGGGATTTCTGTTGTACTTGTGCTAGCTGGTGAAGTCCCCGAGTCCTTTCGTGGCTTAATCCTTTTCCCTGTCATGGGTGCTACGACCTCAGAAACTCTCTTGGCCTTGATAGACCTCTTAGTTATTTCCTCCAAAAAAAACGGGTGGCACTGGTAGGCACAGGGACCCAATGTTTGCTAGATTATCGACTTCTTCATTACTTGCTCTTCCTATGTGCGACACTTCACATCCATCAAACTGAGCCTCCATAATGCTATACAGATCACGGTAGGTGATCATGTTATCGCTGACTGCATCGCATTTGTTTATTGCTTGATGTGCTACAAGATTGGAGTCACCAAATATCTTAAGACGAGTTGCACCGCAAGCTTTAGCCATACGCATACCGTGAACCAAGGCCTCATACTCAGCTTCATTATTGGACGCGTTTGCGAAGCTCATCCGAGACCATGGGGGAATAATTCTAGAGGGGGAGAGAGATCCTTCACGAGGAGGTGTGAGGAAGGAGGAAGAGGGGGGCCTTTTATAGGACGAGGGGGGTACCCCTCCCCATGGCCGGCACCTCATGGGGGGTGACCCCTCACCTCCCCCAATCATGTGGTGGTAACCCCTCCACATTAAAATGCCTCTTCACATTCCCTTTTAAAGTCCCCACTTTAAATGCATTAAAATTCTCTAAGTTTAATGCTCTCTCATTTAATAAAACTCTTTTTTTAAATTTATTCAGAATTTTTTTAATTACTTTAATTAACAAACATTCACATATAACCCCTTGCAATATTTTAATATCACATGCAGAACCACTTTCTGCAATTTCACCCGAAATAATTTCTGGTTTCTATCGAAACAATTCCTGCGCTTTGCAATTCTTTCGTTTGAAACATATGTGCTCCAAAATGGTGTCTAGTAACCCTTAAGTGTGTCACCCTAAGGTTCGTGAATAATGCATACATGATTGAGACTCCTCTCAGATCAATAATCAAAAGCGGGACCTGGAGATCCATACTGACTCCTGCATATTCAACGATGACTTGTATGATCATGAGAACCTTTAACGCTTGTAATTTAATCCCTTTGTCTCATGATATAATACATGTCCGAGATTCGATCATCGGTATCCAAATACCTAGTTTGATCTTGTTATCGACATGCACTCTTTTGTTGTTCCCGTGATATAACATTCTAGTGATCACATCACTTGCTTGCAAGCTATCTTAATGTGATATCACCGAGAGGGCCCAGAGTATATCTATCCGTCATCGGGATTGACAAATTCCACTCTTGATCCATGAGCCTCAACATAACACCTTCATAGCACTGAACCCATCTTTATAGTCACCCTGTTATGGTGTGACGTTTGATGTTATCAAGAAACTCTTCTGGTGTTAGCAATTAACATGATCTCATGGTCTAAGGATAAAGATTACTTCGTATGATGTTATAGCAATGTAAATATAATGAATTGATCGTAATGCTATACTTTGGATGAATGTTCATCACATCATTTCACAAATGCTATGACCTTGTTATTAACAACATCCAATGTCCATGATCAGGAAACCTTGATCATCTTGTTAATCAACAAGCTAGTCTATAAGAGAGGCATAACTAGGAACCCTTTTTGTTTATTAAACACACGTGTATTGATGTTTCCGATCAATACAATTATAGCATGCAAAATAAACATCTATCATATATAAGGAATACATAATAACAACTTTTTATTGCCTCTCAGGGCATATTTCCTTTAGTCTCCCACTTGCACTAGAGACAATAATCTAGTTCACATAGTGATAAATCTAACACCCATGGAGTTCTAGTGTTGAACATGTTTTGCCCTAGGGAGAGCTTTAGTCAACGGATCTGCTACATTTAGGTCCGGGTGTACTTTACAAATCTTTATATCTCCATCCTTGACATGTTCGCGGATGGAGTGAAACCGGCGCTTAATATGCTTGGAATTCTTGTGAGACCTTGGTTCCTTGGCGTTGGCTATGGCTCCATTGTTGTCACAATAGATCACCATTGGGTCCAATGCACTAGGAACCACACCTAGTTCCGTAATGAACTCTTTCATCCAAACCGCTTCCTGCGCCGCTTCTGAAGCAGCAACATATTCCGCCTCCATCGTTGATATAGCCACCATAGGTTGTTTGGAACTCCTCCAACTAACTGTTGCTCCATTCAAGAGAAATACGTATCCGGATTGAGACTTAGAGTCATCCGGATCGGTGTCAAAGCTAGCATCGACATAACACTTAGCGACTAGCTCTTCTTCACCTCCGTATATAAGAAACATATCCCTAGTTCTTCTCAAGTACTTGAGGATGTTCTTGACCGCTATCCAGTGTTCCAAACCTGGATCAGATTGGTACCTACTAGTCAAACTAATAGCATGTGCCACATACGGTCTTGTACATAGCATGGCATACATAATAGAGCCTATGGCCGAGGCATAGGGGATCTTATCCATTATCTCTCTTTCTTCCGCTGTAGCCGGACTTTGAGTCTTTCTCAATGTCTTGCCTTACAACATAGGTAAGAACCCCTTCTTACTTCCGTCCATATTAAACTTCTTTAAATTCTTATCAAGGTATGTACTCTGCGATAGCCCAATTAGGTGCCTTGATCTATCTCTATAGATTTTAATGCCTAATATATATGACGCTTCACCAAGGTCTTTCATAGAAAATTTGCTGTTTAGATAACTTTTAACACTGTTTAAAAGATCTATATCATTTCCAATTAATAATATGTCATCCACATATAATATCAGAAATGCCACATTGCTCCCACTCACTTTCTTGTAAATACAAGCCTCTCCATAAGTTTGGACAAATCCAAATTCTTTGATCACCTCATCAAAACGGAAATTCCAACTCCGGATGCTTACTTCAGTCCATAGATGGAACGCTGAAGTTTGCATACCTTATTAGCATCCTTAGGATCAACAAAACCCTTAGGTTGTATCATATACAACTCTTCTTCAATATTACCATTGAGGAATGCAGCTGACATCCATCGCCATATTTCAAAATCGAAATATGCAGCAATTGCTAACATAATCCTAACCGACTTAAGCATCGCTACGGGAGAGAATGTCTCATCATAGTCAACTCCTTGAATTTGTCGAAACCCCTTTGCAACAAGTCGAGCCTTATAGATGGTCACATTACCATCAGCATCAGTTTTTCTTTTGAAAATCCATTTATTCTCAACGGCCTTTCGATCATGAGGTAAGTCCACCAAGGTCCAAACTTGGTTCTCATACATGGTTTCCATCTCGGATTTCATGGCTTCTAGCCATTTGTTGGAATCCGGGCTCATCATCGCTTCTTCATACGTCGTTGGGTCATCTATTTCATCAACCATGAAATTCACAACAGGATTACCGTACAGTTCAGGAGCTGCATGTTTCCTACTAGACCTGCGAGGTTCGGTAGTGTCCTCTTTCGGAGTTTCATGATCAATATCATTAGCTCAATCTTCATTAGGTGAAGTCAACTCTGAAACAATTTCCGGTGCTGCGCAACTCGCCATTTCATGAAGAGAAGGTTCAATAACCTCTTTGAGTTCTACCTTCCGACTACTCACACCTTTCGCGAGAAACTCCTTCTCAAGAAAGGATCCATTCTTGGCAACAAAAACCTTGCTCTCGGATCTGTGATAGAAGGTATACCCAATAGTTTCCTTAGGGTATCCTATGAAGACGCATTTTTCCGCTTGGGGTTCGAGTTTATCTGGCTGAAGTTTCTTCACATAAACATCGCATCCCCAAATTTTAAGAAATGACAACTTAGGTTTGTTTCCAAACCATAATTCATACGGTGTCGTTTCAACGGATTTAGATGGTGCCCAATTTAAAGTGAATGCAGCTGTTTCCAGTGCATAACCCCAAAATGACAATGGCAAGTCAGTTAGAGACATCATAGATCGAACCATATCCAATAAAGTACGATTATGACGTTCCGACACACCATTATGTTGTGGTGTTCCGACAGGCGTGAGTTGTGAAACTATTCCACACTCTTTCATGTGTGTGCTAAACTCGTAACTTAGATACTCACCTCCACGGTCGGACCACAGAAATTTGATCTTTCTGTTACGATGATTTTCCACTTCATTCTGAAATTCCTTGAACTTTTCAAAGGTTTCAGACTTGTGTTTCATCAAATAGATATACCCGTATCTACTTAAATCATCCGTGAAAGTAACAAAATAACGATATCCACCTCGCACCGACACACTCATTGGTCCACATACATCAGTATGTATGATTTCCAATAAATCTGTCGCCCGTTCCATTGAACCGGAAAACAGCGTTCTAGTCATCTTACCCATAAGGCATGGCTCACATGTATCAAATGATTCAAAATCAAGTGATTCCAAAAGTCCATCAAAATGGAGTTTCTTCATGCGTTTAACGCCAATATGACCTAGACGGCAGTGCCACATATATGTAGATATATCATCATCAAGTTTAATCGTTTTAGCATCAACATTATGAATATGCGTAATATTACTATCAAGATCCAATAGAAATAAACCATTCAACACAGGTGCATGACCATAAAAGATATTATCCATATAAATCGAACAACCATTGTTTTTAGACTTAAACAAATAACCACTTTGCATCAAACATGATCCGGATACAATGTTCATGCTTAGTGCAGGCACCAAATAACAATTATTTAGGTTTATAACTAATCCCGATGGCATATGGAGAGGCAGCGTTCCGACGGCGATCACATCAACTCTTGATCCATTGCCGACCCGCATCGTGAACTCATCCCTTGCTAGTTGTCGCTTGTTCCGCAGCCCCTGAATCGAGTTACATATATTAGCAACCGATCATGTATCAAATACCTAGGTGCTACTGCGAGTACTAGTCAAGTACACATCAATAACATGTATATCACATATACCTTTGTTTGCCTTGCCGGACTTCTTGTCCGCCAAATACTTGGGGCAATTGCGCTTCCAATGGCCAGTCCCCTTGCAATAGTAACACTCGGTGTCAGACTTAGGGCCAGCTCGGGGTTTCTTTTCAGGTCCGGCAACAGATTTGCCACCCTTCTTTCCCTTGTGCTTGCCTTTCTTGTCCTTCTTGAAACGGGTGGTCTTATTGATCATCAACACTTGATGTTCTTTCCTAATCTCCACTTCTGCAGCCTTAAGCATTGACAGAAGCTCGGGAAGAGACTTATTCATGCCCTGCATATTATAGTTCATCACGAAGATCTTGTAGCTAGGTGGCAGAGATTGGAGAACACAATGTATGCCTAAGTCAATGGGAATCATTATTCCCAAGGACACAAGCTTATCGGCGTACCTAGACATTTTGAGTACATGCTCACTAACGGAGTTGTTCTCCTCCATCATGCGGCTAAAGAACTTTTCTGAAGCATTATAACTATCTACGGTAGCATGGGTATCGAAAATCATTTTCAATTCTCCCATGGTATCAAAGGCATTTCCATTTTTGAAACGCTTTCGAAGTTCTGGCTCTAGCCCATACAGTATGCCGCAATGAACTAAGTTGTGGTCCTCCTGACGAGTCATATAGACATTCTTTTCCTCGTCAGGGGCATCAAGAGCTGGTGAGGGGCCTAGCGGCGCCTCTAGCACATATTGCTTTTGTGCAGCAGTGAGGAGAATCCCCAAATTCATAGCCCAGTTGGTGAAGTTGCTACCATTCGCAGCAAGTTTCTCTTTCTCCATGAACACATTGAAATTAAAAGTAGGTGGTGCCATCTACAACAGAATTTGTAAAGTTTATTTAGACTAAGTTTATGATAGAGTGAGTTCAACTAATCCAAATTACTAATAAACTCCCACTAAAAAACGACATCCCTCGTGCCTTTTTGGTGATTACATGAACCAAATCCACTACACCAAGTCCGATCATCACGTGAGTCGGTGTAGCTTGAAAGGCGAGCATCTATATGGGCATCACATCAACTATATGACTCATGCTTAACCTTTCGGTCCGTGTTCTGAGGCCATGTCTGTACATGCTAGGCTCGCCAAGTAAGAACCTTAGTACTCGCGTGTGTAAAATTGTCTTACACCCGTTGTATGAAAGCGTAGAGTCAAGTACACCTGATCATCACGTGATGTCTCGAAACACGATCCATAAAACGGTGCATACTTAAGGAAGAACACATTTTATCTTGATATCTAAATGAGGGATCATCTTACAATGCTACCAAAAGCGCCAAACTAGCAGTATAAGATGCTAACATCTAATGTGTAAAGTGAGATGATATGGTCCATGCATTTGACCTCTATCATTTGCATCGTGGTATGATCTATATCATTCCTTTGTGTGTAAGGCCAAGGTCTATGGAACTTACACGTTGAATGTGTTGTAAGAGTATCTATCATACATCTACTTACAACAATACCATATCAATACACTAGCCCAGCAACGATCTAAACTAGACGCCTCTAATTTATCAATTGCAAGTTTTACGTGGCTTAGGGCTTTCGGAGATAGAACCGTTCCTACCTACGAACATGAACCACAACGAGGATAACCAAGTTATTAGCAACTCGTTGTAAATCAGATATTGACTATAGTAGGAGAGACAGACACCCGCCAGCCACTTATGAAAAACTAGTTGCATGTCAGTCGTGGAACCGGTCTCATGTACGATGACATGGAAGGTTGGTCTGGGACGCTTCATCCCACTATGCCACCAATATCCAAAATACATAGAAGATGCAATAACATGATCATCATCGCCCACATATAAACATATGTGTACTACCCGTGCAAAGCACCTACACATAGATCAGGCTCTGATACCACTGTTGGGTCCGCAACATAGAAAACAAAAAAATTCCTACGATGAGAACTACACGCCAAGATCTATCTACTAGGTACAGAGCAACGGGTGGACATACATCCATCGAGAACTTACCCTCGAAGACAACAAGTTTTGTTAACAAGTAGGAACTCGTGGTTGATGTAGTCGTACACTTGTCGATCTCAAGATCGTGTGGAAGTCCGAGCGCCGCAAATCAGCACCGCATCTGTACTCGCACACACGTTCAAGCCACCGGACAACCTCCACCTCCTCGCTCCAGCGATCCAGCGGAAGCAGCAACTCCTTCTAGACGAAATGCCACCGGGAACATGTATCTCGCTAATCCGAGACCATGGGGGAATAATTCTAGAGGGGGAGAGAGATCCTTCACGAGGAGGTGTGAGGAAGAAGGAGGAAGAGGGGGACCTTTTATAGGACGAGGGGGGTGCCCCTCCCCATGGCCGGCGCCTCATGGGGGGTGACCCCTCACCTCCCCCATTCATGTGGTGGTAACCCCTCCATATTAAAATGCCTCTTCACATTCCCTTTTAAAATCCCCACTTTAAATGCATTAAAATTCTCTAAGTTTAATGCTCTCTCATTTAATAAAACTCTTTTATTAAATTTATTCAGAATTTTTTTCATTACTTTAATTAACAAACATTCACATATAACCCCTTGCAATATTTCAATATCACATGCAGAACCACTTTCTGCAATTTCACCCGAAACAATTTCCGGTTTCTATCGAAACAATTCCTGTGCTTTGCAATTCTTTCGTCTGAAACATATATGCTCCAAAATGGTGTCCGGTAACTCTTAAGTGTGTCACCCTACGGTTCACGAATAATGCAGACGTGATTGAGACTCCTCTCAGATCAATAATCAGAAGCAGGACCTGGAGATCCATACTGACTCCTGCATATTCAACGATGACTTCTGCAATCGTGAGAACCTTTAACGCTTGTAATTTAATCCCTTTGTCTCATGATATAATACATGTCCGAGATTCGATCATCGGTATCCAAATACCTAGTTTGATCTTGTTACCGACATGCACTCTTTTCTCGTTCCCGTGATATAACATTCTAGTGATCACATCACTTGCTTGCAAGCTATCTTAATGTGATATCACCGAGAGGGCCCAGAGTATATCTATCCATCATCGGGATTGACAAATTCCACTCTTGATCCATGAGCCTCAACATAACACCTTCATAGCACTGAACCCATCTTTATAGTCACCCTGTTACGGTGTGACGTTTGATGTTATCAAGATACTCTTTCGGTGTTAGCAATTAACTCATGGTCTAAGGATAAAGAATACTTTGTATGATGTTATAGTAATGTAAACATAATGACTTGATCGTAATGCTATACTTCGGATGAATGTTCATCACATCATTTCACAAATGTTGTGACCTTGTTATTAACAACATCCAATGTCCATGATCAGGAAACCTTGATCATCTTGTTAATCAACAAGCTAGTCTATAAGAGAGGCATAACTAGGAACCCTTTTTTGTTTATTAAACACACATGTATTGATGTTTCCGATCAATACAATTATAGCATGCAAAATAAACATCTATCATCTATAAGTAATACATAATAACAACTTTATTATTGCCTCTCAGGGCATATTTCCTTCATAAACGAGCAATGAAACGGCTGAGTTCTGTAATCCGTCCAACCAGCTGCTGAACACCCCGAAGATTCGTTGTTGTTTTCATTGTTAGAATCGCCTGTATTTTTTTGGGATTAGCTTCAATTCCTCTTGCTGAAACAAGGTATCCGAGGAGTTGCCTGTTGGGACTCCAAAGGAGCACTTTGTCGGGTTAAGTTTGATGCAGAATTTGTCAAGGTTCTCGAATGTTTCTTGGAGATCTTTGATAAGTGAAGACCCTTGCTTCGTTGTAACTATGACATCATCAATATATACTTGTATATTTGTGCTGGTTTGGTTTCGTAGGAAATTCTGCATCCTCCGTCGATATGTTGCCCTGACATTTTTTAGGCCAAAGGGCATTGTTGTATAGCAGAATACGACATATGACGTGATACATGTTTTTTTCTCTTGATCTTCCTCCTTTATCTGAATTTGATGGTATCCCAAATATGCATCCAGGAAGGAAATACGTTCGCATCCTGTGGTTGTATCGATTATCTGATCGATTCATGGTAATGGGAAGTGATCCTTTGGACAATGCTTGTTCAGTGTAGTGAAGTTTATGCACATCCGTAATTCTTTTGTATTTTTATTTGGGACACATACTGGATTGGCAACCCACTATGCTTTCTTTAATTCTTTGCTAAATTTGGCATCAGTAAGGTGATGGAGTTCTTTTCCAATGGCCTTACGTTTTGGCTCTACGAAGCGACGTAGCGACTGTTTTACTAGCTTTGCTTTTGGGTCCAAATTTAATGCATGCTCAGCAAGTTCCCTGGGAATCCCAGCATGTCAGAAGGTAACCATGCAAAGATCTCCCAGTGCTCACGGAGGAACTCGATGAGCGCACTTTCCTATGCGGGACCAAGATTGAAAGCCACAAATGTCGTCTTTTTTGGGTCGGTAGGGTGGATCTGTACTTCCTTTGTATCTTTCGTGGTGTCAAAGGCCTGATCGGGATTGACACGTGCTATTTCCAGAGGTTCTGTGGTTGTTGATGTTTTCAGTTGCCAATTTGTTGAACTCCTAACCGCATTTGTCGGATCACGTGAAGCTTCCCTTTACTGTTATAATTCCTTTTGGTGCTAGCATTTTCGTAACTAGGTATGCATAATGGGGGACTGCCATGAATCGTTCAAAAGCTGGTCGTCCCAGGATCGCGTGATATTGTGATTGCAAGTCCATGACTTCAAACTCTAGTTTTTCTCGCCTGAAATTTTATTTGGAACCAAAAACAACGTCAAGAAATATTTTACCTAACGGAATTTCGGCTTTACCTGGTACTATGTCATGGAAGGATGTTTTTGTTGGCGCTAGATTTACCAGAGAATAGTTCATTTCTCTCAGTGTTTTGGCGTAGATCAAGTTTATGCTACTTCCTGCATCCATGAAAACTTTGCTCATGTTGAATCCTCCCACTTGCGCTTCAACTGTTAAGGCTGAATGACCCGGTCTTGGTACTCGTAGTGGGTGATCAGCGCTGCTGAATGTGATTTCCTATTCAGACCAATGAAGATACTCGAGTGTGTTTGGTGGGGAAGTCTTAGCCATGTTTACTTGTCTTGTAATTAGCTTTTGGATCCTGTTGGATGGGCGACTTTTCTAAATCATTGACATTGCTCCCTTTGATCTGGGGTATTCACTACCTTGGTCTACTGTGTTCTACGGTTGTCCTCCTGGCTGGTGTTCCAGTGGCGGTGGTGGTGTGCTGATGGCTAATGTGCCAGGCAAGGTGGTGTATCCTCGGTTTGCTGCTTCAGTTGCCTTTGTGTTGCACATCTCTTGCATCTTTAGGAACGTTCGGCAGTCTTTCATGAGGTGGTTGCATCGTCTTTTGCTCGCTGAGTTGACATAGAAGTGCATATTACAGGGTCCTTCCAGCATTTGCATTATGGACGTAGGTGGGTCCCGAGCTCTTGGCTGATACCGTTGCGTTGATTGGCCTCCTCTGGCGTTGTCTCTGATACCGTGGTACCTGCTGTTGTAATCGTCATTCCTGTGATTGCCCTCTCCTAAGAAGCTATCTGCGACATAGCTTGGTCCCGCGTGTCCATCATTGTTACTCCGTCTCCTGTCATTGCTGCATTTATCCCTGTCTTCTTTGGGTGAACATGTCCGCTTGTTGTGTAGCGCGTCCTCTCCATCAGCCCATCGATTTGCTATGTACATTAGCTATGAGATCGTCTTGGGTTTGACCCGTCCTAGTTCTTCTATAAACTCTCAGTGTCGGAGGCCGGCATTGAAGGCGTCGATGGCCCTTTCGTCGGATATGGCTTCGGCTGAGTTTTTGATAATGTTCCATCACTGAATGAAGGCTCTTATTGATTCTCCATTTTTCTGCTTGCACGCCCGTAATTGTTCCAGAGATGCGGGTGGTTTAAATGTGGAGTGAAAGTGTCAGATGAACTTATCCTCTAGATCGTTCCAGCTACTGATTGAATCTTCGGGTAGTTGTCTGAGCCATGACCGTGCAGCGCCTGTTAAGTGCAACTGCAAGCTTTGCATTGTGGTGGCCGTGGAGCCACCATGTAGCTTGACGCTGGCCAGGTAATCTGCTAGCCATGCTTCGGGTTCCTGTAGTCCATCGTACTTTTGTCAGTCGTGCGGGAGTTTGAAGTCCTTGGGTATAGAAGCTTTGCGAATCTGTTGGGTAAAATAGCTGGCCCCGCATAACTCGTGCTCATCTTCACTGTCGTTGTTTCGGTATCTTCGGTTGCGGCTCTGATCCCTTGATCCATCGTTCCTGTGCTACATGTTATCGTTTCTTGTGTTGTTCCTCGGTTCAGATCCTGAGAAGTGCACCCGATGTGGTGATCACGATCCTCGGGTGTGCCCCACCTGCCGAGGGCTGCTATGACGGCTTGGGGATCTTTCGGGTTGGTGTGTGATTCCTTGTTATGCTTGTGCAAGAGATGCTCCCACCATGCCGAGGTAATTAAGCCGAGCGATGAAGAGCCGCATGGGGATCGTCGGGTGTGGGTTGAGTTGTGATTAGATACGTTTGCGCAGCCACTATTGCTGCCTGGGCTATTTTTGCTTTGATGTTTCCTGCTTGATCTACTGACATGAATGATAGATTGAGGTATCGAATTAGCTCGTTTTTTTGTCTTCAGGGATGTTATGTAGTCGAGAGGTTCCCCTTCTCGGCGGTTCTCCCCTATTACGCTTCCTGATGCTCTGGTAGAACTTAGTTGTGCCTGTCTTAAGCTAGATTCATCGGCTAGCCTTTTTATTTCCCCGAGTTGTCTATGCATCCTTAGTAAGTCTCTCTTCTTGTGATGAAGTAGGTATTGATATGATAGTAAATCTTTGTGTGTGGCGTCGGCTGTCATTGGAACTGCACACGAGATTGCTTCCCTTGGTTTTTGCCATGCTGAATCGAAGAGTTCTCCTCTTGCCTCCGCGTGATCTGCCTCCTCCTACGGTTATGTGGTTGTCTGTCGGGTCCCCTTTGTTTCTGTGATTCCCTTTGTTGCTGTGATTTCACTTGGTGGCGTGTTCTGTACGACCTAGGGGTGTCATTGTTAGATCCAAAGGAGACACTGTCTAGGGGACCAGTGAAATCCAGCGGTTCCTGTTCTGGGTAGATTTCAGCCTTCCTAATTCCGAAGTCGATACTTTCTCTACTTTCGTCGGGTTCCTTGTTTTCCGAGCTTGGTCCTCGTAGTGTAGTTGACTGATTATCCAACCTAAGGGAGAGATCGTTGTAGGGACCATCAAGGTCCCCTAAATCTTCTGTGCCTTGATTGTTTTTGTTGGCCATCTCCATATGCGGTGTGGCTTTGGTGGATGATTCATCGGGTAACACAGTTATCGCCATAGGGGCAGATTTCTTGACTGACGGTTCCGATGAGATCGGAGCCGAGAGGTGTGATTCTTCGGGATCCTCTACTAGAAGTGGAAACTTCGGATGATGAGATCGGATCCACCGTTGAAATCGGCGGGTACTAAAATAGGGGTGGGTGGGTGTGGTATCTCTTTTGCTGGATTGCTGCTTGGTGAAAAGAGGTCCGCCGAATCCATGACTCCAACGTTCAGAGTTCCCATAGACGGTGCCAATTCACGAGGGGTAACCTCGGCAATGCCCATGATGATGGACTTAGGGTTTGCGGAAAAGAGGACGCTGGGGATTTCGTCAGATATCAGGCAAATAAGATAGTCGAAGTCGCCTGAATAGTTGGTGAATAGCACTATTACAGATCGCTTGGGGGTTTTTCGGTACCTCCTCATAGGCTTCTTCCATCCTATATATAATAGGCCAGGTCTCAAAGTTGTATACGGATAGGCTACATATGTATGATTACAACTCTAATACAATGTTGGTTTCATAGTTTCTTTCCAAATACAACTAAAGCTTTTATCGGATGCTCTCTTGGCCATCATCTTGAATCTTCATGGGCCGTGAGCCTTTATGCAGCTAGGGTAACAAATCATAAGCACCCGAGTAATCATACCACTGTCACTTAGTTTGCTCAACAGAGGCAGGGATTGGGTCAACAACAGCCAGAGCAGCAACACCACGGGGACGACCAGTACCAGCAGATTTTGGAGCAGGGGTTTGCACAACTTGAGCATGGTTTCGAGGAGGATCAACACACAAGGCAACAGTCTTGGCAACAACAGCAGTACCAGTAGATTCCACAACAGAGATTTGCACAACGGCAATACGGGGACTCCTACAAGAAGGTTGCCCGACAGAAGCATGGCTCGTACGAGGAACCACATTTTGCTTAACAGCAGCAGGGGTTCGAGTTAGACCACCCTGTCCAAGAATAGCTGGGCGACTCCCAGTAGCAGCAGCTTCCACATCCAATATTTTACAATTCAGCATAAACACGTGAAGCCCACGAAACTGTTTAATCAACCCAATTAGCTGACTGTCGCACGTCACATGAACCATAATGCCTCGTTCATCCATGAAGCTGAACCGTGCAATCTGCTTCGGCCCTATTTTAGCACGTTTACGCACAACAGCAACCATACCAGAGATAGTGTATAACTGCGCATGCACTACTTTCATCTTCAGACAGTGAAGTTGATTCCACTTGCTCTTCACATCTGCTAATTTAACATGGTAGCCATAGAAGGTTACCGTAACCATGTAAGGGTGGTCCGCGGAGATCCTGCTTGACAGAAAATTAGGAACAAAAGATAAGAATTGTTTATCAGCATTGTGCTATCAAACAATTCTAGGTTCGATCTATCTCTATAATGTCAATAACTAACTAGCAGTTATATTAGTGGGAATAGCAAAGAGAATAGTAGCTCACCCACGTTTAGCCAGAACTTTTTTTTCCTTGGTAGTAGGATCTGTCATACTTCGTGCTGCTCAGCTCGTCGCCGACGGAGCCGTCTAGAGCCTCGCAACGACGGGCATGGAATGCGGCATTGAAGCTCGGGATCAGCGAGTGGACGCAGCAACTTGGCGCCCGAAGTCAAATGTCCGAAGGAATCGTTGTGGTTGGAGGATGAATTTTGACGCCGCCGGTGCTAGGGTTCATGCGAAAGAAGGGATTGGATTTGTGAATTTGGTCAACGCACCAAGCCCATTAGTTCCTCGTTTTGCCTACGTGGTTGCCGTGTTGGCGCTCGCGTCACGGACATATTACTAACACGATGGTCCCGACCGTCTATTTCACGGGACAGTTTGACGGAATGTTTGGATTTGATAGGGGTGAGATGATTTTGCCTCAAAATAGCGCCTCTCGATAGTTGGCAGTCCAACTTTACGAAACACGGCAATTTCAGACAACTCGAGTCCCGCGATGCACTCGTGCAAAAACTTTGGATTCGCAGCGGAACGAACCCCATGAGAAGACAACTATGCGTATGTATGTCCTCTAAATTTTTCGAATAACCAATGATTGTGTGCCGCCGGCCGTGAATTTGCCCTCTTTTTGGAGAAAAGAAGTAATAGTACAACGACGGCAGCCCGGCTATGCTTATGCCAATCGTGTAGGTAGCATCGTCGTGTAGAATGGTAGGCAAAAAACCATACGCACTTACGCATCGATGCAGTTTGGACACGCGAACATGCAAAAGATACCAAGGGAAGCATCATCAACTTTGCATCAATGGCGGCCAGTGATGGGATCGATCTCTTACTTATCGCTACACCAACCCAGATAGTATAGGCCTAACAAGTTCGACTTAACAATACTAGCAAATCATCTCAGGAGACGCCCGACGTCCACGATAAGAGGCACGCAAGCTGCAAGTCGACAGGGGCAATAGCCTATATAGGGCTAGCTACGGGGGAAAAGTTACTAGCTAAGCTACCTGGCCCTCACCGAGACGTCGGCGACGATGATCACATCCACTAGGAGTCTCCAACCTTGTCTGCGCTTACCCCCTTTGGAAAAGACACGTTCTTTTCCGGTTTTGGCAACCTCCGGCAGCCGATATGATCGATCGAGATGAAGATTCGATCGCGGTCACGGCTGATCGACGGAAATAATTGCCGTGTCCCCGGACCCCCATCGGCTGCTTTATTCGATCGGCTACAAAGTCAAGATTCAAGATGGATAGACGGATTGGATGATGGATGGCCGATTGGGTGAGATTTTCTAGCATCGTGTAAGATAGCAACGGTTGCGTTCCCACATTGGCGCTCCGTCATTTTGGACGAGAATAGCTTGCCATTCGTCCATTGCTAAGGGCATGCACAACGGTTGATAATACAGTCTTATCTTATACATGCCACATCATTTATATGACAATAAAATATGACATATAATACGTTTTTTTTAGTCTTAGGGCACGTACAATGGTCTTATCTTATCAATGCCACATAGGATGATTGCTGAGTTGGAGGATAGAGAAACGAAAACAAGACGTCTGTCTTATCTTGGCTAAGAGATCATCTCTTAGCATCAATATGTCTCACCACATATTTAGGAACATTTAGTGCTAGAGATAAGACTAAAAAAAAACCTATTGTATGCCATATTTTATTGTCATATCAAATGATGTGGCATGTATAAGATAAGACTGTTTTATCAACCGTTGTACATGCCCGTTTCTCTAGCACTAGATATTCCTAAATATGTGGTGAGACATATTGATGCTAAGAGATGATCTCTTAGCCAAGATAAGACAGACGTTTTTTTCGTTCCTCTATCCTCCAACTCAGCAATCATCCTATGTGGCATTGCTAAGATAAGACCATTGTACGTGCCCTAAATGAGTCTCGGGAGTATATAAGTATAAAACGACCACTATTTTGTTTAAATTTTGAAAGACACTCTCATTCATTCAAATTGCAAAAAACCACTGCTCTACTGTATTTTTCTTTTGCAATGTACACTAAACCAGATTTTAAACGGGATTGACATGATTTCTAACACTCGGACCCACCCTTGAGGCTGATGTGGCGGTATCGGACGGCTCGTCGTCTGCTGTTTTGCACGCAGGTCATCAAGTTTTGAAAGAAAATTATGCAGTGGTCCCTAGCACCCAATATTTTTTCAGAAAACCCTCCTATTTATTTTCAAACGTTGGTAACTTTTGAATGCAAATTCAAATAGAAAAACTTTTAATACTTTCTCCGTCCCAAAATAAGTGACTTGAGTTTGTCTAAATTCGTATATACATATATACTAAAACGTGTCTAGATACATCCGAATCTAGACAAACTCACGTCACTTAATTTGGGACGGAGGGAGTATAAAATATGATTAGAAATGTCTGAATATTTTGAATATAAACTTAGTTCACTATTTTGGATAACTAAAATATGTAAATAATTGAAATTGCTCCTATTATTAATAACCCAAACTTTGGAAATTCATCACTTTAATTATATAACCCTAGATAATATAAATAATATGTCTAAATTAATTAGAAAAATTCAAGGAATCTATTTCTGACATCCATCATGCATGAATCACATGTGTTGTCCTTGGATATTCTTATTATGCAAGCATACATAATAGTACATGTGTTCAATTTTATTTATTCTTGCATATTAATGTATTGTATCTTCGGTTTTGTCCAGATCACAATTTGTTGCTCATCCTGGCGAATCACCGCTCTGGTCGTGTGTAGGAACAAAATTGTCAAGGTACAACAAAGCGCCAAAACTTCTGAACTAAAAGACGTGTCAGGGCTGGGTCTCACATTCTTGTATACACCTACGTTAGTACGTACGTGTCCAACTGGGATGTGCTAGTCGTGCTGCAAGCTGCCATAGGTTGTCCGACGTGGAGTACTCGAGATGCATGTGGCATGCAACAAGTGGTGTTGTACTTATCGCGCAGCATGTAGGTAGGTAAGTAGGATCTGAATCCATGGATATACGCATATACGCTTATACACATATACGCGTGTGTAGGCCACGCGTATCACTCGACGTCACCTCGATCGCACCACACTTCGAGAATAACGTATGTGATTCATGCATGGTAGATCCTTGATTTTTTAAATAAATTTACACATATTATTTATACTATTCAGAGTTATATAATTAAAGTTATGAATTTCCAAATTTTGCATTATTAATAATAGAAACAATTTAAACTATTTGCATCTTTTAGTTATCTAAAATAGTGAAGCAAGTTTATATTCAAAATATTCAGACATTTCTAAACACTTTTCATATTAAAAGTTTACCATTTGAGTTTGTATTAAAACGTTATGATGGTTTGAAAAATAAATACTCCCTCCGGTCCATATTAATGGCCTCAACTTTGTCTAGATATAAATATATTTACTTAACTAGATATATACAAATTTAGACAAAATTGATGTCATTAATATGGACCGGAGGGAGTAGGAGGTTTTCTAAAAAATACAAGGCGATAGGGACTCTTGCATGACTTGCTTTCAAAACTTGAGAACTTGCATGCAAAATGGCACACCGTCCCGCGCCGCCACGTCAGCCTGGAGAGTAGGTCCTAGTGTCAGTTTTGGTGTCAATCTATCTTAAAATCTGGTTTAGAGCACGGTGGAAAAAACCTGTAGTAGAGTGGTGGTTTTTTATGATTTGAAGAAAGATGGTGGTTTTTCAAAATGTAAACAGAAAAGTGGTGGTTTTATGTTATATACTCGAGTCTCGGTTCTCCACATAATCCCTTCTTGGTGCATCTATACATAACCTATGGAATGAAATCGTGTCCTTAATCCTTGCCAATTTTTTATGTTGGAGAAACCACGATGTTTTTGCTTGCAAGGCAACATCTCAATGTTCGGAAAATCCTAAGGAATTGTTTGTGTAAAAATTAAGAAAAAAAGAAAACACGATAGATTGCTGAGATGCTTAATTACTACGCATATACTGTATACAAGTTGCTTCAAAAAGAAACTGGGTACTGCTGTCAGTCGTACTATGTGCTCAACACTCTACAGATTACACATATGAAATGCCAAGTTGATTGGATTCTCTCGAGGAAGGCTTTACCTCCCTGCACAATGCCAGCCAGCGGTTCCAACTTTGGGACCGACGTGGGAGGTCACTACCACCACCATACAAATTCTCATAGACCAATCACTGCTCATGTACTACGTTTTCTAACAGGCACGGGACTTCAAAAGGCACGAGCTGCCGTGTCAGATACATGCTATAAACCTTTTAATTAGTTGGACACTTACCATAATTGTATGGACCACAAATCCACTAACTGCTATTTTAAGCTGCCTAGTACGTCTGCAAATCTCAAAAGAAGTTCCCAGTGGTTTTGCACGGTCTCATAGACGAGCTCCACAAACTTGCCAATGAAAAAGATTCAAAATTTAATGTGTTGAATCTTTTTTGTGCTGGAACAGATTTTTTTGACAAGTGCGTACAAAATATTACATCAATCACAAGTAGGAACATGCCATGGTGGACGCCCGAGTACCAGCAGGATAACCGTTACCTAACATTAGGTGATAATTTGGAGCCGGGAGCCCCGGAATGCACGATAATCGGTGTGCGATCTAGCCTAGGAATATAGTTTTTAATAGCGAAGGACCATGTTCTCCATCATCCTATGACTTTCGGGATCTATGTATCCTAGTATTGTAGCATACTATAGATGTCGTCAGATGTTATTACAGTTCTCTTACAAGAGATGTTGTACATTTCCATGCAAGTGAACCCCAAGGTCGTAACATAGATAAACTACAAAAGCCGCAACAATCCGATTTAGTAAATTTCTAAGTTAGTCACAGTAGCAAAAAAGTCAGGTCAATACCAAGGAGGAAGTGAGCAACCCAAACAATGAAAAGTGGGAAAGCCCATGGAAGATGCAAAGAATGATAGGTTGAACATCAGATAACAAGGGCAAAAGAGAAGGAAGAATATTACAGTAGCCTCACAAGAGTGAGAATGAGAAAAATATGCCAACATGCGGAAAAAAATCCAGTTATTTCTTTGTTCACAATATTATTGTCCTAAGGACCTATAGTAGGTCGTTCCACAATGACATGGTAGCAAGGGTAGGTAAACAAGTCCCCCAAACAGAAAAGGCCAAGTAGCTGCCTCCAAGAGAATTTTGAAGGTGGCAAAAAACAAGTGAGAATTTCAGAAGTTTGTTTTCTGCAGTGCAATGATGACAGGTAAGCATGTCGTGGGGAGGTGCTTTTTTCTCGTAGCTTGCCATTTGGGGTGAAAATAAAGGTATATCAAGATACTACACGCATCATTTGCACAATAAAAGTAGTATCATCATCTGCCATGAGAGAGAGAGAGGGGGCAAGTACAAGTACTTAGAAGCTTATACTTGTTTCAAAACGTGGATAGAACTATATACTGCAAGATCACTTACCGGCGGGACGATCGACCATCCTTCCACATCATCATGCACGCTCCCTATCACGAAACGTGCACGGTAACATCGAGAAGGGTCGTTTAACACGATGAAAATCGAAAATCTGAGTAGTCTAAGTTTATATATCGTGTCAAAAAGTAAAAAATTATGTGTATATTAAGTCTAGATATACATGATATAAGTGTCTTTTCGTTACTGTATAGTAGGTAATAATCCTACACTTACGGGTATAGACTGTTATCGGTTTTTGTTACGCAGTGGCGTGTCACTTGTCAATCATACAACTATTGTTTTCTTCAAGCGAAGATTAGCGAAGTTGCAATCGCTTGGTCGACATGTGTGATAATGACAATGATGACACAACGGTCTTCCTAAATGGGAATGGCTCCTTATTTATGTGTGTTCAGTTTGTTCACCCTGTTGTCATGGTTAATGTTCTTTGGTGGTTCTCTGAGCCCAATTTATAGCTTGATAGGAACCCACTACGGTCATAGTTTTTGTCTTGTTTTTGATCCAATTAGTCGAGCATTATAAGTTTTGGTCTAGGTTCCATCAAAATAAGCAAACTCTTTTTTTAAAACATGCACCCATTAGGTCGAAGAACAAAAAAATCGCAGACAGAACACACTGAATAAATCCACTAGAATTGCACGGGATGTAACAGGGGTCTACCTATGTTTTTTTTTTTTTTTTTGCAAATTTCTACTAATCTATTAAAAATCATCAACGGGAGTACAAAGAGACCTAAAAGTAAAAAATATATAAATAAGTCTTTGGACCACATAGCGACGACTACAATCACTAGTGCGAGCAGAAGGTGCGTCGTTCTCGCTCCTCCATACCGGAGACGGGCAAAAGCTTGTCGTAGCAGGGCTTGTTGTAACAGGCACACGGAAAATCGTCGAGCTAAGGCCACGAATGACCAGCACACCAGAGAAGCAACCACCGTCATTGATCACAACCGCAGATCGAAAGATACTGAGCTGAAAACACAACAACAAATACGAAGATGAAATGGATCCCGCGAGATCCGCCAGACACATGAATCCACATGTCTTCCGTCAGTGCTAGATGCACCACCGAAACGAGGATAGAGCGGGAAGGACCTTATTCTGACTTCAGGACGTAACTATCATCTCAACATCTCGAAAAAGACACTGAAAAATAGGCTAAACAAAAAACTTTCACCGGCGAGAGACCATGATCCGCCATTGCTCCAGGCCCGAAGGCCACCTGGGGGAGCGGATGGACGGCATTGCCGACAAGAGTGACACAAGCCTAGATGAGTTTTGTTTGAAGTCACCGCCTTCTTGCCTCTTGGCGTACCCTGATAGGGGCCTACCTATGTTAACTGGGCACATGGTAAAAATCGTAGTTAACCTATATGTATAGTCCATATCTATGTGTATGGGCCTAATTCAATTTGATGAACATAGAGAGCCAACACTGATGTATTAGGTGCATTTATCTTTAGGTTATTTTGATGAAATATTAGGTGTATTTTCCTAAATGCCAATTGTACCCACGAATTGGAAGAATGTTAAACATATATTTTCGTCTAAAAGTGTTCTCAAATTAGCGACTTCACCATGCAACAAAAAATAGGCCTAGTAGCCTTATTATAAAGTGGGACCGAGAGAGTACCAATTTCAATGGGAAGGCCTTGTGTCAGCCACTCCCGCTCGTACTGGTTTTCACGTGACAAAGAGGTCCTTCTGTGCGGATCTCCCGGATACCTATGCTGTGGCCCGAGGTCCTCCGCGCTACGTGTCGCCATCGGAGCATCCCATCCGTACGGACCCCGGGCCAGAGGCCGACTGGCTCCTCCACACTCGTACAGGGACGTGGGCCCTACCTTTACCGGGATTGGGAACCCTGGTTCGGTGCTGCTGCAACTTGGTGTAGGCCCCTCGGTAGACGTGGTCCTTGTAGTATATGGGGTCATGCTTTCAGTGAGATGTTTCTTGTAGGGTGGGAATCTGGGGGGTCGATGGGACTTGGTGTAGGGCCCTCGTAGACGTGTAGCATGAAAGAGTTTGACACCGATTGCACACGAAACTACACCGCTGGAAGTATAGAAGCACTTTTCTGCTCCTCGCTCCCTCGGGACATCTCTACCGGCCCGATCTGCATGGGCGACAGAAATTGTCTATTTTTATTCCGTTTGGATCGGTCCGCGAACGTTTTAGGGTCGTGATCCGGTCTGTTCGGCCAGCCACGCTTAGCAGCGTGATCCATCTGTCTGCGGCTGGCCAACGGAGGCATGTCATTTTTTTCCAAATTTCAAACCGAGACATTTCGCGCGTAAACTAGCAAAATTCGTACTTAATTATACAAAATATTACATGAAAAAGGAAAAAAAAACTGCACCTAGCCCTAGCTATTGATGATCTCCCCGCTGCCGGCGCCGCCCCGTCCATCTATGGATCGAGGTCGATGTAATCGGGCAGCGTCCAGAGGTATGGCGGCGGCATGCCTGGAGTTGCGCCGGTGCGGGTGCGGGAGCGGGCTGGGCGATCACCTAACCTGGCCACGCCGGACACGCATCAATCTCAGCCGGCGCGGGCGGAGCATACCATACAGGCGCCGGTGGAGCAGCCCACCCCCATAGCGGACAGAGCAGCCCACCCCCGTAGCGGTTGCGGTGGGGCGGTGGCGGTGCCAACGGCTGCCCCGCGTTCACCTGCGCCACGAGGCCGGTGAGTTGGACGGCCTCCTGGTAGCCGTCCCACATTCGGTCCTCCTCCCTCGCGCTGGCCGCGATGCCTACTCGAGGAAGGAGTCCTCATCGTAGCCCCGTGCCAGGACCTCCTGGTACTTCGAGGGCAGGTGCGCGGAGGCGAACGAGGTCGACGACTCCTCGTCCTCCTCCTTGACAATGATGTCGAGGCCGTCGTCACCGAGGTCGGCGTTGGAGTGGTTGACGGCGCCGTCATCATCGGACCCGAAGGCGGGAAGGTCGCGGGCCCCCATGGATCGAACTCGCCGCGGTAGGCGCTACGATGCCACGACGTGTGTTCCCATTTCAGGAACTCCTTCTAGAACTGCTTGTTCTAGTATGCGCGGTCGTACCGGAAGGCCTACGGGAGTTTGCGGATGTGGCGGGCCATTTTCTCCTCTAGCGCCCTACCATCCTTCGGTGCGGGCGGCACTGGCACCCGCTACCGGTTGAAGTGCCATCACGTTGGGAGGGAGACATCATGGTGAGCGATGCCTCTTCCTGCCTCCACCGCCGCTCGCATCCCACCATGTGGAAGTAGCGGCGATCGTGGTCGGGCGCCTCCTCCTCCTGGCACGCGGCGGGGAGACTGACGAAGTCCTCTGGGCGAGGCGGCGGTGGCACAACCCCCCGGAGGAAGCTCGGCATGCCGCTCGAGCCGGACTCGCTAGCCTCATGGTCATTCTTGTTCTTCCTGAACCAGGACGGCTTCTTTATCGCTGTCGGTGCGCGGGAGTGGCTGCGTCTGCGGTATGTACTGGGAGATGGCGATGGGAGTGCCGCACCGACACCCACGGGGCGGGGGCCTGCTTAAGTAGAGCGCGCGCAAGGTTCACGCGCCTTCGCCATCAATGTTGTTGGGGGGATACCCCCGGGTAGGGTCACTCCGGGGTATAAGGGCCGAGTTAGCCGAGGTTCGGCAAGGTCAAAGCGGATGCTGGCCGGGTCACCTCAAGGCAGGCCGGATCACGGAGTAAACCGGACCAGGGGGGGTCGCCTAACATTGTCTCATCCGACTTAAGGAGTAAGTCGGAAGTGCTTGTCTAACTAATATGCAGGAACAGGTGTGGCCGGATCTACTATGATCCAGGTCCTCGCTTAGCTTCTGGGAGAAGGAAGGAATCTCTCTGGTCAAAAAGAAGGTCCGGTACGTACTGCATGAGCGGAGAAAGCAAGGGCAGGACCACCGGGTCGTGGCCGACAAGGGTGACGACGCCCATGTCGGCTGACGCGGGCGCCGCAGAGGCTTACGTCGCTAAAGCATGTGTGACGCGGGGGAAAAGCACCCCGGTCGGGTTACCTCTTTGGGAGGGGGCATATTCTTAGGAATATGCCTCCACGTATGCCCTAGGCAGGGACCAAACTTCCTCTATATAAGGAGGGCTAGGTTTCTGGTAGAGGGGGTTGGTTGAGCTCTAGTTGGTTTGGTGATTACATAGTGCTAGTTGATCTAGGGTTCTAGGGAAACATAGTAGGCAAGAGTAAGAGAGCTCCTTCTTCCTCCTCTCGCCCATACAGCTCAAGGAGCACTTGTAATCTTGGAGATATAGCGATACAAACTTCTGTGTGGAGAATCACTCCACTATCCCTCCCTGGATTCCCCTAGCGTGTATTAGTCCCCACCTTTAGCCTATCCATGGCATCTGCCGTGACACCACCACGACAGTTGGCGCCCACCGTGGGGCTAGCAGCGCTAGCAGGGGTGAAGATCCGGACGGGAAACCTCATCGGCACCGGCGAACGCATCGTCTCCGGGCTCGTTCAGCGCTTTGGAGCGCTGGACTTCGTCAGCGACAATGCTGGCTGCTTCGACACGCGCCCACTTCCGCGCAACGGCCTCTTCGTCAAGCTCGGTGCGCACAAGGTCTACGTTGTTGTGGACGTATCGTGCGTTCATCTGCGCCGCGTCATCGATGCGGGGGAACCACCCCTCACTATGGCTCGCGGGGCGTGTATCACTCGCTCCCCGGACCATGCGGAGGTGATGATGACTGCGCCAGGTGCAGGCGCGAGCAAGGACCTAGCACCAAACCCGGAGGTAACACCTAAGGCACCGAGGAAAGGTAGAGGACCTCCACTAGAGAGGCCTGAGAACGTACTGAGAGAATCTATGGATAGCTTGGCTAACCCGGTAGCAGCAGTGGTAGATCCGGCTCAGGCACAGGCCGAGCTAGAGGAAACTAGGCAAAAGATACTGGAGGGCGCAAAGAAAATAGCCGCGGCTCAGCAGTCGCTGAACATGACGCTGCGTGAGTATGCAAAGGCAAACAGAGTTGATACGGTAAAAGTAAAAGGGATAAATATCATAAGCGAGATGAACAGAGAAGGTGATGATGGAGCAGAAGGGTCGGAAAACTATCTGTCTGTGGGGTTGCCGAAGTATAGTACCCCGGCGAAGAACCTCAGAGCAGCAGATGCGGCTGCGTCCGAGTTAGAGGGTCTGACGGGTGAGGCCCGTCAGAGACAACAAGATAGGGTTAACGAGCTGGTTCGAATCGTGAATAGACAGAATGAAGAGCTACTGAGAGCTAACCCGGAGAGAGCTGGAGCTTCCAAAATCGTCCATTCGGTGATGGGTAACCCGGAGAAATCCGCTGGAGCCGCATCATCGCCTCATGGTGGTCCAAGGAGAGAAGAGGTAGTAACCTCGGCCAAACGGAACAAACAGATCGTCCCGTATGACCCGACGCGTGCGGGAAAAGAAAAAGAAACACGAAAAAATGATGATCGACGGAGTGTGAGCCGAGGTGAAGCTGGCCGAGGTAATCACGACCAAGGCAATGCCGGTCAAGGAAACGCTGCCAACGGCAATGCCGGACAGCGAAACTCCGCAGGAGCAGGACAACCGCAGCAGCGGAATATACCAAGGCAAGAGCAAAGCGCCGACCGAGGTATGCAGCAGAAAGATGCGCAACGAGAGCAAAACCGATACAATGACGGTGATTCGGAAATGGTGAACGCAGGGTACCCCAGACCGGACTATCATGTGATAGGGTCAAGATTGGGAAGCAGGGACTTGATGCCGGATGACGCCAGGTTAAAACTGGATCGCCTGTATAGGTCGGAACAGATCGAATGTCAGGTCCCCCGGGTCCAGCGTGCTGTGGACCCCGGATCATGAAGGAGCCACCGGTACCCAACTTCCAATTACCCAGAGGCACGAAGACGTATGATGGCAGTACCAAGCCGGAGGATTGGCTGATAAACTATGCTACGGCTGTGAAAATTGCCACAGGCAACTTGAGATGGGTTGTACGATACATACCCCAGATGTTGGAAGGTCCGGCCAAAGTATGGCTGAATAATTTACCACCCAGAAGCATCAACTGCTGGATAGATTTTGAAGAAATGTTTATCAGCAACTTCTCAAGTACATATCAGAGGCCGAATAGACCGCAGACCCTAGCAATGTGCAAGCAAAGACCTAATGAGACGGATCGTGAATTCTTGACCCGGTGGTGTACCGTTAGAAACTCGTGTGAGGGTGTCATAGAGTCACAGGCCATAGTGTGGTTTGCACAAGGGTGCAGATATGGCAGCGAGTTGTGGATGAAATTGCAAAGAAAAATTCCAATTACACTGGCAGAGATGATCCGGATTGCTGATTCATATGCTTTGGGTGATCTGACTCAACCTAGGATCGCGTCAAACGAGTCGAACAAGGAATACTATCAGAGGGATGGAGCTGGGTCATCCCGGAGGAACGATTACAGAGGAAAAAGGAGAGATGATAGACCGGATCATCTCTATGGTTCGCAACAAGTTGCAGCTGTGAATCAAGATCAACCCGGAGCAGGGAGCAACCAACGCCAGAGAACGGGAGGGCAATGGACTCCAAGAAATGATGGCAAGAAGACATGGACTCCGGAGCAAAAGAAACAGTGGCAAGAAAAGAAAGACCGTCCGAGGTATACCTATGAGTCGATGTTGGACCAGCCGTGTAAGTTTCACACGCCAAATCCGAATAGCCCGGCGGGTCACACAACGAGGCAATGTGAGTGGATGCGTAAGATAGAACAAGGTGGTTCGGGGAATGCTCAGGCACCCCGGAATGATCAACCTCGGCAGGAGTTACCTCGGCAGCAATTGCTCTCCGGGGCGAACACGCAACAGCTAATGTTGCCTCCCCCTCCGCCGAGTTATGACAACAATGAGAGAAGGGATGCAGTGCATCAGGTGGAAAATCAGCAACAACCGGATCAGAGGTACCCCGGAAACGAGGGAAGGAATGAGTATCGAGAACATCACTAGAGCTATTGTGTGTTCACAACTGAGGAAACAGATAGGAAAAGCTTGCAGCACCGACATATGGAGGTCAATGCGGTAATGCCTGCAGTGAGAGGTACATGCCTTGGTCGTACCAGGAAATCACCTGGAACATCAAAGATCATCCTAAGCTTATGCCGAGTCCAGGTTCGTATGCGCTAGTACTAGATCCGACATTCATTGGACCGAACATCAATGTGAGGTTCTCCAAGGTACTAATTGATAATGGCAGTAGCATTAACATAATGTATGCGGATACGATGCGCAAGTTGGGCATCTCGGAGAACATGCTCCAGGCTACGAGAACAACTTTTCATGGCATTGTACCAGGCATTTCTTGTGAGCCCATAGGCAAAGTCCGGGTCGACGTGCTATTCGGCACAAGGGATAACTACCGAACTGAAAATCTGGAGTTTGAGGTGGTGAACTTGGAAAGTGCATATCACGCGTTACTCGGAAGGCCATCATTGAACAAGTTCATGGCAAGCTGCCACATCAGTTATCTAAAGATGAAATTTCCCGGGCCAAATGGAGTGATTACCATTGCTGGAGATTTCCGACGTTCCATTGAGTGCGCTTCAGCCGGGTCTAACCTAGCCGAGTCACTCGTAATCACGCAAGAGAAAAGAAAAATCCAAGAGGTGGCGGCATTAGCTCAGTCCGCGCAGCAATATATGTCGGTGTTAAGTAACCCGCATGGCAGCGTTTCATTTCAAGCCGCAAAGGACACCAAGAAGGTTCCAGTTGATGACATGTTCTCGGAGCGCACCGTAACAATTGGTGCCGGGTTAACTGACAAATAGGAAAGCGAGCTTGTCAACTTCCTCCATGAGAATCGGGATATTTTTGCTTGGTCTACATAGGACTTGTAAGGTGTTTTGAAGGAGTTGGCCGAGCACTCTTTGAACGTAAGACCCGGAGCAAGGCCGGTGAAGCAACCTCTCCGCCGCTTCGCCGAGGATAGGAGAAAAGTCATTGGAGACGAGATAGCTCGATTGCTAGCAGCAGGATTTATCATGGAGGTATTGTATCCGGATTGGCTCTCTAATCCGGTGCTGGTAGAAAAGAAGAAGGACGATCCGAACGTGGCAGTGGTTTGGCGTATGTGTATCGATTACACGAACCTGAACAAGGCGTGTCCAAAAGATCCATTTCCACTGCCGAGGATAGATCAGGTCATAGACTCGACCGCGGGATGTGAACTGTTGTCATTCATTGATGCATATTCTGGCTTCCACCAGATACCTCTGAACCCGGATGATCAAATAAAGACTGCGTTTATTACCCCGTACAGGGCTTACTGCTATCGCACTATGCCGTTCGGTTTACGTAATGCAGGCGCAACATACCAAAGATGTATGCAAAAATGTTTGCATGACCAAATAGGTCAAAACGTACAAGTATACATGGAAAATGTGGTTATCAAGACCAAGGAAAGCACAACACTCCTTGACGACATAAGGCAAACATTCGCGAACTTGAGAAGGTTCCGGATGAAGCTTAACCCGGAAAAATGTACCTTCGGTGTCCCGGCTGGAAAATTACTCGGATTTCGTCACCGAGGTATCGGGTTAATCAACTAAGATCCGAGCCATCGAACGAATGGAGCTGCCGAAATGTCTTAACGACGTCCAGAAGTTTACTGGATGCCTGGCATCATTGAGTCGGTTTGCATGTCGGTTGGGAGAAAAGGCACTGCCTCTCTACCAACTCATGAAAAAGTCGGATAAATTCGTTTGGACGCCACAGGCCAACGAAGCCTTTGCCCACTTAAAAAAGATGTTGGCCACTGCACCAGTGTTAGCTTCTCCACTATCAAAGGAGCCAATGTTGCTCTACATAGCCGCAACCAACCGAGTTGTAAGTGCAGTAATTGTAGTGGAGCGCAATGAAGAGGGTAAGTCGGTGCAGAGGCCAGTATATTACTTGAGCGAGGTATTGTCTGCCTCAAAACAGAAATACCCGCACTTTCAAAAGGTGGCATACGGTGTCTATATGGCGGCAAAGAAGTTAAAGCATTACTTTGAGGAGCACCCCATCAAAGTGATATGTGAAGCCCCCATATCCGAGATAATGGGTAACAAGGATGCGAGTGGCAGAATTGCAAAATGGACAATTGAGTTAGCCCCTTATGTGCCCCAATACGACAGAAGGGAAGCGATCAAGTCCTAGGCTATGGCGGACTTTTTTGTGGATTGGGCCGAGGTACAATACGAACCACCGCCACCAGATCCGAACTACTGGAGGATGCACTTCGACAGTCAAAACCAAAACCGGATTAGGCGCCGGGGTTGTGCTTACCTCGCCAAAGAAGGACTAGCTAAAGTATGTATTGCAGATCCATTTCGCGGCATCGAACAATGTCGCTGAGTATGAGGCTCTTGTGCATGGGCTCAAAGTGGCAAAGGAGATTGGCATACGTCGGATAATATGCTTTGGTGACTCGAATCTGGTGGTGCAGCAAGTGTTCGGAGTGTGGGACGCCCTGGATCCAAACATGGCACTATACAAATTTCACGTGTAGAAGATATCTGGTTACTTCGAGGGATGTGAATTTCACCATGTACCTCGAGTGGAAAACGAGGCTGCCGACATGTTGTCGAAGCTCGGATCGACCAGACAGGCAATTCCACCGGGTGTAGCATTGGAACACCTCAGAAAACCATCTATCAGGCCGTCCCCAGGAACCGACTCGATCTATGTCCCGGAAAATACGGAATCCGGAGCTGAGCCCATGGACATTGACACGGGAGTTAGTACGCGAGACCCGGGGACTGCATCAGCAAACCCGGGGACTGCCTCGGCAAACCCGAGGACTACGTCGCTAGACCCGGGGACTGCTCAGCGTGATCAGGCTGAAGTTATGCCAGTGGATCAGATGGAAATTTATGAGGACGTATTCCCTCCACGAGCGATACCAGCTTGGGCACTGCCTATATTCCAATTCCTGAAAGACGGAACGTTACCCGCTGAGGAGGTGTTGGCCAAGCAAACTCAGAGGAGAGCAAAGGCATACACGATCATCAATTCCAAGCTGTACAAACGGAGTGTAACCAATGTCCTCCAGCGATGTGTTGACCCGGAAGAAGGACTTGACATCCTCCAAGATATACACCAAGGAGAATGTGGGCATCATGCCTCATCCCGAGCCTTGGTGGCAAAGGCGTTCTGGCATGGATTCTACTGGCCAAGTGCCTTAGAACAAGCAGAAGATCTGGTGAGAAAATGCAATGGTTGTCAAAGGTACACCACCAAGACACATATGCCTATGTCGGAACTCAAGACCATACCAATTACGTGGCCATTTGCTGTATGGTGCTTGGATATGGTTGGTCCGTTCAAACCAGCAAGAGGAAACATGACACACATTTTGGTCATGGTGGACAAGTTTACAAAATGGATTGAAGTGAAACCTATAAGAAAATGTGATGGAGCTACGGCCGTGACATTTCTCAAAGACATCATCTTGAGATACGGCTATCCACACAGTATTATAACTGATAATGGAAAAAAATTTGCGGAAGGAGCATTTGCGTGCTTTTGCCGAGACAAGAAGATCCGACTCGATGTCGCCTCGGTAGCCCACCCCGCATCGAACGGACAAGTGGAAAGATCCAACGGATTAGTATTATCCGGGATAAAACCCCGGCTCATTGAGCCGCTGCAAAGATTAGCGGGGTGCTGGATAGAAGAACTACCAGCGGTACTGCGGAGTTTAAGAACAACTCTGAATCGATCAACAGGCTATACGCCATTTTTTTCTGGTATATGGGGCAGAAGCTGTATTACCAGCCGACATAGAGCATGATTCGCCTAGGGTCACCCAATACACATAAGCCGAAGTGCAAGAAGCCCGGCAAAATGATGTTGATCTGCTGGAAGAAGCGAGAGAACTGGCACTGTCCAGATCCGCCATATATCAGCAAAATCTCCGACACTATCATAGCCGGAAAGTGTGCCCCCGAGTCTTTCGGGAAGGCGATCTGGTGCTCCGGTTGGTACAACGTACTACTGGCATGCATAAATTATCCCCCCCATGGGAAGGGCCATTCATTGCGAACAAAGCATTGCACAATGATTCTTACTATCTTATAGATGCAAAGCCACAGGAAAAGAACAAGGCGGATAGGTCCGGAGAGGAATCTAAGCGACCGTGGAATGTAGCACTACTTCGTCCCTTCTACACTTAGCTAAGAAATGTATGTATCCGAGTCGTCTCATATGTCGGTATGTATGTCGGCAATGAGCTTATCAATGAAATAGCGCCTCGAGCGATAACTTCGGGGACTGCCTTAATAATGTTTGTTGTTACTTCTTATGCGGTAGCTGGAATAAGTCATTCTACTTAACCCGGATTAGTAATGTGTGAGCACCAAAAACCCAACTCTTAGACTTGCTGCTGTCCAACAAGAATTGGCTTCATGGCAAGCAAGAGAACAAGTTTGGAATTGTGTAGCACATGAAAAACGACTAAGGAAACGACTTTATTCGAGCTAACGTTTGTTTTTTGGACTAACCCTGTATTTACTTTCAAGTTATTATGCTGAATTATCTTGAGCTAAGCCTAAAAGTTTCTAAGTATTGTTAAAACAATTTTTGAAGCTCGGGTTCGTAAGTCGTAAAACCGAATCAAGGTAGACACGGACCGAGCCAGAGAATTGGACGAACAAGAAAATGAAACTCGGGGACTGCGCCCAAGTTAATCCGGCATAGAAATGCAGTAGCAAAATTTTGCATATCCAGCATACAATTGCACCCGGCATACCGGGGATCTGATAAATTTTCGAGTTTTTTGGAACTAAGGAGCAGCAGGAGGAGGAAGTTCGGCATCATCATCGCTGTCTTCGATATCTAAAACACCATCTTCTCCGCCCTCATCCGACCCATCTTCAACGTTCTCATTATGCTCGTCCCCAGCGGATTCCAGGAAGCTCGGTCCTTCAACCCAGTCATGAATAGGAGAATATTCGACGAGGCTGTAGGCGCAAGCCTGGCGCCGAGCTACCCACTCCGGATCATCGGTCCATCTGGATCCGGTGCGCCGGCGCGTAAGGAGGCTGAGGTCGATCTTCTCGTACCATGTGAGAATATGGTGAAGGATGGTATCGGCTGCGACACGCCCAGCGGACTCTCTCCAGAGGTCAAGCTGGGTCTCAATGTCCATTAACTTCTCGACGAGAGTCGCGATGGTCTCCGGGCTACTCTCTCCAGGCCAGAACATATTGAAAATGCGAACTACAACGTCGAGGATATCCTTGCCATAATTCTTGATGGTTTCCACGCGAGCTGACAGGCTGACCAATAGGTCCTCCATGTCTAAGGGAATGCTCTCACCGTCAGGTACAACGGGAGTACCCCTCTCTCGGCGAAATTTGGCAACAGCAGCGCTTGCAATAGAAGTACCCTCTGGAAAGTGGTCTGGAAACAAGGCAAAGGAAGAAGGTAAAGAAAAGACATATAAGGTAACCCGGAGAATTATGTCAGATAAGGGAAAGGAACTTACGAGAAATATGGCTATGGATCCGGGTTAACTCCTTGATGCAGGCATCGCGTCTTTTGTGAAGTTGCTCAAGCTCAGCGTTTGCCGACCCAAGCTGGAGGTCGGATTCTCTGAGTAGGTCCTGGTCCTTGGAGATCTGGAGAGTAAGGCGCTCACGCTCTTCTGTGAAGTTCTAGCCAACCTTTTGGAGTTCAGTTCGGTGCTGGGCCTTCATCTTCTCCATCTCAGCCTTGAGCTTGGCAATCTCGTCGTCCTTGGTCCGGAGGAGAGCGAGCTCGTCATCCTTTTTCTTCAGCTTGGCTTGATGCTGTCCTGCTTGTTCGAGAAAATGCAGCATTATATCAGGCACGGGCACACTATCCTCAAGCGATGCTGAAATAGTATGTTGACCCGACAGAGCCGAGGAGTGAATGTTTGACGAGCCAAGGAGAAGAGGAAATGGAAAACACTACGAGGTCGAGCAAAAGAGGACATACCCCGGATTTCCTCCAAGTTCTTCCGCATGATCTTGTTCTCAGCCTCCACCCCAGCTGCAGAAACCGAATGAGGAGATTAGTTTGGCGGAAGAAAGTAAAGAAAAACGGAGAGGTGCCGAGGGAGGAAATTACCCCTTTTTTCATGTTCTGCACCAAGTGCAACATGTTTCGCGCGTAGCATCTTGTGGGTATCAAGCAAGCGTTGGAATTCAGCACTCCCGCGATTGGTGGTTACCTGAAAAAAGTACAGAAGTGTAAAATTAGCTTGGTACATATTCGAAGTGTACAAGATCTGGGCCAAGTGGAACTTAACCCGGCTCTAGGTGTGTGCATATGTGAAGTATACAAGATCCGGGCCAAGTGGAACTTAACCCGGCTCTAGGTGTGTGCATATCCGAAGTATACAAGATCCGGGCCAAGTGGAACTTAACCCGGCTCTAGGTGTGTGCATATTCGAAGTATACAAGATCCGGGCCAAGTGGAACTTAACCCGGCTCTAGGAGTGTGCATATTCGAAGTGTACAAGATCCGGGCCAAGTGGAACTTAACCCGGCTCTAGGTGTGTGCATATTTGAAGTGTACAAGATCCGGGCCAAGTGGAACTTAACCCGGCTCTAAGTGTGTGCAGATTCGAAGTTTACATGCAGTTAAGTTAGTTTTCTAATGAGCATCCGGCCGAGTAACAAGCTACTCGACCGGAGGCTCGGGGACTAATGGTTATTATCTACAGCATGTAAAGGAGAAACGACATACCTCCATCATTCGCCCCGCGAGGTTATTTGCCTTAGCGGCGGTATTCATCTGAGCGGAAAATTCAGCGGGGCCGAACTTTTCCGGGAGATCGTCGTTGTGGACGAACTCCGCCTTGTTCCAGTTCATGACGAAATCGATAAGGCTCGGAGGGTATCGCTCGCCAGTGGGCATGTGGGGTGCCACCAAGCCCTTCGCGTGAGCTTCTTTCCTCTCAACTAGGGCAAGAGCTGGGCTGGTATGCAGAACCATCTGCTGCGCATCAGTTGGCTCGGCAGAAACATCCTTCGCTGCGGGTGATTTCTTCAGAAGCATCGACGATAGGGTTCGCTGCCCAGCCTCGACAGATGCAGACTTGGTGGCATCCAGAGCTTTTTTGCCCTTAGCTTGCTGGGAAGAAGTAACTGCGGTGGATTTCCCCTTAGAGGTTGCTGGAGTAGTTCCTCGCCGAGGTTGAGATGACTCGGATGAGGCAGAAGAACTTGGCACTGGAGCTCTTGTGGCTGGACTTGGAGCTGTTGTTGGTTTCCTTGGTGCCGGGACAGGTGCTGGTGCTGGCTCGATCGCTGGTACTGGAGCTGCTGTTGGTGCTGGTGTTGAGATAGACTCGATGGTTGCTGGTTGCGGCAATGCCGGAGTGGTGGACGCCGTCGCCTCGGCTGGACCGACCCCTCCCGCTCCGAGGTCGCGTTCCTCTCGATGAGGTACTGTGGAACCCAGAGCAGCCGCAGAACTCTCCGGAATAGGGCTCAGCGGGCGTGACTCGTCGTCACGAGGAGAAGGGCCGGACCGAAGGGGTGAAGAGATGCTTGATCCGCTATGAGGGACCTCCACCGGAGGCCTGAAAAAGAGAACAATGTCAGAAGAGAAATTACCGCGATGCAAGGAAAAGTGAGTTACGCGACGAAAAATGACTTACGCATCCGAGGTTTCGGCCTCCTTGGGCTTCCGAGCCCTCCGTGTTGGGGCTTTGCCTGCCCGCTTGGAGGTAGTCTTGTCTCCGGCCTTCTTTTGCCTTTTTGTGGGCTGAGAAGGTTTGGAGGAAGAACTTGCTGCGGCTCCGCGCTTCTTCTTCGACGCCACCGGAACTGGCTCGCCCGTAGCAAGTGGAGGATCCTCGTGGATATGCCCACCGGGGTTAGCTGATGCCGGAAAGGCAAAAGAAAGTGGTGGACACCGTCGCCTCGGCTGGACCGACCCCTCCCGCTCCAAGGTCGCGTTCCTCTCGATGAGGTACTGCGGAACCCGGAGCAGCCGCAGAACTCTCCGGAATAGGGCTCAACGGGCGTGACTCGTCGTCACGAGGAGGAGAAGGGCCACACCGAAGGGGTGAAGAGATGCTTGATCCGCTATGAGGGACCTCCACCGGAGGCCTGAAAAAGAGAATAATGTCAGAAGAGAAATTACCGCGATGCAAGGAAAAGTGAGTTACGCGACGAAAAATGACTTACGCATCCGAGGTTTCGGCCTCCTTGGGTTTCCGAGCCCTCCGTGTTGGGGCTTTGCCTGCCCGCTTGGAGGTAGTCTTGTCTCCGGCCTTCTTTTGCCTTTTTGTGGGCTGAGAAGGTTTGGAGGAAGAACTTGCTGCGGCTCCACGCTTCTTCTTCGACGCCACCGGAACTGGCTCGCCCGTAGCAAGTGGAGGATCCTCGTGGATATGCCCACCGGGGTTAGCTGATGCCGGAAAGGCAAAAGAAAGAGGGACAGCCTCAACAGGTTCAATCACGTCGACATCCGAGTCATCCTCATCATCGGACCAATCTCTAAGAGAAGAGAATTTACCGCTGGGTCATTTGGTAGCGTCGGTCATAGGGAGGAACATCTCCTGGTCCGGCTCCTCCTCATCCGGGATTTCTCGGTCCGGCGCCCACTTAAGGGTCGGATCCGTACCATCCTCGAGAGTTTGTTGAAGGAACAGCTGAGAAAAAGCACGAAGAACAGAGTCAAAAATACAACAAAAACCGACACATACTTGATCCGAAATAAGTTTGCCCCGTGAAGCTTACCGCGGGAGGGAGCCTGTCACGACAGTAGTGCTCGACTCCCCACATCCATTCGGCGGAGAAATCTTTGTGGGTGGTGAAAAGAGCCTTAACCCGGTGAAAGATCTCCGTGTTGCTCAGCTCGAAGGAGGAGGTCCGGTTGGGGTCGCGTCCGAAACTCATGTGGCACAACTTGTGGGTGCGCTTCTGGAGGGGAGAGATTCGGTTGCGCACGAACGTGATCATGGCATCCTCGTTGCGCAATCCGAGTTTCTTCAGCTCCGCGAACCTCTTGTTAACTTGGTTGGCGAGGCAAAGGCTTCTTGGGGACCTCCTCCCAGAATTCCGTGTCAGGTAGACCCGGAGCATAGGGCAGCAACCGAATCAAATCTTCAGTACCCTCATTCCGGACGTAGAAGAAGGTTCGGGCCCATCCTTTGCAGGAGTGAAGCCCAGTAACCCGAGGAAAGACGGAAAGTCTCCGGGGCGAGATGGAGGCAGCTCCGAATTGGGTGAGCTGCTTATCCTCCGACTCTACTTGGATGTTGGGGATGATGTTGCGACGAAGGCCGAAAAACCGGATCCACAGCTCCTTCATGGGCCATAGTCCGGTGTAGCCTTCGATCGTAGAAGCAAAGGCGGAGAGAGAGGTGATAGCGTTGGCTGGGAGATGGTGCGGCTGCAAGTGGTAGGTCCTAACCCAATCCCGGAAGAAATCGCTCACCGGCAGACCAAATCCCCGTTGGAAGTGGGACAGGAATACGACGAACTCACCCGGATTGGGTGAGGGGCCACGGAGGAGGAGACGGCGAACGCCGCGGAATGCGTCTAGTCCGGTAGAGCCAGTCAAGGTCATCTTGACAGACCCACGATCCGACCCACGCGCCGCGGTCCACCGCGGCGGTGTCCTCCTCCATCTCCTGCTCGGCGACGACGAGATCCTACTCCGTCATCTCGTATTCGTTATCCTCACTGGAGCTAGCGGCGGCGGAGGTCTGAGGCCTGGATTGGCGTGGACCCGTGGCGAAGAAGCTGCGCAGCGGTGGCTGCGATGTAGAGGCACGGGGAAGGTGTGGCGGCGGCGCTGCTGCTAGAAGCACTGCCGGCGGCGCTGTCGCTGGGAAGACGAAGGAGAAAGGCAGTGGGCAGAGGGGCACAGAAGTGGAAAAATGCTAAGGGGTGCGCCCCTCCGCTACTTAACCGCCCCCTGAGATGGGTGAGTGGGATCGCGCTGCGCCTACGAGCCACACGGTGTGGCCGTGTATCACCTACATCAGCCAATCGGAGAAAAGCCACACAGGGGCCACATGGTAGAAGTAATCCCATGACGCGACGCGTTGATGCGGTAAACGAGGAGGCAGGCATGACGTGACCCACGCACAGTGATAACTGACAATTACTATGGCGGTTACTGTGCAGGCCCTTAAAATAAGACGAGGTAATGATTAGCCTCCACGTGGGTTGGCGTATGAGAGAAGGAAACGGGGCCCAGATCAAACCATGATAACCATGGGATCCGAGCCAAAGTGGTAACCCGGCCGGCAAGTGAAAACTTAGAACGTGCGAAGGGAATGTAAATCCATATAATCCGAGATAAAGAGCTAACCCGGAATTAAACGTCCAAGGCTCGAACATAAATGAACCTGATGTGGCCTTAGCGGCCAAGGCAGCTAAGACCGCACCAGCTTCGGGGACTAATGTTGGGGGGATACCCTCGGGTAGGGTCACTCCGGGGTATAAGGGCCGAGTTAGACGAGGTTCGGCAAGGTCAAAGCGGATGCTGGCCGGGTCACCTCAAGGCAGGCCGGATCACGGAGTAACCCGGACTAGGGGGGGTCGCCTAACATTGTCTCATCCGACTTAAGGAGTAAGTCGGAAGTGCTTGTCTAACTAATATGCAGGAACAGGTGTGGCCGGATCTACTATGATCTAGGTCCTCGCTTAGCTTCTGGGAGAAGGAAGGAATCTCTCTGGTTAAAAAGAAGATCTGGTACGTACTGCATGAGCGGAGAAAGCAAGGGCAGGACCACCGGGTCATGGCCGACAAGGGTGACGACGCCCATGTCGGCTGACGCGGGCACCGCAGAGGCTTACGTCGCTAAAGCATGTGTGACGCGGGAGAAAAGCACCCCGATCGGGTTACCTCTTTGGGAGGTGGCATATTCTTAGGAATATGCCTCCACGTATGCCCTAGGCAGGGACCAAACTTCCTCTATATAAGGGGGGCTAGGTTTCTGGTAGAGGGGGTTGGTTGAGCTCTAGTTGGTTTGGTGATTACATAGTGCTAGTTGATCTAGGGTTTTAGGGAAACATAGTAGGCAAGAGTAAGAGAGCTCCTTCTTCCTCCTCTCGCCAATACAGCTCAAGGAGCACTTGTAATCTTGGAGATATAGCGATACAAACTTCTGTGTGGAGAATCACTCCACTATCCCTCCCTGGATTCCCCTAGCGTATATTAGTCCCCACCTTTAGCCTATCCATGGCATCTGCCGTGACACCACCACGACAAATGCTGGCGTGGGAACTCAGGCGGCGTCCCGTCAGTCACAGGCTATCGCGCCTCGTCGGCATTGATGGCGAAAGCTGCCACGTTTGTGTCTGAATCGGTGCCGCCGGTCAGGCTGCCGCGCCTCTGAATCGCTGTGTCGGTTGCGTCTGAATCGGTGCCGCGGTTGCCTCACCAGTCATGGCGGGTGGGCCAGTAGCGCACGGGGAGGACATGGCCTCGCCCCACCCGTGTCTGGCCGACGCAACGGCCATGCAAATTAGGTGGATGGATGGATCGGTCCGCGCGCATCAGGCCGGATAGGTCGTACCGCTGCGAGGTTGCGCATGCTCCGCGCGTACGCGCGGACACGCTCAGACGGGTTAGGTCGACACGGTGGACATGCCCTCACCGTAGTCCATGCTCTTGCAGTTTTACACATATGACGACCTTCTGACTGTTACGCATGGCAATCTGGTACTCCGTAAGCAGGAACGAGTGGGAATCACTTGCCATTAATTTTGAAGAGCACATGAACACAAGTATTTGACAGGACCCAACAAAAATGAGTCGAACGGTACTCATATGTTCCCATAAGAAAGATTTTCTATTTGCCTATCACTAGTAGAAACTAGGCAATTAGCCCCGGTTCGTAAGGACCTTTAGTCCCGGATTGCGAACCGGGACTGCCAAAGCGGGACTAAAGGTCCAAACTTTAGCCCCGGTTCTGTTACGAACCGAGACTAGAGGTCCAACCACGTGGCCCTGCGAGCCGCGCTGGGCGGCAGGACATTTAGTCTCGGTTCGTGTTACGAACCGGGACTAAGGGTTCCCTGCCGCGGCAGCATTTTGGGTCATTGGCTGCCGCGGCAAGGGATGGGGTTTTAGGGTTTTGTGTTTTTTTTTCATTTTGTGTTTTGTGTTCAGTTATTTTTCATTCTGTGTTTTCATTAGAAACAAGTTTTCGTATACATACAGAATGCTACTACACAGTACTTGTACACATTGATGCAATATATAATATAATTTCTCTTACAAGCATACATGGAGTCCCAACCAGGTCAAGAGCATGTCTATTTGATTACATGAAAATCATTACATGGATGTTTTAGGGTCTACGTATAGAGTATTCTCCGCGTGGGTCTATGACCTCGTCGACAAAAAATCCAGCCAATTCCTCTTGGATTGCTAGTAGGCGGTCATCTGGTAGGAGCTTGTTCCGCATCGCGTCCAACTATATAAAAAGGAGATCATATGAATTAGACTCAACATAACTTTTTGTAATAAAAATAAAGGGTGAATATATTGTTTACTTACTCGAACATTTTCTAAGGGCTTCTCAATACTGATACGAATGAACTCGCACACATAGAATCCACGTAGATTAGTCTCCTGTGGCTGCCTCGCGCACTTTACAAGAATAGAATTCAATCAAATAATAACTCTAGCATGATAAATGCACATAAAATAGAATTAAATAGATGCGTGGACTTAGCTCATACTACTTACCGAGAGTGATTTAAAAAATAGCTCCTCACGCCATTAACCGCGGACATGGTTCTTGAACCGTGTCCAAACCCTACCTAACAAAGAAAATTAAGTATGAGTTAATAACTACTTGATATCCCAGAAAATGAACGCAAGAAACCGATATAGTGCAATAATGGTTGAAATTACCTCTGGAGCGCATTGATAATGCTGCGGTAGTCTTCAATGTCTTTGCTTAGTGATTCCATGATGTGAACTCTTCCCAAGTCAACTGAAATGCTTAGAAGAATCCAGTGGTACCTACGCAAGGTTTACATACGTCAGTAACTCATCATTTACACTGAACATCGAGTAAGCAAAATTTAATGTATACAAGAACTCACTTGTCGTCGTGGTAAGGAAATAGTATTTCATTACATATATGCTGGTTCGTGAGAAACCGGAACAAGTTGTGCTCGGTCTCCAGTGGTTTATCCTTTAGTATAGCTCCATGAACTCGATGTGGGTCAATGAATCCAAATCCATTGATAGCCTTTCTTTTACAATCGAGAATCTTCATTCTGCATCATTATATATAGCGTACAAAAGAATATAGTGAGTATACTTACCGGCAATGAATTGAACAAGCTAAGATAGATACTTAATTACATAAATAAAGTAATCACTTACAGACAATAGGAACTGAGGATAGTTTTGTCGAGTTCCTTTAGATTGAATAACTGAAATAATTCTGTAAATTCAACAGGCACCTCGTCTTCAGCAAAGTAATGCAATTTTCGAACTTTCAGTAAGAGCCAATATTGTTGTTCTTTTGATGCTTTCATGTACCATTCATGGAATCGTCGCATTTGTGTTGGCATATCCTGAAGCCTCTCAGAACTGACCAGAGGCTCTTTGTGAATAAATTTGGGTGCTACCTCAGCCTTAGGCATATCGCTGAGAAGAATGTCATGAATAGACTTATTACATTGCTCGACCAATATCCTAGCCGTTTCCGGATCTATAGGTTCTACCTCATATAGTTGAGGTTCGGGTATGTTCACCTGGAGTGGGGGAGCGATTGATTTGCTTGTTTCCCCAGCTGGGGAACATCTTTTTTAGTTCTTCGGCTACCACTCGATTGTTTTGCTTGTTTCCCCAGTTGGGGAACGTCTGTTCTGATGCTTCCGCTACCACTCGATTGTTTTGCTTGTTCCCCCTGCCGGGGAACTTCTTTTGTGATGCTTCCTCTACCGCTTGGTCTCTTTTGTTTTAGTGTCTTCTGAAGACATCGTGTATAGTCACCTGGCGCATTTAACTGAGCTTGGGATGGCTGCATCAGTAATTTCCTAAAGTGATCCTGGGTTTCCAGTTTTATTTTGATCTCTGGCTCAGGTTGTTTCTTTTTAAAATGAGCATCCACTTCGGCCCGTACGACCGCATCAGTCTCCTTATCGGTCAGGTCATAAGCCCTCTTGGAAGGAACCGACGGTACTCTTGGGAGGGGCGACAACTTTCGCTTTGGGCGTCGGTTATCGCTTGACGGGACGGTGATATTCTTCCGCTTTTGGCCCTTAGTGGGTGGAGGCGGCTGCGTTGATTGAGATGGACTCGTGTTGGGGTCATGTATTGTACTTGGAGGTGGTGGACTTTTACTGGGAGGAGACGGTGCACTTGGAAGTGGACTTGGAGGTGGACTTTTACTGGGAGGAGACGGTTGCCTTGGAGGTGATGGATTATTTCTCGGTGGAGAAGGTGGCCTTGGTGTCGAGCCTGGAAATTTGATGTATTCTTTTTTTCCAAAGAATGAAGCCACTCGTGACTTCTCCCAGTGTCGTCTCCCCTTCACCTCCAGGGATGTCAAGCTGCAGTGACTAACACATAGGTTGAATTTCATCCACACCGACATGAGCATAGCCAGCTAGAATCAGATTGCAATGGTAGGTCGCTCCCGCTGCAGAAGATAAAGCAAAGCCGACCGCCACCTTCATGGATATATTCTTCAGTTCAACATGCAACTCACAACTAGTCTTCTCCTTAATTGCATCCACGGGGTACAGATCCATCATTGCATCATTACCGTGGCCCTCCGTGGAAGCCACGCTGCTTTTCCGTTGCGATGGGCAGACCGTCTTATGCAGTGCGAGGATCTTCTTTGTCGAGTCCTTTAAGTTTATTAAGCTCCTGGCGATGCTCCTACAACATGGCTTCAAACCTCGCGAACCGCTCCGTATCCTCCTCTTTTTGCCGCTTTGTTTTTCTCGATCGGCTTCTGTACGTGTCAAGGTGCTCGGGAAACCCGATAACCCATGGATAAGAAGGTCCGAACCCTCTTGTTCGTCCAGCCTTTTCAGGATTCTCGAGAGTCTTTGTTAGCTCATCGTTCTCTCTGTCGGGAACAAACGTTCCCTCTTCAACTTCTTTTATCACTTTAATAAGTTCATTCTTGGGTGAAGAAATTTCTTCGGCTGCAAAAATCTCGCTTGTTTCTGGGTCTAACGATGCCCCATGCCAGAGTATCCAATTTCTTGACCTCCTGGGCCAACGAGACGTAGCTGGAGTGACCCCTTTAGCCTCCAGGTTAGCCTCAGCTTTATCCCACTTAGGCATGGCACTCCTGTAGCCACCTGTGCCCATATGATAGTGATATTTCTTTTTGGCTGCATTTAACTTATTCTTTTCTGACGTTGCCTTAGCTGGTGCCGAGGTCTTGTATTCCACAAATGCGACCCAGTTATCTTGCTGCAACTCTAGTGGTCCCGTGAATGGAGGAGTTTTTTTCTTCAAGACATACTTGTGGTACAATATTTTTTTCCATTCCTTGAATAGTTCGGCCATCTTCTTAAGAGCAAAGTGCTTGACTTTCCTCGTTATTTGCTGTGTGAGCTCATCAGTCTCCAAGACTGGTAGGATGAAATGTGTCATGAGAGAATTCCACATCGTATCTCTCGCTCTGTCATCTATAAAACTAGCCCAGCTGGATCCTTTTTCTTTCCTGGCTTATTCCAATTTCACGTGGTGATCGGGACGGTGTCTCTAACAATCACTCTGCATTGACTTGCAAATGCATTCACAGATTTTTTGGGCTCCAACGGTTGACCCTGCGGAGAGACTAAGTCAATGCTGAAACGGAAATCAGCGGGCAACTTGTGTGTCGGGCCTCTTGTCCTTGTAGAAGATTGGCCGGAAGCGGAGGTCTAAGAGAAGAAACATTCGTCAGTACATATATACGAATCAATTAGTGCATCTATACTAGTGAACGTCGATAGAGGCTTTATATACCTCGACGGAGTTTGTTATTATTATGGTGTCTTCACCATGGTCAGCACCATCGTTTCCACTATCGTCTCCACCATCGTATCCTCCAGACAAATTGAGATATTCGGAGTCATCGTAATAAGAACCCCCAGTACCCTCATTTATCATGTTGAGAATATCCTCTTCATTCTGTCTACCATCCATAGCTTAACTAATACAGAAAAAGAATATTGCATTAAGTAAAAGAATATTACAATTGCGACAACTCAGATACAGTACTTAGTGATTAAGATAAAGTACATTATTAATACATCTCGCTCATATCTCGCTCATAATATAAAGTTCATTATTAATACATCTCGCTCACATCAAACTAGCGAGCAGCTGCAGCGTTACGTACTACTGAGCTCTGCAGCCAGAGAAGAGGAACCATCACTGGAGAATAGCTCGGGTGAGATCCGTGAACCTGTCAGATATTGGAGAACCTAGTCTCCAAAAGATACATGTATCGTCGTACATGCTCGTCATCCTCCCTGATACAACGACGTACCACCTCCTCGGGGGCCGGCTCCCTCTGCACCGCTGCTGGACCTCGTGGATACCACCAAAGAAGCTTCGGGTCGATGATGATACCCGGATTCCTCACCAAGGTATGACTCCCGACAGGTAGCACCTCCCAGTGCCAACCCGGCGGAGCCCAGACTTGGACATCCCTGGAACCGACGAAGTCCAGTAGGCTCGGATGAGGTGGACGCGGCATAACTAAATAATAACAATAAACAATCATAAAACAAAAACAGTAACTAAATCACTAAGTATTGCCCTAATAACACTAACCGTAAGCCTAACATCCGGGGTGGAGGTGGGGGTATTTATACTAACTAATAACTAAATTAACCTAATACTTAACCTATATACTAAATTAACCTATATACTTAACCAATATACTAACTATATACTAACTTAACCTATATACTAACTATATACTAACTTAACCTACTAATATTTAACCTACTAATACTAATTAACCTAGCTAATACTTAACCGACTAATACTTAACCTACTAATACTAATTAACCTAGCTAATACTTAACCTACTAATACTAATTAACCTGGCTAATACTTAACCTACTAATACTAATTAACCTAGCTAATACTTAACCTAGCTAATACTTAACCTACTAACTATATATATACTAACATAATACTAATTAACCTACTAATACTAATTAACCTAGCTAATACTAATTAACATAATCCTCACCTGCAGGGACGGCGGAGGAGGTGCGGCGAGGCGGCGGCGCGGCGGCTCGGGGCGGCGTGGAGGCAGGCGGCCATGGCGAACCTGGCGGGGCGGAGGCAGGCTGCGCTCCTCTTCTCACGGGCGCATGACAGCGGCGTGGAGACGTGCGGTGGGCGGGGTGGCATGGAAGCGCCGGTGTGATCTGGCGGCTCTCCGGGTCGTGGCACGACCCGGGATGGGGGTGGGGTATTTATACCACCCCCCCCTTTAGCCCCGGGTTGTAATACAAACCGGGGCTAAAGGGGGACCTTCTTTGCAAACCGGCAGGAAAGGGAGCTCGCCAGGTACGAGGGTGACGGCCCGCCCCTAGTTAACCACAATGAGGCTGGTCGCCGCCTATGGTGAGCGAACCAGACTATCACTGGCGTGATGCGCTACATCGCCATGGGAGACCATCCTCGCCTGAGATACCCGCACTTTCACCAGCCGTATAGCCACAAGAATGGTGGTGGTGGTGAAGGCCTAGGGCGTACTGGGGTCGTCATCCGGGAGCCCCCTCCCCCGCGCGTTGTGAATCCGAGGCCGGAGGATCCATTCGCGTGCTACGAGGAAGGGCCGAGGATCCATCCGCGTCTTTCTGACGGCAGCGATGGCGATGGCGATTCGAAGAGCGACCAAGCTGTGTACTATAGGGCTAGATATGATTATGACTAATTTTTACGTTTTAATATTAATAAATGTCGCCTGACAAGTTGCAATACTACCTATTGAGATCGAGATAGTTCATATCCATATACATATAAGAAGATCATTAAAAATAAAGGTTTAATAATATTGTACATCACCAACATCTACACATGTTAGGGTTTTCTTCTAATCCGTAACCATGGAGCATCTTCCTTACTTAACGGGATGCTTGGGTCATCCTTCACAGTGAAGGGTGGAATTTCATGAAACTTATCATAATCGTCTGACATGTCTGTCTTATCCTCCACCCCCCACGATGTTTCTTTTTCCTGAAAGAACTATGTGGCGTTTTGGCTCATCGGATGCTGTATTCTTTTGCTTATCTTTCCTTTTTGTCGGTTTGGTAGACATGTCCTTCACATAAAAAACCTGAGCCATATCATTGGATAGGACAAATGGTTCATCTCTATACGCAAGGTTGTTGAGATCCACTATTGTCATTCCGTATTTCTTGTCTACCTCAACCCCGCCTCCTGTCAGCTTGACCCATTTGCACCAAAACAAAGGAATCTTAAAAAAAGGTCCATTTTTCAAGTTCCCATATCTCCTCTATGTAACCATAATATGTATCCTTTTGCCCATTCTCGTCTGTTGCATCAAATCGGACACCACTGTTTTGATTGGTGCTCTTTTTATCTTGGGCGATCGTGTAAAATGTATTACCATTTATCTCGTACCCTTGGAAAGTCAATATAGTCAAAGATGGTGACCTGGCCAACAAGTACAACTTCTCTCCAACATTTATGTCATTCATGAGATGTGTCTGCAACCAACCGCCAAAAGTCCTCATGTGTTCATCTCTAATCCAGGAGCCAGGCTTTCCCGGGTTGTTGGAGTGTACAATATTCGTGTGTTCCTCGATATACGGAGCCACCAAGGTGGAACTTTGCAGAACTGTGTAGTGTGATTTAGTGATAGAATGTCCATCCATACATATCCTTGCTTTCTTTCCTAGCGTGACTTTTCCACTAAGTCTACCCTCATGCCGTGATTCAGGAACACCGATGGGCTTAAGGTCAGGAATAAAGTCAACACAAAACTCAATGACCTCCTCTGTTCCATATCCCTTTGAGATGCTTCCTTCTGGCCTAGCACGGTTATGAACATATTTCTTTAACACTCCCATGAACCTCTCAAAGGGGAACATATTGTGTAGAAGTATAGGACCAAGAATGTTAATCTCTTCGACTAGGTGAACTAGGAGGTGCGTCATAATATTGAAGAAGGATGGTGGGAACACCAACTCGAAGCTGACAAGACATTGGACCACATCTTTCTGTAACCTTGTTAGACTATCTAGACTAATTACCTTCTGAGAAATTGCATTGAGAAACTTCACAATGGGTACTCGAACATTTTCCGGCAGGAGTCCCCTCAATGCAATCGGAAGCAGCTAGGTCATAAGCACGTGGCAGTCATGAGAATTTAGGTTTTGAATTTTTTCTCTGCCATAATTATTATTCCCTTTATGTTCGACGAGAAACCAGATGGGACCTTGATATTGTAAAGGACTTCAAAAAAGATTTCCTTCTCTTCTTTGGTAAGAGCGTAGCTAGCAGTACCTTCAAACAGCTCTGGATGCATGCCGTCTTGGTATTTTATACGTTGTTTGTCCTGCCGTGCTTCAGGTGTATCTTTGCTCTTCCCATACACGCCCAAGAAGCCTAGCAGCGTCACGCAAAGATTCTTCGTCAGGTGCATCATGTCAATTGAAGAGCGGACCTCTAGGACTTTCCAATAGGGTAGCTCCCAAATTATAGATTTCTTTTTCCACATGGGTGCGTGTCAGACATCTGTTTGAGATATGCCCAAGAGACAATAATAAAAGTGGTTATTATTATATCTTTGTGTTTATGATGAATTTTTACATCCCATGCTATAATTGTATTATAAGGAAACACTGATACATGTGTGTTTTGTAAACATAAAAGGGTCCCTAGTAAGCCTCTTGTTGAACTAGCTTGTTGATTAATAGATGATCATGGTTTCCTGATCATGGACATTGGATGTCATTAATAACAAGGTTATATCACTAGGAGAATGATGTGATGGACACACACCCATAGTAAGCATAGCATAAGATCAAGTCATTAAGTTCGTATTGCTATAAGCTGTCAAATGCATAGTAACCTAATCCTTCGACCATGAGGTTATGTTAATCACCATCACCGGATGGATACTTTGATGACATCAAACACCGCTTCGTAACTGGGTGGTTATAAAGGTGTCATTGGGTATTTTGAAAGTATGTGTTGAAGCGCATGGACCAAGATTGGGATTTGTCCATCCATATGACGGATAGATATGCTCTGGGCCCTCTCGGTGGAATGTCATCTAGTTAGCTTGCAAGCATGTGACTAGGTCACAAGGGATGACATAACATGGAACGAGTAAAGAGTACTTATCGATGTGAGGTAGAACTAGGTATGGAGATACCGATCAAACCTCGGATAAGTAGAATATCGCATGACAAAGGGAATTGGTTTAGATGTTAATGGTTCTATCGATCACGAAGTCATCGTTGAGTATGTGGGAGCTGTTATGGATCTCGAGATCCGTGATGGTTATTGATCGGAGAGGTGTCTCCATCATGTTCGCATATTCACGAACCGTAGGGTGACACATAAGGTTCAAGTTGTTTTAAGTAGATATGGAATGTGCGTTGGAGACGAATGTTGTTCGAGTCTCGGATTGGATCCGGACATCACGAGGAGATCCGAAATTGTCCGAGAATGAGATTCATATATTGGGGATCATTTTCTAAGTTAGGAAATGTTGAGTATTTGTATGGGGATTCTAGAAGGTTTCGGAATATTAGGAAGGTTCTAGGAGATTTCTTGAGTTTGCTTGAAAACCAAGAAAGGATCAAGGAGTCCTTGTGGGGCAAGACAAGGAGTCGTGGGGAGGAGGACTCCTACCCCTCCCAATCCGGCCAAGGAAGGGAGGAGTCCTACTAGGACTCACCCTCCCATGGCGCCTCCCTCCTTTAAATAGAGGTGTAGAGGCGCCACCCCCTGGCTCCCTCAACTACAAACCCTAGCCGCCTCTCTCCTCCTCCTTCCCTCTGCTCAGGCTTAGGCGAAGCCCTGCAGAATTCTCTACTCCACCACCACCACACCGTCGTGCTGCTGGGATTCCGTGGAGAAGATCTACTACCTCATTGCTCGCTGGAGCAGGAGAGGAAGGTCTGCTTCGACCGCACGCAGTGACCGGATCATGCGGAAGTGCTTCGCCGGAAGGATCATCCACACGATCTTGAGATCGGCAAGTGATCGACTACATCAACCACGAGATCCAATCTCGTAACGCTTTCGGATCTACGAGGGTTAGTACAGATCTATCTCATTGCACATGTCTAATAGATTAGATCTTGGCTTTTATCTAGATTAGATCTGGGTTTTATTCGTTCTTGCGGTAGAATTTTTTTGTTTTCCGTGCTACGAACCCATCAGTGGTATCAGATCCGTATCTATGCGTAGATCTGTTGCACGAGTAGAACACAATGGTTTTGTGAGCGTTGGTGCTCATGTCATCTTTTGCTTTGTTTACTTTGCATCTTGCGGTATGGTGGGATGAAGCGGCTCGGGCTAACCTTACATGTCATCGCACATGAGACTTGCTCCACGCTTGATGTGTAACTTGCTTTGCACAAGTGGCTTTGCGGGTGTCTGTCTCTCCCACCATAGTATAGATCCAATTTACACTTTGCACTTGATAGCACTTGTATCAACGTTGTGGTTCAGTTTCGTAGGTAAGATCCGTTCTTATTCGAAAGCCCCAAACCACGTAAAACATGCAAAGAAAATTAGAGGCGTCTAACTTGTTTTTGCAGGGGTTTTGTGATGTGATATGGCCATCATGTGATTGTGATTATATTTGATGTATGCAATGATCCTTGTTGTAATATGGCAACGGCGAGAACTAATGGTTGTCTTTAATTCTGTTAAGACCTGCGTGTCTATTCATCTTGTAATAGCTTTATTCCAAGTAGTTGTAATAGTTGCTAGTGATGATGGACAACCATGAAGCAGCGCCTTGACCTTGACCTTGGCCAATGCTGGTGATGATGGAGATCATGTCCGTGCTTTGGAGATGGAGATCAAAGGCATAAGAAGAAAGGGCCATATCATATCACACTAATTATGAATTGCCTGTGATGTTAACCCTTTATGCATCTTTTATTGCTTAGATTGCGACCATAGCATTATAAGATGAGCCCTCTCACTAAATTTCAAGTAATAAAGTGTTCGTCCTTAGTTGGCACCGTTGCTAAGACTCGTCGTCTCGAAGCATCTCGTGATGATCGGATGTGATAGATTCGACGTATGCATACAACGGGTGCAAGCCAGATTTGCACATGCGGAAACTAAGGTTAATATTGACGAGCCTAGCATGTACAGACATGGTCTCCGAACACGGAATACTGAAAGGTAGAGCATGAGTCATATAAATGATATGATGAATATGAAGATTGTTCGCCGATGAAACTACATCTTATTTCGTGAAGATCGGACTTGGTGTAGTGGACTTGGTTCGTGTAATCACTAAGATAATATGAGGGATGTTGTTTTGAGTGGGAGTTTACCTAGTTAATTTAAGAATTAAAATTGAACTCAATTTATCATAAACTTAGTCTAAACTACTTGCAAATTTGTTGTAGATTATGGCGAACCTCTCCATCAATTTCAGTGCGGTCCTAGAGAAAGAAAAGCTTAAGAACAATGGAAGCAACTTCACGAACTGGCTCCGTGGTCTGAAGATTGTCCTCAGGGCTGGTCAGATGACCTATGTGCTCGAAGCACCGCTAGTTGACCCACCTGCAGAAGATGCCACCCATGACGTAAAGAATGTTTACGCCACTCGGAAAAATCATTACTCCACGATTCAGTGTGCCATCACATGCGGTTTAGAAAGCGGAGCTTCGAAGCGCTTTGAGCACCACGACCGTTCGAGATCATTAAGGAGCTCAAGCTCATTTTTGAGACTCACGGCCGTGGAGAGCTATGAGGCCTCGAAAAGTTCTTTAAGCGTAAGATGGAAGAGGGAAGCTCCGTTAGCGAGCACGTGCTCACCATGTCTGGGCACGCAAACAAGCTCCAAGAGTTGGGGATAACGATTCCTAATGAGTTAGGGATTCACCGTGTCCTCCAATCACTGCCACCAAGTTATAAGAACTTTGTGATGAACTACAATATGCACTGCATGAACAAGACGTTGCCTGAACTACCGTCCATGCTGAAAACTGCTGAAGTGGAGATCAAGAAGGAGAACCAAGTGTTGATGGTCGATAAGACCAGCAATTTCAAGAAACAGGGCAAGCCTAAGAAAAAGGGCAACTTCAAGAAGGACGGCAAGAAAGCTGCCGCACCTGCTAAGAAGCCCAAGGCTGGTCCTAAGCCTGAAACTGAATGCTTCTACTGCAAGGGTGCTTGTCACTGGAAGCGTAACTGCCCCAAGTACCTGGCGGATCTGAAGAATGGCAACATCAAGAAGAAAGGTATATTCGATATACATGTTATTGATGTGTATCTTACTAGTAATCGTAGTAGTGCCTAGGTATTTGATACTGGTTCGGTTGCTCATATTTGTAACTAGAAACAGGAGTTGCGGAATAAACAAAGACTGGCGAGAGACGAGGTGATGATGCGCGTTGGAAATGGCTCCAAGGTTGATGTGATCGCCGTCGGCACGTTCCCTCTACATCTACCTTCGGGATTAGTTTTAAATTTGAATAATTGTTATTTGGTGCCTGCGTTAAGCATGAACATTATATCTAGATCTTGTTTATTGCGAGACGGTTACTCTTTTAAGTCTGAGAATAAAGGTTGTTCGATTTATATGAGTAATATCTTTTATGGTAATGCACCTGAGATGAATGGTTTATTCTTATTGAATCTCGATAGTAGTGATACACATGTTCACAACATAGATGCTAAACGAATAAAATTGAATGATAATTCTACATACATGTACTTATCATCTTGGTCACATTGGAGTGAAGCGTATGAAGAAACTCCATTCTGATGGACTTCTTGAATCACTTGAAAGAAGCGAAGCATGTCTAATGGGAAAAATGACTAAGACTCCATTCTCTGGGATAATGGAGCAAGCTACAAACTTATTGGAAATAATACATACCGATGTGTGCGGTCCAATGAGTGTAGCATCGCGTGGTGGATATCGTTATGTTCTCACTTTCACGGATGACTTAAGTAGATATGGGTATGTCTACTTTATGAAACATAAGTCCAAAACTTTCGAGAAGTTTAAGGAATTTCAAAGTGAAGTGGAAAATCATCGTAACAAGAAGATTAAGTTTCTGCGTTACGACCGGAGGTGAATATCTAAGTTATGAGTTTGGCATGCATTTAAAGAAATGTGGAATACTTTTTGATTGACACCCGGGAACACCACAGGTAATGGTGTGTCCGAGCGTCGTGTCGAACTCTCTTAGATATGGTGCGGTCTATGATGTCTCTTACAGTTCGCTATCGTTTTGGGGCTATGCATTAGAGACAGCCGCATTCACTTTAAATAGGGCACCATCTAAATCCGTTGAAACGACACCGTACGAATTGTGGTTTGGTAAGAAACCTAAGTTGTCGTTCCTTAAAGTTTGGGTTTGTGAAGCGTATGTAAAGAAGTTACAACCTGATAAGCTTGAACCCAAAGCGGAGAAATGCGTCTTCATAGGATACCCTAAAGAAACAATTGGGTATACCTTCTATCATAGATCCGAAGGCAAAGTTTTTGTTGCCAAGAATGGATCCTTTCTTGAAAAGGAGTTTCTCTCGAAAGAAGTGGAAGGAAAGTAGAACTCGGCGAGGTTATTGAACCTTCTCTCGGAGTTGAGAGTAGCGCAGCACGGAAGATGTTTTTGTGCACTTTGCACCAATTGGAGAGGAAGCTCATGATGGTGATCATGAAACTTGAGCGAAATTCTTGCTAAACCTCGCAGTCAACGAGTTCGTACCACTCCTGATTGGTATGACTCTGCCTTGAACGTCATGTTGGTGGACAACACTGATGACCCTGCGATGTATGAAGAAGCTATGGTGAGCCCAGATTCCGACAAATGGCTAGAAGCCATGAAATCCGAGATGGGATCCATGTACGAAAACCAAGTGTGGACTTTGGTGGACTTACCGGATGGCCGTAAGGCTGTCGAGAACAAATGGATTTTCAAAGAAAAGCAGATCTTGATGGTAATGTTACCGTCTATAAAGCTCGACTTGTCACGAAAGGGTTTGACAAATTCAAGGAGTTGACTACGATGAGACTTTCTCACGATGGCGAAGCTAAAGTCTGTGAGGATTTTGTTAGCAATTGCTGCATATTTCGATTATGAGATTTGGCAGATGGATGTCAAAACGGCGTTCCTTAATGGTGACATTGAGGAAGAGTTGTACATGGTACAACCCAAGGGTTTTGTCGATCCTAGTGATGCTGACATGGTATGCAAACTTCAGCGCTCCATTTATGGACTGAAGCAAGCATCCCGGAGTTGGAATCAACGTTTTGATAAAGTAATCAAAAACTTTGGATTTATACAAACTTATGGAGAAGCTTGTATTTACAAGAAAGTGAGTGGGAGCTCTGTAGCATTCCTAGTACTATATGTAGATGACATATTGTTGATTGGGAATGATATAGAACTTCTTAATAGCGTCAAAACCTATTTGAATAATAGTTTTTCAATGAAGGATCTTGGCGAAGCGGCATATATTCTAGGCATCAAGGTTTATAGAGATAGATCAAGATGCCTAATAGCGCTTTCACAAAGTACATACTTAGACAAAGTTCTAAAGAAGTTTAGAATGGAAGAGAGCAAGAAGGGCTTCGTGCCCATGTTGTCAGGTAAGACCTTGAGTAAGACTCAAAGTCCGGCTACGGCAGAAGATAGAGAAAAGATGAATAATATTCCCTATGCCTCGGCCATAGGTTCTATCATGTATGTCATGCTGTGTAGAAGACCGGATATAGCACATGTTGTTAGTTTGACTAGCAGATATCAAAGTGATCCTGGAATGGAACACTGGACAGCGGTCAAGAATATCCTAAAGTACCTGAATAGGACTAAGGATATGGTTCTTTCTTATGGAGGTGATGAACAACTTGTTGTAAATGGTTACACTGATGCTGGTTGGAACACCGATCCAGATGACTCGAAGTCACAGTCTGGATACGTATTTATTTTGAATGGTGCTACAGTGAGCTGGAGGAGTGCCAAGCAAAGCGTTGTGGCGAAATCTTCAACTGAATCGGAATACATAGCTGCTTCGGAGGCTGCACAAGAAGCCATATGGATGAAGGAGTTCATTACTGAACTTGGCATGGTTCCCAGTGCGCTGGACCCGATGGCCATCTACTGTGACAACACAGGTGCCATAGCTAATGCACAGGAGCCAAGGTCACATAGCAAGCTGAAGCACATCAAGCTACATTTCCATGCTATTCGTGAGTATGTCCGAGATGGTGACATAAAGATTTGCAAAGTACACATTGATCTGAATGTGGCAGATCCGTTGACTAAACCTCTCCCTAGAGCAAAGCATGACCAACACCAGAACGCCATGGGTGTTAGGTACATTACCATGTAATCTAGATTATTGACTCTAGTGCAAATGGGAGACTGTTGGAGATATGCCCAAGAGACAATAATAAAACTGGTTATTATTATATCTTTGTGTTTATGATGAATGTTTACATCCCATGCTATAATTGTATTATAAGGAAACACTGATACATGTGTGTTTTGTAAACATAAAAGGGTCCGTAGTAAGCCTCTTGTTGAACTAGCTTGTTGATTCATAGATGATCATGGTTTCCTGATCATGGACATTGGATGTCTTTAATAACAAGGTTATATCATTAGGAGAATGATGTGATGGACACACACCCATAGTAAGCGTAGCATAAGATCAAGTCATTAAGTTCGTATTGCTATAAGCTGTCAAATGCATAGTAACCTAATCCTTCGACCATGAGGTTATGTTAATCACCATCACCGGATGGGTACTTTGATGACATCAAACACCGCTTCGTAATTGGGTGGTTATAAAGGTGTCATTGGGTATTCTGAAAGTATGTGTTGAAGCGCATGGACCAAGATTGGGATTTGTCCATCCATATGACGGATAGATATGCTCTGGGCCCTCTCGGTGGAATGTCATCTAGTTAGCTTGCAAGCATGTGACTAGGTCACAAGGGATGACATAACATGGAACGAGTAAAGAGTACTTATCGATGTGAGGTAGAACTAGGTATGGAGATACCGATGATCAAACCTCGGATAAGTAGAATATCGTGTGACAAAGGGAATTGGTTTCGTATGTTAATGGTTCTATCGATCACGAAGTCATCGTTGAGTATGTGGGAGCCGTTATGGATCTCCAAATCCCGCTGATGGTTATTGATCGGAGAGGTGTCTCCATCATGTCTGCATATTCACGAACCGTAGGGTGACACACTTAAGGTTCGAAGTTGTTTTTAAGTAGATATGGAATGTGCGTTGGAGACCGAATGTTGTTTGGAGTCTCGGATTGGATCCGGGACATCACGAGGAGATCCAGAATTGTCCGGAGAATGAGATTCATATATTGGGGATCATTTTCTAAGTTAGGAAATGTTTCAGAGTATTTGTATGGGGATTCTAGAAGGTTTCGGAATGTTTCGGAAGGTTCTAGGAGATTTCTTGGAGTTTGCTTGAAAACCAAGAAAGGATCAAGGAGTCCATGTGGGGCAAGACAAGGAGTCGTGGGGGAGGAGGACTCCTCCCCCCCTCCCAATCCGCCGGCCAAGGAAGGGAGGGGAGTCCTACTAGGACTCCCCCTCCCATGGCCCCTCCCTCCTTTAAATAGAGGGGTGGGGGCGCCACCCCTTGCCCCCTCCACTCCAAACCCTAGCCGCCGCCTCTCTCCTCCTCCTTCCCTCTGCTCAGGCTTAGGCGAAGCCTGCAGAATTCTCTACTCCACCACCACCACCACACCGTCAGGCTGCTGGGATTCCGTGGAGAAGATCTACTACCTCCACGTCACCGAACAGGAGAGGAAGGTCGCCGACTCCGACGCTTGACTGATCGAAGGCCGCTTTGAACGCTGCAGGCGGAAGGATCGTCCACACGATCTTGAGATCGGCAAGTGATCGACTACATCAACCACGAGATCCAATCTCATAACACTTTTGGATCTACGAGGGTTAGTACAGATCTATCTCGTTGCACATGTCTAATAGATTAGATCTTGGATTTTATCTAGATTAGATCTGGGTTTTGTTCGTTCTTGCGGTAGAAATTTTTTGTTTTCCATGCTACGAACCCATCAACATCGTCCTTCGGAACAGATTGTCTACCAGGACCCTTTCCAAAGATTACTTTTAAATCCTTCACCATATCAAATACATCATCACCAGTATGGTGGATAGGCTTACACCGGCTGTCTGCCTTACCATTGAAATGCTTACCTTTATTTCTTAGGGTGTGCGTGGGCGGAAGAAAATGATGATTCTCCGGGTACACATTCTTCTTACATTTATCCAAACATATACTTTCAGTCTCGTTTAAACAGTGTGTGCATGCATTGTATCCCTTGTTTGTCTGTCCTGAAATGTTACTAAGAGCAGGCCAATCATTGATTGTTATGAACAACAACGCTCGTAGGTCAAATTCCTCCTGCTTGTTCTCATCCCACACACGTATACCTTGTCCGTGCCACAACTATAAGAGTTCTTCAACTAATGGCCTTAGGTACACATCAATGTCGTTGTCGGGTTGCTTCGAGCCTTGGATGAGCACTGGCATCATAATGAACTTCCGCTTCATGCACAACCAAGGAGGAAGGTTATAGATACACATAGTCACAGGCCAGGTGCTATGACTGCAACTCTTCTCCCCAAAAGGATTCATGCCATATGTACTTAGACCAAACCATAAGTTCCTCGCATCACCTGCAAAGTCCAGAAACTCTCTCTCGATTTTTCTCCACTGCGACCCATCAGCGGGGAGTCTCAACATCTCGTCTATCTTACGGTCTTCCATGTGCCATCGCAACAACTTGGCATGCTCTTTGTTCCTGAACAAACGTTTCAACCATGGTATTATAGGAGCATACCACATCACCTTGGCAGGAACCCTCTTCATGCGGCGCTCGCCCTCAACATCACTAGGGTCATCTCGTCTTATCTTATACCGCAATGCAGTGCATACTGGTCATGCATCCAAATTCTCGTACTCCTCGCCGCGGTAGAGGATGCAGTCATTAATGCATGCATGTATCTTCTGCACCTCTAATCCTAGAGGGCAGACAACCTTCTTTGCTTCGTAGGTACTGGCGGGCAGTTTGTTGTCCTTTGGAAGCAACTTCATTATTTTCAGCAACTTTTCAAATCCTTTGTGAGTCACACCGTTCTCTGCCTTACATTGCAACAATTCCAGTGCCCATCTTCACAATTTGGGTACAACAATTTGTTGTGATCCTCTAACATCTTCTTGAACTTCAATCTCTCCCTTTCAGTTACGCATTTTTCCTGGGCATCAGCAATGGCCCGACTAAGATCATCATCGGGTAGATCTGATGCCCGTTCTTCATCTTTTTCTTCATCAATGTCTTCCATTGTAGTACCATCGTATTCAGGGGACATAGTAGGGTAGTCATTATCATTCTCTTCTTCGTTGTCTTCCATCATAACCCCTCTTTCTCCGTGCTTGGTCCAACAATTATAGCCGGTCATGAAACCGGACCGAAATAGGTGGCTGTGAAGGACTCTTGAGGAAGAGTATTCCTTATGATTCTGACAAACACCACATGGACAAGACATAAAACCATTCCGCTTGTTTGCCTCGGCCACAAGAAGAAAAGAATGCACGCCTTTAATGAACTCGTTAGAGAGTCGGTCAGCGTACATCCATTGCCGGCTCATCTGCATTATAATTAATTAAGTACATCAAACATAATAATAATTAATTAGTACTAATGTAAAAACAAAATTAGCCAGCAACCGGAACTAAAGATATGATGAACCTTTATTCCTAGTTGGAGGCACCAACCGGGACTAAATGTGGATGTGGAGACAACATGTCGACATTATGTCCTCAGTGGGCAGCACTAAGCCAGTAAATTAAATGATGACACTATTTTGGGTGGGTGGCAGCATAATCATAATTAATTAGTACCAATCTAAAAACAAAATTAAAGCCAGCAACCGGGACTAAAGATATGATGAACCTTTAGTCCCGGTTGAAGGCACCAACCAGGACTAAATGTGGATGTGTAGACAACATGTCCACACTATGTCCTCAGTGGGCAACACTAAGCCAGTAAATTAAATGACGACACTATTTTGGATGGGTGGCAGCACTATGCCAGGGGTGAGTGTGTCGACATTATGTCATCAGTGCCCGACACTATGTTGTGCTGCTTAATCTATAAATAGATATGCATTCTTGTGAAGAACTGCAAGATGGTGTGCGAGACCAGGGACACCACTACGGCGGAGCTTCTCGAAGATGTCTTAGGACCTCGTCCTCAGACATCTTCGAGGGCACTCTCTAATATATGAAATTAGTTAGCTCCACCAGCATACTGATCTAGATAGAGAAGATATAAACTGAAAGATGGTGTGAGAGAGCAGGGACACCACTACGGCAGAGCTTCTCGAAGATGTCTTAGGATCCCGTCCTCAGACATCTTCGAGGAGCTCGCCATAGAGGCACTCCCTATATGTGAATTGTTTTAGTTACCCGGCATATTAATCTATAGCTAAAGAAGTTATTAACTCCAAGATGGTGCTAGAGGGACACCACTGCGGTGGAGCTTCTCTCGAAGATGTCTTAGGATCCTATCCTCAGACATCTTCGAGGAGCTCGCCATAGAGGAGCTTCTCTAAGATGTACTGTGATGTCTTCTTATCAAGCTTTTATGAATTAACCCTATCTTTGTTACAATTTTTTTAGTTTGTTGAACGCAGGTAGACGAAGAAGGATATTTTGCCCAGCTAGTTAGAATGATGGACTCACGCATGTGTGTGCTTCTAAAATCAAATTTCGAGACTATGTACCAAAACAAGATATATATAGATAGAATCCACATATTGTGATATTACCTTAGAGTTCCTTACATTAATACAAGATAGATAGAATCTAAACATCGATCTCATGCTATCATTGCAAAAATTACTACCAAACTAAATCCACAAATCCATCTACAAGATAGAGCATGAAATGAGCTAATATAGCAATGAGAGTTCAAAGGATGAAGTTGCTCACCTTTTAGAACCTTTGGATAGATAGGGCACCACAAAATATAGACAAATCTTGAGAAAAAAGGGCATGAACTCGAGCTTGAAGCAAGAAAGAGAGAGAGGAGAGCCACCGGCTTGAATGGTGGCTCGGGCAGGGGAAGAAGATATAGCCAGACCTTTAGCCCCAGTTTCTTGTCTAGAACCGGGGCTAAAGGTCCACCTTTAGCCTCAGGTCGTATAACAAACCGGGACTAAAGGATCTGGCGCCCGACCCGGCCTGCCTAAAACCCTTTAGTCCTGGTTTGTTACACGACCCAGGGCTAAAGGTCCCGTTCGAACCGGGGCTAGTGCCTGCCACCCCCCTGGGGCCAGATCTAGCCGTTGGACCGAGGCATTAGTCCCGGTTTGTAGAAAAAACAGGGCTAATACCCCTGGATCAAAGGTCAGTTTTCTACTAGTGTATTTATCTGCAGTTAGTTAATATTACTCCCCTTGTCTCAAAATAAGCGACACGGTTCTCTAGATATGTATATATCAAAACACTAAAATACGTTAGATAAAGTTTCCTCACTTATTTTAGCACGGAGGGAGTAGCATTTTAGCTCGTGAACATATGCATTTTTCATTCTTCCCTGACCCAGTAGCATCCGCCTAACACACCGTCATAAAATCGAGGCAGAGCAATATGAACATTTAGAGCATCTCTAGCGGACCCTCCATATATCAAACCTGGAAAACTCGGATGAGGGGAGCTGGATATTCGTATCCGGCATGAGAAAAGGATTTGGAAGAACAAAACATGCAAACAAGAATTGCAATTTTTTTTGAAAAAATTAGAACAAACCATGGGATTTTTTGAACTAGTTCATTGCATATATTGATTCAACATACATCTGTGGATATATTTTACACTACTCTAAGCAAAAAATCAGAACTATACACTTAGCTAATTGTTCTAAAGTTAACCTAGATCGAACCCTAACCTTAGATCAGTGACACCGCCTCGTCATGTGGGTTCACCGAATATGGACGATTCAACCCCTACTCCTCCTTGAGAGAGCGGAGGATCAAGGTTGCCAGGTCAATCTCATCCCGTGCCTCCTCGAGGTAGCGGCATGCAGCCACGTCATCGGGGTTTGTTGATCCAAGCGTCAATGGTCCTAGAACGCCAGATCTGGATCATGCTCGTGGTGCATCAACTAGTAGAAACTAGGCCATTTGCCCCGGTTCATAAGGACCTTTAGTCCCGGATTGCAAACCGGGACTGCCAAAGCGGGACTAAAGGTCCGGCCTTTAGTCCCGATTCTGTTACGAACTGGGACTAGAGGTCCACCACGTGGCCCCGCAAGCCACGCTAGGCTGGAGGACATTTAGTCCCGATTCGTAATTTGGCTGCCGCAGCAGGAGATGGGGGTTTAGGGTTTTGTGTTTTTCTTTTCATTTTGTATTTTGTGTTCAATTATTTTTCATTCTGTGTTTTCATTACAAACAAGTTTTCGTATACATACACAATGCTACTACACCGTACTTGTACACGTTGATGCATATATAATATAATTTCTCTTACAAGCATACATGCATGGAGGTCGATCATTACATGGAGTCCCAACCGGGTCCAGAGCCTGTCTATTTGATTACATGGAGATCATTACATGGATGCTTTAGGGTCTATCTAAAGAGTATTCTCCATATGGGTCTATGACCTCGTCGACCAAAAATCCAGCCAATTCCTCTTGGATTGCTAGTAGGCGGTCCTGTGGTAGGAGCTTGTCCCGCATCGCGTCCAACTATAAAGAAGGAGATCATATGAATTAGACTCAACACAACTTTTTGTAATAAAAATAAAGGGTGAATATATTGTTTACTTACTCGAACAGTTTCGTAGTGATGCGAATGAACTCGCACACATAGAATCCACATAGGTTAGTTCCCTATGGCTGTCTCGCGCACTTTACAAGAATAGAATTTAATCAAATAACAACTCTAGCATGATAAATGTACATAAACTAGAATTAAATAGATGCACGGACCTAGCTTGTACTACTTACCGAGACTGATTTAAAAAATAGCTCCTCATGCCATTGACCGCAGACCTTGTTCTTGAACCATGTCCAAACACTACCCGACAAAGAAAATGAATGTATGAGTTAATAACTACTTGATATCCCAGAAAATGAACGAAAAAACCAATATAGTGCGATAATGGTTGAAATTACCTCTGGAGCATATCGATAATGCTGCGGTACTCTTCCATGTCTTTGTTTAGTGAGTCCATGATGTGAACTCTTCCCAAGTCAACTGAAATTCTTAGAAGAATCCAGTGATAGCTACGCAAGATTTACATACGTCAGTAACTCATCATTTACACTGAATATCGAGTAAGCAAAAGTTAATGTGTACAATAACACACTCACCCGAAGTGGTAAGGAAATAGTATTTTATTATAGAAATGCTGGTTCGTGAGAAACTGGAGCAAGTTTTGCTCGGTCTCCAGTGGCTTATCCTTTAGCATAGCTCCATTAACTCGATGTGGGTCAATGAACCCAAATTCATTGATAGCCTTTCTTTTATATTCAAGAATCTTCAATCTGCATCATTATATATAGCGTATAAAAGAATATAGTGAGTATACTTACCGGTAATAAATTGAATAAGCTGAGCTAGAGACTTAATTACATAAATAAAGTAATCACTTACAGACAATAGCAACTGAGGATAGATTTGTCGAGTTCCTTTAGATTGAATAACTGAAAAAAATCTGTAAATTCAATAGGGACCTCGTCTTCAGTGAAGTAATGCTATTTTCGAACATTCTCTATGAGCCAATATCACTCTTCTTTTGATACTTTCATGTACCATTCATGCAATCGTTGCATTTTTTTTGGCATATCCCGAAGCCTCTCAGAACTGACCAAAGGCTCCCCGTGAACAAATTTGGGTGCTACCTCAGCCTTGGGCATATGATCGTCGTGAATAATGTCATGAATAAACATATTACATTGCTCGGCCAATATCTTAGCCGTTTCCATATGCAAAGGTTCTCCCCCATATAGTTGAGGTTCGGGTATGTACACCTGGAGCGGGGGGAACGATTGATTTGCTTGTTTCCCTAGCTGGGGAACGTCTCTTTTGGTTCTTCGGCTACCACTCGATTGTTTTGCTTGTTTCCCCAGCTGGGGAACGTTCGTTCTGATGCTTCCGCTACCACTCGATTGTTTTGCTTGTTCCCCCTGCTGGGGAACGTCTTTTGTGATGTTTCCTCTACCACTTGATCTCTTATGTTTCAGTGTCTTCTGAAGACATCATGTATAGTCATCTGGAGCATTTAACTAAGCTTGGGATGGTTGCGTCAGTAATTTCCTAAAGTGCTCCTTGGTTTCCGGTTTTATTTGGACCTCTCGCTCAAGTTGTTTCTTTTTAAAATGAGCATCCACTTCGGCCCATACGACCGCATCGGTCTCCTCATCGTTCAGGTCATAAGCCCTCTTGGGAGGAACTGGCGGTACTCTTGGGAGGGGCGACAACTGTCACTTTGGGCGTTGGTTATCACTCGACGGAGTGGTTCTATTCTTCCGCTTTTGGCCCTTAGTGGGTGGAGGCGGTTGCGTAGATTGAGATGGACTCGTGTTGAGGTCATGGATTGTACTTGGAGGTGGTGGACTTTTACTGGGAGGAGACGGTGCCCTTGGAGGTGGACTTTTACTAGGAGGACACGGTGGCCTTGGAGGTGATGGATTGTTTCTCGGTGGAGAAGGTGGCCCTGATGCCGAGCCTGGAAACTTGATGTATTCCTTTTTCCAAAGAATGAAGCCACTCGTGACTCCTCCCAGTGTCGTCTCCCTTCACCTCCAGGGAAGTCAAGCAGTAGTGACTTACACAACGGTTCAACTTCATCCACACCGACACGAGCATAGCCAGCTAGAATCAGATTGCAATGGTAGGTCGCTCCCGGTGTAGATGGTAAAGCAAAGCCGACCGCCACCTTCATGGATATGTTTTTTAGTTCAACATGCATCTCACAACTAGTCTTCTCCTTAATTGCATCCACGGGGTACACATCCATCGTTGCATCATTACCGTGGCCCTCCGTGGAAGCCACGCTGCTTTTCCGTTGCGATGGGCCGACTGCATCGTCTGCAGTGCGTGATCTTCTTTGAGTCCTTTAAGTTCATTAAGCATCTATCGATGCTCCTGTAGCATGGCTTCAAACCTCGCGAACCGCTCCGCATCCTCCTCTTTTTGCCGCTTTGTTTTTCCCGATCGGCTTCTGTACATGTCAAGGTCCTCGGGAAACCCGATAGCCCATGGACAAGAAGGTCCGAACCCTCTTGTTCGTCCAGCCTTTTAAGGATTCCAGAGGGCCTTTGTCAGCTCATTGTTCTCTCTGTCGGGAACAAACTTTCCCTCTTCAACCTCTTTTATCACTTTAATAAGTTCATCCTTGGGTGCAGCAACTTCTTTGGCTGCAACAATCTCGCATGTTTCTAGGTCATACAATGCCCCATGCCCGTGTAACCAATTTCTTGACCTCAAGGGCCAACCAGACATAGCTGGAGTGACCCCTTTAGCCGCCAGGTCGGCCTCGTCTTTATCCCACTTATGCATGGCACTCTTGTAGCCACCTATGCCCATATGATGGTGATATTTCTTTTTGGATGCATTTAGCTTATTCTTTTCTGACATTGCCACAGCTAGTGCCGAGGTCTTGTATTCCACAAATGCGGCTCAGTTATCCTGCTGCATCTCTAGTGGTGCAGTGAATGGAGGAGTTTTTTTCTTCAATACATAGTTGTGGTACAATATTTTCTTCCACTCCTTGAATAGTTCGCCCATCTTCTTAAGAGCCCACTCCTTGACTTTCCTCGTCATTTGATGTGTGAGATCATCAGTCTCCAAGACTGGTAGGGTGAAATGTGTCATGAGAGAATTCCACATCACATCTCTCGCTCTGTCATGTACAAAACTAGCCCCGTCTGGATCCCTTTTCTTTTCTGGCTTATTCCACTCTCGCGTGGTGATCGGGATGGTGTCTCTAACAATCACTCCGCATTGATGTACAATGCATTCATAGATTGTTTGGGCTCTAATGGTTGACCTAGCGCAGAGACTAAGTCAATGCTGAAACGGACATCAGCGGGCAACTTTTGTGTCGGGCCTCTTTTGCTTGTAGAAGATTGGCCCGATGCGGAGGTCTAAGAGAAGAAACATTCGTCAGTACATATATACGAATCAATTAGTGCATCTATACTAGTGATCGATCGGTAGAGGCTTTATATACCTCGCGGGACTTTGTTATTAAGGTGTTTTCACCATGGTCTCCACCATGGTCAGCACCATCGTCTCCACTATCGTCTCCACCCTCGTCTCCTCCAGAAAAATTAAGATACTGGGAGCCATCATCGTAATAAGAACCCCCAGTACCCTCATCTATCATGTTGAGAATCTCCTCTTCATTCTGTCTACCGTTCATAGCTTAACTAATACAGAAAAAGATAAAACAATTTTGAATTAAGTAAAAGAATATTACAATTGCGACAACTCGGATATAGAAAAAAGATTACGTACTAATAATGAAACAATTTTGCATTAAGATAAAGTACAATAATATAAGATAAAGTACAATAATACATCTCGCTCATATCTCGCTCATAAGATAAAGTACAATAATAATCAAACTAGCAAACTCTAGGTCGTTACGTACACTACAGCCTCGCACCTGAGAAGAGGAACCATCACCGGAGAATAGCTCGAGTGAGATCCGTGAACCTGCCAGATATTGGAGAACCTGGTCTCCAAAAGATACATATATCGGCGGACATACTCGTCCTCCTCCCTAATACGACGACGTACCACCTCCTCGGGGGCCGGCTCCCTCTGCACCGCTCCTGGACCTCGTGGATGCCACCAAAGAAGCTCCGGGTCGACGATGATACCCCGATTCCTCACCAAGGTATGAGTCCCGACAGGTAACACCTCCCAGTGCCAACCAAGTGAGCAGTTCTGACATCCTCGGAGAGAGTCCAGTAGGCTCGGACGAGGAGGACGCGGCATAATTAAATAATAGCAATAAACAATCATAAAACATAAACAGTAACTAAATCACTAAGTATTGCCCTAATAACACTAACCCTAAACCTAACACTAACTAAACTAAACCTAATTAACTAAGTATTCTAACTAACCCTAACTAGCCCTAATGAAATTGTTTTGACAAGAGAAGGCACAAGGTACAATGAAGAAAATAGCCTAACACTAACTACTATAAACAACTATTTAGGGTTAGTTATACCCCCGGAACGGATCGGACCCTCCGGGTGGTGGCTAGACCCGGGGTGGAGGTGGGGTATTTACCTAACTAATACTAATACTAACAACTAATACTAATTCTAATTCTAACTTAACTAAAGGGTCGTGGCTAGACCCGGGGTGGAGGTGGGGGTATTTACCTAACTAATACTAATACTAACAACTAATACTAATTCTAGTTCTAACTTAACTAATACTAATACTAATACTAACAACTAATACTAATTCTAACAACTAATACTAATACTAATACTAATACTAATTCTAAATTAACCTAACTAATACTAATAATACTAACAACTAATACTAATTCTAATTCTAATACTAACTAAATTCACCTAATTTAACCTATACTAATTAACCCTAATACTAACTAAAATCCCTAACAATAACACTAACCCTAACTCACCAAGTAGGGGTGGAGGGCGCCAAGGCGAGATCCTCGATGGATGTATGGCTGGACCTCTCTGCGTGAGGCAGGCATGGGGGCACGGTGGCGCGTCCTCCACATACTGCACGGGCGGCGTGCTCAAAGGGCGGTGGGCGCAGACGGCGGCGGCGTGCTCCTCCACGTATGGGCACGGCGGCGGTGAGCTCAGGAGCGGGCAGCGGCGTGCTCGGGCGCGGCGACGGCGGTCGTTCTCATGAAGAAGATCAAGTGCTCCGGGTCGTGGAATAACCTAGGGTGGAGGTGGGGTATTTATACCCCCAGACCTTTAGCCCCGGTTTCTAATACAAACCGGGACTAAAGACCTTTAGTCCCGGTTTAATACAAACCAGGACTAAAGGTGTTTTTGGCCCGCCGCTATTCCCGCGCACCATACCCCTTTAGCCCCGGTATGTAATACAAACTGGGACTAAAGGGTGGGATTTTTGGCGCCAAAAAGAAAAATGGTTTATAGTTTTCAGAAAATTATGTATTATATATCAATTTTTTTAGAAAAAGAAGATCTATTATCATACTCTATTATATAACTTAAATGAAATTATCTATTGTTTAACAAGTATTATATTTAGTATAAATGTTGGAAAAATATAGTTTATTATTTTAAAAACAGAAAAATACATATAATATACCAAAAATTCACAAAAAATAATATACTCATTAGAAATATAATATTTAATACTAAAACTAGTAACTGGGACTAAAAGGTATTTCAGGGGCCTTTAGTCCCGGTTGGAGCCACTAACCGGGACTAGATATTTCCCGCCATTTCTCTCGCTTCCCGCCATGTTTTCCCGTCATTTTCCCCTGCTTTCTGCCATGTTTTCCCACAATTTCCCCCTGTTTCCCGCCATTTCCCTCTATATCTAGGCCGACGCCATGTCCATCCACACATCCACACCTTCTCTCTCACAACAATGGACACCGCTTACTGGGCCTTTCTGACGGCCCATCCACACATCTAGCTACCCATGCCCGCTGGGGTACCGGCTGCCCGCCGGCTAGATGCTGAGCGCTAGAGGGGTTCCTGTTCCTCCTGTGCCTCAAGGTTCAGCCCGCCAGGCGGCCATCATGAACCACTTCTACCTCGACCTCACGCCGGAACAGCGGATGGATCCCCATTGGGATCCCAACAACCTCGACACCTGGAATGTCTTCTTCGCAAACCGGCAGGAAAGGGAGCTCACCAGGTACGAGGGTGACGGCCCGCCCCCAGTGAACCATAACGAGGCCGGTCGCCGCATGTGGTGGGCGAACCAGACTATCGCTGGCGTGATGCGCTACATCGCCATGGGAGACCATCCTCGCCTGAGGTACCCGCACTTTCACCAGCCGCATAGCCACAAGAATGGTGGTGGTGGTGAAGGCTGAGGGCGTACCGGGGACGTCATCTGGGAGCTCCCTCCCCCGTGCGTCGTGAATCCGAGGCCGGAGTGGCAGGTGCCCCCTCCCCCATTTCCCCGTGCACAAGCCGGGGAAGGGCTAAGGATCCAGCCGCGTGCTACGAGCGATGACGATGATGATGACGATTCCAAAGACGACCCTGAAGCTGTGTACTACAGGGCTAGATATGATTATGACTAATTTTTATGTTTTAATATTAATAAATGTCTTTGTTGTTGGCCACAACAAGTTGCAATACTACCTATTGAGATCGAGACAGTTCATATCCATTAAAAATATAGGTTTAATAATATTGTATATCACCAACATCCACACGTCTCTATTATTATGGTTTTCTTCTAATCCGTAACCATGGAGCATCTTCCTTACTTAACAGGATGCTTGGGTCGAAGTATCCTTAGAGCCGAACCGTTTCGCTCCGTAAGAAACGGAGGCGATCGCATCTGCCCCCCAGCAAACAACGCCGCCGCTGGTCCCTACCTCCTCCGTCCACCGCTCCGGCGACGGGAGGGGGTGGGGACCCTGGTGCTCCGGCTCCTGTAGTGAGGGTTGGCCTAGTGTTTTCCTTGAGGCGTTGTTTTCATGGAGGAGAAGGCGCCGCGTCGGAATAATTTGCCTCTGCTCTTCCCCCATCTCGACGTCGCTCTAACCGGTGGCGTTGGGAGGCAAGTGGCATGGTCGTCTCGCAGATCTTTGGATCTAACGAGATTCATGTCTGGTGGTCGGCGGTTGGCACCCTCGCGGGTGGCGGTCTGGTCGGCTGCTCTAGTTGTGTTTGCTATCTTGCAGTTGGGTGCGTAGATGACGGCAGGCGACGTCGTTCCTCTTCTTCGACTACATCGGATGATGTTGATAGCGTCGGGATCTGGTGATCACGGGGAAGATCCCTGGCCGACGTGCCACAAAGTCTCGGTCTCGTTGCTTGCAGCGGTCTGATTCATCGGCTCAAAAGGCATCATTGTATGCGAAGGTGCTCTCCCAGATCTTGGTATGGTGGCTTTTCACCCCTTTTTCTAGCGTGGCCATGGTGGCGGCGGAGGACGATGGTGGACAACGTTTCGGCAAGGCACAAGTTTCTCCAAGGGTGGACTTGTAGTTTTACTCCTTGTGGGGTTCTTTGTGCAAAGTTGCTTGACACGCATTTTTATTTCATATGATGGCCATATGTGTAATCTTTGTAAACGTTTTGTTTAATGAAATATATGGTTACTTCAAAAAAAAACAGGATGCTTAGGTCATCCTTCACAGCGAAGGACGGAATTTTATAAAACTTATCATAATCTTCTGACATGTCTGTCTTATCCTCCACCCCCACGATGTTTCTTTTTCCTAAAAGAATTATGTGGTGATTTGGCTCATCGTATGCTATATTCTTTTGCTTATCTTTCCTTTTTCTCGGTTTGGTAGACATGTCCTTCACATAAAAAACCTGAGCCACATCATTGGATAGGACAAATGGTTCATCTCTATACGCAAGGTTCTTGAGATCCACTGTTGTCATTCCGTATTTCTTGTCTACCTCAACCCCGCATCCTGTCAGCTTGACCCATTTGCACCGAAATAAAGGGACCTTAAAATAAGGTCCATAGTCAAGTTCCCATATCTCGTCTATGTAACCATAATATGTATCCTTTTGCCCATTCTCGTCAGTTTCATCAAATCGGGCACCACTGTTTTGGTTGGTTCTCTTTTTATCTTGGGCGATCATGTAAAATGTATTCCGATTTATCTCGTACCCTTGGAAAGTCAATATAGTCGAAGATGGTGACCTGGCCAATAAGTACAACCGCTCTCTAACATTGATGTCATTCATGAGATGTGTCTGCGACCAACCGCCAAAAGTCCTCATGTGTTCATCTCTAATCCAGGAGCCAGGCTTCCCCGGGTTGTTGGAGTGTACAGTATTCTTGTGTTCCTCGATATACGGAGCCACCAAGGTGGAACTCTGCAGAACTGTGTAGTGTGCTTTAGTGAGAGAATGTCCGTCCATACATATCCTTGCTTTCTTTCCTAGCGTGCCATTTCCACTCAATCTACCCTCATCCCGTGATTCAGGAACACCGATGGGCTTAAGGTTAGGAATAAAGTCAACACAAAACGCAATGACCTCCTTTGTTTCATATCCCTTTGAGATGCTTCCTTCTGGCCTAGCACGGTTCTGAACATATTTCTTTAAAACTCCCATGAACCTCTCAAAGGGGAACATATTGTGTAGAAATACAGGACCGTGAATGTTAATCTCTTCGACTAGGTGAACTAGGAGGTTCGTCATAATATTGAAGAAGGATGGTGGGAACACCAACTCGAAGCTGACAAGACATTGGACCACATCTTTCTGTAACCTTGGTAGACTATCTAGATTGATTACCTTCTGAGAAATTGCATTGAGAAACGCACATAGCTTCACAATGGTACTCGAACATTTTCCGGCAGGAGTCCCCTCAATGCAATCGGAAGCAGCTGTGTCATAAGCACGTGGCAGTCATGAGACTTTAGGTTTTGAAAAAATTTCTCTGCCATATTTATTATTCCCTTTATGTTCGACGAGAAACCAGACGGGGCCTTGATACTGTAAAGGACTTCAAAAAAGATTTCCTTCTCTTCTTTGGTAAGAGCATAGCTGGCAGTACCTTCAAACAGCTCTAGATGCATGTCATCTCAGACTTTTATACGTTGTTGGTCCTGCTGTGCTTCTGGTGTATATTTATATTTCCCATACACGCCCAAGAAGCCTAGCAGCGTCACGCAAAGATTCTTCGTCAGGTGCATCATGTCAATAGCAGAGCGGACCTCTAGGACTTTCCAATAGGGTAGCTCCCAAGATATAGATTTCTTTTTCCACACGGGTGCGTGTCCGACATCGTCCTTCGGAACAGATTATCTACCAGGACCCTTTCCAAAGATTACTTTTAAATCCTTCACCATATCAAATACATCATCACCAGTACGGTGGATAGGCTTACACCGGCTGTCTGCCTCACCATTGAAATGCTTACCTTTCTTTCTTAGGGTGTGTGTGGGCAGAAGAAAACGATGATTCCCTAGGTACACATTCTTCTTACATTTATCCAAATATATACTTTCAGTCTCATTTAAATAGTGTGTGCATGCATTGTATCCCTTGTTTATCTGTTCTAAAATGTTACTAAGAGCAGGCCAATCATTGATTGTTATGAACAACAACGCTCGTAGGTCAAATTCCTCCTGCTTATTCTCATCCCACACACGTACACCTTGTCTGTGCCACAACTGTAAGAGTTCTTCAACTAATGGCCTTAGGTACACATCAATATCGTTGCCGGGTTCCTTCGGGCCTTGGATGAGCACTGGCATCATAATGAACTTCCACTTCATGCACAACCAAGGAGGAAGGTTATAAATACACAGAGTCACATGCCAGGTGCTATGACTGTAGCTCTGCTCCCCAAAAGGATTCATGCCATCTGTACTTAGACCAAATCATAAGTTCCTCGCATCAACTGCGAAGTCCGGGAACTCTCTCTCGATTTTTCTCCACTGCGACCCATCAGCGGGGTGTCTCAACATCTCGTCTTTCTTACAGCCTTCCATCTGCCATCGCAACAACTTGGCATGCTCTTTGTTCCTGAACAAACGTTTCAACCATGGTATTATAGGAGCATACAACATCACATTGGCAGGAACCCTCTTCATGCGGCGCTCGCCCTTAACATCACCAGGGTCATCTCGTCTTATCTTATACCGCTATGCAGTGCATACTGGGCATGCATCCAAATTCTCGTACTCCTCGCCGCGGTAGAGGATGCGGTCATTAATGCATGCATGTATCTTCTGCACCTCTAATCCTAGAGGGCAGACAACCTTCTTTGCTTCGTAGGTACTGGCGGGCAGTTCATTATCCTTTGGAAGCAACTTCTTCATTATTTTCAGCAACTTTTCAAATCCTTTGTCAGTCACACCGTTCTCTGCCTTTCATTGCAGCAATTACAGTGTGCTACCCAGTTTTTTGTGCCTATCTTCACAATTTGGGTACAACAATTTGCTATGATCCTCTAACATCTGCTTGAACTTCAACCTCTCCCTTTCAGTTACGCATTCTTCCTGGGCATCAGCAATGGCCCGACTAAGATCATCATCGGGCAGATCTGATGCCCGTTCTTCATCATTGTCTTCCATTGTAGTACCATCGTATTCAGGGGACATGGTAGGATAGTCGTTATCATTCTCTTCTTATTCGTTGTCTTCCATCATAACCCCTCTTTCTCCATGCTTGGTCCAACAATTATAGCCGGTCATGAAACCGGACCGAAACAGGTGGCTGTGAAGGACTCTTGAGGAAGAGTATTCCTTATGTTTCCGACAGACACCACATGGACAAGACATAAAACCATTCCGCTTGTTTGCCTCAGCCACAAGGAGAAAAGAATGCACACCTTTAATAAACTCGCTAGAGAGTCGGTTAGCGTACATCCATTGCTGGCTCATCTACATTATATAATTAAGTACATCAAATAGAATCATGATGATAAAATTAATACTGGTCTAAAAAACAAAATTAAAGCCAACAACCGGGACTAAAGATATGATGAACTGAATGTGGATGTGGCGACAACATGTCGACACTATGTTCTCAGTGGGCAACACTAAGCCAGTAAATGATGACACTATTTTGGGTGGGTGACAGCACTATGCTAGGGGTGAGTGTGTCGACATTATGTCTTCAGTGCCCGACACTATGTTGTGCTGCTTAATCTATAAATAGGTATGCATTCTTGTGAAGAACTGTAAGATGGTGTGCGAGACAAGGAACACCACTACGACAGAGCTTCTCGAAGATGTCTTAGGACCTCATCCTCAGACATCTTTGAGGAGCTCGTAGTAGAGGCACTCCCTAATATGTGAAATTAGTTAGCTCCACCAGCATACTGATCTAGCTAGAGAAGATATAAACTGAAAGATGGTGTGCGAGAGCAGGGACACCACTACGGTAGAGCTTCTCGAAGATGTCTTAGGATCCCGTCCTCAGACATCTTCGAGGAGCTCGCCATAGAGACACTCCCTAATATGTGAATTGTTTTAGTTACCCGGCGTATTAATCTATAGCTAGAGAAGTTATTAACTCCAAGATGGTGCGAGAGGGACACCACTATGGCGGAGCTTCTCGAAGATGTCTTAGGATCCTATCCTCAGACATCTTCGAGGAGCTCGCCATAGAGGAGCTTCTCGAAGTTGTACTATGATGTCTTCTTATCAAGCTTTTATGAATTAACCCTATCTTTGTTATAATTTTTTCAGTTTGCTGAAGGCAGCTAGAAGACGAAGAAGGGTATTTTGCCCAGCTAGTTAGAATGATGAACTCACGCACGTGAGTGCTTCTAAAATCAAATTTCGAGACTATGTGCCAAAACTAGATATATAGATAGAATCCACATATTGTGATATTTATCTTGGAGTTCCTTATATTAATACAAGATAGATAGAATCTAAACATCGATCTCATGTTATCATTGCAAAAATTACTGCCAAACTAAATCCATCTACAAGATAGAGCATGAAATGAGCTAATATAGCAATGAGAGTTCAAAGGATGAAGTTGCTCACCTTTTAGAACCTTTGGATAGATGGGGCACCACAAAATATAGACAAATCTCGAGAGAAAATTGGGCATGAACTCGAGCTTGTTGAACAAAGAAAGAAAGAGAGAGGAGCCACCAGCTTGAAATGGTGGCTCGGACAGGTTGAGGAAGAAGATACAGCCAGGCCTTTAGTCCCGGTTTGTTTCTAGAACCGGGACTAAAGGTCCGGTTCGTATAACAAACCGGGACTAAAGGGTCTGGCGCCGGACCCAGCCTGCCTGATGCCCTTTAGTCCCGGTTTGTTACACGAACCAGGACTAAAGGGTCTGTTCGAACCGGGACTAGTGTCTGCCGCCCCCTGTGGTCAGATAGAGTCGTTGGGACCGGGGCATTAGTCTCGGTTTGTAGCAGAACCGGGACTAATGCCCCTGGACCAAAGGTCCGTTTTCTACTAGTGATCACGAACAAGATGATGTCGCAGAGGATGTCCCCCAGACAAAGCGCTAGACCGATTCGCCGCACCAAGAGAGGGTGTCGCGCTTGGACATAGCGCTAGTTGCCGGCTCATGCGCAGGAGCTCGCCACTTCCGCGTGGTGGGTGGGAGCATCATAGCAACAAACCCTGTTCGAACCACTAGAGCAGTTGGCCGTGTTTGAACCACCTCGAGGGTGATTGACGGAGCCCTGAGACATTGCTATTTTCGCAGGAATTTCTCGCCGAAGGGAGTGGGCTGGTGCTGCGGAGGGGCTGAGGGAATGAAACCCTATATCCCCCTCTGACCCGGGTATATAAAATAAGAGTGGGCCGATATCTGAGCCACTGGATACTTTTACCTAGGCTAGGTTGTTTTAGTGGATCTGTTCGGAGCACAGAACAACCCAAAACTAGAAAAAGACCTGAGCTTTCCAATTTTGGGCTATTGTCGAGGATCTGCTAGAGATGCTCTTAGTAAAGGGGATCTTGCCACATGACGGAGACACTTTATGAAGTAGATATATCCACAAATTTTAGCATAGTAGCTCAAGGAGGCTTCACCATAATAGACATGTATAATAGTTCTGAAAACTATCCAAATGAAAAAGTAAATAATAATAATAATTCTAAGTATATGAAACATAAAGAACCCATTGTTCTAGTTCTCAGATCTACATACATATAAATCTAGACAAATTTACGACATTCTTTTATGAACGGTGGGAGTATATCAAAATAAAATCTGATAGTCACGATAGTTGTGCATGGAGAAAGATATTATGGCCCATTAAATCATTCAAGTGTGAGAATGCAGTGATCTCATGTAACACTCGTTCCTAAATGATTTAAAACGTTAAACGTTTTATTAGTGAAGCCATTTGATGGTTCACATAAATAAATTGTAATCCTTTTGAGGAATGATGTGGATGGGGCAATGAGACAACCTCTTTTAATCCCACGGTGCCTTACTAGTATCTGAACAATTTTATTTTTACTTTGTACTCGCTCTGTTAACGAATACTCTGTGTCAGGGCTGGCTCTACATTTTGCGGGACCCTTCGGCAAAGTTGACTGCATGCCCCTAAGGCTAATATATATACGCATTTCTAGAAATATAGACACATATGTATCTAGTTTTTACTTCCACAATGTTAAAAGTTAACATCCAATCACACTTTTTGTCTAAGGTGTCTATATAGAATTATTAACAATTTAAGCAGTGTCATATTACAACAAAAAGAATAAAAGAGAAGCAAAATATATAAAGTAGTAGTATTCTCTAATAATTTGATTACCTCAAATAAGAAATAATTCCAATGATTACACTCACTTTGGTGCTTTGAAAAGACTTCTTCAAACATTTCTAGATGTAAAATCATTGAGTACATACTCAAGATCAATATTATCCAGGATATCCTTCTCAATACAACATGTAGCCAAGCCATTCAATCAGTCTTCTAGCATAGTTGTTCTTTAACAATTTTTAAATAGATCCAATTTAGATTAGCTTCTTTCAGCTGAGGCTAAGTCATAGGTATAGTCAAGCACCTAAAATATAACACATGACGTTTCAGCATGGTAGCAGATAAAAGTATGAAGGAATTAAATATATTACTGATATAGAACCGTAATTTAACATGTACACCTGACTTTTCGTTAATCATTGGACATACTAGGGCCAGCAACGGACACGAGCCTGATCAATTGATTCAATTTCCAAATAGCCAATCGGGTTAGGGGCTTGGGCCTCAAAGTTCACTTATATGAAGAGGAGATCGAGCGGCTCAACACCTGTCGAAGAGTCCAACTCTCGAAGATGAGACGAAGAGGTAGAAGCAAGATATCGATCGCCACCAAGGCTTGATCGCCACACACTGGGGCCTATCGTCGGTCAATTGCGTGTAGGGAAACCGCTCGACGCGATCCTCTCCATAGTAGAATGATTCCAGGGGAGGCTAGGCTGGGATTTTTTGCAATATTTTTTGAGGCAGTTGTGCAAGATATATAACATAGATGAGTATGTTGTCATGGGCCCCCCATAGGCATGGGCCGTAGGGCGGCGCCCAAGACTGCCATGGATCAGAGTCGGGCCTGCTTTGCGTTCTAGGTTTAGGAAAAGTCAAACTTCACTAAGTTTGACCAAATACACAGGAAAACATATCACTATCTAAAAATATAAAATATGTATGATTAGAATCATTATAAATTCATTCGCAAAAAAAGGGATCACTATAAAATTATTTCTTTATTATGACGGCATGGCATTATGGATGCTGATACTATTATTTTGATATACATCTTTGGTTAAAACTTTACAAATACTTAACTTTGACTAAAGCAACGCAGAGTTTACAAATAAATAAAAAAGAGAGAGTAGGTCTTTCCAAATCAATCACCTCTAACCACAAATAGGTGCCAACCCAGGTGGACCGCCACAAAGACGCCAACACCCTTCGGGCACGTTAATTTCCGAGAACGCACGGCGACGGCCAATGGCGCTCCTCCCACGGGTCTGCTGCGCCACCGACCGGATCGCCTGATTTTTCACAGGATGGGAAATTCCTCGCGCGGTCGCCTTCTTTATTTGGCCGGATCGCTTCCATTTTTACCCTTTTTATACCTCGCGGCTCTCTCCGGCCGCCTTCCCACCCCGTCCACTAATCGGCAGCCACGCGAGCGTTTTCGTCCCCACCTTATAAATCCGCAGCACAGTGCTCACACACCCCACACCATTGGCTTTCCGCTCCGGGCTACACGGCCAGGAGGCAGCGGGAGACCAGAAAGGGAAGCCGCGGCCGCGCCGCCCCACTGCTCCACTCTCCTCTCGTCTGCTCGCTTTGCCATTTCTGGTGAGCGCCCTCCTCCCTCAGATCTACCCACTTTTGGCTCGCTACATCTCCGCTGGCTCGAATTTATTCATTTACTCCGTTATTTACTGCGCTGTGTGGTTCGTGATTGGTCGCGGCATCCACAGTTCAGAAGGGGGTTGTCTGAGGATTGGGTCGGATTCCGTTTCGGGGAGGAAGGATGGTGCGGGGGAAGACGGAGATGAAGCGGATAGAGAACGCGACGAGCCGGCAGGTCACCTTCTCCAAGCGCCGGAACGGGCTGCTCAAGAAGGCTTTCGAGCTCTCGGTGCTCTGCGACGCCGAGGTCGCGCTCGTCGTCTTCTCCCCGCGCGGCAGACTCTACGAGTTCGCCAGCGCTACCAGGTACTCCAATCTTCTGTCCCAAACAAACTTGAAATCTCTCTTCGTTTTTGTTGCTGCCGTTAAGAACTTTGGTACTCCTAGCTTGAATTGGGTTGTTTCGATTGGGTTTCTGCGTGTGTGTTTTGGTCAAGGTTGGAGGCGACAGCACCAGCTGGCAGGCGTTTGAAATGCCGCGGTATGCTCAAGAACTCCTTGACCTGCTGCTAGTCCTCCTCAAAATATCTGTACGGCCTCGATGGACAAATTAAAGCTCGTTGTCAAAAGCACAAGCCTCCTAGCTAGCTTCCTCTTCCTTCTTTCTCCTTCTCCTTCTCTCTTTCTCTCACACGGCACACCCTTTTCTCCTTTCTTCTCGCATGCATCTATCGGTTTCCTCCGTCTTTCTCACTCCCCCAGCAGTATCACCAGCTAGCTCATGGAGTCTTGCTTCCTTATTTCTTGTCTCTCCTATTTCTGTCCTCCGTTCGATCACGGGCGGCCGAGGGAGTCAAAAGAGGTTCTGAAGAACCAAGGACAGCCATGGTGCGCCTGGTACATGAAGCACAAGGCCGAAATCAATGTGCTCCCAGTGGGAGCGAGGGTGATTGGAAAAGGAGGCAGGCCGGCCGGAGAAAGAGTACTACCGCTACAAATAGAGAGATGCTCATGTGACGTCCGGACTCGGGACAGTGAGCTTCACCTATAAAAGCAAAATAATAATTTCTCATGTTTGGCACTTGGCACTTGGCAGTACTGCCGATTTGATCTTGCAATCGCGTCAGTTCCGTTCGAGGCATGGCCTACGTCTTGCGGTCATGGGGCTGTGTGACGCTGGGCACAGTATAGCTAGCTACCGTAGGCTGATTTCTCGCTTCATTAATTTGGTGAAGCCGTCGTACATGCGATACTGTGGTTTCGGCGAGATTTCTGCTCCACTTTTGGTTCTAGTGCAAACTAGCTAGTTTTGCTCTGAGTATACTTATCATTTGGCGAGTTTCAGTTTAATCTTGAGCAGGAAGACTCTGTGTTTCCCTGGATCTAGAGAGTGTTGGGCGTTCATCCTCATCTGTCGATTTGGCTTATTACTTTAGATGTACGATTGTGACTACTTTATGGGCTAGACGAACCAGCCTCTGGAACATCTGTATGAAATCTAACTTGTATGTTATGACTATCACCAAGTTAATTAATGCTGACATTGTTAAACACATAAATTCTCACAACCAGGAATGTATTAAAGTGTGTCCAAATTGATCTTCCCATCATGTGCATTACCACTGCCTTTAGACATACTACTCCCTCCGTCCTAAAAAGGATGTCGCGGATTTGTCTAGGTTTGAATGTATATGTACACTAAATATGTCCATATACATTCATATTTAATCAAATCTGCGACATTTTTTTTCAAGATGGAGGGGGTACTAGGAAAATGTGTTTATAAGAACAGTACATCCTTTTATACCCTGACCAGAAATGTAAACACTATATGTAGTAGTCTCTTCGTTTCCCTTCAGCATTCTATATATAGTACTGGGTACTCAATCAGCACTACCAAGTTTTGAAGAAGGCACCGATTGTTAGAAATATATCTAGTACTCAATAATTCGAAAATATTACAAAGAGTACATCATTGAAGTAAGTTATTTTTGGTTCAACTTCTCCAAATTCTTATTTTTCCTGAGCTATCAACATGTATTTTTCAAATGAATAACTCAATGAAAGCATGAATTAAACACATCATGCATGACAGAAAAGATTCAAGGAACTAATTAAGTTGTACTACAACATGACCAACCCTACGATAGATTGCTCGGCATGCAAAGCGTACTAACTGTGTAGGCTGGTTAGCTAGCTAGTAAGTAGTTTTTTTACCCTATACGGTCTCAATCAGTTTCACGCATCTCAAAACAAACATTTATCAATTACGTTGTTGACGAATTCAATTGTATTACAAAAAAAAACTCTCTTTTCCCCGAATTAGATGTCAGAGATTTGTCTAGATTCGCATGTATCTATACACTAAAACACGTCTAAATATATGCGTATCTAAACAAATCTGCGACAAGTAATTCGGGACAAAGGGGGTAATTATTTCCAAAATTTTGCTAGACTCAGCCATGTGATAATGCAAGTTCTTTTGATTTAAACGAATATGTTTAGATGATATATTCAGATACCAGACTATGGAAATGCTTTAACTACGGTCCATGAGAATCAAGTGTTCATTTCCATATTGTATGTTTACAGCCACAATGGAAGGAACGAGTCCACACAGTATGGCATCTATTTGTATAAGAACTGAAATGTCCTCTATTAAAAAATAATAAATAACGAAAATTTCTATAAGAAACAAGCAATCTTAGTATAATATTTTTCTACTTGAATGGTCTATAGATGTCAAATGGAAAAACTATTGTTCATGTGCATGTTTCATGAAAAGGCATAATATCAATGGTAACATAGCAACGGTCTAACTTCGAAAACTGGAGTATGGTGATTCTTCTTCTGAACCAGGCTATCTTATTCCATGAATAAGTTATTTCTTAATCGGGAAAATAAATAATTTATATATTTCCATGGATAAAAATAAATTGGTCCCTATCTTATCTAATATTAGATGGACAAACTTATTTGCAGGCTATTCCTTTCTATGTTTGTTTGAAACGTTTCTAGATAGTAAAGTCTATTTTTAATACACCTCAACCAATCAAATGGGCCCTTACCCAACTACACCATTGGCATTTACACATTAGGGTATGTACAATCGTATTCTAACCAATGACATGTGGTTTGACTTCTCCTTGCTAAGAAATGATTTCTTACTAAGATCTAAGACGCTTCTCCGTTGTAAGCTATGCCTTTTCTTACTCACAAGTGTTCCTCCTTAATTTTAATAACCCCATAATTGTAGGAGCGTGCAAACAGTAATTTCTAGATATAACATAAGGGATAGTCGATTATACGCTATGTATTTTCATCTTTTATAGATGGCGTGGAATAAATTAGAAAAGACCGTATTTTCATTTGGCGAGCAATAAAGAGGTGTTTGTGTCGAGGAAAACACCGTGCGCTCCTCGACTCTGATTGTGCGTGCATCCACGTCCCCATAGAGATCTGATCCAACAATAGCTTTTCTTAGGGTGACCGTACTCGCGTCCCTATTGGCATGTGCCCACTTTATATCTGTGTCCTTCATTTCTCAATGGTCCTTCGGGTATACATCGAGTTGATGAAGCAAGCAATGTTATCGTCGACCTCTTCGGATGTTTGTTCTCGACTGCCATCCATGAGCATAATTCCTAAAACATGCCACAAGTGATTGTAGAGTATCTCGCGCAGTACTTGCTTTGTCATAGATGGTTCGAAGATCGGTTGTAATGAGGTGATCTCTTCACATGCTCCTACTCTTAGTCTGTTTAAAATTCATCTACCGTAGGCTGTTTAAAATAAATTGTTCCCTATCTTATCTAATATTATTAGATGGACAAACTTATTTGCAGGCTATTCTTTTCTATGTTTGTTCGAAACGTTTCTAGATACTAAAGTCTATTTTTAATACACCTCAACCAATCAAATGGGCCCTTACCCAACTACACCATTGGCATTTACATTAGGGTATGTACGACCGTATTCTATCCAATGACATGTGGTTTGACTTCTCCTTGCTAAGAGATGATTTCTTACTAAGATCTAAGGCGTTTCTTTGTTGTAAGCTATGCCTTTTCTTACTCACAAGTGTTCCTGCTTAATTTTAATAACCCCATAATTGTAGGAGCGTGCAAACAGTAATCTCTAGATATAACATAAGGGATGGTCCATCATACGCTATGTATTTTCATCTTTTATAGATGGCGTGGAATAAATTAGAAAAGACCATCTTTTCATTTGGCGAGCAATAAAGAGGTGTTTGTGTGGAGGAAAACACCGTGCATCCGCGTCCCCATAGAGATCTGATCCAACAATAGTTTTTCTTAGGGTGACCGTACTCGTGTCCCTATTGGCATGTACCCACTTTATATCCGTGTCCTTCATTTCTCAGTAGTCCTTCGGGTATACATCGAGTTGATGAAGCTAGCAATGTTATTGTCCACCTCTTGGGATGTTTGTTCTCGACTGCCATCCATTAGCATAATTCCTAAAACATGCCACAAGTGATTGTAGAGTATCTCGTGTGGTACTTGCCTTGTCATAGATGGTTCAAAGATCGGTTGTAATGAGGTGATCTCTTCACATGCTCCTACTCGTAGTCTGTTTAAAATTCATCTATGATGCAATTTTCTAGTAGTGGGTCAGTGGCAACAAGGGCTTAAATCGTGATTCTAGCTCCAAGTGATGTCGAACTATAACCACTTATAGTTGTCAATACTTTAATTAGAAGCATTTGCACTCTTGTAGTAAGTGGAAAAGATATAACAATGATCCTAAAATCGTGAATCATCCTTGTATTGAATTGGAAAGCCTGGTATTCTATGGGGAGTGTGTGATATATATAAAGGAAGAAAAGGGCATGCCAAGTATTATTGCGAAGAATATCATGCACACAACTAAACATCATATGTAAATCATACACATTAAATGTTGCTCCTAAGGCAGCATGCTTCACGTACGACAAAATAAGTATGAACTTTGTATGATGCAGAACGGGCACCATTGATTGCACACTTAAGCAACATCGTGATCTGTCCATCGCCTTGTCGTTCGAAAGTCAAGAGATTTTCTTGTACCTCAAATAATTTTGATCTGACATACTATCTTTGTATTCTAAGCAAAAAACCAACCATTTGATGTACGACGATTAGGACTCAATTTGTTGTAGTTGAACCTTGATTTGATGAACTTATGCTATTACAATCTGCTATGGTAAATAGTAAAGAAGATAAGAAAAGTTAGATAAAATAATGGTAACATAAATAAAAACTAGATTTTTTAGGTACAGGCAAGAAAATAAAACACAGATTTTTATCTAAAAATCTAGCATAATGTGAAATAGGCCTAAAGCACTACTATTGAAATAATTTTGAGCCCATTCGAGAAAGATCATAGCACCGATACACTAATTGATAACAAGGAGAGGTAATATTCCATAATACATCGTTTAGTTTTGTAATAGGTTGCAAAAATGCCACCGAGATGAGGTGGAGATGTGCAAGGATGATAACGCCATAGCAGGATGGGTCTATGCTAGTTTTTTACGCCACCATTGGGATGCACCACCATGGGGTTGCAACCTCCAATGATCGAAACAAAGCTTGTCCGCTGTAGCGCCTAGAACTACGCACGCCTCACCCTGCAGAGGCCTAGCCCTTGTCATGCCACGCCAGCCTCCTCCGGGAAATGCAGCTACCGTGGTGATGGATTTTGACGTTGGGGACCAAATGCGGAGCTCCCTACTATGTTGACTAGGCCCACCTGACTTGTGCAAGAAGACGGCCAACCACTACAAACAACCCAGTGACACCCCTATGTTATGTCCGCCGCGTGGGCCTCTAGGGAGAGATGGAAAAGGGAAGGAGGATAGCTCTAGGCTTTCTGCCCGAAACACGGCATGAGAGCGTTGCGAGCGTGCTGTTCCTTCCTATCTGATCCAATAAACATTGGCCAATCATCAAACGAGGTAAGATCAAAATTGATGTGAGTCAATTTTGAAGTTTTCATGCGGACGGAGGAGGGAACACATAAGTGGGCCTATTACATATACTCTAAGACACCCATCCTTACAACTCGCATGTGAGGCATAGGTGGGTTCTTTGCTCGGCTCATTCCCGCGTGTCGTTGCGTTGAGATGAGGCGTGGGAGGCCGGCGGTGGAGGAGGAATGTAGTTGCACATCTCTCTTATTCTCATGCTCATCCAAGTGGTAGTGGAGTCTCCCTTATAAGGAGGTTCAACTCTCACTCAATTAGCAATGTGAGACTAAACTTTAGTCACACCTCTTGCCATGCATGAATCGGCTAAGTGGATCTCCGAGATTTCGGAAATTATTGAATAGGATAAATGGGCTAGGCCATATTTATTTAAAATTCCAACAATACCCCACCAGATCTCAGAGGCACAAAAAAATCACCTATGGTTTCAAAATATTGTTTTATATACCGGTACTGCAGTGGTGTCGATTAAGTTAAACTTCCACCTAGAACCCTATGCTACACTAGTAAGCAACCAGAACATTAGATTGTTCCCTTAACTGCAAGTTTACTACGAGTCTAGCTTCACACAAAGCCTTGAAGGATAATAGGTTGTTGCATGACTTCCCTGCGAGTGGAGCTTATGCATCATACTCCTAGCTTTTATGAGTTCATTAGAGAGAAACCGACTCTCATAGACTATGGTGTTTAATAGTCACTCATATATGTTTATCCTTCAAAAGATATTCTGCAGGACCATATCTCTTCTTAAAATAAGCCACTTAGAACACATTAAAATAAAAACCATCTTGTTGTGTACAATAGGAGAATATTGCATCTTTATGGTGTTGTATTATTGAAAGTAAGGTTATTCCCTTCTTAGTTGACCAATAGCTTATCTCCTAATTTTAATTCATGGGATCTCTGCTCATAAAGAGTGGTTTATAACTATGGGCAACTCATATTATGGGTCTCATGCCCATCTCCTTTGATGCACTCTCTATCACGTTACATGATAGACCCTTTGTGAAGGGATCTACTGGTTTTTTGTTTGGATATAATCCAACACAATATCTCTCCAGAGATTCTCATTTCCATGATAGATTTGAGTCTCCTCTTCACATGCATTGAGGACTTCATATTATCCTTAGAAATATTCACCTTGCTATCAAAGTCTGATTATCATGATTCATTAGGACAACTGGTATTGATTTTTCAACTATAGTCAAGTCCACTAAGAGCTGATGACGCCATTCTGCTTCAACAGTGGCTCTGTCAATGTTGTGAGTTCTGCTTCCATATTTAACCTTGTTAGGATGGTCTCCTTACAATACTTCCATGAAACAGCACCATCACCAAGTGTAAATACATATCTACTCGTGGTCTTTATCTCATCAAGATCAGATATCTAGTTCGAATCACTATAACCCTCTAGTACCCTTGGATACCTGGTATAGTGAATGCCATAGCTCATAGTGCCTTTTAGATAGCGCATAACTCTCTCAAGAGCTTGCCAATAGTTATCTCCTGGATTTGAAACAAATCGACTAAGTTTTCTTACATCAAAAGCGATGTTAGGCCTCGTAGCGCTAGCAAAATACATAAGCGATCCAATAATTTGAGAATATCTTAGTTGATCTCTAGCAGTCTCTCAATTATTTCTAAGCAACATACTAGCATCATATGGTGATTCAGAAGCCTTGAAATCGATATACCCGAAGTGACTCAAGATCTTTGTCACATAGTCAGATTGAAGTAGTGTGACCCACCATCATCATCTCTCAACAACTTGATGTTCATTATAACATCAGGTAATCCTAGATCCTTCATCTCAAAAGAATGAGATAATAAATTCTTGACCTCCCTAATTACATTAAAGGTTGGTTCCAAAGATCAGTATGTCATCGACATACAAACAACGAATTTATCCCTTGCCCCCACCATGGCAATAGTATACACACTTGTAAGCTTTGTTCACAACAAAGCCTGCAACAGTTAAGGTTCTTTCAAATTTTTCACGCCACTGCTTAGGAGCTTATTTTAGGCCATATAAAGACTTTAACAACTTGCACACCTTTCCTTTTTGACCACTTACTACAAAACCATCTGTCTGATCCATGTAATTTCCTCGTCCAACTCTTCTTTTAGGAAAGCCGCCTTAACGTCCATTTGATGAAAGAGAAGATCGTGTGAGACATCCAATAAAAATAGTACACGAATGGTGGTCAATCTAGCAGCATGTGAGTAAGTATCAAAAAAGTCCTGAGTATAACCCTTGGCTATAAGAGATGCCTTGTACTTCTCAATAGTACAATTAGGCCCAAGCTTCTTCTTAAACACACACTTACATCCTACAAGTTTGCACCCAGAAGGACGGTCAATGATCTCCCATGTTCCATTAGCTAAGATAGAATCCATCTCACTATGGGCGACTTCCTTCTAGTAGTCACCATTAGGAGATGCATAGGCTTCCGAAATAGAAGTTGGAGTCTCATCCACGAGGTACACAATAAAATCATCACCAAAATACTTTGTAGTCCTCTGTCTCTAGCTCCTTTGTGAAATTTATTATCATCCTCCTCAAGATTTTCAAAGTGTTCCATTAGAATGGTAGGTTTAGAAATTGTAGAAAATTCCTGACTAAATGAACTAGGCATATCCTTCATAGGAAAGATATCCTCAAAAAAGTCACATCGATTGACTCCATGATTGTACCAACATGCATATCAGGTACCTTAGAGTTTACTATCAGGAATCTATAACCAATGTCGTGGAAAGCATAGCCCAGAAAAACACAATCAATGGTTTTTGGTCCAAGCTGGCATTTTGATACGAAGAAATCATGGAAATATTAGAGAAAACATGTACATTATCATCCGTGTAAATCCACCAATCAAGGGAATATCATACTGGAAGGATAGTAGGAAATATACCATACCCACCATTCTTCATCTCAGTATCACCAATGACAATATTAGCTGTCTCTCTACTTTTCCTATGGCGTCGCTTATCAAAGCGGTTAGGGCAACTAGGAGTTTGATCAGGATCACCGTACACATAACAAGCACCTTTGATCTTCACCGTCTTTTTCTTGAAGTTGGTAGACTATGATGCCTTGTTCTTCCCATCAAACTTTCCTTTGCCATGGAACTTGCTCTTGTTCTTGAACTTGTGGGACTGGAAGTTCTTCTTTTCTACCAAGTTGGCACTAGAACCTCCCTAAGAACCTCAAGAACGTGTGTATTTTCCTATCACCTTTTCTTCCACATCCTGAATCTTGTGTTTCAGAGAACTAACAAAGTTCCTCCACGAAGAAGGAAGCTTGATAATGATGTCTCCGGCAACAAAATTGTCCGATAACACACAAGTAAAGTGATCCGGTTTCTTGGCAAGTGACTGTATCTCAAGAGCCTGCTCAACCATGGAGCGGACATCAACCATCTTGTAGTCATAGAGATGTTCCATGACATACAGTTTACTACCAATGTTTGAGACCCAGACTTGGTCTCGAGCACAGACCACATGTCCTTGTCATTATCAAATAACATATACGGGTCAACATTTTTTCCTCAAGAACACCGAGAAGTGCTCTCCCTCAGGTTTTCCTTGGATAGCAGAACTAGAGGACTACTCTCGTACGCCATCTCTAGTAATGTGCACCCTCAAAGAGTAGTGACCTCATTAACGTAGCAAAGCCACTTGGAGTAAATTACCTATAATAAGGTTTTTGTATTGTTGAAAATATGAGAAATTTACCAAAAGATTTAGTCCATAAAAAAAACATGACTCATGATGTAGGAATAAAATTTGTCATACGATCTAACATATAGATTGTGAATAGAAAGTCTAAACAGATTTCTACACATAATATATAAGACATAATTTGTAGTAGTTGAACTATGATCTGAACAAGATGAAAGGGAATCCAATCAAGTTGGCGTTGGCATATTCGTCAACCATGTCATCAAAGAGGTCATCGACGTCGCGTAAGTAACCGTCATCCGGGAAGAAGTCATCAACATCCGTGAAGGAGTCCGTAATGAAGCCATTAGTCATGTGTCAATGCTCCCTGAAAATCTTATCGCCCTTCTCCTGTACAGTATCCGAAGAAGCGCGGTCCCGGAGGCCTAATATCCTGACTTGCACAACACACCGCAAGAAGGGATGGGGAATAGCTGGAGACTATGTAGTGCTTTGGAACTGTATGGGCGTTGTGTGTTGTGGTGTGTCTCGTAGCAGAGGAGTGACCTCTGTTTTATCGACACACTATAGAGAGGCAAACAGACATCGTCGTGAGGTAAAACAAAGAGCCGGAAGGCAAACCGAACAAGAAATGACTGAAGACGAACAACCATTCATGTTCCTACGTGGCAAAAGAGAGACAATTTGCATGTGGGGGCATAGGTGGGTCCTCGGCTTGGCTCATTCCCGCTACCCGCAACGCGTGTGAGTGTCGTGTCAAGGCAGGTGGCGGAGGAGCGTGTGTATACGTATCTCTTCTTCTCATGCTCATACACGTGATAGTGGAATCTCCCTTATTATAAGGAGTTCTAACTCTTACTCAACTACCCGTGAGACTAAACTTTAGTCCCACGTCTTGCCATGCATAAATGTGCCAAGTGGTCCTATGAGATTTCAAGAATTATTGAAATAGACTAAATGGGCTAGGCCATATTTCAAGAATTTCAACAGAGCCCACCTTGACATGTGCTCCCATGTAAATGTGATAAATATGAGGAAAGTTATAGAGGAAAGTTTGAATATGTGTCTAATAGCTAATACTATATGCTTAAATAGATGATGGCTTTAGATAACATGGCAGCTTCTTATAGCTATCATTTGGCTATACTATTAAACATGTTCCAAGGACCACACGTGGTAGAAAGAGGACACTGGAAAATTTTAATTGAATTGTGAATGTCAATACTGTAACCAAATACTTCTACTTTACACATAAGAGAAGATTGAGATTAGAGTGGTTGCACTAAGATGTGTATAGTTTTTGATCCGCATACCAATGGACTGCATGCAAGGTTGTGAGGAAAAATCCTGGACTAAATTAGCCCTTTCCTGATTTATATGCATGCCATGATGTGGAGCCTCCCCCATTAATACTCATGCATGCATTCGTTAGTCGCTTTGGGAAAGGAAACGTATCAGAAGTTAATTGCATGTAGTATTTACTCAGGGTCAAAAGGGTCAGGTTAGCACTAATTTAGGCTTCCATGCACAATACACATCCTAATTTGAGAAATCTTGAAAAAAATTATGCGCATCTTAAAGTGGGAGGGAGGGAGTAAGTTTCATGCCCAAACCAATATAACTAAAACTCCGAACTAACGGAGAGAAGGTGGACAATTAACATATATTTGACACCCCCCTCTCATGTGTGACTTGATGAAGCCTCCACTTGGATAGAAAGAGGCTAAGAGCAATTTATTTTTACATTGTGAAATCTGAGATCTGAACTCAAAACTTGTCGTGTGAGACTGATCACAGTGGGTAGTAACATATAGTAGTATCATGCGTATGATATTAGTGTATGATACTGCCTCTACAATGCATGGTATCATGTTCTCATTATATTTAGTATTGATTTCTAGATTCTCAACGCAAATTTGTGTTCAAGATTTATTTCACGCTAATTTTTCTAGTTATACGTGCTATGACATGTTATCTACTTACTATGATACTAAAAGCTGGTATGTCACTGTAATTAATGATGAAAGAGATAATAGTACATGATACCATCAAAGGCACCCCGTTGTGGGTAGTCTAATACTCTGATGAATTGGAGTACATGTAATATGCTGGACTAATACCAACGACTATGTTCAAAGCCATCTTGTACTCCAATTCAAGTGTGCAAGTTGTTCAAGTCTTTATATAGCCTAAAAGAAGCTCCTAAGCAGTGACGTGAAAAGTTTGAATGAACCTTAACTGTTGTAGGCTTTGTTGTGAACAAATCTTATAAGTGTGTATAATATTGCCTTGGTGGGCCAACGGAGAAATTCGTTGTTTGTATGTAGACGACCTACTGATATTCGAAACCAACCTTAATGTAATTAGGGAGGTCAAGAATTTATTATCTCATTCTTTTGAGAAGAAGGATCTAGGATTACATGATGTTATCGTGAACATCAAATTGTCGAGAGGTGATGATGGTGGGTTGCACTGCTTCAATCTCACTATGTGAAAAAAGATCTTGAGACGTTTCAGGTATATCGATTTCAGCGCTTCTCAAACACCATATGATACTAGTATGTTGCTTAGAAAGAATTGAGGGGCCGCTAGAGATCAACTTTGCTTGTACTCCAATTCAAATATGTACCGAATTGGGTAGCCTAATACCATCAAAGCCAGCTTGTGGGTAGTCTAATACTTCCATACCTCTAGGTTCATTAATATGCCGAGACTTGAACCAAAGACTAGGATCCCCTTGCTACATAAGAATATGTTGCAAAAGAACATGTACCATGATGAACTGGAGTCAAGGCAAAGTTGAACTTCATCTCTACACACGTACCATGATGATTTCGCCAATATACCTTTTCGAGATCAATTTAATATCTTGTTAATTTTTTTGTAACTTTCATATCAATAACTTATTATTGTTTCTAATTCAGTCATCAAAGAAACTATGGAACTTATTTATTTTTTCTTATATGATCAATTAATGTTAATTACTTCGATGGCACGCCAAAACTTCTAAGAACAAATTACACATCCATAGCATGATAATAATGCCTCCTTCAGTGGGGTGGCCAAGCCAGGTTCAAAGCCTTCAGCTCGCATACGAAATCCTCCTCGTTGGCATGTGCTTGACTGCTCCCTGCAGTTGAGCGGCCTCAGACCACATTTGGGTGGTTTCTTGCCTTTGTAGGAAATTTGGGGTCAGTAGCTCCTATGGGACATCTTTCCTTGGAATTGGACAGAACATGACATAGCTGAAGGAAATGGCTACCATGCGACGTTTCTTTGGTAGAAAATATCCCAGGGCCACATGGGCATTAAAACGGTCGTTACAGACACATTTAACTTAGTTCCAAGATTAGGTTAAGACAGACCGGTCGGTTGGTACAGCCAGTCAAACAAACCGCTTCCGACCGAACGCTGGCCACACGTGATCAGTAGCTTCCCGACGGCGGACCTCACCCATAGTTCTCGTCTTCGACGGCGGCGACAACGCAACATTCTTTGAGGCGGAAGCGATTTAGTTCGACGGCGAAGGTGGTGAGTGCCATTTGCAACCTAATTCCTCTCTCATTCTTCTCAAATCGAGATCTGAGCGTGCCCATTGATGCTAGATTGTGGGCGGGTGTCTTTGAACGAGGGGAACGAGATGGAGCCGCGAGAGGGGACTTCTAATCGGTATATCCCACATCTCTAACACTTGATTTCTGTTTGGTTTGGCTCCTTGTTCGCTTCCGCTAGCTCACAGTGGCCGCCAAAAACAGGGGAGACGATGTTGCACGGCACACCTTTGAATTTTGCATCAAATTCTTTCCCTCTAGGGCTGTGTTAGTTGATGGCAGCACGCAAGTAATTGAGAGAGACACAATTGTTAAATGGGAGGTGGAATTGGAAGATGTTGATCCCCAAGAGCTACAAAGCATGGAAGAGGAGGCGGTGAGGAATATGGTGGACAAAATTGGGGAGAGTGTGGTTTGGGGGCCAGAGCAAGAAGTTTCTTTGTTACGATTTGATGATTGGAAAGGTGAATATGTTAGGATTGAGACAGGGGAACATATGGTTGATGAAATCGATGAGCGAGACGGTTAGAGAAGCAAAAGTGCTATGTTTTTAGCAGAGCTCATTGATCTAAAATCTGATTCGAGGGTTGGATATGTGCCCTCGAAGTTGGCTTCTCAGATGGTTGAGGATGTTTGGGCTGCACAGAGGCAAATAATGCCTATAGTTACTGAGTTGGCAGTGTTAACAGTGGAGGCTGCAGATGCTAATGCACAAGGGGAGGCTGAAAAGATTGTAACTATTGATTGGAATTCAGTTCAGATAACTGCCCGGACTGATTTGGTCATTGCACCAATGTCTGACATTGAAATGCAAAGCTTTTTGGCATTCCTATAGATGACAGAGACAAGGAGAGGGATGAAGCTGCAAATGATGGTGACAACCATTCAAGAGATGAAGAGGCAGATATAGATCCAGAGTTGTTGCAATATGCTGCAGTTCATGTAGATGATGCACATGATGATGAGCTAGTAACAGTTTATGACAAAGAGAACCCAGTTATTGAAGTTGGGAGATTGTTTCCAAGCATGGATTAATTCAGGATGCGTTTCAGGATATATGCAGTCAAACATGAGTTTGCTACCAAGACTTTGCGGACTGATAAAAAGAAGTTCTATGCAAAATGCATAGGTTATGATGGTGGTGCAAAGCCTTGCAAGTGGTATATATCTGCTAGACGCCAACCTGATGGAAGGACAATAAGAGTGAATCAAATTCCAAAAGCTCATACTTGTATTACAACTTCTCAAAAAGTTACAAAGATGACATCACAATTATGGGTTGCAGAAAAAATCAAGCCTATTTTAGCCACAACACCAACCAGCACTGCAAAAGAGACTAAAAACAGACTGGAAAAAGCAGTACCCCATTAAGATGAATTATACTACAGTGTGGAAGGCAAAGCAAAGGGCAATCAAGGAGCTATATGGTGATTGGGCAAATACCTTTCAATGCTTTATAACTTTAAAGCGTATAGAGAAGAGGTCACTGGCAAAGGTTGTGGAGATAGATACCGAGGTAACAACTAATGGGAAAGTCGTCTTCTAAATTCTTCATAGCTTTAAAGCCTTGCATCGATGGCTTCAAAAGTGGGTCACCATATTTGAGTATAGACTCATCATTCTTGATTGGCAAGTGGAATGGTCAACTAGCAAAGATGCAATGCTTTAGATGGAAACAATTGGATGTTCCTCAGCTATTGGCATGTTTCACCGAGTCGAGGCATATGGACATGGTTCATGATGCGATTGAAAAGATGCATAGGGCCGCCTCCTTTGGCAAAGGTACAGATGCATGTAAAGGTTTAGAAAATGCAGTGAAACTTGTTTTCCTCATGCCGAAAGAGGGAGTGCTTGACCATATGTGGATGAATTTGATCAAAAATTCAGAGGAGATGATTTTAGGCGCATGTGGCCAAAGCAAGATCTTACAAATATGTACACATTCATATCACCTTGAGAAGATTAAGGCTACATGCTCCGAGGAGGATAGGGTCAAGTTTTGTACATGGTTGGACACCTACCATTCTCTTTATGGTACAGTCAGGTTTTAACACGCCATCAAATGTGATCATATCAACAATAATTTGGCAGAAAGTTTCAACAACAAAGTGAAGGAGTTAAAAGACTTGCCTGTCCATGACATGGTTGACCAGATCAGGATTATGATCATGAGGTTGTGGGAATTGAGAAGAAGGTTTGGTGATGTTCTTCAAGGAGATAAGCTTCCTGATGTAGTGCAGCAGGTAGTCAACAGGAGCAGAGATCTTGCACATTTGTGTGTTGAGAAATCCTTATTGTGGGGTGCTGAAGTCAGAGATACAAAGATGGCAGAGGCATGTTGTTGACACTCAATTGCATGAATGCACATGCCTTGAGTGGCAACACACTGGGAAGCCTTGTGAGCATGCCATACTTTTCTTGGCCTCCAAACATAAGCTAAATATGCACCCATATTTGCATGAGTATTATTCTGTAGCAAAATTCAAGGTTGCATATGCAACACCAATTCCAGCACTTACAGACCAGTCTCAGTGGCCTGAAGTGGACATTCAGTTCTCCTTGTGTCCTCCATTGATGAAAAGAAAGGCTGGGAGGCCTAAGCATAGTAGATTCAAGGCTTGGTTTGAGAAAGGTGGGAGCAAGAAGAAGGAAGAAAGATGGCAAGCCAAAAGGGCCCAAAAGGTAACAAGAATAGATGTAAACTCAGAAGAACTTGGACACCGAGTGGTTTCTACCAAGTGCGATACACGCTGAAAAGCCAAAGTATGTTCATCAAGAATCTCAGTATTTCTTGTTGATGATTTTTCTCCCCAACTAACTTGCTTGTTTTCGGGAGGAAGCATGGAGAAAAGCCCCACCTCTTGTTGTTGAAGAATGTCGCCGATGAAAAGGCAAGAATCAATGGCTCAAGAAAGAAGAGAACTAACCAGATCATGTTTGGTGCTACTGAGGTGCAAATTGAACCTATTAATGCTGTTGAGGATGAAGTGCAAACTGTTGAGGTGCAATCTGAACCTGTTAATGCTGTTGAGGATGAAGTGCAAACTATTGAGGTGCAATCTGAACCTGTTAATGCTGTTGAGGATGAAGTGCAATCTGAAACTATTGCAGATGATTTGGCTGTTGTCCTGCCATGTGAATCTGCTTTGGCAGTTGTGTTGCCATCTTTGGAGGTTGTGCTGCCAAGTGTTGAGTTGCCATATTTGGAGGTTGTGCTGCCAAGTGTTGAGTTGCCATCTTTGGAGGTTGTGTTGTCATCTACTCAATCTGCAGAAGTGCAAACTAAAGAAGTTGGACATGGTCAGGTGCATAAGTTGAGGGGGCCTAGTGGAGTTGGCAGGAAAACCAAGAATATCCACAAACTGTGCGATGTGGAACCAAGTAGTGGAAAGAAGGTGAAAAAATCGAGTGGTAGAAAGAAGCAAAAGAAATAGAGTCGAAATCATTCAACTATGATGTGATTTGATGTGAAAACTTAAGTTTGTTGTCATTTGATGTGAAAACTTATGTTCTCTGATATAAAACTTGATTGATGTAATGGGTTATGTCATTTCATGTGAAAAGTTATGTGCTATGATGTTGATTTGACTTGATTCAATTCAAATTTGAGCCTATCTATAATATTTTTGGAGTTCATTTGTTTGTTATGTGATGTTGCACTGTTGTATGTACTACTATGCACTTTAGTTAATAAATCCAAGCCTTTTTGCAAAGTCGAACTCATAGTCACTGAAATGTTGTCCAAACAGGCTCCAAAGCTAGGGAAAACGACCCAATTTCTAAGCAAGTTTTTTTCGACCTTCTCAAAATCACCCAAAAAGATTTTCTTAGCTTATATTCTACCTATATAGCATCAATACGAAGTCTCACATTTTTTTGAATAAGTATTCATATTATTAATTTATTTTTAAAAAACACCCTTTAATACAAAGTCAGTAATAAAACAAGATTAAAAGTCGAAAATGCAAAAGTAACTTCAGATCCTCCTTAGTCAGTCCAAAATGAAGCTAAGGTGAGGTTTTTTGATTTTTTGCATTTTCAAAACCTCAAACCCTCTTCTCACTCCTTTGAACTCTATGCAACCTCAGTCGAGATAGTCCAATTTGTGAAGGTTTTTTCGTGCAAAGATTATTAGATCAAGTCTATCATTTTATATCATAAGTATGTAACATAACAAGACTATGTGCGCAAGTTTTATATTTTTTCGATTTTTTTTGAAATAGTTATGCACATTTGAAGTTCGGTCAAACCTTTCAAAACCCCGTTGACCGCCTCCAAACCCCATCTAGTCCTAACGCCAAACGTCGACCGTCGATCTAACCCTAAGGCCAAACGTCAGCCGTCGATCTACCCCTAACGCCAAACGTGGAGCGTCGATCTAACCCTAACGCCTAGCTGTGGCCGTCGGATAAGCCTTCTAGAAGGATTCCGCGGGTGTAGTTGTGGGCGATCCGTGGGAGCCCTGATTCTCCAATCTGATTGGCCACCGTTTTTTTCCCGATAAACAGATAACGTTGAGCGAGGGGGGAGCATCTGAGTGACCGTTGGGTCGATTGGACCGGGCCGGGCTGCCACGACGTGCTCTGTTGGCATGCATGCGAGAGGGAGGGCTGCCCGCGATGTGTTGGCATGCATGTAATAGCGTCGCAGCCTAGCTATTCTGCTCGTGAACGACGCAGGCTGATTTGCATGCACGCGATGGCGACGCAAGAAAGCGGCAAAGATATAGGTACGTCGCATCTAAGCTATTTAAACCATTTTAACAATTGCATGCACGCAAACACGGGACAAACGCATTGGTGTTAGTGCAGCTCCCTTTCGCAGTGTCACGCGCGATGGAACGGTTTCTCACGCGGCCACCTTAAAGCGCATCTAGCTCATGCGCCCGTGCCGCTTTGGATTCTCTGCCCGCCGATTTAATGCACTTATGCCACCACGAACGGAGGAGAGAAAATGAAGCATCGTGTACATTGACCACGGCTGCAACGCGGCTATATAAGGGCACCATTTCCTCATCCCTCTCCCCCTCACACTCATCTCTCAAGTCGCCCCCGCTTCTTCCTTTCGAGCCAAATCCACCACTCGAGCAACCACTCCACTTTCCAAGCCACCATGCAGTTCACCGGTCCTACCTACCGCCGCCCTCGCACCGTGCCGGAGTTGCGATACCGTGGCAGAATCGTCGAGAGCAGCCTCAGGGTGAGGGCGATATCAAGGTGGAGGGGCCCTTTCGAGTTGGCTCGCTTCTTCCTCCGTTCCGGCTATCGCTACCTCCCTGCGGGCACTCAGCCCATGTTCCAGCTCCAAGAGCACGGTGGCCACGGCAACTTCGCCATCGGCCTGTACGTGACTTTCACCAACCCCTACGACGCCTACCACCTCCTCGGCCAGGTGTTCTGGTGTGGATGCGAGTTTATCGCATTCACCACCTACAATATCTTCACAAATTTCCATCATATCTTCCCCGAGCCCAACGGCATGCACACCCTCCCCTACCAGATGCCGGAGGAGGACGAGTGAGAGGCGCCGGCTAAGGAGGGGCCAAGGAGCGCTGGCCGAGTCTTTCTATCTAGCTTGTGTTGTGTTGGTTGGGGCGTGTGTGCCCGTGTCTAGTTTTAAATATTTTCGTTTTATGTTTTATGCACTATATCTTGTAAGAGGATGCCCCTCTATATGTTGTAAGGGGATGCTATATAGGGTATCCGATGCCCCTCTATCGTGTTATCTATGTTGGTCGTACTAATATATTAATATTTATTCGTGCCTAAAGTTTCTTCATTACATTGTATTTACATTGTTAAACTATGTGACCGTGTGTAGTAAAAAAATGCAGTCAAACATGATCCAATAATATATTAATATTGATTCGTGTCTAAAGTTTCTTCATTGCATTCTATTTACATTGTTAAACTATGTGGCCGTGTGTAGTAAAAACCAAAATGCACTCAAACATGATCAATCATAAACTTTGTGCCTATTGGCACACTATATCTTCTTTCTTTGAGAGGGGCACAACCATTTTAGGTAGAAACACACGTGTAAAAACTTTAAAAACACCATAGCATGCACAAACCAAAAAAAATTTAAATTGTTACTTCGAGTGCACCTTTTGGTTAAAAAAAGTGCTAGTCGGGTTTTGGTTCACAAAGACTGCTAACTAGAACCAACCTTTTATTTCGGCCAAAACAACACGCGGGTGCACCCTAGCAGCAAGACACGATAAACGAGCCAAAACAACGTGGGACAACTCAAATAATTTGAAGCTTCCTGTAGTCATATTTGTGAAATAACGATAAGACGAAAAGATATATCTATGTGAATAACCGTGTGCACTTTTTTTTGCACTAGCTACACTTCTTTTATCAATGGGCCTGGCTATGTCCTATTCGTCCCTCACAGACGTTATAATTGGGCTGGCCTTTTCTAAAACTGCCAACCAACTTTTTTACCTTTTCTCCTCTACCCTTTGAACTGTACACTCTGCCCACACCTCACTGATGACGGACTGAAGAAGTGAAGAAACGACAAAGAGTGAAGAAGACATGCCGAATTTGTGCAGCACAACACTTTTATTCAAACATCTTTTACGATTACAAGTGATGCACAAGCTAACTTCAACAGTGATAGCCTAAACTAACGACTAATTATCATCACATAAACAAATGCGAGAGCAATTACACAAACATAAAAAAGACCGGCCACCAAATTATCCTGCTTCTTCAATTCGATGATTGTCTTCATCTGCTTGTTCAGGTTCTTTAGCTCTGCCGTCACTGCCGTCACTCCTGCATCCCCCACAGTAGCACCAATGGAATTGCCAGATCTAGATAGGCCCGATCCAAACTTCTCTGCCTCCAACGGTAAATCGATCTCCCCTGATGCGCCAGCCAGTTGAATCCGCTCTATGTACTCATCTAGCCACTCAAAATGGACGCATTGATTCAATTTCTAAAATCAGAAAGATGAACCCTAAATCCCAAATCGGATGAAAAATGATGAAATTGGGACACAAAAACCAAAATTGGCAGATTGAGAAGTAAAATCTGACCTTCCCCTGCTCTAGTTTACTCTCGCATTTCACGAATTCCCGTCCAAGATTGCCATTCTTGTTGGTCAATGTGACCAGCCGCTTCAAGGGCGCAGTACGTGGGCATACATGGCAGCTTGTCATTGGCACTGCGCCATAGCGCCATGTCTGTGAGGAGGCTGAAGTGGAGCTCGACATGGGAAGGTCATGGCCCGCTTGCAGCCGTTGTTGCGTCGTCAGCCGCGAAGAAGAACAACAATAGTCGGGGAGGGAGGATGGGAAGGTCGCGGTAGGGCTCGGGTGCTGCACGGCTCGGGGTCCTCTCTTGTACCAATGCTGAGCTGGATAAGTTAATGGGTCCCACACTGTGGGTCCCACCATCGGGAGACACTCTGTGGGTCCAGCGCTCAGGTCCTTACGTAGTGGGTCCCGCTCGGCTCACCTGATTCGAGTTGTCAACGTGTGTCTTTGGATTAAGCAGTAGTGTCGCACCTGGGCTATTCTACCAAAGAAACGTCGCATGGTAGCCATTTTTATCAGCTATGTCTTGTTCTGTCCAATTCCAAGAAAAGATGTCGCATAGGAGCTATTGATCCAGGAAATTTGTGGGTCCATATTCCTTCCGCGGGTCGAATTTAAAAGTGCTAAGATTGTAGCATGATTTTGAACTGATTAACAGACAAGTGTACAACTATCGAACATATAATATAACGTTTGAATAATTAACATGTTGTCTCATCTCCTAAGCAATGTTTCAACAATCGTGCGTAAGCCAGTTTATCAGTTGATACGCCAAAAAATCGCCATTTTTGGGCCAGCCGATCAAATTCTTTAACCTTTCCCAAGTCTACATAAATATGTGCTATAATCTACAATATCAAATATGTAGTACGATTTTATGATGAATTTGAGAAAACAAATTTGGCAGTGTAGATGTTATTTCAAAAAAGACTTGGTCAATCCTAAGGAAGTTGACTCAAGACAAAGCTAAAAGTTCAATTAATTTAAGAGATGGGGAGTACTATGGTTAGATGCGATTCCTCAGAAAATAAGCCAGACTTTTTCCTAAGCTTAGTTCTGGCAAAGTTATCTTTGAAGAAATAGTCCTTACTGGTCTCTTGGTGTGCCACTCCAGCCATTTGATCCTCACATCCATCAAATGATATCTAACCTCCAAACCAAGTTTGCAAATTAGCACCTAGCGATAGATATACACTTGAACAAACCATTATGCATTCATTCACAACAATTTGGAGAATGAGCATACTTGTAGTACTAGCACTAATAATCCTTTTCTAGGGTTAGCACCAATGTCTATCTTATGACCTTAAGCCTCTGTCCATCATGGTTTAATTAATCTCCTATGGCTTAAAACCTCATCATGAAAGTGCCATCACATCAGAAAACATTGCATGGTATGTTCTAGCCAAATGTTATATTCTTTGTTATCTCATTTTTACATTATTTGTCCTTTAAAAAATATTTAGCATTTCCTACATTGTTTGTATATCTTGATGTCATGAACTCTTTGGCAAGACACTGCACAGTTGGCACTACATCAAAACATGCCTAACATTTTATGTCCTTTACTCAGAAAAAAATGGATTAGTATGTTGTAACTTTTACTTTCTTGTTGTATGTGCAATTCAGCTTGCAAAAATCGATTGACCGCTATAAGGAGTATACAAAGGATACTGCTAATCACAAGACAGTACAACAAGATATACAGGTAATATCCTGAATATGAATTTGCTGATTGATGAAGACTTGAATCATGCAAGCACATCATGTGAATATCTGGAAGTGATTTCAAGTTAAAATAATAACCAATTTCATTTTTTGAGGCCTTATTCAGAATAGTCATGCCACAATACAGCAATGATGCAACTTAGTCTTGCTTATAGCAGTATATTAATTTGTCAATGGCCAACATGACAATTAAACACATCTACACTATTGCATATTCAATTGGTACAGTTATTCTAAATTAACATCTGCAAGACCCTTATATGTACTACATGTAGGAAAGTCATAACATGCTCTTTGTTAATAGTAATTTGCCATGTTGACTGATGACTGCACAAATCTAGTACATTCTTAATGAATACAGCTGCAATATTTGCATGAGGGCTTGTGTGTCTAAACCATGGAGGATCATGATATGCATTATTTAACCTATCAAACATCAGGATCCATCAATGTTGCTGAAAATTAAATAACTATGCAAGCTATTTAATTTTAATTGCAATGTCACATGATAACAACAAAAACATGATATTGGCAATATCGCCCATTAGTTGTCCATAAATAAGGACTACTCAATTATTTGTGTTGGGCAGTATGACATGCGATGTGATAGCACATATTTCAATGCTTAATCATCTGAACTCTGAACTGCAGCAAATAAAAGCTGACACTATAAGCTTGGCAAAGAAACTTGAAGCTCTTGAAGATACGAAACGGTAAGGGATCTTGCCACTTTCTAAAGAATGGACTAGTTAGGCAGGCGAAATTAATGCCGAGTTATATGAGATGCAGAAAGATCATGGGTGAAAATTTAGGAGAATGCTCTGCCGAAGAACTACATTGTCTTGAAGTTAAAATTGAGAAGAGCCTCCGGATAATCAGAGGAAAGAAGGTTGTCTAGTTAAAAATTCCTGCATTGCTGGAAAAGACTGCTTAATTTTACACAAACTAACATGTTTTGTTTTTGTGTCAATGCACTGCCACCAGTCCCAGGTGCTGGAGCAGCAGATAGCTAAGCTGAAAGAGAAGGTATACCACCAACCTATATGGTGGTTCCACGTGTGTGTTTTTAATTTCTTATTACAGTAACCTACATAACTCAGAATACACACCCCAACTAATGATGAATGGTTTTTGAATCTGTATGATCAGGAGAAGACGCTTCTCAAAGACAACGAAGACTTGCGCGAAAAGGTGATGACAATGAACAACTTCCTACAAGGGTCACAGTGCAAAGTCCGAACTACTAGTCTGTTTTTGCAAGTAGAACTGCAGAATAGGAACCTGATATCTTATGTGCAAGAGACTACGAGAGCATACCCCCCATTTCACACCAATCGTGTTCATGTACTCAATCCGGATCAGTCTCTGACGTCAGTCTTGTGTCTGCAGCAGCGCACTCTCAAAGTGCCGCTGGTGGTTCCCGCTCTGAACTGCGTCGCGCCCCTGCAGTTGCGAGACGCCCCGGAGCCTGTGCAGAGCGATGAGGAAGTGGAGACGGAGCTCTACATAGGGTTGCCTGGCAGGGATCGCTGCTCCAACCGGCAGTCAGGTTAAGCCAACTAGCCAATTGCCGATCGATGCAACCACAACCCGCCTGCGCGTGCAGTCAGGTTCATCTCAAATGAATAAGCTCTATGCAGTCGGCGCCTGCACTTGCATGCATGAAGTGCCAGGCAGCAGTACACAATTTCTCTACATTTAGATAGTATCTACACTCTCTAGCAGAAGGTAATTTAGTGGTTACCCTGCAGTGAACCTCTCCGAGATCTGAATGTGAAACTCCCAGCGCGCCATTTGTTTCTTCGTCTGGCTGTGTATATAGTGCATAAGTTATTACAAGGTTGCTGTTGATCGCTCGCTTGCGACGAACTGATCTAGTAGTAGGAGGAAAATAGATTAATAAAAGGAGATAAAATCTTATCATCTCGGAACCGTGGTAGTTCCTAATTATAGAGATCTTGTGAAGGCGACCGAAGGCGATGGCTTTGCGGTCGTCTCCCGCGGCGGCGCCCGGTTGCTGACGACGACCGGCTGCCCCTGTTGTCCTCGATCTGCCCAGGTGGGATGGCGGTGCCGCCCGTGGGTGAGCCCCTTGTCCCAGCAGCGGAGCTGGCGGCGCTTGCCGATCTGAGTGGCGGAGCGTGACCAAAAGCAAAAGAGGGGCCAAACTAAACGTTTTCGGGTTTCTTTTAACAATGCATCCAAAATTTTTCTGCAATTTCAAGATCTAGTTGTAAGGGAAGCGCGTCCCCCGGGGATAACTCTCCCGGATCCCCTGCCCGCCACGTGTCCCAGAAAAACACCCCCAATTTCGTTTTTGCTACAAACCACCTATTTTTTTCTGCAAAAAAAGCCCGCTTTTGCTACATGTAGCAAAAAATAGTTCGTGTCAAAAAATAGAACAAAAAGACCGTTTCACCGAAGACTTTGCCGGAGACTTTTTAGCAAAAAAATTGTGCTAATGTAGCAAAAAGATCTCTCCGAGAGACTCGACGGAGACTTTCACCGGGACACCTTCCATGGAGCAAAAAAATACGCTATTGTAGCAAAACCACTAAACAGGTGTAGCAAAAAAATGTCCTATTGTAGCAAATACAACTTCGCCGGAGACCTCGCCGAAGATATCGTAGCAAAACATTTATACTATTGTAGCACCATCGTCGGCCGCATGTAGCAAAACACGACGCTACTTGAAGCACCGCCGCCGCCACATGTAGCACCGCTAACTACCCCATGTAGCAAAATTCGATGACGTACGTACCAGCGCTGGTGACCTTCGGTAGCAACGCCGGCGCGCGGCTGAGCAACTTCGCCGGAGAGAGGCCATGGAGGGAAGGCAGCCACGACCTCCTCAACGTCGCCACACGCAACACAGGCTGGTCGTGGCGGGAAGGTGGCGGGTGCCTGCTGAAGAGAGGAAGAAGCATCGAGCTCCGGCGGCGAGCACCTTTCGTGGCCACTATCTCCAGCCAGCGGCGCCGCACAGCAAGGAGGTGGGGGAGGAGCTGCTCCGACCAGCGGCACGCAGTAGGGAGGCGGTAGCGCGCAACAGGGAGACGGGGGAGGAGGCGCTCCGACCAGCGGCGCACAGCAGGGAGGCGGGGGAGGAGGCGCTCCGACCGGCGGCGCACATCAGAGAGGCGGCGGACGAGGTGCTCCGGCCGCTGCGAGGCAGCACATCGTCGGCGCTGCGAGGAAAAGGAAGGAGCCGAGTCCCGAAAAAGATAAGGAAGAGGAAAAGGAAAAGGAAGGAGCATCGGCACTAGGCTGTGGGTCCACGCGGGACGTGCGGCCGGACGCTGCGGATCTAGCAATCCGGGGGATCAATTAGTTCGATCCCCCGGGGGACTAGTATCGTTTTCCTAGTTGTAAACAAACGATGATTTTCAAGCTTGCAAATGCACCCCATTTCTTGATTTACGCGGGAATCGGCCTTGTTCCTCCGTTCCAATATAAGTGACTTGTGTTTGTTTAGATTCGTATGTATCTAGACATGTTTTAGTATATAAATACACTTAAATCTAGACAAATCCAAGTTATTTATTTTGGGACAGAGACTATTTCTTTTAACCACATTCTACCGAGGGGATCTACCGAGATGACCAGCAGATTCCTGATTTCTTGCTTAGTAGTAAGAGACTAGTAGTTCTAGATTAAACGGGTCCTTTTATATAAAATAAAAGGGGACCAAAGGCCAAAATCCATGCAACGATGGGCAGCAAGGAAAAACATTAAGAAACAGTTAATGTCTAAGAGCAGGGATAATAGTATAGCTAGCAAGCTGGCTATATGAGGTTGTCATATCATCAAGAGCTAGCTTGTACAATAGTGTTGGCTATAAGGTTGGCTATTATATTAGTACTAGTTGCTATCTTCTTTCTTTCTCTTTCCTCTCATTTAATGTTTTTGCCTAGGAGCAAGTGTAGAGCTAGCTCTTGCATGAGAGCCAACAACTTGTATTTTTGCTGATCTCTCTCCTCCACATAGAAAAAAATGCCTAGTCAGCAGTCTTATAACCCACCATTGTACTTTTTCTAAAACCCCGAGGTATAAAAAGAAAAACTACTACTGCCTAGCAGGGCCCATCCTATCAGAGCATGGCTAATAGAAGAGCCTGCTGCCGGCTCTATGGCAATGCCATGTCACCTAAATGCCCACTCATACAATAGATTGGACATATATTAGCTATCAGATTGGCTATAGCATTAAATGCATGAAGTTAAACGAGGACGAGTAATTGGTAGTCAAGAATAAGAGCTAGCGAAAAGCTCTTCACCGGCTACATGCTGGCTCTTAGTCCTCATTTTGTGTGTGCAGCCGGGCTGTAGATATAGAGCCTGCTTTATTCTCGCTCTTCCACTATCTCTCCTCCACATAAGATTTTGCTGATGTGGAGTATACTATAGCCAGCTGACAAGGATCTATTGTACTTGCTCTCACATGCCAACACTCATCAATGCGCCGATGTGACTAGGCCTCTTTCTTCTTGCTGCTCTGCTTGATTGGCAACCAGGAACAGGAAACGAGAAGGGGAGTGCTAGGCGTCCCCCAGGGGATATTTCCCCTAGACCCCCACCTTCCCTGCTGATACATGTCCCCATAAAAGCCCCAAATCCTGCTTTTGCTACAAACATACCCATTTTTGTTACAAAAAGTCTTGCTTTTGTTACGTGTAGTAAAAAATGGTTCGTGTCAAAAAAATAGAATAAAAAGACTATTTCACCAGAGACTTCGCCGGAGACTTTGTAGTAAAAAAGTTGTGCTAACAAACCCCCGACCTCGCCGGAGACTTTCACCAGGAGACCTCGCCGGAGACCTTGTAGCAAAAACTTTGCTCTATTGTAGCAAAACCACTAAAGGGTTATAGTAAAAAATGTCCTACTATAGCAAATCCAACTTCGCCAGAGACCTCGTCGGAGATCTCATCGAACACCTTGGAGCAAGAATTTTATGCCATTGTAGCAAAAACACAAAACGGTTGTAGCAAAAAATATGCATTAGCAAATCCACAAATGAAAGCCCTGACCAGTTGCATCATCGACCCGCTGGTAGCAACACGGAGCACCTTTGGTAGCAGAATCGATGACTGTTGGTAGCAAACCTAACCAACACGTGTAGCATCACCACTATGTAGCATCGTTGGAGACCATGGCTGCGGGAGTCTAGCGTCGTGGTCACACCGCCACCACGCGCGGGAAGCATGACACCATCGATAACCCAAGCTCCCTAGCCCCATGGCCATGGAAGGGAGTCAGCTAGGAGGAAGAGAGGGATGGGAGGAGGAGACGTTTGGAGGATAGAGGAGCAAGGTCGGGCGCGACGACGCGTTGCTGGGGAGAGAGGCACCTTGCTAGGGAGAGGGCATGCCGCTGCGGCTTGCTGGGGAGAGGCGGTGGTGCTCAAGGGCAGCGGCAGCATGATACCATCGACAAACCGAGCTCCCTAGCCCCATGGCCATGGAAGGGAGGCGGCTAGAAGGAAGAGAGGGATGGGAGGAAGAGACTACTAGAGGGTAGAGGAGCAAGGTCGGGCGCAACGGTGTGTTGCTGGGGAGAGGCGGTGGTAGCTTGCTGGGGAGAGGCAGTGGCGGCCTACAGTAGCTAGGGAGGCGAAGGCGGCATCCGGGGCAAGGGCGTCGTCTTGCGGAGACCTCGATGGCATGTGAAGACGATGGGAGAGAAGAAGATAGGATAAGATAAGGAATCGGGGGGCCCACCACGAATCCGAGTTCACTACACGCGATCGACCCAGGGGATTGCGGCTTGTTATCCCTAGGGCTTCGTATCGTTTTCCAAATGGGAAACAAAAGACTGCGATGGAGAAATATGACTATAAGCATATGTGCACTACTTTTGGAAGGGCGGCTATCGCCCCGTTTCGCCTCCAAGGCGCTCCGCTAGTGCCGATCTCCATGGCAGCGTTGGGGAGACGTGGAGGACAAAATTCAGGGGCCGGAGCCAACCTCTGTGTAGGTACACCGCGACCCGCCGGAAGCGGAGCGAGGGATGGATTCTCCTACCCTCCCCATGTTGGGGGATTTCCTGGAGGTGGCAAGGCACACCCCTCGCAGGCGGTCAGGGCCACTGAGTCCTCCGCACTTGGCGCTGGCGCGGCTGCATCAGTCACCTCGGAGACTGGGGAAGGGCTCACCTACTAGCGTGGAAAGGGGATTGGACCTGGGGAGGACCCCTGGGACCAACTCATCTCCGGTGCCTGCGGGAGGGCCTGCCTCTCCGACAGCGGCGACACAGAAGGGGGCTCAGGGTAACTCGCGCATGAGGAAGGGGACGGGCCTAGAAGGCTAGACCCCAGGGCTTCTCATGGGCTAAGCCCGATCCCAGATCCAATGCTGGGCTGGCGGAGTATGGACGTTAGGGTTGTCAATGGGCCACGACATGTTAACGACTCAAGCATTGGGCCGCATATCCTGCCTAGCTCGTGGTCAGGAGCCTAGCTCTAGATTCCCAGGGGATCGTGTGACCTAACAGGGTCATCCCCAACTTCTGCCGCTGACTACGATTGACATCGTGCAAAAGCCTGCACTGTTAGGGAAACTCCACCCCCACCGTTGCTCATCCGCACCTTCACTGACGTGGTGATCCAGAAGAGGGCCCGCACCCCACCGCCAGCGCGGCCCAGGGAGGCCTCTCCATGCCACCACCCTGCCTCCCCGCACCACCCTCCCGCCCCCCGTGCTGCAGATGAGGCCCACAAGTAGGCACTTGTGGCTCTTTACCACCCACCGCCTCTCATGAGCAGGACCACCACCACCCGTCCCGCTCCCCTCCGCGCAACATGTGCCACACCGAGGTGTCCTGCCACCGCAGGTCTGCGGCTCGGTCGGTGATGACTGCAAGTACACAGACCAATTGTAGCTAGTTTCGAAGTAAAGATATCGAACCCATAGAGAGCTATTGGTAAAGGTCTTTATTCCCCTTGTTACTATCTACCAAAGAATACTTATAAGCTGTCTTTGATCCTGACTAAAGGGTGTTTGAATGATTTATGGTTGTTTGCAAAAAAGTAATTAAAACAAGTAAAAAGGAAACAAGCAACAAGTTTACGTGAAAGCGTGGTTGAACTAAATAGGGCTAAAATGTTCTTGGGGATGTAGGATACACCACTAGCATAATATTATTGTTATGTGCAACCAAGGTAACATACTTCTTGTGTCATGATATGTGTGGAAGAGCCCCATAATAAGATGTTCACGACAAGGCTCGTAGGAAGCCACTTTGTTGAGCCAAGTGTGAAATCACCTCTAAATAACCACTGCGATGTCTGAGAGCAATCACCCATACAAACCACCACAATTAAGGGTTTCCCTATGGATATCGTAATTATCTTAGGGAGTCCCTCTTTAATCCCCCTTTGACCGTGTAGGTTACGAGCCAACGCCAATCTGTCACGGGGAATTCCGGGTACGTTTCCAAGACACATCCAAAGGATTTCTCCCTCCCTTTAGTCCTGAAGGCAAATGATATGCGGCCGACTACGCATACCATCTAAAGAGAGAGATCAAACACAAATCATAAATATATCATAGACAAGCAAGTCATACGGACACAAGAATATATCATCTTTATTACACATTCACAATGGTGCTAGGGTTTCTCCATCTCCCCAATAACAAAGGAACTACTCACTCATGGAAGCAATCAACAACATCAGTATAATGAAATGAATGGACCAAGTACGGGGGTAGATCTAATGCAAACTATTATTGGATATGGAATTACAAAGAGATCTAATACATGAAAGATGGAGTAACGGTGGTGATGAATATGCAGCGGTTGATGATGAAGGGGATGATGCGTTATCCTCCAATGATCCGTGGATCAGCTGGGATTTTATCCCAGCCAAGTTCCTCCTTCAGATCCCTCTCGGATGTGGTGTTTCGTGGTTTCTGGTGGCTGTGAATGTCGGATATCTCTCTCCCGTCTTCTCCAGGGAGAAGTATTAGACGAGGCGGTCACAATGGCGCCTGGTACGGGCGGATGGTACGGGCAGGCTCCACCCGTACCAGTGGTCGTTAACCATACTGATGCCTCCTCTTCGATTGGTATTCTTCTAGGTGCGAAGGCAAATTCATAAAATGACTTTTATCACTTAGAAATATCATATAATTACACAATATGATAGCCCTAATTGATATGTTCATATATGACTCCATTATTTGGGATCCTGATGAAATAAGAACAAAATAGCGCGCGTAGGAGCGGCGAAATACAAAAATGCCTACTCTATTTATGCAAAAACAAAAGGTAAGTATGCTTCAATTTGAGATGCATCAACTCCCCCAAGCTAGGCTATTGCTTGTCCACGAGCAAGATGGTGGCTTACGGACAAGATCATCATGTTCATGAGACATGAGTCGTTACAATAAATGAGGTAGGAATTGAAGCAGGAATGCAACATCGGATGTAGAGATACGTCGGCGGTATTACCATACCCTTACACATTACATAACTTAGAGGCTTCCACACATTTTTCAGTATCAATGAAATTATAAGAAGCTACTAGTGATTCAACATATCATATAATCATGGAGTTTAAAGATATAGAGCGCTAAGTTTAATAGTGAAGATTCATGATCATTTTCTCTCTTCTTCTCTCTCTTTTTCTTTTTCTATGTTTGATTCTTTTGATAACTGCTTTCTTATTTTTTTGATACTTGTATGCCAATAATTTTTTGCTTAATCCTTTTCTCTTCTTATTTTCAGTACAGCTATTTGATCATGCTCACTACTTCCATGGCTTTAAAAAACTCTTAATTATAATATGCTACCAGAGTTCTTCTTCTCATAACATAATCAATACTTTTGTTGGTGTGGAAGTCCCTAAAATTATTACAACTGTACAAGTATCATAACACTCAACCGAGTTTAATCATCTAATATAACAATCTTGAATCAAACATAACTTCAATTATCATAAAGGCTCATAACTCAACGGATATAATTCTTCTCTTGAACAAAAGGGAACTCGAAGTTGATGCAACTAATGCAAATTCAGAAATTTAAACCTAACCATGCGGGCAGAAAAGTAAATATGCAAAAACTGTAAGATAGATTACAAGGTTCTCACCGATCCCCCCAAGCTTGGAATCAAGCCATGTAGATCAAATAATCCCTTGTGATTATTTGATACCGTGGCATGCTTCATGGCGAAGAAGTCTTGTTGGAGAGTGCCACTCGAAGCTTCTTGTTTGTATTTTCCAGAGAAGATAAACATTGAAGGCACTTTTGTAATGCAAGAGGAACATCCCATCAGCAACTTTACTCATCATTTCATTGAGTTCCTTCTTGCCTTCAAGATCCAAAAGGCGCTTGCGGATGATCTCCCTGTGGATGAGCTTTTCTTTCTGGTACTTCTCTATCTTGTTAAGGCGGTGTTCATTGTCCGGGACATGTGTGCCAATTGGCATGTCCAGGAGGTTGAACCCCCAATCCTCTTGTGGCTTCACACTCATTCGCGCATTCATGGTAATCTTCTTTGTTGTTGACGTATGAGCCATAGTTTCCTGATAAGTTCCTGCATTGGAGCGGTTAGACTTCTTACGCTTTGGTGAAGAGTAGTTGATGGATATGAGCTTGAGCAACTCCGTGCACCCCTTCCCATGACGTTTCTTGGATTCTTCCTCATCTTTAGGCTTCACCATCGCCAAGTAGTCCGGTTGCTTCCATCCCCTCTTTGATTGCTCCATGAAGATCTAGAATTCCTCGTCTTCAGAATCATCATCAGAATCATACGTGTACCGCTTGTCCTTCGGGCTTAGGCCTTGAGATTCACGATCATCGGCTTCAATGGAGGAGGTCTAGAAACTATCTCACAAATGAGCCATGAGGTTTAGAGGCTTGCCTTTCCCTTGGATCGAGTAGCGCATCAAGTAGATTAGATCTGTTGATATAAGAGAGAGGTGGATCTCTAAAGAGACCTTAGAGGCAAGGTAAAATTCATACTGGGAAGAAAAGGGTCGCCCATAAAAAGAATCATAATAAATATGGAAACAAATAAGTGCAAAAGAAGGAACTTTGGGTTGTAATGACAGACGGTACGGGCGGACGCCCGTACGGCGCGCCCATACCGCGTTGTTTCCAAAAATGACACAGGTTGAAGTCGGTAATTAGTCAACCGACTAAGCAGTACAAGCGGGTTCCGTCCGTACTGCCTGTCCATACCGACTTCACGGCGGTTCAATTTCAGTTTTTTATACAATAGTAAACAAATAATTGGAGGACGGTCTCAGAATAGATAGCGACCCGTGCGAGACTGCGGTCATGATCGCATCGAATATGCAAAAACAGAACCGAGGTACTGCAGGCTTAACGGCCATTGGTATGGGAGGATCCGGCTGTACCGCCCGCCCGTACCGATCTCGTAAGACCGACAATGAACTTAGAAAAATGAGGGGAAATCAAATATGCAGAAAGAAATAGCAGAAAATCATCCAAAATAAATATATGTTTAGGATTTCATAAGCCATTATCATCGAGGGAATATGGTCTCATTTGAGTTTCTTTTCTTCCTCTCTTCGAATAAAATAGGTCATAGAAAATCACCAAAACCTTTGCAAGAAGAATAGAGAACTTCCTTTTTGGTAGTGTGGTTCCCGGGTATGTACACGGATGATACCTCCTTTGGATGAGCAACTTCTTGAGTGTCCATGAACGCTGCCTCCATCTCTTCCTTCCTTTGTAGAAACTATAAATCAAATTCTTGCAAAAGTAGAGTCCAACAGATCATTCTTGGCTTAACATCTCTCGTTTCTAGAATTTCCTTTAAGCCAACATGATCAGTATGTACTCTAACTTTGGAGTCCATGATGTAAGATCTAAATTTATCATAGGAGAAAACTACTGCGAAGAATTCTTTTTCTGCCATAGGATAGTTCATTTGGGCCCCGTTTAAGGTGCGACTAGCATAATGGATGATATTAAGGTCATCACCATCATACTGACAAAGAATTGCTCCTACAACTTCTTGACTAGCTTCGCAAAATATCTCAAAAGGTTTATTTCAGTTAGGTGGTTTTATAATGGGAGCTTCAAGAAGGGCTTGTTTTAATATGTTGAAAGAAGTAAGACACTTTTCATCAAAATTAAAATGAACATCCTTTTGAAGAAGGTTAGTTAATGGTCTAGCAGTTTTGAAAAAATGCTTAACGAATCTTCTATAAAATCCTACATGACCTAAGAAGCTTCTTATACCTTTTATATCTCGAGGAGGGGGTAATCTTTCTATTGCTTCAATCGTTGCCTTATCTACTTCTATGCCCTTACCAGAGACTTTGTGACCGAGTACTATGCCTTTTTGAACCATATAATAACATTTCTCCCAGTTCAAGACTAAGTTAGTGTCTTCACATCTCTGCAAAACTTTATGAAGATTATGGAGACAATGATTAAAGGAAGTTCCATAAACAGAGAAATCATCCATGAACACTTCCATAATACCTTCAACATTATTGGCATAAATAGTAGTCATGCATCTTTGAAAAGTGGCAGGAGCATTGCAAAGACCAAAGGCGTACGACGATAAGCATAAAGGCCATAAGGAAAAATAAAAGTAGTTTTTAGTTGATCATCAGGGTTTACAACAATTTGGGAAAAATCAGAATAGCTGTCTAAGTAGCAAAAATGAGAATGCATAGCAAGCCTTTCTAAAGTTTAATCTATAAAAGGTAACGGGTAGTGGTCTTTCGAGTTTCCATATTTAGTTTCCTATAGTCAATGCACATCCTGTGTCAAACAACAGTCCTAGTAGGTACCATTTCATTAGGTTCATTTTCTACAACTGTAAACCCACCTTTCTTTGGAACACAATGAACAAGACTTACCTATTCACTCTCCTCTACATGAAAGATGACGCTTGCATCCAACAAACGTATTATTTTTTCTTACCTCCTCTTTCTTGTGAGGTTTAAGACGTCGCTGAAAGTCCACGACCGGATAAGCTCCTTCTTCCATGAATATTTTATGGGTGGCTATCGAGGGACTAATCCCCTTCAAGTCACTCATCAAATACCCAAGAGCATTTTGATGCATGCGGAGAAACTTCATTAAGTTTTCCTTCTCTTTCTCTGCGAGGTTAGCACTTACAATAACAGGAAAATTATTTGTCTCGTCAAGAAACCTATGTTTTAGTTCCTTTGGTAGAGTTTTAAGAATTGGAGGAGGAAGAGCCTCATCTCCTTTCCTTATGGGTTCTTCATATTTTTGTTTGATCTCGATGTCCACCTCAGGTGTGGAGTCGAGATAGTTATCTATTTCAGTTTTTTCTACGTCTTGATGAATATTATTATTGTTGACCTAACATCTTGCTAGATCATCATCGGGAGTCATGATGACTAATGAGGCTAAGTTTATGATATTACCTTCTTCATCACGTTCGTACTCATCATCGTCTAAGAGTCTGCTTCTTGCAGTCTATGTTTGCTCCTACGGTATTTAGAAAAGTTTTTCCAATAATGATGGGACAATAAACATCAGTGGGCATATGAATAAGCACAAAATCGATAGGATATTTGTAAGGTCCAATAAGGATTGGTACGTTCCTAATTATTCCCATAGGGACTCTTAGAGTTTTATCTGCAAGCATTATAGTAATATCTGTGTGATCCAATTCAGCTGGAGCTAATTCATTTTGAATTTTTAAATAAAAATTAAAAGGGGTAACATTAACAGCTGTACCAATATCACAATGGACATAATAGGAAGTTCCTCCAAAAGTGCAAGGGAGGATAGGCTTACCCACTTCTTTAGCTTTTACCTTTCCTTCAACAAATTGTGAAGCTTCGGTATCTAGCTCGATTATGTTGCAATGTGCAAACATGGTTAAAATATCTTCCTTTATTAATGCCTCCGCCTCTTGTACACACTCTTCTTCAGTTTTCCTTTTTTGTGTTTTCTCTTCCATCTCCTTGAGAAATAATTCTTCCTCTTTGCGTTGATCCTCAAGTTGCTAAGCCATCATATGTTTTCTCACCGTCCTTGGAAAAGGAAAGGGTTCAACATATGGGGGTACCTCCCTTATTGGCTCGACAGGGGACATGATTATTGGATCTTCTTCTACAACTGGCTTGGGTGGTGGAGTATAATAAAGCCAGTCTTCGTTTGGAGCTTCAATATGTTTTGTAAAAGACTGAAGGATTTGCAAGATAATATCATCATCAAGTTGCAGTTCATTAGCAGTTTCTTTTACCTTATCAGAGTCTTTATAAGCATTGAGACAATCATATTCAATTTCTATACCTCCTTCCCCTCCTAAATCAAATCCCCATGTTTCTCTATTAGGGCGAATTTGTTCTAAAAGTTCCCAAGCTTTAATTATAGTTAACTCCATGAAAGAACCTCCTAAATTCGTGTCAAGCTCATGTTTAATTTCTTGATTAAGTCCTCCATAGAAAATATGCAAAACGTACCATTCAGGTAAATCATGATGGGGACATTTATGAAGTAGAGACTTGTACCTTTTGTAGGCTCTTACTAAACCTTCACCTGGGCAGTTCTTGAAGTTTGTAATTTCCCTCCTTACTTTAGCAGTTTTTACCTTGGGAAAGAATCGAGACACAAACTCTCCTTTAAGTTTTTCCCAGGTATCAATTTTCTCTATAGGGAAAATTCTATACCAAGCCAAAGCAGTGTTAGTTAGAGATTGGCTAAATAGTTTAAGTTTCAATTCATCATCAGAATAGCCTCTCAATTTAAGAGTCCAACATAGCTCGGTAAAATGCATTAAATGATTGTAAGGATCCTCATCGGGATCATCTCCTGCAAAAGTTTTCTCTTTAATAATAGCGATAAACCAAGGGTTGACCTTGTATTCTAGTTTGCTCCCAGTCAGGAATTCTTTAACTAGTCCTCTATTGAACTTCCCGAGGTATTTAGTAGCATCGAGATGATTAATCAATCCGAGTGCTATCATGGTGCTTACCTAAAACTAATAAACAACTTTAGTAAAACAACAAGTAAAATAAGTAACCAAGAACAAATACCAAAAGCGCTTAGCTCCCCGGCAACGGTGCCGGAAAATAGCTTGATGACTGCAAGTGCACAGACCAATTGTAGCTAGTTTCGAAGTAAAGATATCAAACCCACAGAGAGCTATTGGTAAAGGCCGTTATGGCTCTTGTTACTATGTACCATAGAATACTTATAAGCTATATTTGATCTCGAGTAAAGGGTGTTTGAATGATTTATGGTTGTTTGCAGAAAAGTAATTAAAACAAGTAAAAAGGAAACAAGTAACAAGTTTATGTGAAAGCATGGTTGAACCCAATAGGGCTAAAACGTTCTCGGGGATGTAGGATACACCACTAGCATATTACTATTGTTATGTGCAACCGAGATAACATACTTCTTGTGTCATGATATGTGTGGAGAGAGCCCCATAATAAGATGTTCATGACAAGTCTCGTAGGAAGCCACTTTGTTGAGCCAAGTGTGAGGTCACCTCTAAATAACCATTGTGATGTCTAAGAGAAATCACCCATACAAACCACCATAATTAAGGGTTTCCCTGTGGATATCGTAATTAGCTTAGGGAGTCCCTCTTTAATCCCCTTTGATCGTGTAGGTCAAGAGCCGACGCCAATCTGTCGCGAGGCATTCCGGGTATGTTTCCAGGACACGTCCAAAGGATTTCTCCCTCTCTTTAGTCCCGAAGGAAAATGATATGAGGCCAACTGTGCATACCATCTAAAGAGATAGATCAAACACAAATCGTAAATATATCATATACAACTAAGTCATACGGACACAAGAATAGATCATCTTTATTACAAGTTCATAATGGTGCTAGGGTTTCTCCATCTCCCCAAGAACAAAGGAACTACTCACTCATGGAAGCAATCAACAACATCATCATAATCAAATGAATGGATCAAAGTATGGGGGTAGATCTAATGCAAACCACAATTGGATTTGGAATTACAAAGAGATCTAATAGATGAAATATGGAGTAATGGTGGTGATGAAGATGAAGTGGCTAATGATGAAGGGGATGATGCATTTTCCTCCAATGATCCGTGGATCAGCTGGGATTTTACCCTATCCAAGTTCCTCCTTCACATCCCTCTCGGATGTGGTGTTTCGTGGTTTCTGGTGGCTGTGAATGTCGGATCTCTCTCTCGTCTTTGCCAGGGAGAAATATTTGACGAGGCGGTCGTGATGGCACCTGGTACGGGCGGACTTCGCCCGCTCCACTGGTCGTTAACCATACTGATGCCTCCTCTTTGATTGGTATTCTTCCAGGTGCAAAGGTTGCCTTCATAAAATGACTTTTATTACTTAGAAATGTCATACAGTTACACAATATGATAGCTCTAATTGATATGTTCATATAATGACTCCATGATTTGGATCCTGTTGAAACAAGAACAAAATAGCGCGCGTAGGCGTGGTGAAATACAAAAATCCCTACTCTATTTATGAAAAAACAAAAGGTAAATATGCTTCAATTTTGGACATGGTGGTGGAGCTTGACGAGGACCAGGCTAGGCCGCCATCACCCTCTCCCTCGCCCTTCCTCTCTGGTGGAAACCAGGGGGCTGGCCGCCAGTCCACACGTGAGGAGTCTTGAGGGATCGGACGAGGGCAAGAGTCCTTACCTTACGGGGACCCTTCCCAGCTGCCGCAGCCTGCTCCCGCCGTAGGAGGGCCCCCCCACACAAAGTTCTTGACCTGGGCATCTTCGCCCGGGCCATTCTTCCCAGCTAGACGGCCTCTATCTATGACTGTGCCGGCTAAGCTGGACCCTGTCGACCTCCCACGCCACTACCGCCTCGACCCTCAGGTGATGCTCGAGCTTTCGATCAGACAGTACAACACCAACTTTGGTGAGGGTCCATTCTACCTTGTCCTCAAGTGCTAGTCACCTCTAGACACTGAGCCAGTGGGCTTGTTCGTTTGCAGCCCCAAAGTTCCTGGGCGAGTGCATCTCGGGGCCCGAGTTGCCTGAAATTGCCGCATTTCGCAAAGTTGGGCTGCTAACTACTGAGAGGGGCCATTTCGAGGCAAACTCATCTCACCCCTACCAAATTCAAACATTCCATTAAACTACCCCGTGAAGTAGACGGTCTGTACCCACATGTCAGTAATCTGTCCATGCCGTGAGCGCCAATGCGGTAACATCGTAGGCTAATCGAGGAAGTAAGTGGCTTGGTGCGTGGACCAATTTCACAAATCCACTCCCTCCTTTCCCCTAGCACCGCGACATCGAATTTCACCCTCCGAGCAGAACGATCCCTTCGGACATGTGACTTCTGGCGACAATTTTGCTGCGCCCATTCGATGATCCCGAGCTCCAATGTCACATACCGTAGTCGCCGTTGCGAGGCTCTAGCCCGCCTCCACCGCTAACGATCTGAGCAACACGGAGGATGGCAGATCCTACTACCAAGGAATAAGAAGTTTTGGCTACATGTGGGTGAGCTACTCTTCTCTCTGCTATTCGCACTAACTATAACTGCTAGCTGGCTATTGAACCTAGAATTGTTTGCTAGCCCAATGCTGACAAACACATTTTGTCCATAGTTTTCTGTCAAGTGGGATCTCCGTGGACCACCCTTACTGGTTACGGTAGCCCTCTTCAGCTACGACTCTAAATCAGCAAGGGTGAAGGGCAAGTGTTATGGACACCATTATCTCACAATGGAAGAAGCACCTGTGTAGATCTGCACTATCCCTGGTATGGTTGATGCTCTACATAAACATGCTAAAATAGGGCCGAAGCAGACTGCAAAGTTTATCTTCATGGATGGCATCATGGTTCCTCTAACGTGTGATAGTCAGCTAATTGGGTTGATGAAAAGGTATGCTTTGGCTTGCATGTTTACACTGAATTGTAATGTACTGGATGTGGAAGCTGTTGCAACTAGGAGTCGCCCCGCTATTCTTGGACAGGGTGGTCACTCAAACCCAATTAGCTCCTGGTAAGCAAAAGTCTCTTGGGGTTCGCATGTTTGTGCTGAATTGTATTTTTTGTTTTGTTTACTCCGTAGATATTAGGCAGTTATGCAATAGTCATGTTTCTTTGACAGGAAGCGCCACAAGGTTAGAAACATGACTCCCATGTCAGTCATTTTGCTGCCGGAAGAAATCAAAATGAGGCGAGTGATGATGCTGGGCATGATTCTGGTGCTGATTGTCCCGGCAATGCAGACTATGTGAAGCTAATAAAATTGGCACCAAGGAAGAGGAAGAAGGCAGGAAATGAAGAAGCCAGTGGAAGTGAAGGCTTGGCACCTAGGCAGGGGAAGAAGGCTGCTAGCAATGAAGATGCATAATAATGTGTTGAACTTGAACATATATATGTAATTCGGTTAAATTCTGGAGCTCTGTGCATGCTTGTGGGCCGAAACAATCTACCACGTTCTCGGAGTAAAATGTATCACGACTTGAGGTTTGGAAACGGCCGAGGTGACTAGTTGAATTCGAAACTATGATTGTGCCACTACTATCTGAAAACACGCAGCACCGGTTCCATGATTGTGGAGGGGCAGGAGGTCTCCAAATTAGATGGAATGTTAGTGGCATAGAAATAAATTATTTAGGCTCCTACACTCCATGAAGCAACAACTCATTTCAGCTGCTACACAAGGACATGGCAACATAAATAGCAATGGAAACCGATAATGCCCAGATAATGAGGAAATTGGTACCACTTTCTGTCCTAATCTTGAGCCTGTCTATCTCACCACCTCCCTGCTCATTCATCCCCTGCATCTGGCGAAGCTCCCGGATCTCCAGTAATAGGATGTACGTGCTTCCACTTTATAAATTGTGGTTGTGCCATTTGCATGCAACAGAATCCATGTAGATTGCATTTAAACAAACCACCAAAGTCAGAATACCACCATCATCAGACAAAAGGAAGTAATGGAGGGCTAAGATAGATTAACAGGCGACCTATTTTTTTCTCCCAGGACTCCGATACCACTTGTTTAGACCGCTAGGTCAATAATACTACTATTATAATTAAAAAAGTTCGAAGCTCAAGCTAAATAGAACTAGTTTCACACATCTCCTTGATCTTCCTAATCTTAGCCCGATGCGCATCTTCCTGTGAGAGCAAGGATCGAATCGTCTGCTCCGTCCTTTTAGCATCTTCCTCATACAACTTCAATTGTTTCTCTGCATTTATCCTCATGCACTTGTCAATACTAGTAGTTGTGAACCGCATGACTTTGGCCTGGTGAAGTTCATTCCTTTCTTGAGTCAGTTCTTGCTCTGCTTTAGCCTTCAGGGCCAACGCCATGCCCCTGTCCTTCTCGACTTTGCTAACCTTGTCTTGCACCCTCCTGAGATCTCGGTTAAGCTTGGTTGTGTCAACATGGTCAAACAACTTCATCTCAGCACTCTCAAGAATTGAGATGACTATGGATTCTTTCAACTCAACAGTCGTATCCCATAGTTTGTCCAGCGTTTTCTGCATCGATTTGGGCCAATCTGGATCTACCCATTTAACAACACCGCAACTTCTGCATGGCAACATTGCACCATGTCCTTGACAACCTAAAAACCTCCTGCCTGCGTTTCATCCTTCGAACGCTACAAATTTAGCGGGCACATATCCATGTTCACATAGTAGAGGACTGTCTTCCTCCGCTAAACCATGATAGTCAGAGTCATACATCGTCTTGTTGGCCTAACACATCATACATGCATGCGTAATCAGAGTAGATCTAGCTCAAAATAGATAAAAGGCCACATATGTTAGAGATGAGATGACTCACATCGAAATCACCACTGCTGTCGTCACGACGCGTTTCCTCACCTTCTCCCCTTAAACCCATGGGGAAGGGAGGTGGGGGACTGGGGTGGCTGCGGGAGAGATTGTTGGAGGCGCCGTCGGCTTGCAGCTATGGAAGGATGGGAGAGAAGTGTGGAAAGTGGCTTCGAGGGGAAGGAATATAAGTATGGGGAGGAAGATAAGTAAAGGGAACGGGACACTGGCAGGTGGGTCCACAGAACACGTGACACTGGCAAGTGGGAGCACGCGGTGTTGCAAGTTTGTCTAGAGCAACCAGACAGTAAGCATGGCCAATCATGTCGTAGAGCGGCCTACTTGCGGATCACACTTACGAAGAACCATCCCAATCATCCAAGCGCCCTGATCGAATGGTCTGTAACAATCGTCATGCAGAATAGGTGTCTTGGGGCATGCCTTTTAGAAGACTCGATCTAACGGCCACCATTGGGGGCTAAGGTTATGATCTAACAGCCACCACACACACATTAGAAGTCATTGCATGTGTTCTTTTCCAAAACCACAATGATGCACACTAACACACACACATCCAAGTGTGTATGGTGATGCAACATCTTTCAAACTAGTGGTAGAATGCATGCTGCAGTTGAATCCCAGCATGCTGCTAGGGTTCCTAGACATGGTTGGACACAACATGCTGGAGTGGCATCATTGCATGTGTTCTTTTCCAAAACCACAATGATGCACACTGACACACACACATCCAAGTGGGTGTGGTGATGCAGCATCTTTCAAACTAGTGGTAGAATGCATGCTGCAATTTGAATCCCAAACATCTTTGCTAGGGTTCCTGGACATGGTTGGACACCACATGTTGGAGTGGCATCATTGGATGTGTTCTTTTCCAAAACCACAATGATGCACACTAATACACAGACACATCCAAGACATGTAATGGATCAATGTGGTTTATGAAAGGAACACACATGCAATGACATCTAGTGGATCCATGTGATTTTGGAAAACAACAGACATCCAATGACTCTAGTGGATCCATGTGGTTCATGAAAAGAACAAAGATGCAATGACATCTAGTGGATCCAAGTGGTTTTGGAAAAGAACACACATCCAATGACTCTAGTGGATCCATGTGGTTTATGAAAAGAACACACATGCAATGACATCTAGTGGATCCATGTAGCTTTGGAAAAGAACACACATGCAATGACATCAAGTGGATCCATGTGGTTTATGAAAAGAACACACATGCAATGACTCTAGTGGATCCATGTGGTTTAGGAAAAGAACACACATGCACTAACATCTAGTGGATGCATGTGGTTTACAAAAAGAACACACATGCAATGACATCTATTGGATCCATATGGTTTATGAAAAGAACACACATGCAATGACATCCGTGGATCCATGTGGTTTTGGAATAGAACACACATGCAATGACATCTAGTGGATCCATGTGGTTTATGAAATGAACACACATGCAATGACTCTAGTGGATCCATGTGGTTTAGGAAAAGAACACACATGCTGGAGTGGCATCATTGCATGTTTTCTTTTCCAAAACCACAATGATGCACACTAACACACACACACATCCAAGTGGGTGTAGTGATGCAACATCTTTCAAACTCGTGGTAGAATGCATGCTGTAGTTGAATCCCAGCATGCTGCTAGTGTTCCTGGACATGGTTCGACACCATATGCTGGAGTGGCATCATTGCATGTGTTATTTTCCAAAACCACAATGATGCACACTAACACATACACACATCCAAGTGGGTGTGGTGATGCAGCATCTTTTATACTGGTGGTAGAATGCATGTTGTAGTTGAATCCCAGCATGTTGCTAGGGTTCCTGGACATGGTTGGACACCACATGCTGGAGCGGCATCATTGCATGTGTTCTTTTCCAAAACCACAATGATGCACACTAACACACACACATCCAAGTGGGTGTGGTGATGCAGCATCTTTCAAACTGGTAGTAGAATGCATGATGAAGTTGAATCCCAGCATGCTACTAGGGTTCCTAGACTTGGTTGGATACACATGCTGGAGTGGCATCATTGCATGTGTTCTTTTCCAAAACCACAATGTGCACACTGACACACACACATCCGAGTGGGTGTGATGATAGAACATCTTTCAAAGTGGTGGTAGAATGCATGTTGCAGTTGAATCCCAGCATGCTGCTAGGGTTCTTGGACATGGTTGGACACCACATGCTGGAGTGTCATCATTGCATGTGTTCTTTTCTAAAACCACAATGAGGCACACTAAAACACACAAACACACACACATCTATGTGGGTGTGGTGATGCAACATCTTTCAAACTGTTGGTAGAATGCATGATGCAGTTGAGTCCTAGCATGCTGCTAAGGTTCCTGGACATGGTTGGACTCACATGCTAGAGTGGCATCATTGCATGTGTTCTTTTCCAAAACAACAATGATGCACACTGACACACACACATCCAAGTGGGTGTGGTGATGCATCATCTTTCAAACTGGTGGTAGAATGCATGTTGCACTTGAATCCCAGCATGTTGCTAGGGTTCTTGGACATGGTTGGACACCACATGCTGGATTGGCATCATTGAATGTGTTCTTTCCGAAAACCACAATGACGCACACTAACACACACATCCAAGTTGGTGTGGTGATGCAGCATCTTTCAAACTGGTGGTAGAATGCATGCTGCAGTTGAATCCTAGCATGCTGCTAGGGTTCCTGGACATGGTTGGACACCACATGCTGGAGTGGCATCATTGCATGTGTTATTTTCCAAAACCACAATGATGCACACTGACACACAGACACACATGTCAAAGTGTGTGTGGTGACGCAGCATCTTTCAAACTGGTGATAGAATGCATGCTGTAGTTGAATCCCAACATGCTGCTAGGGTTCGTGGACATGGTTCAACACCACATGCTAGAGTGGCATCATTCCATGTGTTCTTTTCCAAAACCACAATGATGCACAGTGACACACACACACACATCCAAGTGGGTGTGGTGATGCAACATCTTTCAAACTAGTGGTAGAATGCATGCTGGAGTTGAATCCCAACATGATGCTAGGGTTCCTAGACATGGTTGGACGAAGTGGCATCATTGCATGTGTTCTTTTCCAAACCACAATGATGCACACTGACACACACACATCGAAGTGGGTGTGGTGATGCAGCATCTTTCAAACTAGTGGTAGAATACCACATGCTGGAGTGGCATCCACTACAAGAAAAGTTGGCTTTTACAACGAACGATTTTCGTGGTTGAAGGCCCTTTTTTTGTGGCCAAAGAGTCTTCTGCGACGGATGACCTTCGTGGTAAAAGCCCCGTCACAAATGAATTAACCACAATTTTTTTCTTAGACCGTGGCGGATCGCACCCTTCAGCCACGAAAACTTGTTCCGTCATAGATCTGTTCGCCAGCCGCGCTGACTGCTAATGTCATGCGAACTGCCAGGTGGCAGCCGCCGTTAGCTGTCGGTTACCGCCGTTAACGGCCATATAAACTGTGGTGGAAGCCATGCCCGGCCAAGTCCTGCTAAATACTAACTGGGCCGACCCATAAGGGGAGCCCAATAAGAAGATGGCCCATTACTATTTTGTCCTGCACCGTTTGAAATGTGCCCAAAAATGCATCCAGCAGCGACCCGCAAACTTTTAGGCAAGATTCTATTTCGGCCTACAGAAGGCTCATGTTGGTCCAACACTGTGCGGCCCATTATCAGTCTGCGACAAGTCGCTCCTGTAAACATAAGGCCTGCGGTCAGCCCATCACTATTATCGCAGCCCATCGTCGACCACCTACTAACGACCCTTCTCTGAGATGGTCCATTACTGTTCTAGCCTTTTACTATTCTGGTCTTTAGCTGTTCAGGCCCACAAAAGGCCCTTTACTGTTCTAGCCTGGTAAATTTGTCGGCCTGTTACTACCCTCGTCCGGGAATTTCTCGGTCCGTACTGTTCAGGCTTGTCACTGTTCTGGCCTTTTACTGTTTTGTCCCACTACTGTTTTGGCCCGCTACTGTTTTGGCCTGTTACTGTTTTGTGATTTGTGAAGTTTCTTGTGCATTCTTGTAATGGGCTGTTTACTGTTACGGCACCTAAACATATTCTGTTATTACGCCTACTTCAAGAACGACTGTTTTACATTACGGCCCGTTAGGCCTGTTACGACATGCGCATTGGCCCGTTATGTTTATGGCCTTTTACAGTTTCGTCAATTCTGAAGCCCATGCCAATATCATAAAACGTGTATAATAATCCAACATTTTTTTACTTTTCATTGTCGGCCGAATACAGCATGGTACTGTTCCCTAATCGATCTTCCTGGCGTAGTTACCGTAACGACTACCACAATGTGTGGACAGCGTCAACTAAATGCCTACATGGCCTACGCGAGTTATCTTGATATTACATCAGCTGCAAACTTCTTAAAATTATTACATATTATCAACTCAAGGGAAAGAAAAATCGGCATTTCAGTTGACAATCAAGTTGAAAGCAGAGTCCTCAATTTGCTTTCTCAATCGATCACCTGCATCTTCCATTGAGTGTGACAGCTACGTTGGAGGAGACATGATCTTGTAGCCCGCTTTTTGGTGGGGCTAGCAATAATTGCAGTCTGAAACTAAGTAATAACAAGTTAATACATCAAACAAGACAAACTACTTATTTGACGGATATGATAGGAGCTATGAACTGGAGTTTACAACTGGTCAATGGTTCAATTATTGACCAACATGTCAAACAAACATGACAAGCAAGCACACATTAAAAAAGTGTGACTACCGTGACACGAGCAATCAAAAAATGTGTGTGTGTGGCTTAGAATTTTAGCAGATATAAACTAGCGAGGTCATTTTGAACAAATATATATGGAAGCAGTTCTATACCCTAAAATGCAAGAGACGTTGGGTTACTCAGAATTTGCGCTGAGCCACAAAATGGCATGTAGTTACTATGATAGCGAAGAATGAACCAGATAGAAATTATAACCGCATCATACGAGAACCTATAGAGTAGGAATGCAGACCACGAATGAACTATATATTGTAGAGGATAGTTATGTCGTGACTTAGGACGAACTAGACCCAGAACCAGATGTGAGATATAATGGCGTCGCTCGTGAAACTGTAGATCAGGACAAACAAGCATTAGACAAACATACCTAGAATGAAATGAGCAATCAAACAAAGTGTTTCTTAGAATTTCAGCAAATATATATGGAAGCAGTGGCATGTCCTGGAATGCATAGAGTCGTGGGGTGACTCAGAATTTGCGGTGAGCTACACAATGGAAAGTAGTTACTGTCATAGATAAAAGTCAACCAGGTAGAAATTATAATGGCGTCATAAGAGAAATTCTAGAGCAGGAATTCAAACCACGAGTGAACTACATAGTAGAGGACAGTTATGCCGTTGCTCAGGACGAACCAACACCAGATAAGGAAGTAATGGCATCCCTTGTGAACCTGTAGAATAGGCTATGCAAACCAACATGTTCATGAGACATGAGTCGTTACAATAAATGAGGTAGGAATTGAAGCAGGAATGCAACATCGGATGTAGAGATACGTCGGGGGTATTACCATACCCTTACACATTACATAACTTAGAGGCTTCCACACATTTTTCAGTATCAATGAAATTATAAGAAGCTACTAGTGATTCAACATATCATATAATCACGGAGTTTAAAGATATAGAGCGCTAAGTTTAATAGTGAAGATTCATGATCATTTTCTCTCTTCTTCTCTCTCTTTTTCTTTTTCTATGTTTGATTCTTTTGATAACTGCTTTCTTCTTTTCGTTTGATACTTGTATGCCAATATTTTTTTGCTTAATCCTTTTCTCTTCTTATTTTTAGTACAGCTATTTGATCATGCTCACTACTTCCATGGCTTTAAAAAAATCTTAATTATAATATGCTACCAGAGTTCTTCTTCTCATAACATAATCAATACTTTTGTTGGTGTGGAAGTCCCTAAAATTATTACAACTGTACAAGTATCATAACACTCAACCGAGTTTAATCATCTAATATAACAATCTTGAATCAAACATAACTTCAATTATCATAAAGGCTCATAACTCAACGGATATAATTCTTCTCTTGAACAAAAGGGAACTCGAAGTTGATGCAACTAATGCAAATTCAGAAATTTAAACCTAACCATGCGTGCAGAAAAGTAAATATGCAAAAACTGTAAGATAGATTAAAAGGTTCTCACCGATCCCCCCAAGCTTGGAATCAAGCCATGTAGATCAAATAATCCCTTGTGATTATTTGATACCGTGGCATGCTTCATGGCGAAGAAGTCTTGTTGGAGAGTGCCACGCGAAGCTTCTTGTTTGTATTTTCCAGAGAAGATAAACATTGAAGGCACTTTTGTAATGCAAGAGGAACATCCCATCAGCAACTTTACTCATCATTTCATTGAGTTCCTTCTTGCCTTCAAGATCCAAAAGGCGCTTGCGGATGATCTCCCTGTGGATGAGCTTTTCTTTCTGGTACTTCTCTATCTTGTTAAGGCGGTGTTCATTGTCCGGGACATGTGTGCCAATTGGCATGTCCAGGAGGTTGAACCCCCAATCCTCTTGTGGCTTCACACTCATTCGCGCATTCATGGTAATCTTCTTTGTTGTTGACGTATGAGCCATAGTTTCCTGATAAGTTCCTGCATTGGAGCGGTTAGACTTCTTACGCTTTGGTGAAGAGTAGTTGACGGATATGAGCTTGAGCAACTCCGTGCACCCCTTCCCATGACGTTTCTTGGATTCTTCCTCATATTTAGGCTTCACCATCGCCAAGTAGTCTGGTTTCTTCCATCCCCTCTTTGATTGCTCCATGAAGATCTGGAATTCGTCGTCTTCAGAATCATCATCAGAATCATACGTGTACCGCTTGTCCTTCGGGCTTAGGCCTTGAGATTCACGATCATCGGCTTCAATGGAGGAGGTCTAGAAACTATCTCACAAATGAGCCATGAGGTTTAGAGGCTTTCCTTTCCCTTGGATCGAGTAGCGCATCAAGTAGATTAGATCTGTTGATATAAGAGAGAGGTGGATCTCTAAAGAGACCTTAGAGGCAAGGTAAAATTCATACTGGGAAGAAAAGGGTCGCCCATAAAAAGAATCATAATAAATATGGAAACAAATAAGTGCAAAAGAAGGAACTTTGGGTTGTAATGACCAGACGGTACGGGCGGACGCCCGTACGCGGCGCCCATACCGGGTTGTTTCCAAAAATGACACAGGTTGAAGTCGGTAATTAGTCAACCGACTAAGCAGTACAGGCGGGTTCCGTCCGTACTGCCCGTCCATACCGACTTCACGGCGGTTCAATTTCAGTTTTTTTATACAATAGTAAACAAATAATTGGAGGACGGTCTCAGAATAGATAGCGACCGACCGTACGGGGGACTGCGACCGTACAGTGCGGTCGTACCGAATATGCAAAAACAGAACTGAGGTACTGCAGGCTTAACGGCCATTGGTATGGGAGGATCCGGCTGTACCGCCCGCCCGTACCGATCTCGTAAGACCGACAATGAACTCAGAAAAATGAGGGGAAATCAAATATGCAGAAAGAAATAGCAGAAAATCATCCAAAATAAATATATGTTTAGGATTTCATAAGCCATGATCATCGAGGGAATATGGTCACATTTGAGTTTCTTTTCTTCCTCTCTTCGAATAAAATAGGTCATAGAAAATCACCAAAACCTTTGCAAGAAGAATAGAGAACTTCCTTTTTGGTAGTGTGGTTCCCGGGTATGTACACGGATGATACCTCCTTTGGATGAGAAACTTCTTGAGTGTCCATGAACGCTGCCTCCATCTCTTCCTTCCTTTGTAGAATCTATAAATCAAATTCTTGCAAAAGTAGAGTCCAACAGATCATTCTTGGCTTAACATCTCTCGTTTCTAGAATTTCCTTTAAGCCAACATGATCAGTATGTACTCTAACTTTGGAGTCCATGATGTAAGATCTAAATTTATCATAGGAGAAAACTACTGCGAAGAATTCTTTTTCTGCCATAGGATAGTTCATTTGGGCCCTGTTTAAGGTGCGACTAGCATAATGGATGATATTAAGGTCATCACCATCATACTAACAAAGAATTGCTCCTACAACTTCTTGACTAGCTTCGCAAAATAGCTCAAAAGGTTTATTTCAGTTAGGTGGTTTTATAATGGGAGCTTCAAGAAGGGCTTGTTTTAATATGTTGAAAGAAGTAAGACACTTTTCATCAAAATTAAAATGAACATCCTTTTGAAGAAGGTTAGTTAATGGTCTAGCAGTTTTAAAAAAAATGCTTAACGAATCTTCTATAAAATCCTACATGACCTAAGAAGCTTCTTATACCTTTTATATCTCGGGGAGGGGGTAATCTTTCTATTGCTTCAATCGTTGCCTTATCTACTTCTATGCCCTTACCAGAGACTTTGTGACCGAGTACTATGCCTTTTTGAACCATATAATAACATTTCTCCCAGTTCAAGACTAAGTTAGTGTCTTCACATCTCTGCAAAACTTTATGAAGATTATGGCGACAATGATTAAAGGAAGTTCCATAAACAGAGAAATCGTCCATGAACACTTCCATAATACCTTCAACATTATTGGCATAAATAGTAGTCATGCATCTTTGAAAAGCGCCAGGAGCATTGCAAAGACCAAAGGCGTATGACGATAAGCATAAAGGCCATAAGGAAAAATGAAAGTAGTTTTTAGTTGATCATCAGGGTTTACAACAATTTGGGAAAAATCAGAATAGCTGTCTAAGTAGCAAAAATAAGAATGCATAGCAAGCCTTTCTAAAGTTTAATCTATAAAAGGTAACGGGTAGTGGTCTTTCGAGTTTCCTTATTTAGTTTCCTATAGTCAATGCACATCCTGTGTCAAACAACAGTCCTATTAGGTACCATTTCATTAGGTTCATTTTCTACAACTGTAAACCCACCTTTCTTTGGAACACAATGAACAAGACTTACCTTTTCACTCTCCTCTACATGAAAGATGACGCTTGCATCCAACAAACGTATTATTTTTTCTTACCTCCTCTTTCTTGTGAGGTTTAAGACGTCGCTGAAAGTCCACGACCGGATAAGCTCCTTCTTCCATGAATATTTTATGGGTGGCTATCGAGGGACTAATCCCCTTCAAGTCACTCATCAAATACCCAAGAGCATTTTGATGCATGCGGAGAAACTTCATTAAGTTTTCCTTCTCTTTCTCTGCGAGGTTAGCACTTACAATAACAGGAAAATTATTTATCTCATCAAGAGACCTATGTTTTAGTTCCTTTGGTAGAGTTTTAAGAATTGGAGGAGGAAGAGCCTCATCTCCTTTCCTTATGGGTTCTTCATGTTTTTGTTTGATCTCGATGTCCACCTCAGGTGTGGAGTCGAGATAGTTATCTATTTCAGTTTTTTCTACGTCTTGAAGAATATTATTATTGTTGACCTAACATCTTGCTAGATCATCATCGGGAGTCATGATGACTAATGAGGCTAAGTTTATGATATTACCTTCTTCATCACGTTCGTACTCATCATCGTCTAAGAGTCTACTTCTTGCAGTCTATGTTTGCTCCTACGGTATTTAGAAAAGTTCTTCCAAAAATGATGGGACAATAAACATCAGTGGGCATATGAATAAGCACAAAATCGATAGGATATTTGTAAGGTCCAATAAGGATTGGTACGTTCCTAATTATTCCCATAGGGACTCTTAGAGTTTTATCTGCAAGCATTATAGTAATATCTGTGTGATCCAATTCAGCTGGAGCTAATTCATTTTGAATTTTTAAATAAAAATTAAAAGGGGTAACATTAACAGCTGTACCAATATCACAAAGGACATAATAGGAAGTTCCTCCAAAAGTGCAAGGGAGGATAGGCTTACCCACTTCTTTAGCTTTTACCTTTCCTTCAACAAATTGTGAAGCTTCGGTATCTAGCTCGATTATGTTGCAATGTGCAAACATGGTTAAAATATCTTCCTTTATTAATGCCTCCGCCTCTTGTACACACTCTTCTTCAGTTTTCCTTTTTTGTGTTTTCTCTTCCATCTCCTTGAGAAATAATTCTTCCTCTTTGCGTTGATCCTCAAGTTGCTAAGCCATCATATGTTTTCTCACCGTCCTTGGAAAAGGAAAGGGTTCAACATATGGGGGTACCTCCCTTATTGGCTCGACAGGGGACATGATTATTGGATCTTCTTCTACAACTGGCTTGGGTGGTGGAGTATAATAAAGCCAGTCTTCGTTTGGATCTTCAATATGTTTTGTAAAAGACTGAAGGATTTGCAAGATAATATCATCATCAAGTTGCAGTTCATTAGCAGTTTCTTTTACCTTATCAGAGTCTTTATAAGCATTGAGACAATCATATTCAATTTCTATACCTCCTTCCCCTCCTAAATCAAATCCCCATGTTTCTCTATTACGGCGAATTTGTTCTAAAAGTTCCCAAGCTTTAATTATAGTTAACTCCATGAAAGAACCTCCTAAATTCGTGTCAAGCTCATGTTTAATTTCTTGATTAAGTCCTCCATAGAAAATATGCAAAACGTACCATTCAGGTAAATCATGATGGGGACATTTATGAAGTAGAGACTTGTACCTTTTGTAGGCTCTTACTAAACCTTCACCTGGGCAGTTCTTGAAGTTTGTAATTGCCCTCCTTACTTTAGCAGTTTTTACCTTGGGAAAGAATCGAGACACAAACTCTCCTTTAAGTTTTTCCTAGGTATCAATTTTCTCTATAGGGAAAATTCTATACCAAGCCAAAGCAGTGTTAGTTAGAGATTGGCTAAATAGTTTAAGTTTCAATTCATCATCAGAATAGCCTCTCAATTTAAGAGTCCAACATAGCTCGGTAAAATGCATTAAATGATTGTAAGGATCCTCATCGGGATCATCTCCTGCAAAAGTTTTCTCTTTAATAATAGCGATAAACCAAGGGTTGACCTTGTATTCTAGTTTGCTCCCAGTCAGGAATTCTTTAATTAGTCCTCTATTGAACTTTCCGAGGTATTTAGTAGCATCGAGATGATTAATCAATCCGAGTGCTATCATGGTGCTTACCTGAAACTAATAAACAACTTTAGTAAAACAACAAGTAAAATAAGTAACCAAGAACAAATACCAAAAGCGCTTAGCTCCTCGGCAATGGTGCCAGAAAATAGCTTGATGACTGCAAGTGCACAGACCAATTGTAGCTAGTTTCGAAGTAAAGATATCAAACCCACAGAGAGCTATTGGTAAAGGCTGTTATGGCTCTTGTTACTATGTACCATAGAATACTTATAAGCTATGTTTGATCTCGAGTAAAGGGTGTTTGAATGATTTATGGTTGTTTGCAGAAAAGTAATTAAAACAAGTAAAAAGGAAACAAGTAACAAGTTTACGTGAAAGCATGGTTGCACCCAATAGGGCTAAAACGTTCTCGGGGATGTAGGATAACACAACTAGCATATTATTATTGTTATGTGCAACCGAGATAACATACTTCTTGTGTCATGATATGTGTGGAGAGAGCCCCATAATAAGATGTTCATGACAAGGCTTGTAGGAAGCCACTTTGTTGAGCCAAGTGTGAGGTCACCTCTAAATAACCATTGTGATGTCTAAGAGAAATCACCCATACAAACCACCATAATTAAGGGTTTCCCTGTGGATATCGTAATTAGCTTAGGGAGTCCCTCTTTAATCCCCTTTGATCGTGTAGGTTAAGAGCCGACGCCAATCTGTCGCGAGGCATTCCGGGTACGTTTCCAAGACACGTCCAAAGGATTTCTCCCTCTCTTTAGTCCCGAAGGAAAATGATATGAGGCCAACTGTGCATACCATCTAAAGAGATAGATCAAACACAAATCGTAAATATATCATATACAACTAAGTCATACGGACACAAGAATAGATCATCTTTATTACAAGTTCATAATGGTGCTAGGGTTTCTCCATCTCCCCAAGAACAAAGGAACTACTCACTCATGGAAGCAATCAACAACATCATCACAATCAAATGAATGGATCAAAGTATGGGGGTAGATCTAATGCAAACCACAATTGGATTTGGAATTACAAAGAGATCTAATAGATGAAAGATGGAGTAATGGTGGTGATGAAGATGAAGTGGCTAATGATGAAGGGGATGATGCATTTTCCTCCAATGATCCGTGGATCATCTGGGATTTTACCCTATCCAAGTTCCTCCTTCACATCCCTCTCGGATGTGGTGTTTCGTGGTTTCTGGTGGATGTGAATGTCGGATCTCTCTCTCGTCTTCGCCAGGGAGAAATATTTGACAAGGCGGTTGTGATGGCACCTGGTACGGGCGGGCTCCGCCCGCTCCACTGGTTGTTAACCATACTGATGCCTCCTCTTTGATTGGAGTTCTTCCAGGTGCAAAGGTTGCCTTCATAAAATGACTTTTATTACTTAGAAATGTCATACAGTTACACAATATGATAGCTCTAATTGATATGTTCATATAATGACTCCATGATTTGGATCCTGTTGAAACAAGAACAAAATAGCGCGCGTAGGCGTGGTGAAATACAAAAATCCCTACTCTATTTATGCAAAAACAAAAGGTAAATATGCTTCAATTTTGGACATGGTGGTGGAGCTTGACGAGGACCAGGCTAGGCCGCCATCACCCTCTCCCTCGCCCTTCCTCTCTGGTGGAAACCAGGGGGCTGGCCGCCAGTCCACACGTGAGGAGTCTTGAGGGATCGGACGAGGGCAAGAGTCCTTCCCTTACAGGGACCCTTCCCAGCTGCCGCAACATGCTCCCGCCATAGGAGGGCCCCCCCACACAAAAGTTCTTGACCTGGGCATCTTCGCCCGGGCCATTCTTCCCAGCTAGACGGCCTCTATCTATGACTGTGTCGGCTAAGCTAGACCTCGTCGACCTCCGACGCCACTACCGCCTCGACCCTCAGGTGATGCTCGAGCTTTCGATCAGACAGTACAACACCAACTTTGGTGAGGGTCCATTCTACCTTGTCCTCAAGTGCTAGTCGCCTCTAGACACCGAGCTAGTGGGCTTGTTCGTTTGCAGCCCCAAAGTTCCTGGGCGAGTGCATCGTGGGGCCGGAGTTGCCTAAAATTGCCGCATTTCTCAAAGTTGGGCTGCTCACTACTGAGAGGGGCCATTTCGAGGCAAACTCATCTCACCCCTACCAAATTCAAACATTCCATTAAACTACCCCGTGAAGTAGACGGTCGGGACCCACATGTCAGTAATCTGTCCATGCCGTGAGCGCCAATGCGGTAACATCGTAGGCTAATCGAGGAAGTAAGTGGCTTGGTGCGTGGACCAATTTCACAAATCCACTCCCTTATTTCCCCTAGCACCGCGACATCGAAATTCACCCTCCGAGCAGAACAATCCCTTCGGACATGTGACTTCTGGCGACAATTTTGCTGCGCCCATTTGATGATCCCGAGCTCCAATGTCACATACCATAGTCGCCGTTGCGAGGCTCTAGCCCGCCTCCACCGCTAACGATCTGAGCAACACGGAGGATGGCAGATCCTACTACCAAGGAATAAGAAGTTTTGGCTACATGTGGGTGAGCTACTCTTCTCTCTGCTATTCGCACTAACTATAACTGCTAGCTGGCTATTGAACCTAGAATTGTTTGCTAGCCCAATGCTGTCAAACACATTTTGTCCATAGTTTTCTGTCAAGTGGGATCTCCGTGGACCACCCTTACTGGTTACGGTAGCCCTCTTCAGCTACGACTCTAAATCAGCAAGGGTGAAGGGCAAGTGTTATGGACACCATTATCTCACAATGGAAGAAGCACCTGTGTAGATCTGCACTATCCCTGGTATGGTTGATGCTCTACATAAACATGCTAAAATAGGGCCGAAGCAGACTGCAAAGTTTATCTTCATGGATGGCATCATGGTTCCTCTAACGTGTGATAGTCAGCTAATTGGGTTGATGAAAAGGTATGCTTTGGCTTGCATGTTTACACTGAATTGTAATGTACTGGATGTGGAAGCTGTTGCAACTAGGAGTCTCCCCGCTATTCTTGGACAGGGTGGTCACTCAAACCCAATTAGCTCCTGGTAAGCAAAAGTCTCTTGGGGTTCGCATGTTTGTGCTGAATTGTATTTTTTGTTTTGTTTACTCCGTAGATATTAGGCAGTTATGCAATAGTCATGTTTCTTTGACAGGAAGCGCCACAAGGTTAGAAACATGACTCCCATGTCAGTCATTTTGCTGCCGGAAGAAATCAAAATGAGGCGAGTGATGATGCTGGGCATGATTGTGGTGCTAATTGTCCTAGCAATGCAGACTATGTAAAGCTAATAAAATTGGCACCGAGGAAGAGGAAGAAGGCAGGAAATGAAGAAGCCAGTGGAAGTAAAGTCTTGGCACCTAGGCAGGGGAAGAAGGCTGCTAGCAATGAAGATGCATAATAATGTGTTGAACTTGAACATATATATGTAATTCGGTTAAATTCTGGAGCTCTGTGCATGGAACTTGTCGGGCGAAACAATCTACCACGTTCTCGGAGTAAAATGTATCGCGACTTGAGGTTTGGAAACAGCCGAGTGACTAGTTGAATTCGAAACTGTGATTGTGCCACTACTATCTGAAAACACGCAGCACCGGTTCCATGATTGTGGAGGGGCAGGAGGTCTCCAAATTAGATGGAATGTTAGTGGCACAGAAATAAATTATTTAGGCTCCTACACTCCATGAAGCAACAACTCATTTCAGCTGCTGCACAAGGACATGGCAACATAAATAGCAATGGAAACCGATAATGCCCAGATAATGAGGAAATTGGTACCACTTTCTGTCCTAATCTTGAGCCCGTCTATCTCACCACCTCCCTGCTCCTTCATCCCCTGCATCTGGCGAAGCTCCCGGATCTCCAGTAATAGGATGTACGTGCTTCCACTTTATAAATTGTGGTTGTGCCATTTGCATGCAACAGAATCCATGTAGATTACATTTAAACAAACCACCAAAGTCAGAATACCACCATCATCAGACAAAAGGAAGTAATGGAGGGCTAAGATAGATTAACGGGCGACCAATTTTTTTCTCCCAGGACTCCGATAGCACTTGTTTAGACCGCTAGGTCAATAATACTACTATTATAATTAAAAAAGTTCGGAGCTCAAGCTAAATAGAACTAGCTATCACACATCTCCTTGATCTTCCTAATCTTAGCCCGATGCGCATCTTCCTGTGAGAGCAAGGATCGAATCGTCTGCTCCGTCCTTTTAGCATCTTCCTCATACAACTTCAATTGTTTCTCTGCATTTATCCTCATGCACTTGTCAATACTAGTAGTTGTGAACCGCATGACTTTGGCCTGGTGAAGTTCATTCCTTTCTTGAGTCAGTTCTTGCTCTGCTTTAGCCTTCAGGGCCAACGCCATGCCCCTGTCCAGCGTTTGTCCAGCGTTTGTCCAGCATTTGTCCAGCGTTTTCTACATCGATTTGGGCCAATCTGGATCTACCCATTTAACAACACCGCAACTTCTGCATGGCAACATTGCACCATGTCCTTGACAACCTAAAAACCTCCTGCCTGCGTTTCATCCTTCGAACGCTACAAATTTAGCGGGCACATATCCATGTTCACATAGTAGAGGACTGTCTTCCTCCGCTAAACCATGATAGTCGGAGTCATACATCGTCTTGTTGGCCTAACACATCATACATGCATGCGTAATCAGAGTAGATCTAGCTCAAAATAGATAAAAGGCCACATATGTTAGAGATGAGACGACTCACATCGAAATCACCACTGCTGTCGTCACGACGCGTTTCCTCACCTTCTCCCCTTAAACCCATGGGGAAGGGAGGTGGGGACTAGGGTGGCTGCGGGAGAGATTGTTGGAGGCGCCGTCGGCTTGCAGCTACGGAAGGATGGGAGAGAAGTGTGGAAAGTGGCTTCGAGGGGAAGGAAGATAAGTATGGGGAGGAAGAGAAGTAAAGGGGACGGGACACTAGTAGGTGGGTCCACAGAACACGTGACACTGGCAAGTGGGAGCACGCGGTGTTGCAAGTTTGTCTAGAGCAAGCAGACAGTAAGCATGGCCAATCATGTCGTAGTACGGCCTACTTGCGGATCACACTTACGAAGGACCATCCCAATCATCCAAGCGCCCTGATCGAATGGTCTGTAACAATCGTCATGCAGAATAGGTGTCTTGGGGCATGCCTTTTAGAAGACTCGATCTAACGGCCACCATTGGGGGCTAAGGTCATGATCTAACGGCCACCACACACACATTAGAAGTCATTGCATGTGTTCTTTTCCAAAACCACAATGATGCACACTAACACACACACATCCAAGTGTGTATGGTGATGCAACATCTTTCAGACTAGTGGTAGAATGCATGCTGCAGTTGAATCCCAGCATGCTGCTAGGGTTCCTGGACATGGTTGGACACAACATGCTGGAGTGGCATCATTACATGTGTTCTTTTCCAAAACCACAATGATGCACACTGACACACACACATCCAAGTGGGTGTGGTGATGCAGCATGTAGCATCCCAATTGTCTAACAATTGCAATGCTACTAGCCTAGTCTATATAATGGCTACTTCCTATATATAATTGTTGCATCTTCATGCCACCTTGCATTTGAGCATCATATAAAACCCCTTGTTGTTTGGTTCTTATCTCATATGCATTGTTAATTGTATTTGCCTCTTGATATTGTATTTGGTTCTTAATATATTGTTTAAATGCCCAAGTTGAGTTGGGGGCATGTCTTTTACTAACTCCACCACCTTTTCTTTCACCACCTTATAATTCCACCATCCAACTAAATATGAGCTTGGCACTTATTGGTTTTACCTCTAGCTCATGTGGGTTGGGATGGATCCAATTCTTTTCCACATGCTCTCATCTTAGCATCATGTTGTTTTCACATTATTGATATATGAGAGCCACATGGCCACCTTTGCATGCCTTGTGAGTGGAACCCTTTGTCCTAGCTTCCATATGGATTATTATGGGTTCATGCTCATGTGGGAATATTTTTGGGACTAATAATCATCTAGTGGAATATACACACTAGCAAGTCCCATTTCTATTCAAACATGGTCATCTCCATCTACTCCACATGGGGCATCCTTTTAATCCTTTTTGCTTGGCTATATTCCAATTTTTGGGAATGCAAAATAATAATGCCATGTAATAATATTGTTTCCACAAGAATCAACATGGCAATAAATATTTTGCATGGGCCATGCAAGTACCACCTTTTGCTTGTCATTTGGATTTTATTTGATTTTTGAGTGGATCATCTCTATCTCTATCCTTTCGTTTTGGCTTGATCTATGTTGATCTTGCTTAAACCCTATCACCACATCCCTCTTTTCTTGTCTTGATCTTGTGGGAGCTTGGCATGAGCTTAGCTTGATCTTGACAAAAGCAACCCTAGCTACCATTCCTCTCATCTCTCTTAACCCCCCCTCTAAACCACACCCCCATCTAAACCCATACCCCTCTCCTCATCTAACCTAACCACCCTAGCTACCATACCCCCTCTCCCTCGGCCTCTCTTCTCTCTACCTAGCTAGCCCCACCTGACCACCCCCCTGCCCTAGCTACCCTCTACCCAAGCACTAACCCGAGCCACCCATTCCTCTACCCTAGCTAAACCGAGCCTCCCCCTCTCCTTTTCTCTCTGCCACAAGGGGCACCCGAGCCAGACCCCTCCTCCACCGTACCTACCATCCCCACCTGGCAGCCCTTCACCACCTCGTCCTGCTCCTGCCCCTGCCCGAGCACGTGAGTAGGAGAGGAGGAAAAAGGAGGCCGAGCCACCTTTTTACATCTACCTGCTCCCCACGGCACCCCCTCTCCCTCTCTGCTTTAACCACTCCCTCTCGGCTCTCCTCTGGCCTCTCCAGATCTGGCCGAGGCGCCCTGCCCTCTCCCCTCTCTTCTCCATCGCCACCGTCTACACCTTCGCCGGCAAACCCTCGGCCTCCTCTCGGCTACACCGAACCAGGCGACGAGCGGGACGTGGAGGTGATCGAGGAGTACAAGGAGGACCCCCTGCTTCGCCCGGTACCCGCAGAAGTGAAGGAGGAGCCCCAGGACGCTGAACACCGTCACCGCCCGAGCGAAACCCTAGATCCTCTGGCCGTCTGCCTCGTCGCCGATCGACCGCTCCCCTGCCCGATCCGATGCCACCGACAGCCTCCCGCTGAGCCCCTAACCCTCCTGGACATGTTTCGCCTCACTGTCGTCGCCTGTGCTCGCCGGTCATATCGTCGAGCAGCCTCGGTGCGCGGCGGCCGACGTCGTTCCTGCGTTGCTACGCCGCGCAGCGACTTAGCTAGGCCTCGCCCGCTCCTCTGTCACCAACCTGGAAGCCACCGCACTGGTTCCGTTCCCCCGCGCGCTCGCCCGCGTCCCAGGTTCGAACCCCCGCCCCGCGCTGTCGCGCACCGATCTGTCGCGCGGCGCAGAGAAGAACAACAGTGCATCGGGCGCCCTTTTGCGCATACCCCCCTGCGCATTTTTGTTGCTCAACCCGCGCTCCCCTCCCCCCACATGGTCTCTCTGGCGTTTTACAAAAGGTTCCTGCACTTTGTTTTCCATCAACCCGCGATCCCCGCGTGCGGCGTGGCACCCCTTTTCGCCCCACGGCATGTGGGTCCGCGTGTCTTGTGACCCCACTGTCATTCATTTGGGGCTAGGATAGCTTATGATGTGAAGTTTTTCTGGCCTTGTTGTGTCACCCAGTCAGCAGCTGGCCCACCTGTCATTGGCTGTGGTTGGATCTGAGTGAGTGAGAAAAGTTTCTGTTTATATCTGTTTTAATTTAAACCTTTTTCAAATTAATTCAAATTCAAATTTAATTCTGTTTTAAAATAACTTTTAAAATACAAACCCAATTAATACATATAATATATGTTTTGAAATTAGAAAAATGTGAGGAATTCAAATATGGCCTTCAAAATATATTTTGAACACTTTATTTTCCAAGTTAATTAAAATTACAAATAAATGCCCTTTTTCCCTAATTAATTAATAACTTTTGTTTTATAACTCCAAATTTAACAAATAATATGTCTAAAATGATTAGCTCGACGAGACCTTTCTGTTTATGCATTCCTTGTTTTGATTTGAAGCATGCATCATATAAATATAAAGTATACAGCAACTAATATGAGGTTAAAATGGGGCCAAAACTCAACAAAATGATTTATTCTTGTATTCCACACCTCACCCATGCCATGCTACTTTATTGCCATGCAAATTGTGCATCATTCATCATGGCATGATTGTTTGCTTGTCGCATTTAACTCATATGATTGTGCCCTTTATTTATGTTGGCCCTTGTTTGTTTGGTTCTTCTTCGAATAGACGCCGAGCAGGGGATATATCATGAGAACCAGGAGCACTACCCAGATCCATCCCTTGCTTCAACTGAGCTGCAAGGCAAGCACTACCACATGCTTGCATACATATAGTACCTATGGCCTCTATCTTATTCTTGCATCATTGAGTCGCGATTGCATTAAATTGAATCCCAAGTATTGCATAGCCTTTACTTTTAAACCCCACCGAAGCTTGTTCCCCCATCCCATGAGCCATTACTACAGGAGTTGTTTGAGCCATGCGAGTCGTAGAACAGCATGTGTAGGGTATGTGAGTGTCTGCTGGAAAACGAGGTACCTATACAACTTAATCTGAGTAGTAATGGGATAACTAATGAAAGTGGCATCGGTGAGCCATATTCGCTATTTGGTTTTTTAGGCTCACTTGTGTCCCGTAGGACCCCGAGTACTTGATTCCTGTTCCTTGAATATTCGCGCTATCCACATCCGGGAGGCTTATGAACCCCCCTGAGCCAGAGCTTGATTCATTCTTATTTCTTGGGGCCACAAACTAGTTTGAGGTTTTCTTTACTATCCTGTACTTATGCCATGCTTTACGGCTTTAATTTAAATTGTGCGAGGTAATGCACACTGTACTGTTCAGGTCCGTGACCCGTTTTCACTGTATCGACAAGCCCAGTCACACTTTCGGGTTCCCAGTCGTTTATAGCCGGCTCCACAAACCTTGAGGCCGTCTGGTCACTAACCGTTGCGGGTAGCTCAATGGGTGCCCCTGAAATATTTCTGAATCTGTGATCGCTTTGTCGTGCATGCCTCGTTGGGTTTTGATTTGGTTTTTCGAGGTTGATCGAGTGTGTGTTGCTATTTGTGCACCTGCGGTAAAACTTCTGGCCGTGTCGCGGTTATGGACGACTTAGACAGTTTCGATCATAGACAAGATTAACTAAAGTACCGCTTTTAATTTGACTAAGTATCTGACTAGTAAATAGTGCAACACTCATGGAATGGATTATAAAACTGCCAACGGATGGGGGGGGGGGTTGTTCGTCCGCTTCCTCGTCGATAAGCGAGGAGGAGGATGGATCTGGTAAGATTACCGTTATAACTGTTGTTATTAATTCACGGACATCCGTCTATCTCTGGTTAGGCGGATGGTTAGCGAGTATCTATAGAATTGCTAGGGTTTATCTTTTGCTGCAATTGCGTCACCCTAGGTTGTGTCCCCTTTAGCGGCATAAAGACTTGCTGAGTACCCCTAGGGTCTCACACGATAAATTATTGGTTCAGATGAACAGGTATATATTAAGATGGATCTTTGGGTGGAAGAGACGGACGATGTGGGCAACGATCATTCAGTGTAGAGATTCCGGGAACGGGGATCCGTGAGATCTGTGGGCGGGATGTGTTTATTTACGGGGCATCTTATGCCGATTTTCTTCTTATCCGTACTCGGATTTTGTCTTCCGCTTCCGCCTGATACTCTGATGTTTGATGTATGAGGAGATATCCTAAACTATTATATCTATCTAGGATATTTGGATCTTGCCGTATGGCGTTGCTATATTTCCTTTCTTTTTAGATGGAATGGCTCTGATGTACTATTGTATGGTGGCTTGCATACATACTCATTTGTGTATGTAGTTGATCCCTTCGCCTGCCGATTACGCCGCCCGTTCTTGTCCCGATGTTTGGAAATGGTTGGGACGGCCGAAAGGTCTACCTGTGAGTGGCATTTGGGCCCCACCGTACTATTTCAACCATTTCTGCTCATCCAGGCTTGTAACTAGGAGCGTAATTCACCGAGGTAGTTACACAGCATCTTTCAAACTAGTGTTAGAATGCATGCTACAGCTGAATCCCAGCATGCTGCTAGGGTTCCTGGACATGGTTGGACACCACATGTTGGAGTGGCATCATTGGATGTGTTCTTTTCCAAAACCACAATGATGCACACTAATACACACACACACATCCAAGACATGTAGTGGATCAATGTGGTTTATGAAAGGAACACACATGCAATGACATCTAGTGGATCCATGTGATTTTGGAAACCAACACACATCCAATGACTCTAGTGGATCCATGTGGTTCATGAAAAGAACAAAGATGCAATGACATCTAGTGGATCCATGTGGTTTTGGAAATGAACACACATCCAATGACTCTAGTGGATCCATGTGGTTTATGAAAAGAACACACATGCAATGACATCTAGTGGATCCATGTAGCTTTGGAAAAGAACACACATGCAATGACATCAAGTGGATCCATGTGGTTTATGAAAAGAACACACATGCAATGACTCTAGTGGATCCATGTGGTTTAGGAAAAGAACACACATGCACTAACATCTAGTGGATGCATGTGGTTTACGAAAAGAACACACATGCAATGACATCTATTGGATCCATATGGTTTATGAAAAGAACACACATGCAATGACATCCGTGGATCCATGTGGTTTTGGAATAGAACACACATGCAATGACATCTAGTGGATCCATGTGGTTTATGAAATGAACACACATGCAATGACTCTAGTGGATCCATGTGGTTTAGGAAAAGAACAGACATGCTGGAGTGGCATCATTGCATGTTTTCTTTTCCAAAACCACAATGATGCACACTAACACACACACACATCCAAGTGGGTGTAGTGATGCAACATCTTTCAAACTCGTGGTAGAATGCATGCTGTAGTTGAATCCCAGCATGCTGCTAGTGTTGCTGGACATGGTTCGACACCATATGCTGGAGTGGCATCATTGCATGTGTTATTTTCCAAAACCACAATGATGCACACTAACGCATACACACATCCAAGTGGGTGTGGTGATGCAGCATCTTTTATACTGGTGGTAGAATGCATGTTGTAGTTGAATCCCAGCATGTTGCTAGGGTTCCTGGACATGGTTGGACACCACATGCTGGAGTGGCATCATTGCATGTGTTCTTTTCCAAAACCACAATGATGCACACTAACACACACACACATCCAAGTGGGTGTGGTGATGCAGCATCTTTCAAACTGGTAGTAGAATGCATGCTGAAGTTGAATCCTAGCATGCTACTAGGGTTCCTAGACTTGGTTGGATACACATGCTGGAGTGGCATCATTGCATGTGTTCTTAACCAAAACCACAATGTGCACACTGACACACACACACATCCGAGTGGGTGTGATGATACAACATCTTTCAAAGTGGTGGTAGAATGCATGTTGCAGTTGAATCCCAGCATGCTGCTAGGGTTCTTGGACATGGTTGGACACCACATGCTGGAGTGTCATCATTGCATGTGTTCTTTTCTAAAACCACAATGATGCACACTAAAACACACAAACACACACACATCTATGTGGGTGTGGTGATGCAACATCTTTCAAACTATTGGTAGAATGCATGATGCAGTTGAGTCCTAGCATGCTGCTAAGGTTCCTGGACATGGTTGGACTCACATGCTAGAGTGGCATCATTGCATGTGTTCTTTTCCAAAACAACAATGATGCACACTGACACACACACATCCAAGTGGGTGTGGTGATGCATCATCTTTCAAACTGGTGGTAGAATGCATGTTGCACTTGAATCCCAGCATGTTGCTAGGGTTCTTGGACATGGTTGGACACCACATGCTGGATTGGCATCATTGAATGTGTTCTTTTCGAAAACCACAATGACGCACACTAACACACACACACATCCAAGTTGGTGTGGTGATGCAGCATCTTTCAAACTGGTGGTAGAATGCATGCTGCAGTTGAATCCTAGCATGCTGCTAGGGTTCCTGGACATGGTTGGACACCTCATGCCGGAGTGGCATCATTGCATTTGTTCTTTTCCAAAACCACAATGATGCACACTGACACACAGACACACATGTCAAAGTGGGTGTGGTGACGCAGCATCTTTCAAACTGGTGATAGAATGCATGCTGTAGTTGAATCCCAACATGCTGCTAGGGTTCTTGGACATGGTTCAACACCACATGCTAGAGTGGCATCATTGCATGTGTTCTTTTCCAAAACCACAATGATGCACAGTGACACACACACACATCCAAGTGGGTGTGGTGATGCAGCATCTTTCAAACTAGTGGTAGAATGCATGCTGGAGTTGAATCCCAACATGATGCTAGGGTTCCTAGACATGGTTGGACGAAGTGGCATCATTGCATGTGTTCTTTTCCAAACCACAATGATGCACACTGACACACACACATCGAAGTGGGTGTGGTGATGCAGCATCTTTCAAACTAGTGGTAGAATACCACATGCTGGAGTGGCATCCACTACAAGAAAAGTTGGCTTTTACAACGAACGATTTTCGTGGTTGAAGGCCCGTTTTTTATGGCCAAAGAGTCTTCCGCGACGGATGACCTTCGTGGTAAAAGCCCCGTCACAAATGAATTAACCACAGTTTTTTCTTAGACCGTGGCGGATCGCACCCTTCAGCCACGAAAACTTGTTCCGTCGTAGATCTGTTCGCCAGCCGCGCTGACTGCTAATGTCATGCGAACTGCCAGGTGGCAGCCGCCGTTAGCGGTCGGTTATCGCCGTTAACGGCCATATAAACTGTGGCGGAAGCCATGCCCGGCCAAGTCCTGCTAAATACTAACTAGGCCAACCCATAAGGGGAGCCCAATAAGAAGATGGCCCATTACTATTTTGTCCTGCACCATTTGAAATGGGCCCAAAAATGCAGCCAGCAGCGACCCGCAAACTTTTAGGCCTGATTCTATTTCGGCCTACAGAATGCTCATGTTAGTCCAACACTGTGCGGCCCATTATCAGTCTGCGACAAGTCGCTCCTATAAACATAAGGCCTGCGGTCAGCCCATCACTATTATCGCAGCCCATCGTCGACCAACTACTAACGACCCTTCTCTGAGATGGTCCATTACTGTTCTGGCCTTTTACTGTTTTGGTCTTTAGCTGCTCAGGCCCACAAAATGCCCTTTACTGTTCTAGCCTGGTAAATTTGTCGGCCTATTACTACCCTCGTCCGGGAATTTCTCGGTCCGTACTGTTCAGGCTTGTCACTATTCTGGCCTTTTACTGTTTTGTCCCACTACTGTTTTGGCCCGCTACTGTTTTGGCCTGTTACTGTTTTGCGATTTGTGAAGTTTCTTGTCTGTTACTGTAATGGGCTATTTACATTACGGCACACTTTTTGTTACGGCATATTCTTTATTACGGCCTACTTGATGTAACATTTCTATTACGGCCCGTTAGGCCTGTTACCACATGCGCATTGGCCCGTTATGTTTATGGCCTTTTACAGTTTCGTCAATTCTGAAGCCCATGCCAATATCATAAAACGTGTATAATAATCCAACATTTTTTTACTTTTCATCGTCGGCCGAATACAGCATGGTACTGTTCCCTAATCGATCTTCCTGGCGTAGTTACCGTAACGACTACCACAATGTGTGGACAGCGCCAACTAAATGCCTACATGGCCTACGCAAGTTATCTTGATATTACATCAGCTGCAAACTTCTTAAAATTATTACATATTATCAACTCAAGGGAAAGAAAAATCGGCATTTCAGTTGACAATCAAGTTGAAAGCAGAGTCCTCAATTTGCTTTCTCAATCGATCACCTGCATCTTCCATTGAGTGTGACAGCTACATTGGAGGAGACATGATCTTGTAGCCCGCTTTTTGGTGGGGCTAGCAATAATTGCAGTCTGAAACTAAGTAATAACAAGTTAATACATCAACCAAGACAAACTACTTATTTGATGGATATGATAGGAGCTATGAACTGGAGTTTACAACTGGTCAATGGTTCAATTATTGACCAACATGTCAAACAAACATGACAAGCAAGCACACATTACACAAGTGTGACTACCGTGACACAAGCAATCAAAAAATGTGTGTGTGTGGCTTAGAATTTTAGCAGATATAAACTAGCGAGGTCATTTTGAACAAATATATATGGAAGCAGTTCTATACCCTAAAATGCAAGAGACGTTGGGTTACTCGGAATTTGCGCTGAGCCACAAAATGGCATGTAGTTACTATCATAGCGAAGAATGAACCAGATAGAAATTATAACCGCATCATACGAGAACCTATAGAGTAGGAATGCAGACCACGAATGAACTATATATTGTAGAGGATAGTTATGTCGTGACTTAGGACGAACTAGACCCAGAACCAGATGTGAGATATAATGGCGTCGCTCGTGAACCTGTAGATCAGGACAAACAAGCATTAGACAAACATACCTAGAATGAAATGAGCAATCAAACAAAGTGTTTCTTAGAATTTCAGCAAATATATATGGAAGCAGTGGCATGTCCTGGAATGCATAGAGTCGTGGGGTGACTCAGAATTTGCGGTGAGCTACACAATGGAAAGTAGTTACTGTCGTAGATAAAAGTCAACCAGATAGAAATTATAATGGCGTCATAAGAGAAATTCTAGAGCAGGAATTCAAACCACGAGTGAACTACATAGTAGAGGACAGTTATGCCGTTGCTCAGGACGAACCAGCACCAGATAAGGAAGTAATGGCATCCCTTGTGAACCTGTAGAATAGGCTATGCAAACCAACATGTTCATTGTTCCATTTTGAGCTCTATGCAAGAAAAAAGAAATAGTTAGTGATGCAGCTTTTGAAGAACTAGATGGCATTATGGCAACAACAAAATTATAATCGAATTAGTACGAAGAGTTTAAACGACTACTATAGGATAGCAGAACGATGCCAAGGAGGAAATAATAGCAGGAACTGGTCTCAGGACGAACCAGATAGATTCAGCAACTGTAGAGCAGGGAATCCACACTAATATTTTCCACTGACTACAGATTTTATAAGAATTACACGGTAGCAGGCAATTACTGTTGTATGGAGTAGCTAAGAACATGTGCATGATAAAATAACAGACATGTGCATTACTTGAAATTTGTAGAGCAGCGAATGCAAACCAACATGTATAATGATCTTGCATGTACTAGCACGAATAATAGGCGTGCCCAGTGACTTGTATGTACTAGCACGATTACAAAAATGCAGTTCACTGCGACAGGCTTGAACCTGCTATACTGCTGACAAAACAAAAACAAGTTGGAGATTAGGTTAACCTTGGTCGGAGAGGTGTCTAAGCATCGTCGATACCATGCGAGTGACGTCCAGGTCACCGAGGGTGCTGCAGTTCTGGTGGTTGTTGGCGTCGGGGAAGCAGATCTTGGGTGGTCTATGTCGGCTTGAACGTGGTGGACGAGAGCGTCGCTGAGGCAAATCCGGTGCAGTGAACAACGACGACCGTGCAGCTGGTCTGGAGCGGTGGACATGGAACTCCTTGAACTAGATCACGTTCGGTGGACACCAGTAAAGCGGATCCGGTACGGTTGGGTAGCTTTCGGCAGCACGGAAGTAGAGCTTGGGCGGTCGATGACGCCATCGGCGGCGAGGAAGCAAAGCTTGGGTGGTCGATGACGCCATCGGCATGGCGAACGACACCATAGCTCCGGTGCAGTGGCAGAGAGACCCGATGAACTAGATCGTGTGGGTGAGCGCCGATGAAGCGGCTCCGCGGCGGCGCACGAGACCAGAGATCAAGCCGGTGCGCACGAGACCAGGATCTAGGGATTTTTGGGAGGGCTAGTGGGAAAAACTGTGCGAATCAGGACCATAATATAGGTGAATAGTAATATAATTACGATCATGCCCTCGAGGTACTGACTTTAGCATGCCCATCTATCGTTTGAACAATGGGTAGAACAGGAAATTTAAAGACAAAAGTTTTTGAAACAGAGGGGCGCGAAATGCTTCAAGGTCGGTGTGTGATATTGCTGCTCGATTGAGATTTGAATTTGGCCCTCATCCAGCTAATAATAATAGAAAAATGGTACTATCTGGTGGGAGATTTTGGCTCAAAGGTTTTTAATCGGTTGGGAGGGAAATGCTTCAAGGTCGGTGGGTGATTTTGCCACTCGATTCAGATTTTGAATTTGGCTAGCGTCCATCTAGTAATAGAAATAGATAGTAGACCATAACCTATCTGTCTAGGAATTCAAGGCCGAGAGTCACATCAACTGATCATCCATATCCATACTAGTAAAAGGCACGTGAAACAATTTCCATACCACTATATAGTGCTTGGCACTTCTTTTCAAAACAAAAAATGACTATGTTGCTTCACAATTTCCATACCACTATATAGTGTACGAATAACTTCAAACATCGGCAGTTGGATATATATTGGAAAAACCCGACATTGTTGACCATTGGATCTCTTTCAGTACATTTGATTATGTCATGTGTAGCATATAGAAGATCCCATTATTGTTGGTCTCTAGCACCATGAATATACTATGCATAGAAAGTACAGAGAACATGGTTTTGAATGCCACAAGCCAAGTTTCCAGATATAGTGGACAATGTTTTATGTACGATTCCCAAGTTTTATGAGTTTTCAAAGCTTCCAAGCTAACTCGGACCACTCAGATGACTTTATGTCTCTATTAACAAAATCATGTCATATTTGAACTAGAAGCTCTAGAAAGTGGTAGATTTATATCGAAGTTCTACAAAAAGCTTTTGGTGGTACGCATCAGGTAGTTAATATATCGAAAACAATCGAGAGTTTTGATAAATTCAACTTCCTGCTAAGAATTTGTATCTTGACAATTTTGAACCCGTTTTGAAACAATCACATCTAATAAAGAAAAACAGAAAAAATATATTTACGCATGGCATCCTATCACGTCACGTGTATAGCCTGCCAGGAAACTGATAACCATGGGATTTGACAACTTCTGGAAACCAGCCATGCCATATTTTCCCACCATGTATGAATATTATTAGGTTTCAACCCTGATGACCAAAAAAGATCATGGCCATATCGACATCATAGTTAATGTATTGTTCCCACATTAATTTGGTATATGTGTGCATCTTGGCATAGTAGGAAATGTTGCCGGTGGGAGTCTCAACATTGGGCCTGTTTTTTTATCGGGCAAGGGATGAGTTTGCCCTTTTCTCCGAACACACTCCATCATTGGAGCAAGCAAGACTGACGATTAAGTATGCATTTCTGTGCATACCTCGTTCTTACATCAATGCATGTGTGACCAACATATATGCAACCCCAAGAAGCCCAGGCCTCATCTAGATTGAGAAGGCCATGTTTCAAAAGAAAAGCAAAATAATCTACTGCCATTGATCAAAACAAGTACCAGTACAAGAGTATTAGTTCTACAAAATACTTTAATAATAGCAACATCAGCACATTTGAGAGATTCGGTAGCTTTTGAAAGATTCAGCAGTACAGGCCATATTCTGCACTCGACCTGAACAATTCCCAGTACATCGGAATTATTACAAAATATAATAGCAGTTGCAGAACTCCATACAAAATACTTGGTAGAAGTATAAAACTACTCTCAGTAGAACCTTAATCTAGCTAGGAACGATTACATGTCCCATCATATACTCTAAACATGCATGAGAGAAAGAGAGAGGTCAGAATCACCACAAGATCTGTATGCCAATGATTCCGCGTGTCCAGTGTGGCACAGTAGCGCTGCTTTCCCTTTGGCATGCTTCTCTCATTTTACCGTCGTTTGTGGATCCTCATAATAGGCTTTCGCCTGTTCACCCTTAGCAAGATAGATGTAAAATTCACGGATCTTTCCAGCCATTTCCACCACTCCGATTGCGAAAGGAATCTGCCACTAAAATAAATAAAGTAATTAATATTAGAATAGAGGGACTAGAAAATTACATATACATTCATATTAGGATCATCAGGAGAATATTAAGATGTGATATCTCACAATGGGTTGATGTCATCGTCGATCCAACATTGGAACTCCACAAGGAACTCTGACCAACAATTGAGGAGCTTGACAATAAGTCCTTGCTACCGACAGGTAATGGTTGAGTGCATCCAGCGCGGCTTCAGCCGGCGGCTCCACAATCTTTTGCTCAGAATAAAACTCGATCTGATAGAACCCACGAAAATCGACCAATGATGATATCCTCACCTCGTACTCCTCCACCTTCCGCGCCATGACCTTCTGCACGACTGAAACAATCTCTGTGCTATGCCCATCAATCTGGCTCATGAACAGCATGCCCGTCTTCCCGATGCCGATGACATTTGTTCTCCGCGAGCTCCCTGCAGGCACCAGCTTAGATGGGTCCCATTGTTTGACGCTGTAGAGGATTGTGGGCACCTCGATCGAGTGGGTGGATTTGAGGTGCAGATACAATGTTAATTTATTGTCGACCTAGTTGCATCCTGGCTCCGTGCAGATAAACAGGCTATAGATGTAGGAGATCATGTGGGCATATAGTTCGTTGAAGGAGACCACTTCCGGGCAGTTGTAGTTCAGGCAGCTGTAACCTTCTCCGTCGACGACTTGGCGGTGTAGCTCCTTGGATCATGCAGCCAGCTGGAAAACACTTTTAGCATCGAGACACTCAACGATTTGGTTGATGACGTCATCACCGACCTTGTTAAAGCCGCTGCAACATCGGCTCTCCCTCGAACCTCTCCAAATTTTGTATAGACGATCCGCCATCGCGTCGAAGAGGATTGGGGGCGAGGGCGGATCTATATAGAACTGTTTGGTTTTTTGGAGGAGAGGGGTGGTGGTCTAGAAGGAGAGATGCATCGGGCGAGATGGCAAGGAAAATGTGTGATCAACGCGGTGGAGAGGATCCCAAATGCGGCCAGGCGGCATCGTCGGCGAGTGTGGATAAACTAAACAGAGATGGGGAAGATGTGATGGCTCTTTCGAAGAGGTTTTTTCTTTTCTTGTAATAAATTAACCATGTCACCTCCTGGCGCAGTATAGTCTCATCACATCGGTTTGACTAGACACATTATTTATTTACAGGTCCTACTGTAGTACTGTTTGCATAAGTATGAGTAGTATGTAGGAATATTACTCTACCTCCGCCTCGAGGAATAATAAGGCGTCCTTGTTTTGGGTGTTTTTTCTTTGACCAAGATTTACTCTAAATATATAGTATAAAGAATGTTGGTAGAAAATTAGCATTATTGGAAAGTTTTACTCTACCTCCAACAGTACGAGTACTAGTTTTACACAAATTAATCAAGTGTATTAGTTACTCTATTTATTCGGTCAAATTTTACACAATGTAATCAAGTATGTATCTTCTCGGCACCCCGCGCACACACCTTCTAGTTGATCTCTCCCTCGTCCGGAGTGTGGCGCTCAGCACATGTGCCATGGTTAGGGTTGCGAGCAGGATCCCGCAAAGTCCTGCCTCTAGTTCATTTTGTAGTTTCTATAGGAGTACATCAAAATGAACTAGAAGCAGAACTTCTGCGGGATGCCGCTTTCAACTCTAACATTGGTTCGACGGCTCTGTGTCTGTCTATCATGTGTTCATCAGCTACGTTGTGTTGGTGTGCATATGAAGGAACCACTTTGGGCATTGGCTTGGGGCGGTGGCAAAAAAGTAGTCGCGAATCAAACTTTTCGGGTTTTGATTTTTTCACTTGCTTCATCCCAAACATCGCATGGAAGGTTATTACAAGGATCAACACTCACAACACTAGAGAAGGGATATTGTACTTGGTATGTATATATAAATATATACACGTCCCATCGCATTCGATGCACTTCATTAGCAAGATCTGACAAAAGTGAGTACCGTGCTGATTTCCTTTTTGTTAAGCAAGTTGTTGTTGTTGTTCTAGTACAAACGGTATGGCTCAGCTAGTGGATGGAGAAGGAGAGCCAGTCCCGACTGATTTCCCATGCTTATTTTTTGGCCCCTTTGTACTAAAACAAGGGTTAGGTGTTATTTTCTCGTTTTTGAGTCCTTGATGTAACATGTACACTTCCACTAACCATGTTAAGTTGCTAACCGAAGCATCTCGCTCCTTCTAGGCCAAACCTAGTTGAAAAAGGTGCCACCACACCACATTTCAGACAAAGTGGACCATGCTTTCTTATAACTTTATTGTTCTAGAATTGTTGAATCTTCCTATCTAGGTAACTTCCCCCACTTAGAGGACTTTATGCCAATTTAACGAAATTATGTCAGATATGAATTACTCCCTCTAATCGATATTACTTGTCGCGGAAATGGATGTATCTAGACATGTTTTAGTGTAGACACATCCAATCTAGGGACAACTAATATGAATCGGAGGGAGTACAAGTATGCATGATAGGTTGCTCTTGAATTTTACAGATGTCGTTTGTTGGTACCAATGTCGTCAATATATCGAGAACCATCGCGAGATTTTAAAAATGCAACTAACTTCGTGCTAAGAATATGCATGCCTTCAAATTTGATAATGTTTTGAAGACAGTGAAATAAAACAAATAACAAACCAAATACTTTCATGTGGCATCCTCTAATGCGTATTGCTCGCCACAAAAATCAGAAATTTGTGCTTGACACTTCTTTTCAAAACAAAAAATGACTATGTTGCTTCACAATTTCCATACCACTATATAGTGTACGAATAACTTCGAACATTGGCAGTTGGATATAGATTGGCAAAACCCAACATTTTTGACCATTGGATCTCTTTCATTACATTTGATTATGTCATGTCTAGCATATAGAAGATCCCATTATTGTTGGCCTCTAGCACCATGAATATACTATGCATAGAAAGTATAGAGAACATGGTTTTGAATGCCACTAGCCAAGTTTCCATATATAGTGGACAATGTTTTATGTATGATTCCCAAGTTTTATGAGTTTTCAAAGCTTCTGAGCTAACTCGGAACACTCAAATGACTTTATGTATCTATTAACAAAATCATGTCATATTTGAACTAGAAGCTCTATAAAGTGGTAGATTTCTATCGAAGTTCTACAAAAAGCTTTTGGTGGTACGCATCAGGTAGTTAATATATCAATAACAATCGAGAGTTTTGACAAATTCAACTTCCTGCTAAGAATTTGTATCTTGACAATTTTGAATCCGTTTTGAAACAATCACATCTAATAAAGAAAAATAGAAAAATAAATATTTACGCATGGCATCCTATCACGTCACGTGTACAGCCTGCCAGGAAACTGGTAACCATGGGATTTGACAACTTCTGGAAACCAGTCCCGTGATATTTTCCCACCATGTATGAATATTATTAGGTTTCAACCCTGATGACCAAAAAAGGTCATGGCCAGATGGACATCATAGTGAATGAACTGTTCCCACATTAATTTGGGAAATGTTGCCCATGGGAGTCTCAACATTAGGCCTGTTTGATTCGCGGGATAGGAAAAACAAAGGAATACGGAAAACACAGTATTATTAGAATATCATGTCTAGTTGAATCCTACAAGATTCGGAGCCTACGGGATTTTTCTTAAAGAAGTGTTAGATTCACATGAAAGTAAAGGAATTGTAACATGAGGCTGAGGTAGATTGTTCTTAAAATTTTACAGAAGACATGTGCATGGCGTCCTTTTGAAAGTATCACATACCATGCATAATGATAAACTTGTGTTTTGACAACTTTTCAAAAACCTGGTTCACAAAATTGTCCTCAATGCGTATGAATAGGTTTCGAGTCGAACGACCAAGGTCAATGCCATATCATGTGATCCACATCATAGTTTATGGTAATTTCCCCATATTATGTATACTGGTGCATCTTGGCATTATTGTAAACAATATTTTGCCAAGGGGAGTTTCCAAGAAGTATTATGAAAAGAGATGATCTCAAATTTCCATGTGACAGGATTTTTTTTGCGAAAACTGGAACGTTGTTTTCTGCAAAGAAAATAGTAGTACTAGGAAAAAGAAGGATCAAAATGGAGGGGGGAAACGAAGAGCTACTGTAGAAGAAATTATGGGGTTAGAGAAGGCATCCCAAGAGGGCTGCATCGAAGAGGTGTTGAACGCGGTTCGATGTCAGAGCAAAGTTATGAAAAAAAGAGATAGAAACAGAGCCGCCGTAGTACCATGGCACACGTGCACAACGCCACACCGTGGGCGAGGGAGATACCAGCTAGAGGATGGGTGTGATGCAGCAAAGGAGAGAGTAGTATACAATTTACTTTCCTTGCATAGAGGAGGAGTAGCACACTGTAAGGCTGAAGGAGTGAGCACCACACTGATTTTCTTTGTTAAGCAAGTACAAGTGGACCTCATAAAAAAATGAAAATTGCATCCAAGTCCATGCATTTAGCACAAGGACCCTGAAACTTAGCAATGAAGTGTGTGTTTTGAGGTTTGCGCATACTAGCATTCATCATGCTAAAGTAGAATCTTTCTACATGCTAAGAATGGAAAATAAGATCCAATGGTTAACAATGTTTGGAATTGCCTGTCTTATTCAAACATTCATTGTTTCGTACACCATGCAGTGGTATATATGGTATTGTGAGAGATAAGAGACCAGATAAAGATAAGATAAGAAGTACTGCGAATGGCCGATCTAACTTTAGGTCTCATAGGAGCGAGGTGCTTGAGAGTTAACACGGTCGGTGGAAGTACATGTTACATCAAGGACCTCGTAAAAAATAAAAAATTATATCCAAGTCCATGCATTTAGCACAAGGACCCTGAAACTGAGCAATGAAGTGTGTGTTCTGAGGTTTGCGCATACTAGCGTTCATCGTCCTAAAGACTTTCAGTAGAATATTTCTAGATGCTAAGAATGGAAAATAAGATCTAATGGTTGTTAGTAATGTTTGGATTTGCCAGTCTTGATCAAACGGTCAATGGTTTGTACACTCTATAGTGATGGTATGATATTGTAAGAGATAAGAGAAGATAAGGATAACATAAGAAGTATTACAAATGGCCGATCTAATGGTAGGTCTCGTAGGAGCGAGGTGCTTGAGAGTTAATACGGTCGGTGGAAGTACAAGCTACATCAAGGACCTCATGAAAATGATAATTATTGCATCCATGTCCATGCATTTATTAGCACAAAGACCCTGAAACTGAGAGCAATGAAGTGTGTGTTTTGAGGTTTGCGCATATACTAGTGTTCATCGTGCTAAAAACTATTAGTAGAATCTTTCTAGATGCTAAGAATGGAAAAGAAGATACATCAGTTGGCAATGTTTGGATTTGCTACTCTTGATCCAACGGTCAATGTTCAAAGTTAATTCGTACATTATGAAGTGGTTTATTGTATTGTAAGAGATAAGACACGATAAAGAGAAGATAAGAAGTACTGTGAATGTCCTATAAAATGGTAGGTCTCGTAGGAGAGAGGTTCTTGAGATCTAACATGGTCGGTGGAAGTACAAGTTACATTAAGGACCTCATAGAAATGAAAATTGTGTCCAACTCCACGCATTTATTGGAACAAGGAACCTGAAAACTGAGCAATGGAGTTTGTGTTTTGAGGTTTGCGCATACTAGCGTTCATCATGCTAAAGTACTCCCTCTGACCCAAATTAGTTGACTTAGTTTTATCTAGATTCGGACATATCTAACACTAAAACAAGTCTAGATACATTCGAATTTAGAAAAATCTAAGTCAACTAATTTGGGTCGGAGGGAGTAGAATCTTTCTAGATGCTAAGAATGGAAAAGAAGATCTAGCGTTTGGCAATGTTTGGATTTGCTAGACTTGATCCAATGGTCAATGTTCAAAGTTAATCCATACACTATGCAGTGATTTATTGTATTGTAAGAGATAAGACACGATAAAAAGAAGATAAGAAGTACTGCGAATGGCCTACCAAATGGTAGGTCTCGTAGGAGAGAGTTGCTTGAGAGTTAACATGGTAAGTGGAAGTACAAGTTACAACAAGGACCTCATAAAAATGAAAATTGGATCCAAGTCCAAGCATTTATTAGCACAACGACCCTGAAAACTGACCAATGGAGTTTGTGTTTTTAGGTTCATGAATAATACATCGTGCCAAAGTAGAATCTTTCTAGATGCTAAGAATGGAAAATAAGATCAAGAGGTTGGAAATGTTTGGATTTGCTAGTCTTGATCCAACGGTCAATGTTCAAAGTTAATCCGTACACTATGAAGTGGTTTATTGTATTGTAAGAGATAAGACACGATAAAGAGAAGATAAGAAGTACCGCGAATGGCTATCAAATGGTAGGTCTCGTAGGAGAGAGGTGCTTGAGAGTTAATACAGTCGGTGGAAGTACAAATTACATCAAGGAACTCATAAAAATGAAAATTGCACCCAAGTCCATGCATTTATTAGCACAGGGACCCTAAAAACTAAGCAATGGAGTTTGTGTTTTTAGGTTTGCACATAATAGCGTTCATCATGCTAAAGTAGAATCTTTCTAGATGCTAAGAATGGAAAAGAAGATCAAGAGGTTGGCAATGTTTTGAGTTGCTAGTCTTGATCCAACGGTCAATGTTTAAAGTTAATCCATGCACTATGCAGTGGTTTATTGTATTGTAAGAGATAAGACATGATAAAGAGAAGATAAGAAGTACTATGAATGGCCTATCAAATGGTAGGTCTCGTAGGAGAGAGGTGCTTGAGATGAGTTAACACGGTCGGTGGAAGTACAAGTTACATCAAGGACCTCATAAAAATGAAAATTGCATCCAAGTCCATGCATTTATTAGCACAGGGACCCTGAAAACTAAGCAATGGAGTTTGTGTTTTTAGGTTTGCGCATAATAGCGTTCATCATGCTAAAGTAGAATCTTTCTAGATGCTAAGAATGGAAAAGAAGATCAAGAGGTTGGCAATGTTTTGAGTTGCTAGTCTTGATCCAACGGTCAATGTTTAAAGTTAATCCATGCACTATGTAGTGGTTTATTGTATTTTAAGAGATAAGACACGATAAAGAGAAGATAAGAAGTACTATGAATGGCCTATCAAATGGTAGGTCTCGTAGGAGAGAGGTGCTTGAGATGAGTTAACACGGTCGGTGGAAGTACCAGTTACATCAAGGACCTCATAAAAATGAAAATTGCATCCAAGTCCATGCATTTATTAGCACAGGGACCCTGAAAACTAAGCAATGGAGTTTGTGTTTTTAGGTTTGCGCATACTAGCGTTCATCGTGCTAAAGTACAATCCTGATAGATGCTAAGAATGTAAGTGAAGATCAAGAGGTTGGCAAAGTTTGGATTTGCTAGTCTTGATCCAATGGTCAATGTTCAAAGTTAATCCGTACACTATGAAGTGGATTATTGTATTGTATTGTATTGTATTGTATTTCAAGAGATAAGATACGATAAAGAGAAGATAAGAAGTATAGTACTGCGAATGGTAGATCTTTTGAATAACCTTCCCTCTCGATGTTTGGGAAGCATGTGAAAATTTCGAAAACCGGAAAACTTTGAAACTTTGTGCCGCCAAGACCAAAGTGGTTTCCTTCCTATGTACTCCTCGTCCCTACTCCACACCAACGCGTGGCTGCCGAACACGCTAGAGACACAGAGCCGCCATACCAAGGCACACGTGCGTAACGCCACGCTATGGACGAGGGGAGAGAGATCAGCCGAACCAGTTCGCGAGGGGAAATGGGAGGAGAGATGGAGCATAGGGAAGGAGAGAGAAAACACACGATTTATTTTGCGTGCATAGGTCCTGGAATTTAGTACTAGTAGAGTGGCCGCAGGAGTACCTCATGTAAGAAACCCATCATAACTTTGCTCTGACATGGAACCTCCTTCAACTTCTCTTCGCTTCTGCCCTCTTCCACTGCCAAAGTTTTATTCTCTCAGCATGTACATCACATGGACAGAGGTGACCATATGTCTAAGCAAGGAAATATACTACTCCCGCAATGTGTAAAAAAGCACACCTTAATAAGGCCTACTATGTGGCATCCGCTAAGGTTCACCTTATACATAGTGGAAAAAATAAAGTTATCTTTAAGCCTATGGTGCACCTCAAGCTTATGGATTGCCCATAGAGAATAGAAATATCATTTCCCCTCTCTCCCTATTTCATGTGATCGTTTTCAAAAGGGGTTCAATATTTTCAAGATGCAAAATCTTTTTTTTCTTTGAGGAAGATGCAAAATCTTAGCTAGAGTCCGAACTAGTCATCATCAATTGAGAATGTTCTTTCCTGGTAGTTGGACACTCACACCGATTACAATACTTTTACAAGAATAGATGCACCCACATACCTTCGAAAATACAATTAATTTAAGAGCAATCTACCACGCTTACTTGTAGCTCAAGTTTGACCTAATTTTGATAAACTGTCAAGATGCAAAATCGTAGGAAGAAGTTGAACCTGTTGTGGACGAGGAAGAGACAAGCCGGACTATGCACCCGCGACTGCAGAGAAGAAATCGATGGAGGATGGATGGTGAGAGCCAGCGAAGGAGAGAGAAAATGTAACTTGTTTTGAGTGCATATACTCCTACTAATAGTAGGTCCATACATTTACTACTATTGGAGTGTACCCTGTACCTCGTGTCAGTAGCCCATCATAGCTTTGCTCTAATATCGCACCGCCTTCAAGTCCTCTTCTGTGCTGATCTTGCGCTGCTTTTTTTTTGAAAGTCTCGCACTGCCTCCCTCTTGTTCTCTACTTGTGTAGCTCAGGTTTGACCAAATTTCGTTAAAATTTCAAGATGCAAAATCTTACTCGATCTGATCCAAATTAACTGACTGAGATTTGTCTACATTCGGATGTATCTAGACATATTTTAGTACAAGATACATCCGAATCTAGAAAAGCTTGAGTCAATTAATTTGGATCAGGTGGAGTATCAAAAAGTTAAACCTGCTGTCCAAAATCTCGGTGGTTTGAGGTTTGCGCATACTAGCATCCATCGTGCTAAAGTAGAATCTTTCTAGATTCTAAGAATGGAAAAGAAGATCCAGTGGTTGGCAATGTTTGGAATTGCTAGTCTTAATCCGTACACTATGTAGTGGTTTATTGTATTGTAAGAGATAAGACCCAATAAAGAGAAGATAATAAGTACTGCGAATGGCCTATAAAATGGTAGGTCTCGTAGGAGAGAATTGCTTCAGAGTTAACATGGTCGATGGAAGAACAAGTTACATCAAGGACTTCATAAAAATGAAAACTGCGTCCAAGTCCACGCGTTTATTATAAAAAGGACCCTAAAAACTGAGCAACGGAGTTTGTGTTTTGAGGTTTGTGCATACTAGCGTTCATCGTGCTAAAGTAGAATCTTTCTAGATGCTAATAATTGAAAAGAAGATCCAACGATTTGCAATGTTTGGAATTGCTAGTCTCGTTGTGTTCAAAGTTAATCCGTACATTATGCAGTGATTTACTGTATTGTAAGAGATAAGACACGATAAAGAGAAGATAAGGAGTACTGTGAATGGCCTACCAAATGGTAGGTCTCGTAGGAAAGAGGTGCTTGAGATGAGTTAACACGGTCAGTGAAAGTACAAGTTACATCAATGAGCTCATGAAAATGAAAATTGCATCAGAGTCCACCCATTTATTAGCACAAGGACCCTGAAAACTGAGCAATGGAGTTTGTGTTTTTAGGTTTGCACATACTAGCGTTCATCATGCTAAAGTAGAAATTTTCTAGATGCTAAGAATGGAAAAGAAAATCAAGTGCTTGGCAATGTTTGGATTTTCTAGTATTGATCCAACGATCAATGTCCAAAGTTAATCCGTACACTATGAAGTGGTTTATTGTATTGTAAGAGATAAGACACGATAAAGAGAAGATAAGAAGTACTGTGAATGCCCTACCAAATTGTAGGTCTCGTAGGAGAGAGGTGCTTGAGTTTAGTTAACACAGTCGGTGGAAGTACAAGTTACATCATGTAGCTCATAAAAATGAAAATTGCATCCAAGTCCATGCATTTATTAGCACAAGGACCCTGAAAACTGAGCAATGGAGTTTGTGTTTTCAGGTTTGCACATAATAGCGTTCATCTTGCTAAAGTAGAATCTTTCTAGATGCTAAGAATGGAAAAGAAGATCCAGCGTTTGGCAATGTTTGGATTTGCTAGTCTTGATCCAACGGTCAATGTTCAAAGTTAATCCGTACACTATGAAGTGGTTTATTGTATTGTAAGAGATAAGACACGATAAAGAGAAGATAAGAAGTACTACAAATGGCCTACCAAATGGTAGGTCTCATAGGAGAGAGGTGCTTGAGATGAGTTAACACGGTCGGTAGATGTACAAGTTACATCATGGACCCCATCAAAATGAAAATTACATCCAAGTCTACACATTTATTATAACAAGGACCTTGAAAACAAAGCAATGGAGTTTGTGTTTTGAGGTTTGCACATACTAGCGTTCATCGTGCTAAAGTAGAATCTTTCTAGATGCTAAGAATGTAAAAGACGATCCAGCGGTTGGCAATGTTTGGATTTGCTAGTCTTGATCCAATGGTCAATGTTCAAAGTTAATCCGTACACTATGAAGTGGATTATTTTATTGTACGAGATAAGACACGATAAAGAGAAGATAAGAAGTACTGCGAATGGCCTACCAAATGGTAGGTCTCGTAGGAGAGAGGTGCTTGAGATGAGTTAACACGGTCGGTGGAAGAACAAGTTACATCAAGGACCTCATAAAAATGAAAATTGCATCCAAGTCCATGCATTTATTAGCACAAGGACCCTGAAAACTGAGCAATGGAGTTTGTGTTTTTAGGTTTACGCATACTAGCGTTCATCGTGCTAAAGTAGAATCTTTCTAGATGCTAAGAATGGAAAAGAAGATCCAGCGTTTGGCAATATTTGGAATAGCTAGTCTTGATCCAACAGTCAATGTTCAAAGTTAATCCGTACACTATGTAGTGGTTTATTGTATTGTAAGAGATAAGACACGATAAAGAGAAGATAAGAAGTACTGCGAATGGCCTACCAAATGGTAGGTCTCGTAGGAGAGAGGTTCTTGAGATGAGTTAACACAGTTGGTGGAAGTACAAGTTACATCACGGACCTCATAAAAATGAAAATTGCATCCAAGTCCATGCATTTATTAGCACGAGGACCCTAAAAACAGAGCAATGGAGTTTGTGTTTTGAGGTTTGCACATAATAGCTCATCGTGCTAAAGTAGAATCTTTCTAGATGCAAAGAATGGAAAAGAAGATCCAGCGTTTGGCAATGTTTGGATTTTCTAGTCTTGATCCAATGGTCAATGTTCAAAGTTAATTCGTACACTATGTAGTGATTTATTGTATTGTAAGAGATAAGACACGATAAAGAGAAGATAAGAAGTACTGCGTATGGAATATAAAATGGTAGGTCTCGTAGGAGAGAGGTGCTTGAGATGAGTTAACATGGTCGGTGGAAGAACAAGTTACATGAAGGACTTCATAAAAATGAAAACTACATCCAAGTCCACACATTTATTATAACAAGGACCTTGAAAACTAAGCAATGGAGTTTGTGTTTTGAGGTTTGCACATAATAGTGTTCGTCGTGCTAAAGTAGAATCTTTCTAGATGCTAAGAATGGAAAAGAAGATCCAGCCGTTGGTAATGTTTGGATTTGCTAGTCTTTATCCAACGGTCAATGTTCAAAGTTAATCCGTACACTATGTAGTGTTTTTTTGTATTGTAAGAGATAAGACACAATAAAGAGAAGATAAGAAGTACTGCGAATGGCCTACCAAATGGTAGGTCTCGTAGGAGAGAGGTGCTTCAGATGAGTTAACACGGTCGGTGAAAGAAAAAGTTACATCAAGGACCTCATAAAAATGAAAATTGCATCCAAGTCCATGCATTTATTATCACAAGGACCCTGAAAATTGAGCAATGGAGTTTGTTTTTTAGGTTTACTCATACTAGCGTTCATCGTGCTAAAGTAGAATCTTTGTAGATGCTAAGAATGGAAAAGAAGATCCAGCATTTGGCAATGTTTGGATTTGCTAGTCTTGATCCAACGGTCAATGTTCAAAGTTAATCCGTACACTATGTAGTTGTTTATTGCATTGTAAGAGATAAGGCACGATAAAGAGAAGATAAGAAGTATTGCGAATGGCCTACCAAATGGTAGGTCTCATAGGAGAGAGGTGCTTGAGATGAGTTAACACGGTCGGTGGAAGTACAAGTAACATCATATACCTCATAAAAATGAAAATTGCATCCAATTCCATGCATTCATTAGCACAAGGATCCTAAAAACTGAGCAATGGAGTTTGTGTTTTGAGATTTGCACATAATGGCGTTCATCATGATAAAGTAGAATCTTTCTAGAAGCAAAGAATGGAAAAGAAGATCCAGCGGTTGGCAAAATTTGGATTTGCTAGTCTTGATCCAATGGTCAATGTTCAAAGTTAATCAGTACACTATGTAGTGGTTTATTGTATTGTAAGATATAAGACACGATAAAGAGATGATAAGAAGTACTACGAATGGCCTATCTAATGGTAGGTCTCATAGGAGAGAGGTTCTTGAGATGAGTTAACATGGTCGATGGAAGAAAAAGTTACATGAAGGACTTCATAAAAATGAAAATTGCGTCCAAGTCCACACATATATTATAACAAGGACCTTGAAAACTAAGCAATGGAGTTTGTGTTTTGAGGTTTGCACATAATATCGTTCATCGTGCTAAAGTAGAATCTTTCTAGATGCTAAGAATGGAAAAGAAGATGTAGTGGTTGGCAATGTTTGGATTTTCTAGTCTTGATCCAACAGTCAATTTTCAAAGTTAATACGTACACTATGAAGTGGTTTATTGTATTGTAAGAGATAAGACACGATAAAGAGAAGGTAAGAAGTACTGCGAATGGCCTACCAAATGGCAAGTCTCGTAGGAGAGAGGTGCTTGAGATGAGTTAACACGGTCGAAGGAAGAACAAGTTACATCAAGGACCTCATAAAAATGAAAATTGCATCAAAGTCCATGCATTTATTAGCACAAGGATCCTGAAAACTGAGCAATGGAGTTTTTTTAGGTTTACGCATACTAGCGTTCATCGTGCTAAAGTAGAATCTTTCTACATCCTAAGAATGGAAAAGAAGATCCAACGTTTGGCAATGTTTGGATTTGCTAGTCTGGATCCAACGGTCAATGTTCAAAGTTAATCCGTACACTATTTAGTTGTTTATTGTATTGTAAGAGATAAGACACGATAAAGAGAAGATAAGAAGTACTGCGAATATCCAACCAAATGGTTGGTCTCGTAGGAGAGAGGTGCTTGAGATGAGTTAACATGGTCGGCGGAAGTACAAGTAACATCACGGACCTCATAAAAACGAAAATTGCATCCAATTCCATGCATTTATTAGCACAAGGACCCTAAAACTGAGCAATGGAGTTTGTGTTTTGAGGTTTGCACATAATAGCGTTCATCATGCTAAAGTAGAATCTTTCTAGAAGCAAATAATGGAAAAGAAGATCCAGCGGTTGGCAATGTTTGGATTTCCTAGTCTTGATCCAACGGTTAATGTTTAAAGTTAATCCGTACACTATGTAGTGGTTTATTATATTGTTAGAGATAAGACACGATAAAGAGAAGATAAGAAGTACTGCGAATGGCCTATCAAATGGTAGGTCTTGTAGGAGAGAGGTGCTTGAGGTGAGTTAACATGGTCGGTGGAAGAACAACTTACATGAAGGACTTCATAAAAATGAAAATTGCATCCAAGTCCACACATATATTATAACAAGGACCTTGAAAACTAAGCAATGGAGTTTGTGTTTTGAGGTTTTCACATAATAGCGTTCATCGTGCTAAAGTAGAATCTTTCTAGATGCTTAGAATGGAAAAGAAGATCCAGCGGTTGGCAATGTTTGGATTTGGTAGTCTTAATCCAACGGTCAATGTTCAAAGTTAATCCATACACTATGTAGTGGTTTATTGTATTGTAACAGATAAGACACAATAAAGAGAACATAAGAAGTACTTGAATGGCCTACCAAATGGTAGGTCTCGTAGGAGAGAGGTGCTTGAGATGAGTTACCATGGTCGGTGGAAGAACAAGTTACATCAACGACTTCATAAAAATGAAAATTGCATCCAAGTCCACACATTTATTATAACAAGGAACTTCAAAACTAAGCAATGGAGTTTGTGATTTGAGGTTTGTGCATAATAGTGTTCATCGTGCTAACGTAGTGTAACACCCTCAAATCGGCCCTATGCAAGTTTTAGCGCTTCCCGCCAAACCCGCATAGAAACGATTCAAGATCGCCCACCAGGCACTTTCATGCGGGTGGAAAACAAAGTAATACCATTACACATCAGTCCTCGATGGGACCCACAGACAGATTTATATACATCAACGACTCCATGTGTCAAGAATACAGATATACAATACAAAGATCCAAATCACCTTGAAAACGATAGAGCGTCCGACTACGGACAAGATGCAAATGGGGCTAAGAGCCCTGAAGAATAACCAATGGCATCCATAACCCTGCCCAGGCCAAGCCGGAAGGGTAACCCTGCTAACAACGTCGATCTCAAACCTGCTAAAACAAAAGGGGTGCCGACAAAGGGCAAAGGGAAAAGAGGAGCGTCAGTACTGAGGCTAGTACATGGCGAGGCTAGAATTCAGCGGCTCTCGCCTACATAGGTATGGTGGGCTCAAGCGGCAGCGCAGTGGCACTAAACAACCTATAGAGACTCGAAACAACTAGCGGTTATCAGAGAGGGATAAGAAAGACCTATTCGGATCCATCCTGAAACTAACACCAAACAAACCCATCCTTGTATTTCCCCCTCGAGACCAATCGAGGAAGTCTGACCAAGGAACTCACACAGTTGGCAATTTTACTCATTCCATTGTAGTTGTAGCAATTACTAATCAGATATAGAGCTTCCGTCATCCTGAGAGCATAAGTAGTGGGCAGTTTTAGTTAACATTCCGTTGTAGCTCGAACAGTTACTAGTCAGATATAATTGTCCTGAGAAATCCCAAAACCCAGCAGTTGTTGGCACTTTTATCACTTTCCATTGGAGTTGCAATACTTACTAGGCAGGTATAGTATGACACAGATCACCATAGATCCACCAGTTGTTGGCCTTTTTATTATCCATTCCATTGTAGTGAAGTTGAATTACTAGTCACATATTAAGTCAAATTTATAACACTACTTTATTTATGCTTGTCTATGATCGAGATACTGTGCTCCAAGTCATCCATAACCGTGGACACGGCTTTCAGAAAGATTTACCCTGCAGGGGTGCACAAATAGCAACACACACACGATCAACCTCGGAGAAACCAAATCAAAACCCAATGAGGCTTTCACGACAAAGCAATCACAGGATTCATAAAATATTTCAGGGGCCACCCCATTAAGCTACCCGCAACGAAGTTGGCCGTCTCCGAGACGGACCCAAGGTTTGCGCCAATGGCTGTAAACGACTGGGAACCCGAAAGTGTGACTGGGCTTGTCGATACCGCGAAAACACTCCGCATCCTAAACAGTACAGGTGCTCCACGCACAACCGTAAATAAAGCAGTAAAGCATGGCATAAGTACAAGATAGTAATAAAACCCCAAACTAGTTTGTGGCCCCAAGAAATAGAAATGAATCAAGCTCTGGCTCGGGGGGGTCCATAAGGCCTCCCGGATGTGGATAGTGCGAAAATCAAGGAACAGGTATCAAGTACTCGGGGTCCTACGGGACACAAGTGAGGGTGTAAGAACCAAATAACATCTATTGCCCACCGATGCCTCTGCATTAGTTATATCTAGCACTTTAATAGTTGTATTTAAAGTCATGATCATCTCCACCAATAAGCATCTCCACCAAGAAACATCTGCCAGCATCTCAACAACTGTGGTACTTGACAACACGAGATCGCACCTGAGCAAGCAGCTACGACTCGCAAGGCCAGCTATCTACCAAACACGGGTAATAGGAGTTGTCCAAGGCAATATAAAGGCTGCACGGGATATAAATGGTGTACGGAAACTAAAGCATCGCGGCACGGATAGCAATAGATCAACAGGAGGAAATAAAGACTATAATGCAAAATAGGTAACCGGGAAGGAGAACTTGTCGCATCCGTGGAGATCTTGGTTAGGCCTCGGTCAAAGTGTTAGGAAGCAGATCTTGGTGTTCCGGGCACCTTCAGGTCGGGGTCTTGGCGTTCATGAAGAAGATCACGTCGATCCACGGGGTTCGGTCTTCGGGGATTCGGCTTCGAGACCGAGAAGGAGACCTTGAGGTTCCACTCGTTGGTCGGTGATGGACTCAGGTTCTGATGCCGGGGTTCTCGGGATCATCACCAATATGGTCTTCGTTTTCTACCGTGTCCATGCTCTAGAGGTACCGGGTCGACGGTATTGTCTTGTCGTATCTTGTCACTGAGTACATGGCTTCAATGTTGCACTAACACTGTCGGAGGAGCTAGATTGAACTGGCGACCAACAAACTGTGTTCGCTACACCTCACAAAAAATTAAGCATAGGCGCCCACCTGTACCTCACGTGCGGACAACGAGCAAATAAAAAAACTGGGCAAGAGAACCTTGCAGCAGTCTAGTGAGCCTGGGAGCATCAGGCGGTGGTCGCGGGCAGAAGCGAGGCGCTGGAGGCGGACGGCGGGAGGCAGCAGGGAGGTGGACGGCAGTCGAGGACGCGCCGGTCTTGAGATGGAGAAAACCGGTGACGGTGCACGCTGGGGTTCATCGGGGTCAGGCTCGAGACGGACCTCGAGGTGGAGGCCAACGCGCAGACTGCGCCGGAGAAGAGCAAGATGGCGGCGGCGACCGTGTCTTGCAGGAGGAAGGCGGAGCCCCGGCGAGGCGGGCTCGGTGACGCGACAAGGTGGCGGAGGCGAGGCGAGGCAGAGAGGGCCGCCGGGCGACCTCGCCATGAGGCGGAAGAGGGGCGAGGTGAGCGACAATGGCAGGTCGAGGCGGCGTTGGAGGAGAGGGAGGCGGCGCGCAGGCTCTGGCCGGCGAGCTCGCGCTGCTCGAGGGTGAGGGCGGCGGGATCGACTCCAGGCGGCGACGCAAGGCCAGCGGGGAGAGGCGGCCGGGGGTCCGAGGGGCACGGAGGAAGCAGAGGGGAGGAGAGCAGAGGCGGGCGGCCCGGCGGCGGCCGACGGCGGAGGCGAGATTCCCGGGAGGAGAGAGGCGCGGGGGAGACGGCGCGGTAGGTGGGAGGGGATGGGGTCGTGCGGGGATCGAAGGAGAGGGGTTTCGTGGCGGTGGGGATCAGAGTGGTGGGCCAGGGCGCGGGGATCGGGGTGGTCTGTCCGCTGGCGAGGTCGTGGGGGCGCGCGCGGATGAGCGGGAAAACGGTCGGTGGGGCGGGTCTAGGCTAGCGGCAGGCGGCAGGTGGGAGTGGGGGCGTGCCCAGGTGATGTGCGGTCAGCGCGCGGGGTGGTGGCCGGCTGTGTGGAGGGTTGGCGGGCGGTGTGGTGCCAGGTGGGCCGGCAGGTGGCGGCTGGGGTGAGGTGGCAAGCAACGATTGGTAGGAGTGAGGTGGAGGGAGGCTGGGTAGAATAGACTAGGTAGAAAAAGGGTTTGGGTGGATCTGGGGTAGGTAGGATTTTTATCTGGAGGTGGACGGCTGGGCTTTCGGGCCTGGCTGGCTGCCTCCCAAAAACAATTTAAATATTTTATTTATTAAAAACGAGGCTTTTGCAAACCGTTGGTAGACGAAACAAAATATTCCGGACAAGCCCGGTGTTTTTGATTTGAATTAAAGACGGGGTATTTAGAAAACAATAATAGACTTTTTGAAAATAGTTTTAGACAAAACCATGCATGACGATGACGATGCACAAATGCAATGTGTCATGATGACATGAGCATGCGGTCATGATGATGCAATGCACAAAAACACCGCGATTTTCTAGTAGTGGTTTTTGCGGGGCGCCACACGTAGAATCTTTCTAGATGCTAAGAATGGAAAAGTAGATCCAGCGGTTGGTAATGTTTGGATTTGCTAGTCTTGATCCAACGGTCAATGTTCATAGTTAATCCGTACACTATGTAGTGGTTGATTGTACTGTAAGAGATAAGACACGATAAAGAGAAGATAAGAGGTACTACGAATGGCGTACCAAATGGTAGGTATCGTAGGAGAGAGGTGCTTGAGAGTTAACACGGTCGATGGAAGTACAAGTTACATCATGGATCTCATCAAAATGAAAATTGCATCCAAGTCCATGCATTTATTAGCACACGGACCCTGAAAACTGAGCAATGGAGTTTGTGTATTGAGGTTTGCACATAATAGCGTTAATCGTGCTAAAGTAGAATCTTTCTAGATGCTAAGAATGGAAAAGATGATCCAGCGGTTGGCAATGTTTGGATTTCCTAGTCTTGATCCAACGGTCAATGTTCAAAGTTAATCCATACACTATGAAGTGGTTTATTGTATTGTAAGAGATAAGACATGATAAAGAGAAGAAAAGAAGTACTACGAATGGCCTACCAAATAGTAGGTCTCGTAGGAGAGAGGTGCTTGAGATGAGTTAACACAGTCGATGGAAGTATAAGTTACATCATGGACCTCATCAAAATGAAAATTGCATCCAAGTCCACGTATTTATTATAACAAGGACCTTGAAAACTAAGAAATGGAGTTTGCGTTTTGAGGTTTACACATAATAGCGTTCATCGTGCTAAAGTAGAATCTTTCTAGATGCTAAGAATGGAAAAGACGATCCAGTAGTTGGCAATGTTTGGATTTGCTAGTCTTGATCCAACGGTCAATGTTCAAAGTTAATCCGTACACTATGAAGTGGTTTATTGTATTGTAACAGATAAGACACAATAAAGAGAAGATAATAAGTACCACGAATGGCCTACCAAATGGTAGGTCTCATAGGAGAGAGGTGCTTGAGATGAGTTAACACGGTCGGTGGAAGTACAAGTTACATCATGGACCTCATAAAAATGAAAATTGCATCCAAGTCCTTTTATTTATTAGCACACGGACCCTGAAAACCGAGCAATGGAGTTTGTGTTTTAGGTTTACGCATACTAGCGTTCATTGTGCTAAAGTAGAATCTTTCTATATGCTAAGAATGGAAAAGAAGATCCAGCATTTGGCAATGTTTGGATCTGATAGTCTTGATCCAACGGTCAATGTTCAAAGTTAATGCGTACACTATGTAGTGGTTTATTGTACTGTAAGAGATAAGACACGATAAAGAGAAGATAAGAAGTACTGCGAATGGCCTACCAAATGATAGGTCTCGTAGGAGAGAGGTGCTTGAGATGAGTTAACACGGTCGCTGGAAGTACAAGTTACATCATGGACCTCATAAAAATGATAATTTCATCCAATTCCATGGATTTATTAGCACAAGGACCCTGAAAACTCAGCAATGGAGTTTGTGTTTTGAGGTTTTTACATAATAGCATTCATTGTGCTAAAGTAGATTCTTTCTAGATGCTAATAATGGACAAGAAGATCCAACGGTTGGCAATGTTTGCATTTGCTAGTCTTGATGCAATGGTCAATGTTCAAAGTTAATCAGTACACTATGTAGTGGTTTATTGTATTGTAAGAGATAAGACACGATAAAGAGAAGATAAGAAGTAATACGAATGGCCTATCAAATGGTAGGTCTCGTATGAGAGAGGTGCTTGAGATGAGTTAACATGGTCGATGGAAGAACAAGTTACATCAAGGACTTCATAAAAATGAAAATTGCGTCCAAGTCCACACATTTATTATAACAAGGACCTTGAAAACTAAGCAATGGAGTTTGTATTTTGAGGTTTGCACATAATAGCATTCATCATGCTCAATTATAATCTTTCTAGATGCTAAGAATGGAAAAGAAGATCCAGCGGTTAGCAATGTTTGGATTTGCTAGTCTTGATCCAACGGTCAATGTTCAAAGTTAATTCGTACACTATGTAGTGGTTTACTGTATTGTACGAGATAAGACACGATAAAGAGAAGATAAGAAGTACTCGAATGGCCTACCAAATGGTAGGTCTCGTAGGAGAGAGGTGCTTGAGATGAGTTAACATGGTCGGTGGAAGAACAAGTTACATCAAGGACTTCTTAAAAATGAAAATTGCGTCCAAGTCCACGCATTTATTATAACAAGGACCTTGAAAACTAAGCAATGGAGTTTGTGTTTTGAGGTTTGCGCATAATAGCGTTCATCATGCTAAAGTAGAATCTTTCTAGATCCTAAGAATGGAAAAGAAGATCTAGCGGTTGGCAATGTTTGGATTTGCTACTCTTGATCCAACGATCAATGTTTAAAGTTAATCTGTACACTATGTAGTGGTTTATTGTATTGACACGAAAAAGAGAAGATAAGATGTATTGCGGATGGCTATCAAATGGTAGGTCTCGTAGGAGAGAGGTGCTTGATAGTTAACACGGTCGGTGGAAGTGCAAGTTACATCAAGGACCTCATAAAAATGAAAATTGCACCCAAGTCGATGCATTTATTAGCACAGCGACCCTGAAAACTAAGCAATGGAGTTTGTCTTTTTATGTTTGCGCATAGTAGCGTTCATCGTGCTAAAGTAGAATCTTTCTAGATGCTAAGAATGGAAGAGAAGATGAAGAGGTTGGCAATGTTTGGATTTTCTAGTCTTGATCCAACGGTCAATGTTCAAAGATAATCCGTCCACTATGCACTGGTTTATTGTGTTGTATTGTATTGAAGATATAAGACATGATAAAGAGAAGATAAGAAGTACAGTACTACGAATTGCCGATCTTTTGAATAACCTTCCCTCCTGATGTTTGGGAAGCAAGTGAAAATTTCGAAAACTGGAAAACTTTGAATTTTTTTCCCGCCAAGGACCAAAGTGGTTTCCTTCCTATGTACTCCTAGTCCCTACTCCACACCAACACGCGGCTGCCGAACACACTAGAGACACATAGCCGTCGTACGAAGGCAAACGTGCGTAGCGCCACGCTGTGGACGAGAGGAGAGAGATGAGCCGGACCGGTGCACGAGGGGAAAGAGGAGGAGAGATGGATCATAGGGAAGGAGAGAGAAACATATTATTTGTTTTGCGTGCATAGGTCCTAAAATTTACTACTAGTAGAGTGGCCGCATGAGTACCTCGTGTCAGAAACACATCATAACTTTGCTCTGACATGGAACCGCCTTCAACTTCTCTTTGCTGCTGGCCTCTTCCCCTGCCAATGTTTTATTCTCTCAGCATGTACAGCGCATGGACAGAGGTGACAATATGTCTAAGCGAAGAAATATACTACCCCCGCATTGTGTAAAAAAGCATACCTTAATAAGGCCTACTATGTGGCATCCGCTAAGGTTCACCTTATAAATAGTGGAAAAAATAAAGTTATCTTTAAGCCTAAGGTGCACCTCAAGCTTGTGGGTTGCCCATAGAGAATATAAATATCATTTCCCCTCTCTCCCTATTTCATGTGATCATTTTCAAAAGGGGTTCAAAATTTTCAAGATGCAAAATCTTTTTTTTCTTTGAGGAAGATGCAAAATATTAGCTAGAGACCGAACCAATCGTCATCAATTGAGAATGTTATTTCCTGGTAGTTGGACACTCACACCGACTACACTGCTTTTACAAGAAGAGATGCACGCATATACCTTCGAAAAGACAATTAATTTAAGAGCAATCTATCACGCTTACTTGTAGCTCAAGTTTGACCTAATTTTGATAAACTGTCAAGATGCAAAATCTTAGCAAGAAGTTGAACCTGTTGTGGATGAGGAAGATATAAGCCGGACTGTGCACCCGTTGCTACAGAGAAGAAATCGATGGAGGATGGATGGTGAGAGCCAGCAAAGGAGAGAGAAAATGCAACTTGTTTTGCGTGCATATACTCCTCCTAGTAGTAGGTCCATGCATTTACTACTATTGGAGTGTACCATGTACCTCATGTTAGCAGCCCATCATAGCTTAGCTCTGACATCGCACTGCCTTCAAGTCCTCTTCTGCGCTGATCTTGTGCTGCTTTTTTTTGAAAGTCTCGCGCTGCCTCCCTCCTGTTCTCTACTTGTGTAGCTCAGGTTTGACCAAATTTCGTTAAATTTTCAAGATGCAAAATCTTACTCCGTCTGATCCAAATTAATTGACTCGGATTTGTCTACATTCGGATGTATCTAGACATATTTCAGTAGTAGATACATCCGAATCTTGAAAAGCTTGAGTAAATTAATTTGGATCGGGTGGAGTATCAAAAAGTTAAACCTATTGTCCAAACTCTCGGTGGTTTGAGGTTTGCACATACTAGCGTTCATCGTGCTAAAGTAGAATCTTTCTAGATGCTAAGAATAGAAAAGAAGATCCAGCGGTTGGCAATGTTTGGAATTGCTAGTCTTGGTCCAACGCTCAATGTTCAAACTTAATCCGTACACTATGTAGTGGTTTATTGTATTGTAAGAGATAAGACCCGATAAAGAGAAGATAAAAAGTACTATGAATGGCCTATCAAATGGTAGGTCTCGTAGGAGAGAGGTGATTGAGAGTTAACATGGTCGGTGAAAGAACAAGTTACATCAAGGACTTCATAAAAATGAAAATTGCTTCCAAGTCCATGCATTTATTATAATAAGGACCCTGAAAACTGAGCAATGGAGTTTGTGTTTTGAGGTTTGCGCATACTAGCGTTCATCGTGCTAAAGTATAATCTTTCTAGATGCTAAGAATTGAAAAGAAGATCCAGCGGTTGGTAATGTTTGGAATTGCTAGTCTTGATCCAACGGTCAATGTTCAAAGTTAATCCGTACACTATGTAGTGGTTTATTGTATTGTAAGACATAAGACACGATAAAGAGAAGATAAGAAGTAATGGGAATGGCCTATCAAATGGTAGGTCTCGTAGGAGAGAGGTGCTTGAGAGTTAACATGGTCGATGGAAGAACAAGCAAGGACTTCATAAAAATGAAAATTTTCTGCCTTGTTTCCTCTAGCTCGGCCTGTGCCTGAGCCGGATCTACCACTGCTGCTACCGGGTTTGCTAAGCTATCCATAGCTTCTCTCAGTACATTCTCAGGCCTCTCTAGTGGAGGTCCTCTACTCTTCCTCGGTGCCTTAGGTGTTACCTCCGGATCTAGTGCCGGATCCTTGCTTGAGCCTGCACCTAGCGCAGTCATCATCACCTCAGCACGGTCCGGGGAGCGAGTGATACGCGCCCGTGAACCATGCTAAGGGGTGGCTCCCCTGCCTCGACGACGTGTCGCGGATGAACGCATGATACGTCCACAGCAACATAGACCTTGTGCGCACCGAGCTTGACGAAGAGGTCGTTGCGCGGAAGTGGGCGCGTGCCGAGTCAGCCAGCGTTGTCGCTGACGTAGTCCAGTGCTCCAAAGCACTGAACGAGCCCGGAGACGATGCGTTCGCCGGTGCTGATGAGGTTTCACGTCCGGATCTTCACCCCCGCTAGCGCCGCTAGCTCCACGGTGGGCGCCAACTATCGTGGTGGTGTCACGGCAGATGCCATGGATAGGCTAAAGGTGGGGACGAAATGCACTAGGGGAATCCAGGGAGGGATAGTGAGGTGATTCCTCACACAGAAGCTTTGTATTCGATCCAGTTCACAGATTACAAGTGCTCCTAGAGCTGTATTGGCGAGAGGAGGAAGAAGGAACTCTCTGACTCTCACCCACAGTTAACCCGTACAAGACGCTTAGAACCTAAAACCAATCAGAATAGAGGAACCCCTTCTACAGAGGCCCTAGCCCTCCTTATATAGGGGTGGCTAGGTCTCCACTTAGGGCATACGTGGAGGCATATTCCAGGGAATATGCCTCCTCCCAAAATAGCAAACCGACCGGGGTGCTTTTCCCTCGCGTCACCCATGTAGAGGCTACGTGAGCCTGCGGGCGCTGCGTCGGCCGACACGGCGTCGTCTGGCCCACACCTCGGTGGTCCTGCCCTCTTTCGCGTCGCTCATGCAGTGCGTACCGGGGCTTCTTTTGACCAGCGAGATTCCTTCCTTCTGCTAGAAGCTTGCTATGACCCGGATCGTAGAGGACCCGGTCACACCTGTTCCTGCATAAAAGTTAGATCTGCCATTCCGACTTACGGCTTAAGTCGGTTGAGACATAGTTAGGTGGACGCCCCCTGGTCCGGGTTACCCCGTGATTCGGCCTGCCTTGAGGTGACCCGGCCAGCATCCGCTTTAGCCTTGCCAAACCTCGGCTAACTCGGCCTTTATACCCCGACGTGACCCTACCCGGGGGTATCCCCCAACATTAGTCCCCGAAGCTGGCGCGGTCTTAGCTGCCTTAGCCGCTAAGGCCACGGCAGGTTCAATTCCACCGAGCTTTGTGCTCCTTCTCCGAGTTTCCTCCTCATCTCGGATTCTTTGGATTTACTTTCCCTTGGCACGTTCCAAGCTCTCACTTGCTGCCGGGTTACCACCCTAACTCGGACCTCATGGTTTTACTTTCCCTTGGCACATTCCAAGTTTTCACTTGCTGGCCGGGTTACCACGTTCTCATCCGGGTGTTCCTTCCTTTTCTCATACGCTAACCCACGTGGAGGCTAATCATTAGGTTGCCTCATTTTAAGGGCCAGTCACATTAACCACTGCAGTAATTGTCAGTTATCACTGTGGCGCACGTCACGTCTGGCCTGCCTCCTCGTTAACTGCATCAATGCGTCACGTCATGGGATCATCTACACCCTGTGGCTCGGTGCTGATTGGTTGACACGGGCAATACACAGACACACCATGTGGCGCATCCGTATGACACAATCCCACTTCCCCCTCGAGGGAGTGGTTAAATAGGGAGGGGCGCACTCCTTAGGTCCTTTCCCCCTTCCGCGCTCCACTGCCTCTAGCTCTTCTTCTTCTTCGTCTTCCCCGCGACAGTGCTGCTGCCACTGCTTCTAAGTAGCAGCGCCGCCGCCGCACTGCTTCCCCACGCCTCTGCTTCGTCGTCGCCGTTGCGCACTTCCTCCACCACGGGTCGCTGTCAATCTAGGTTGGTGCCCCCCACCGCCGCTAGCGACAGTGAGGGCAACGAACTGGAGATGACAGAAGAGGAGCTTGCCATTGCTGAGCAGGAGATGGAGGAGGACACCGCGACGGCGGACCGTGGTGCCTGGGCTGGCTCCTGGGTCTGCCAGGACGACCTGGACTGGCTCTACCGCACCAGGCGCATCCCCGCCGGAGTCACTGCGCGCCTTGCCTCCGCCGAACTCGCCCCCTCACCCAATCCGGGTGAGTTTGTGGTGTTCTTGTCCCACTTCCAGCGGGGGTTCGATTTGTCGGTCAGCGATTTCTTCCATGATTGGTTGAATACCTATGAACTTCAACCGCATCACCTTCCTGCCAACGCCATCACTTCTCTCTCTGCTTTTGCCTCTATGATCGAGGGCTACGCCGGATTATGGCCCACGAAGGAGCTATGGACCCGGTTTTTTGGCATCCGTCGTAATGTAATTCCGAATGTAGATCTAGAGTCGAAGGATAAACAACTTACGCAGTTCGGCGCTGCGTCCATTTCACCCTGGAGGTTCTTCGTCTTTCCCTGGGTTACTGGGCTGGATTCCTGCAAAGGATGGGCCCGGACTTTCTTCTATGTTCGGAATGAAGGCACTGGAGATTTGATCCGGCTTCGCCCCTATGCTCCGGGTCCTCCTAACCCGGAGTTGTGGGACGTTGTCCCCAAGAAGCCCACAGTCTTGGCCAACCAGGTCAATAAAAGGTTCAATGAGCTGAAGGATCTTGGGTTGCGCAACGAGGATGCCATGATCACATTCGTCCGCAACCGGATCTCCCCTCTCCAGAAGCGCACTCACAAGGTGTGCCACATGAGCTGGGGCTGCGACCCCAACCGGACCTCATCCTTCGAGCTTAGCAACACAGAAATCTACCGCCGGGTCGAGGCGCTCTTCACCACCCACAAGGACTTCTCCTCTGAGTGTACGTGGGGAATTGAGCATTATTTCTAGGATAGGCTTCCTCCCGTGGTAAGCTTCGTGCCACCAATTTTCTCCGAATTAGATCTTATGTCGGTTACTGTTTTATTTTTAACTCTGTTGTCTTTTTTCTCCTTTAGCAATTCTTTCAGTAGACTATTGAGGATGGCACCGACCCCACCCTCAAATGCGCGCCTGACCGGCAGAGCTCGGACGAGGAAGAACCGGACCAGGAGATGTTCCTCCCAATGTCTGACGCGACCAAGCGACCCACCGGTAAACTCTCTTCTATTAGAGATTGGCCCGACAATGAGGATGACTCGAATATTGAGGTGATGGAAGCTGTTGACGCTGCCCCCCTTTCTTATGCTTTTCCGACATCAGCTAACCCCGGTGGGCAGATCCACAAGGACCCTCCCCTTGCTACGGGTGAACCTGTTCCGGTAGCGCCGAAGAAGAGGCGTGAAGCTGCATCAAGTTCCTCCTCTAGACCTTCTCAGCCCTCCAAAAGGCAAAAGAAGTTTGGAGACAAAACCGCCTCCAAGCCAGCAGGCAAGGCCCCAGCACGAAGGGCTCGGAAACCCAAGGAGTCCCTGACCTCGGATGCGTAAGCCTCTTTTCCGTTCTGCAACTTATTCTTCCTTGCATTGTTTTAGTTTCTCTTCTGACATTATTTGATTCAGCAGTGCTACGGAGGAGGTCCCCCAGAGTGGATCTAGCATCTCTTCGCCGCTCCGACCTAGCCCTTCTCCCCCCGTGACGACGAGTCACGCCCGCTGAGCCCTATTCTAGAGGGTTCTGCGGCTGCTCCGGGTTCCAGCCCACCTCGTCAAGAGGGGGACAACCTCAGAGCGGGGGACACGGACCCAGCCAAGGAAGCGACATCCACCACTTCGGCTTCGCCACAACCAGCAACTACCGAGACTACCTCAGCACCATCCCCAGCTCCAGCACCAGCACCATCAACCACTCCAGCACCAGCACCAACTCCGGCACCAGCACCAACTCCGACAGCAAGAACATCAGCAGCAGCACCAAGTCCAGCAACAAGAGCATCAGCACCAAGCTCCTCCGCCTCGTCCGAATCTTCTCAGTCTCGGCGAGGAAGTACCCAGGCAGCTCCTGAGGGAAAATCAGCCGCAACCACTTCCTCCTCTCAGCAGCTCAAAGGCAAGAAAGCCCCTGACGCCACCAAGGCAGCGTCCGCCGGGTCTGGACAACGCACCCTCGCGTTGATGCTTTCCCAGAAGCCTCCAACACCGAAGGACGCCCCTGCCGAGCCAGCTAATGCGTAACAACTTGTTCTGCACACCAGTCCGGCCCTTGCTCAGGTTGAGAGGAGGGAGGCGCATGCCAAGGGCTTGGTGGCGCCCCACATGCTCAGCGGTGAGCGATATCCTCCGACCTTGATCGAGTTTATGAACAACTGGAACAAGGCGGAGTTCGTCTACAACGACGACCTCCCGGAGAAGTTTGGTCCCGCCGAGTTCTCTGCTCAGATGAACACACCCGCTAAGGCGATTAACCTCGCGGGTCGGATGATGGAGGTATGTTACTTCACCTTTTCCTTAGCATGTCGTAGATATTAGCGATATAACCATTAGTCCCCGAGCCTCTGGGGGAGTAACTTGTTACTCGACCGGATGCTCCTTAGAAAACTAACGTAGCTCCTTGACAACTTCAAACATGCACACACCTAGAGCCGGGTTAAGTTCCACTTGGCCCGGATCTTGCACACTTCGAATATGCACACACCTAGAGCCGGGTTAAGTTCCACTTGGCCCGGATCTTGTACACTTCAAATATGCACACACCTAGAGCTGGGTTAAGTTCCACTTGGCCCGGATCTTCTAGACTTCGAATATGCACATACCTAGATCCGGGTTAAGTTCCACTTGGCCCGAATCTAGTACACTTCGAATATGCACACACCTAGAGCCGGGTTAAGTTCCACTTGGCCCGGACCTTGCACACTTCGAATATGCACACACCTAGAGCCGGGTTAAGTTCCACTTGGCCCGGATCTTGTACACTTCGAATATGCACACACCTAGAGCCGGGTTAAGTTCCACTTGGCCCGGATCTTGTACACTTCAAATATGCACACACCTAGAGCCGGGTTAAGTTCCACTTGGCCCGGATCTTGTACACTTCGAATATGCGCAAGGCTTAAGCTAAATTTTTGTACTCTTTTCAGGTGACCACCAACCGCCGGAGCGCTGAGTTCCATCGTCTCCTGGATACTCACAAAATGCTGCTCGCAAAGCACAATGCACATCTCGCTGAGCACGAGAAAAGGGGTAAATTCTCTTCTTCACATTTTTTGTTTTCCTTCATCTTTTTCAGTCAAACTAATCCGTCATTTGGTTTTCGCAGCTGGGGTGGAGGCTGAGAACAAGCTTATGAGGAAGAATCTGGATCAGATTAAGGGTAAGCTACTTTTGTCTGACCATGCTTTGCTTTCCATCTCCTTTTCTTCTTGGCTCGGCAAACATTCATACCTCGGCTCTGCCGGGTCAACATGCTATTTCAACATATCTTGAAGATAGTGTGCTCGTGCCTGATATGATGCTGCATTTTCTCGAACAAGCAGGGCAGCATCAGGCCGAGCTCAAAAAGAAAGACGATGAGCTTGACCTCCTCTGAACCAAGGACAGCGAGATTGCCAAGTTAAAGGCAGAAATGAAGAAGATGAAAGCGCAGCACCAAACCAAGCTTGAAAAGGCTGGCCAGGACTACACCGAAGAGCGCGAGCGCCTCAATCTCCAAATCTCCAAGGACCGAGAACTTCTCCAGGAGGCCGACGTCAAGCTTGAGTCGACGAACGCTGAACTGGTGCAGCTTCGCAAAAGACGCGATGATTGTACCAATGAATTGTCCCAGGTCCACAGCCACATTTTACGTAAGTTCTTTTTCCTTATCCGGCATACTTCTCTGGGTTACCTCACATGTCTTTTCATTACTCTTTTCTCTTGTCTCGTTTTTAGGCAAATTTCTAGAGGGTACTCCCATTGCGAGTGCCGCCGTTGCCAATTTCCACCGAGATAGGGGTACACCCGTTGCTCCTGACGGTGATGACATTGCCTATGACATGGAGGACCTGTTGGTCAGCCTGTCATCTCACGTGGAAATCATCAAGAACTACGGCAAGGATCTTCTTGACGTTGCAGTTCGAGTCCTCAACACGTTCTGGCCTGGCGAAGACACTCCGGAGAGAATCGCAATTCTCGCTGAAAAGCTGACGGAAATTGAGACCAGCTCGATCTTTGGAGGGAGTCTGCTGGACGTGCCGCAGTTGAGACCGTTCTTCACCACATACTCACATGGTATGAGAAGATCGACCTCAACCTCCTGACGCGCCTGCGCACCGGATCCAAATGGACCAATGACCCGGAGTGGGTAGCTCGGTGCCAGGCTTGCGCCCATAGCCTTATTGAATATGCTCCCATTCACGAATGGACTGAGGGTCCGAGCTTCCTAGAAGCCACTGGTGACGAAGAGGTTGAAAATGTTGAAGATGGTTCGGACGATGCCTCGGATATCGAAGAAGGCGAAGATGACGCCGAACTTCCTCCTCCTGCTGCTCCTTAAGTGAAAACACTTGAAAACTTATTAGATCTCCGGTATGCTGGGTGGAATTGTATCCAGTACACATGTGATATTTTGCTACTAGGTTTCTAATGCCAGATTAACTTGGGCGCAGTCCCCGAGTTTCACTTTCTTGTTCGTCCAATCTTTGGGCTTGGTTCGTGTCTACCTTGATTCGGTTTTACGACTTACGGATCCAAGCTTCAAAAATTGTTTTAACAATACTTAGAAACTTTAGGCTTAGCTCAAAATAATTCAGCAAAATAATTTCAAAGTAAATACAAGGTTAGTCCGAAAAACAAACGTTGGCTTGATTAAGTTCTTTCCCTTAGTCGTTTTTCATGTGTTACGCAATTCCAAACTTGTTCTCTTGCTTGCCATGAAGCCAATTCTTGTTGGACAGCAGCAAGTCGAAGAGTTGGGTTTTTGGTGCTCACACACTACTAATCCGAGTTAAGTAGAACAACTTACTCCAGCCGATGTATAAATAATAAAAGACAACAAACATTATTAAGGCAGTCCCCGAGTTACTGCTCGAGGTGCCAACATTTCATTGATAGGCTCATTGCCGGCATACATACCGACATATGAGAAGACTCGGATACATACACTTCTCTGCTAAGTGTAGAAAGGACGAAGTAGAGCTACATTCCATGGACGCTTGGATTCCTCGCCGGACCTGTCCGCCTTGTTCTTTTCCTATGGCTTTGCATCGATAAGATAATAAGAATCATTGTGCAATGATTGTTGCTCACAATGAATGGCCCTTCCCATGGGGGGGATAACTTATGCATGCCAGTAGTACATTGTACCAACCAGAGCACCAAATCGCCTTCCCGGAAGACTCGGGGGCTTACTTTCCGGCTATGATAGCGTCGGAGATTTTGCGGATATATGGCGGATCTGGACAATGCCAATTATCTCGCTTCTTACAGCAGATCAACATCATTTTGCCGGGCTTCTTGCACTTCGGCTTCTGTGTATTGGGTGACCCTAGGCGAGTCATGCTCTATGTCGGCTGGTAATACAACTTCTGCCCCATATACCATAAAAAATGGTGTATAGCCTGTTGATCGATTCGGAGTTGTTCTTAAACTCCACAGTACCGCTGGTAGTTCTTCTATCCAGCACCCCGCTGATCTTTGCAGCAGCTCAATGAGGCGGGGTTTATCCCGGATAATACTAATCCATTGGATCTTTCCAACTGTCCGTTCGATGCAGGATGAGCTACCGAGGCAATGTCCAGCCGGATCTTCTTATCCCGACAGAATCGCGCAAATGCTCCTTCAGCAAAATTTGTGCCATTATCAGTTATTTTCAGTGAGGATAACCGTATCTCAAGATAATGTCTTTGAGAAATGTTATGGTCGTAGCTCCATCACATTTTCTTATAGGCTTCACTTCAATCCATTTTGTAAACTTATCCACCATGACCAAAATGTGAGTCATATTCCCCTTGCTGGTTTGGACGGGTTAACCATATCCAAACACCATACGACAAATGGCCAAGTGATTGGTATGGTTTTGAGTTCCGACATAGGCATATGTGTCTTGGTAGCGTACCTCTGACAACCATTGCATTTTCTCACCAGATATTCTGCTTGTTCTAAGGCACTTGGCCAGTAGAATCCATGCCGGAAAGCTTTTGCCACCAAGGCTCGGGACGAGGCATGATGCCCGCACTCCCCTTGATGTATATCTCGGAGGATGTTAAGCCCTTCTTCCGGGTCAACGCATCGTTGGAGGACATTGGTCACACTCCGTTTGTAATAGCTCGGAATTGATGATTGTGTACTCTCCTCTGAGTTTGCCTGGATAACACCTCCTCAGTGGGTAACGTTCCATCTTTCAGGAACTGAAATATAGGCAGTGCCCAAGCTGGTATTGCTCGCACAGGGAACACATCCTCATCGATTTCCATCTGATCCACCGACATAACTTCAACCGAATCACGTTGAGCAGTCCCCGGGTCCTGCGAGGCAGTCCCCGGGTTCACTGAGGCAGTCCCCGGGTTTCGTGCACCACCTCCCATGTCAATGTCCATGGGCACAGCTCCGGATTCTGTATCTTCCGGGACATAGATTGAGTCGGTTCCTCGGGATGGCCTGATAGATGGTTTTTTGAGGTGTTCCAATGCTACAGCCGGTGGAATTGCTTGTCGGGTTGATCCGAGCTTCGACAACATGTCGGCAGTGAAACTCACATCCCTCAAAGTAACCAGATATCTTCTGCACATGAAATTTTTACATAGCCATGTTTGGATCAAGGGCGTCTCACAATCCCGACACTTGTTGTATTACCAAATCCGAGTCGCCAAAGCATAGTATCCGACGTATCCCGATCTCTTTTGCCACTTTGAGCCCATGCACAAGTGCTTCATACTCAGCGACATTGTTTGATGCCGTGAAATGGATCTGCATCACATATTTCATCTGGTCCTTCTTTGGCGAGGTAAGCACAACTCCGGCGCCTAGCCCAGTTTTTGTTTTTGACCCATCAAAATGCATCCTCCAGTAGTTCGGATCTGGTGGCGGTGGTTCATATTGTACCTCAGCCCAATCCAAAAAAAAGTCCGCCACATCTTGAGACTTGATTACTTCTCTTCTGTCATATTGTGGCGCATAAGGAGCTAGTTCAATGGCCCATTTTGCAATTCTGCCATTGCATCTTTGTTACTCATTATCTCGGATATGGGAGATTCACATATTACTTTGATGGGATGCTCCTCAAAGTAATGCTTTAACTTCTTAGCTTCCATATAGACACCATATGCCACCTTTTGATAGTGTGGGTAGTTCTGCTTTGAGGCAGATAATACCTTGCTCAAGTAATATACTGGCCTTTGCACCGACTTACCCTCTTCGTCGCGCTCTACCATAATCACTGCACTTACAACTCGGTTGGTTGCGGCTATGTAGAGCAACATTGGCTCCTTTGATAGTGGAGAGGCTAACACTGGTGTAGTGGCTAACATCTTCTTTAAGTGGGCAAAGGCTTCATCGGCCTATGGCATCCAAACGAACTTATCCAACTTTTTCATGAGTTGGTAGAGAGGCAATGCCTTTTCTCCCAACCGACATACAAACCGACTTAACGATGCCAGGAACCAGTGAACTTCTGGACATCGTTAAGACACTTCGGCAGTTCCATCTGTTCAATGGACCGTATCTTAGTTGGATTAACTTCGATACCTCGGCTGGAGACGAGAAATCCGAGTAATTTTCCAGCCGGGACACCGAAGGTACATTTCTCCGGGTTAAGCTTCATTCGGAACCTTCTTAAGTTCGCGAACGTTTTCCTGATGTCGTCAAGGAGCGTTTTGCTTTCCTTGGTCTTGATAACCACATCATCCACATACACATTTTGACCTATTTGGTCGTGCAAACATTTCTGCATACATCTTTGGTATGTTGCCCTTGCATTACGTAAACCAAATGACATGGTGAGATAGCAATAAGCCCCATACGGGGTGATAAATGCGGTCTTTATTTGATCATCCGGATTCAGAGGTATCTGGTGGAAACCAGAATATGCATCAATGAATGACAACAGTTCACATCCAGCAGTTGAGTCTATGACCTGATCTATCCTCGGCAGTGGAAATGGATCTTTTGGACACGCCTTGTTTAGGTTCGTGTAATCGATACACATACGCCAAACCACTGCCACATTCGGATCATCTTTCTTCTTCTCCACCAGCACCAGATTAGATAGCCAATCCGGGTAAAGTACTTCCATGATAAATCCTGCTGCTAGTAACTGAGCTATTTCATCTCCAATGAATTTTCTCCTATCCTCGGCGAAGCGGCGGAGAGGTTACTTCACCGGCCTTGCTCCGGGTCTCATGTTCAAAGAGTGCTCGGCCAACTCCCTCGGAACACCTTGCAAGTCCTGTGTGGACCAAGCAAAAATATCCCGATTCTCACGGAGGAAGCTGACGAGCTCGCTTTCCTATTTATCACTCAACCTGGCACCAATTGTTACAGTGCGCTCTGGGAACATGCCATCAACAGGCACTTTCTTAGTATCCTTTGCGGCTTGGAACGAAACGCTACCATGCGGGTTACTCAATGCCGGCATATACTGCTACGCGGACTGAGCTAATGCCGCCACCTCTTGGATTTTTCTTTTCACTTGCACAATCACAAGTGACTCGACTAAGTTAGACCCGGCTGAGGCACACTCAATGGAACGTCGGAAATCTCTAGCAATGGTAATCACTCCATTTGGCCCGGGCAACTTCATCTTTAAGTAACTGACGTGCCAGCTCACCATGAACTTGTTCAGTGCTGGTCTTCCGAGTAACGCGTGATACGCGCTTTCCAAGTTCACCACCTCAAACTCCAGATTCTCAGTTCGGCAGTTATCTCTCGTGCCGAATAACACGTCAACCTGGACTTTGCCTATGGGCTCACAGGAAATGCCTGGTACAATACCATGGAAAGTTGTCCTTGTAGCCTGGAGCATGTTCGCCGAGATACCCAACTTGCGCATTGTATCCGCATACATGATGTTAATGCTACTGCCATTGTCAATCAGTACCTTGGAGAACCTCACATCGATGTTTGGCCCAATGAATGTCGGATCTAGCACTAACGCATATGAACCAGGACACGGCATAAGCTTGGGATGATCTTTGATGTTCCAGGTAATTTCCTGGTCCGACCAAGGCATATACCTCGTCACTGCGGGCATTACTTCATTGACCTCCATATGTCGGTGCTACAAGCTCTTCCTATCTGTTTCCTCAGTGGTAAATACACAGTAACTCTGATGATGCTCCCTGTACTCATTCCTCCCCTCATTTCCGGGGTACCTCTGATCCGGCTGATGCTGGTTTTCTACTTGATGCACTGCATCTCTTCTCTCATGGTTATCATACCTCGGCAGAGGGGGAGGCAACATTAGCTGTTGCGTGTTCACTTCGGAGAGCAATTGCTGCCGGGGTAACTCCTGCCAAGGTTGATCATTCCGGGGTGCCTGAGCAATGCCTGAACCACCTTGTTCTATCTTGCGAATCCACTCACATTGCCTCGTTGTATGACCTGTTGGGTTACTCAGATTTGGCGTGTGAAATTTACACGGCTGATCCAACATCGACTCATAAGTATACCTCGGACGGTCCTTCTTTTCTTGCCACTATTTCTTCTGCTCTGGCGTCCAAGTTTTCTTGCCATCATTCCTCGGCGTCCATTGTTGCCCTCCAGTTTTCTGATGTTGATTGCTCCCTGTTACGGGCTGATCTTGATTCACAGCTGCAACTTGTTGCAAACTGTACTGGTGATCCGGTCTGTCATCTCTTCTTTTACCTCTGTAGTCATTTCTCCGGGATGATCTAGCTCCATCTCTCTGGTAGTACTCATCATTGGACTCGTTTGATACGAGCCTAGGTTGAGTCAGATCACCCAGAGCATACGAATCAGCAATCCGGATCATTTCTGCCAAAGTGGTTGGCATTTTCCTTTGCAACTTTTGCCACAGCTCGCTTGCATATCTGCATCCTTGCGCAAACCACGCTATGGCCTGTGACTCTATCACGCCCTCACAGGAGTTTCTCACGGTACTCCACCGGGTCAAAAACTCCCGGTCCGTCTCATTCGGTCTCTGCTTGCACATAGCTAGGGTCTGTGGCCTATTTGGCCTCTGATACGTACTTGAGAAATTGCTGATAAACATTTCCTCAAAATCGATCCAGCAGTTAATACTTCCGGGCGGAAAATTGTTCAACCATACCCTTGCTGGCCCCTCCAACATCTGGGGTACGTATCTCACAGCCCATCGCATGTTGCCTGTAGCAATTTTCACAGCTGTAGCATAGTTTATCAACCAATCCTCCGGCTTAGTCCTGCCGTCATACGTCTTCGTGCCTTTGGGTAACTGGAAGTTAGGTACCGGTGGCTCTTTCATGATCCGGGGTCCAAAACACGCAGGACCCGGAGGACCTTGACTTTCAATCTGCTCCGACCTATACAGCCGATCCAGTTTCAACCTGGCGTCATCCGGCATCAGATCCCTGCTTCCCAATCTCGACCCTATCACATGATAGTCCGGCCTTGGGTATCCTGCATTCACCATTTCTGAATCTCCATCGTTATACCGGTCTCGTCCTCTTGGCGCATCTCTCTGTTGCATACCTCGGCCGACACTTTGCTCTTGCCTTGGTATATTCCGCTGCTGCGGTTGTCTTGTCGAGTTGCGATGTCCGGCATTGCCATTAACGGCGTTTCCTTGACCGGCATTGCCTTGGTCACGGTTACCTCGGCCAGCTTCACCTCGGCTTACACTTCGTCAATCGTCATTTCTTTGTACCTCTTTCGCTTTTCCTGCCCTTGTCGGGTCATAAGGAACGATCTGTTTGTGTCTCCTGGCCGAGGTTACTACCTCTTCTCTCCTAGGACCACCATGAGGAGACGATACGGCTCCAGCGGATTTCTCCGGGTTACCCACCGCCGAATGAACGATCTTGGAGGCCCCAGCTCTCTCCGGGTTTGCCCTGAGTAGTTCCTCATTTTTCCTGTTCGCGATCCGAACCAACTCATTAACCCTATCTTGCTGTCTCTGGCGGGCTTCACCCGTCAAACCCTCTAGCTCGGATGCAGCTGCATCTGCTGCTTTGAGGTTTTTTGCGAAGTCTTGTAGCCCCACGGACAAACAGTTTTCTGACTCCTCAATCCGAGTATCACCCTCTTTGTTCATTTCACTCATGAGATTTCTTCCCTTCACCCTTACAGCATCTACATTATTTGCCTTTGCGTACTCACGCAGCGTCATGTTCAACGACTGCTGAGCCGCAACTATCTTTTTTGCTCCCTCTAAAATTTTCTGCCTAGTTTCCTCTAGCTCGGCCTGTGCCTGAGCCGGATCTACCACTGCTGCTACCAGGTTTGCTAAGCTATCGATAGCTTCTCTCAGTACATTCTCAGGCCTCTCTAGTGGAGGTCCTCTACTCTTCCTCGGTGCCTTAGGTGTTTCCTCCGGATCTGGTGCCGGATCCTTGCTTGCGCCTGCACCTAGCGCAGTCATCATCACCTCAGCACGGTCCGGGGAGCGAGTGATACGCGCCCCATGAACCATGCTAAGGGGTGGCTCCCCTGCCTCGACGACGTGCCGCGGATGAACGCATGATACATCCACAGCAACGTAGACCTTGTGCGCACCGAGCTTGATGAAGAGGTTGTTGCACGGAAGTGGACGCGTGCCGAATCAGCCAGCATTGTCGCTGACGTAGTCCAGCGCTCCAAAGCGCTGAACGAGCCCAGAGACGAAGCGTTCGCCGGTGCCGATGAGGTTTCCGTCCGGATCTTCACCCCCGCTAGCCCCACAGTGGGCGCCAACTGTCGTGGTGGTGTCACGGCAGATGCCATGGATAGGCTAAAGGTGGGGACTAAATGCACTAGGGGAATCCAGGGAGGGATAGTGAGGTGATTCCTCACACAGAAGCTTTGTATTCGATTCAGTTCACAGATTACAAGTGCTCCTAGAGCTGTATTGGCGAGAGGAGGAAGAAGGAACTCTCTTACTCTCACCCACAGTTAACCCGTACAAGACCCTTAGAACCTAAAACCAATCAGAATAGAGGAACCCCTTCTATAGAGGCCCTAGCCCTCCTTATATAGGGGTGGCTAGGTCTCCACTTAGGGCATACGTGGAGGCATATTCTATGGAATATGCCTCCTCCCAAAATAGCAAACCGACCGGGGTGCTTTTCCCCCGCGTCACCCATGTAGGGGCTACGTGAGTCTCTGCGGCGCCTGCGTCAGCCGACACGAGCGTCATCACCTCTGTCGGCCATGCCTCGGTGGTCCTTCCCTCTTTCGCTTCGCTCATGCAGTGTGTACCGGGGCTTATTTTGACCAGCGAGATTCCTTCCTTCTGCTAGAAGATTGCTATGACCCGGATCGTAGAGGACCCGGTCACACCTGTTCCTGCATACAAGTTAGATCTGCCATTCCGACTTACGGCTTAAGTCGGTTGAGACCTAGTTAGGTGGACGCCTCCTGGTCCGGGTTACCCCGTGATTCGGCCTGCCTTGAGGTGACCCGGCCAGCATCCGCTTTAGCCTTGCCAAACCTCGGCTAACTCGGCCTTTATACCCCGACATGACCCTACCCAGGGGTATCCCCCCAACAATTATCATCACCATCATCATCTCCACCAGCACCATCATCACCACTCCATACCACTATAACAATTGGGTTGAATCTTGCATAGTTCTTAGGGGAAACTTTCCCGATATTGATTACTTGTTGTAGTTCATGCTATTGATTGGAAGCATTGAATTATTGTTATGTTTAGATTGTTACTTGTCATTATATCATCTCTGATCTTGATCCATATGATGTCTTGTGAGTAGTTCGTTTAGTTCTTGAGGACATGGGAGAAGTCATGTTGTTAGTAGTGGAATTGTATTGAGAAAGATTCAACAGTTTGTTATTTAAGTTGTGGTGTCATTATTCTAGTGGTGTCATGTGAACATCGACTACATGACACTTCACCTATATGGGCCTAGGGGAATGCATTGTGTATTTGGCTACTAATCACAGGGGTTGCCGGAGTGACAGAAACCTGAACCCCCATTAGGACACCTTTGCACAAGGGATGTCAGGATCTTAGAGTTTAAAGTTGTGGTTAGGTTTCTATCTTAATTACTTTCTTGTACTTGCGGATGCTTGCAAGCGGTATAATCACAAGTATGTATTAGTCCTAGGAAGGTCGGTACATTAGCACTGGTTCACCCACATAACAATTATCAAACTAAAGAAGATTAATCAACTATATGAAGCGAAAGCACTTGACAATATTCATGTGTGTCCTCGAGAACGTTTGGTCATCTTAAGTAATACAACTGGCTTGTCCTTTGCTAAAGAAAGGATTGGGACGCTTGCTGCATTTATTATTATTGTATTTTATTTACTCGCACTTTATTTATCTGCATTATCAAAACCCCCTAAAAATCCGTTTGCTAAGTATTTGCAGAGAATTCCTGCTCCAAGCCACTCGTCAATACCTTCTGCTCCTTGTTGGGTTTGACACTCTTACTTATCAAAAATACTACAATACACCCCCTGTACTTGTGGGTCATCAAGACTATTTTCCAGCGCTATTGCCGGGGAGTGAAGCGCTATTGGAGAGTGGAACTGGTAAAGGAAACTTCTACTGTGAGTATTGTTTACTTCTGTTAGTTTCTTTATTTCAATATGGATAATTTGCTGAGTTTCTTATTTCATAATGCTACTACCACTGCTAAGGTAGTAGATGAACCACCACCTGCTGAGAATGATACTTTTAAAATACCTACAAGAATTATTGATCGTGTTTTGGATAAATATTATGTTGGAGATGGAACTGTCCATCCTGGTGATCATTTGCTCTTTATACACAAATTATGCGGGTTGTTTACGTGTGCAGGTATTACAATAGATCAAGTCAAGAATAAGTTATTCTCATTATCACTGAAAGGAAGAGATGAGGAATGGTATAAGCTGCTGAAGAATGGTCAATCTCTTGAATGGGAGGAAGTAGTACCTCTCTTTTATTCTAAATTTTATCCTCCTAGTGAGATCCATAAATATCAGAATCAAATATACAACTTTTGGCCTCTTGATGGAGAGAGTACATCTCAAGCTTGGGGGATATTGAAGTTACTAATGCTCAAATGTTCAATTCACGAGCTCCCCAACAATATTATTATCAATAACTTTTATGTAAGGCTTCCTCTTCATGATAAGGATCTATTGGATGCTTATGGTCCTGGATCATTTACACGCATGGAAGAAGGAGCTAAATGGGATCTTCTAGACCGTATTCAAGACAATGCTGAAGCATGGGAGAATGATAAAGGAAGAAAGTCAGGTATAAATTATGATTATGAATGCATTGAATATTTATGGTAACTGATGACTTCCAAAATATTAGTAATGCTAATGGTCTTGATTCTCAAGTTATTGCAAATTGTTTTAAGGATTTTGCTCATATATTGAAATTCCGAAAAAGGAATGGAACAAGTATCATGCACCATATAAAGATATTATTGATTGTGTTCATACTAGAAGTAATGAATTTTGCACTATTGATCACATCTTACCTGGACCTTATATCGAGAAATTATCTTTCCCGGATAAGGTAAAAGAGCATCCTATGATAACTAGTGTAATTAATAAAAGTACAAAGAGAACTGTGAAACCTGACAAACAAATAAGTATTGAACCTACAGTAGCAATTGTGAAAGACCTAGTCACTAAAAGTGTAGAAGATGGACACATTGTCTTCTATGTGGATGCTTCTAATATTGTCTCTCATCCAAATAGAACTAAAAAGGCTAGTGTCCCTGTGATTTCTGTTAGTATCGGTGATCATTGCTATTATGGTTTATGTGATATTGGTGCAAGTTCAAGTGCTATTCCTTACGAGCTTTACAAAGAAATTATGCATGAAATTAGTCCTTGCGAGCTAGAAGAGATTGATGTGGTTATTCACCTTGCTAATAGAGAGACCATCTCTCCAATTGGTATTGTAAGATATGTGGAAGTTCTTTGTGGTAAGATTAAATTTCCTGCTGATTTTCTAGTACTTGGCTCAGCTGCTAGTAAAGCCTATCCTATCATTTTTGGTAGACCTTTCTCGAACACATGTGGAGCCATTATAGACTGTAAAAGGGAGAAAATTTTAACTAAATTTGATGGTGAATCTTATGAGTTTAATTTTTTGAAATTTACTAAAGTTCCTTGAGAAAATGAAACCCCTAATGAGGATTTTAGAGTTGAACAACTTGCTTATATTTCTCTTGCTCCTAACAATGCTTTGCAGCAATTTATGGAAGACCACGAAAGTGAAATCTTCATGGAAGAAATAAATGAGATTGACGAGATTCTCCGTCATCAACCTAAGATGCTTAAGCACAATTTGCCTGTGGAAGATTTGGGTACCACATGGCCACCTAAAACAGATCCGGTTTTTGATCTAAAACCTTTTCCTGATGATCTTAAATATTCTTAGATTGATGATAATAAAATATATCTTGTTATTATTAGTTCTAAACTTTCAGGAAAGGAAGAGGAAAGATTATTGGAGGTATTGAGAAAACACCGAGGAGCTATGGGCTATACTCTGGATGATTTAAAAGGGATTTCTCCTACGATATGTCAGCACACTATCAATATAGAACCCGATGTAAAACCAGTGGTAGAACATCAACGTCGTTTAAATCCTAAGATGAAGGAAGTGGTAAGAAACGAGGTATTCAAACTCCTTGATGCTGGTATTATTTATCCTATTGCTGATAGTGAATGGGTTAGCCCTGTTCATTGTGTCCCTAAGAAAGGGGGAATTACTGTTGTGCCTAATGAGAATAATGAGCTTATCCCCCAAAGAATAGTAGTAGGTTATAGGATGTGCATTGATTTTAGAAAGGTTAATAAAGTCACTAAGAAAGATCATTACCCACTGCCTTTTATTGATCAAATGTTAGAAAGATTGTCTAAAAAGACCCACTTTTGCTTTCTTGATGGGTACTCTGGGTTCTCTCAAATTGCTGTTAAATAACAAGATCAAGAAAAAACTACTTTTACGTGCCCTTATGGAACTTATGCTTATAGGCGTATGCCTTTTGGTTTGTGTAATGCTCCTGCCACCTTTCAAAGGTGCATGTCTGCTATCTTTCATGGTTTTTGTGAAGAAATTGTGGAAGTTTTCATGGATGACTTTTCCGTCTATGGAACTTCTTTTGATAATTGTCTGCACAACCTTGATAAAGTTTTGCAGAGATGTGAAGAAACTAATATTGTTCTTAATTGGGAGAAATGCCACTTCATGGTCAATGAAGGGATTGTCCTCAGACATAAGATTTCCGAAAGAGGCATAGAAGTTGATAGAGCTAAAGTTGAAGCAATTGAGAAAATGCCCTGTCCAAGAGACGTCAAAGGTATTCGTAATATCCTTGGCCATGCTGGTTTCTATAGAAGGTTTGTTAAAGATTTCTCTAAGATATCAAAACCCCTCACTAATCCTCTTCAAAAGGATGTACCCTTTATTTTTGATGATGATTGTAAAGAAGCTTTTGAAATTCTAAAGAAGGCTTTAACTACAGATCCTATTGTCCAACCACCTAATTGGAACTTACCCTTTAAAATCATGTGTGACGCTAGTGACTTTGTTGTAGGTGCTGTCCTTGGGCAACGAATAGATAAAAATTTAAATGTTATCCATTATGCCAGTAAGACTCTTGACGGTGCTCAAAAGAATTATGCTACTACTGAAAAAGAATTCTTAGTTGTTGTCTTTGCTTGTGATAAGTTTAGACCTTATATTGTTGATTCAAAAGTTACCATTCATACTGATCATGCTGCTATTAAATACCTTATGACAAAGAAAGATGCTAAGCCTTGGCTTATTAGATGGGTGTTGCTTTTGCAATAGTTTGATCTACATATTGTAGATAGGAAGGGTGCTGAAAATCATGTTGCCGATAATTTATCTAGATTGGAAAACATCTCTTTTGATCCGATGCCTGTTAATGATAGTTTCCCAAGTGAACAGTTGGCTGCAGTAGGGGTAAGTTCGCGAGGTAGCCCCTGGTATGCTGATTATGCTAAATTTATTGTCTCCAAGTATTTGCCTCCAACCTTTACAACCCAGTAAAGAAGGAAGTTCTTTTACGATTTGAGGCATTATTTTTGGGATGACCCACATTTATATAAAGAAGGAATATATGGTATTACACGAAGATGTTTTCCAGAATATGAACAAAAGGAGGTATTGCAGAAATGTCATGGTAGTGCCTATGGACGACATCATGTGGGAGATAGAACCGCACAAAAGGTGCTACAATCAGGTTTACTGGCCTACCCTTTTCAAAGATGCAAGAAAATTTGTCTTATCATGTGATGAGTGTCAACGAGTTGGTAATATTTCTAGACGCAATGGGATGCCTATGAATTACTCTCTTATTATTGAACCATTTGATTGTTGGGGATTCGACTTTATGGGTCCTTTTCCCCCTTCAAAAGGTTATACTCATATTCTTGTTGCTGTTGACTATGTTACTAAGTGGGTAGAAGCCATACCTACGAAAACTGCTGATGGGGAGACCTCTTTAAAAATGCTTAAGGATATTATCTTTCCTAGGTTTGGAGTGCCAAGGTATCTTATGACTGATGGAGGTTCTCATTTCATCCATGGTGGTTTTAGAAATACCCTTGCTAAATATGACGTTAATCACAGAATTGCTTCAGCCTATCATCCCCAAACTAGTGGGCAAGTAGAGCTATCAAATAGAGAAATTAAATCCATCTTGCAAAAGACTTTTAATAGATCTAGGAAAAATTGGGCTAAAAAGTTGAATGATGCTTTATGGGCTTATAGGACTGCCTATAACAATCCTATGGGAATGTCTCCTTACAAAATGGTTTATGGGAAAGCTTGCCACCTGCCCTTAGAATTAGAACATAAAGCTTATTGGGCAGTGAAAGAGCTTAATAGAGACTCCAAACTTGCGGGTGAGAAAAGATTATTTGACTTGAGTTTGTTGGATGAATGGAGGAGTGAAGCATATGAAAATGCTAGACTCTTTAAAGAAAAAGTTAAAAGATAGCATGATAGGAGAATTCTTAAGAGAGAGTTCCATGTTGGTGAGAAAGTTTTATTGTATAGGTCTCGTCTCAGATTTTTTGCAGGAAAACTACTCTCAAAATGGGAAGGACCTTTTGTTATTGAAGAAGTGTATCATTCAGGAGCAATTAAAATTTTTTATTTAAAAGATAACAGTACACAAGTGGTGAATGGTCAGCGACTCAAGCACTATATTTCTGGAGATTCTTACAATGAGGATATTGATGCTATTCAAATGATAACTCCGGAAAAATTTATCAACGACCAACTTCAGAGACCCGCAGAGTCTGTTTTCGAATAGGTAACAGTTCTGGTAAGAAAAGTTCCGCGAAAAATCTGTCCAGTTATATTTTTGGAGTTTTTATCTAACAGGGAAAGCAACGAAGTGAAAGAGGGACGGAAGCGGAGCCAGGGTGGCTCACACCACCCCTTGGTGCGCCCCCTGGCCGCGCCAGTAGATGGTGTGGCCACCTCGGACTCTGTCTCCGACCCGTTTTCTCCCAGTACCTTCCTTTTGTTGTAAAAAATTGTAATATAATATCCCCCGAATCCTCTGAGGTTCGTATATCATGTTCTCGTCGTGTTTTCGTTTCGATCTATTTCTGACAGATAGAGTCCCAGTTTTGGAGCCCCAATGTCTTCCTCTGGATCAGCCAAGGAAGATCCCTATACGGATATCATCAACCCGTACATGCATGAGCTGAAGATTCATCCCAAGGAGTTGTTGCTCGAAGATGGGAAGGTACGAATAAAAGAGGTTCGGGGCCCTAAAGGTGAAGGAAGTCTGGAGGACAGGATGGAAGCACTGGAGCAAGAAGTCTTTAGGTACAAGAAGATGGCGGAACACGAAGTGGACATCATCCATAGGATCTGTTCTGAACTCATCGCCGAGCACCAAAAGGAGACTACTGAGCTTAAGGATGAAATTCTCTCACTCCACCAACGAACAACCAACTACAAGCACAGCTCTACGACGTGCAAAACCAAAACTATGAGTATGAGGTTAGGTTTAAACACATAAGTGTTGCTGCTAGTTTTAGGATGATGGAGACCAGGATGTCTTTTTTTGTTGGGGAGCCCTAATCTAGGAAGGCGGACGATGATGAGAGAGCACCACCACCACCAAAGGAGTAATTCGTCAGCCAGTTTTGGCATCCCCTTGGTTTGCTCGAAGCTTGGGGGAGTGTCGCAGTATCACATCACTATCTTCAATCTTTTTACCTTTTTAGTAGAGTCATATCATGAATAGAGAAGTTATCATGTAGGATGGTTTGCATTATGGAAGTGTCCCCCTCTCTTTAGATATCTATGTATCCCTTGGTGTGAGTTGCCATTATGGAATATTAATGAGAAGTTCTATCATTTACTCTTTTGCATATCTTATATTAGTTTTCAATTTCTGTTATGTGATTCATCTTGTTATTAGTATTGATATTACTTTGGGATAATTGAGTAAATTTTGTTGGTTTTGGCGAACCTGGCTCGGTCAGTAGAAACACTATTTTGAGAATTGAATGAAAAGATAAAAGTACTCTAAAGAAATATTACTTCATCATCATCTTTCTTGAGTTGCTCATAAGTTTAGTATTCTCTAGTTAATATCTTTTGTGCTTCCAAGGAAGATTGCATATTTGTTTTTATCACTTGTATGTTTCTTTGTTTCCTTCAACTCTTATGCTTGCTACCCAGCCTTGCTAGCCAAAAACCTGTACTGAGAGGGAATGCTTTGTTGGGTCTGCAGCATAGAAAACAAAAAAATTCCTACGATGAGAACTATACGCCAAGATCTATCTACTAGATACAGAGCAACGGGTGGACATACATCCATGGAGAACTTACCCTCGAAGAGAACGAGTTTTTCTAATGAGTAGGAACTCGTGGTTTATGTAGTCGTACGCTTGCCGATCTCAAGATCGTGTGGAAGTCCGAGCACCGCAAATCAGCAGCGCATCCGTCCTCGCACACACTTCCAAGCTACCGGACAACCTCCACCTCCTCGCTCCAGCGAATCAGCGGAAGCAGCAACTCCTTCCAGACGCAAGGCCACCGGGAACATGTATCTCGCTAATCCGATACCATGGGGGAATATCTAGAGGGGGAGAGAGATCCTTCACGAGGTGGTATGGTTTGTGAGAGGGGATAGGGGGCTTTATATAGGAGGGAGGGAGACCCCTCCCCTCCCATAGCCGGTGCATGAGGGGGGGACTCCTCCCCTCCTTCATTCATGTGGTGAACCTCCACTCACATAAACATGGCGTCCACCCAAAATCCCACTCACATGTATTTAATTTCCACCAAATTAAATGCAACTCTCAATTAATAAAACTCTTTTATTAACAAACATTCACATAAAACACCTTGCAACATTTCAATATCACATGCAGAACCACTTTCTGCAATTTCACCCGAAACAATTCCGGTTTCTATCGAAACAATTCCTGTTTCTATCGAAACATTTCCTGTGCTTTGCAAACCTTTTTTCTATAACATATGTGCTCCTAAATGGTGTCCGGCAACCCTTAAGTGTGTCACCCTATGGTTCGTGAATAATGCAAACATGATTGAGACTCCTCTCAGATCAATAATCAAAAGCAGGACCTGGAGATCTATACTGACTCCTGCACATTCAACGATGACTTCTGTGATCATGAGAACCTTTAACGCTAGCAATTTAATCCCTTTGTCTCATGATATAATACATGTCCGAGATTCGATCATTGGTATCCAAATACCTAGTTTCATCTCGTTACCGACATGCACTCGTTTCTCGTTCCCGTGATATAACATTCTAGTGATCACATCACTTGCTTGCAAGCTATCTTAATGTGATATCACCGAGAGGGCCCAGAGTATATCTATATGTCATCGAGATTGACAAATTCCACTCTTGATCCATGAGCCTCAACATAACACCTTCATAGCACTGAACCCACCTTTATAGTCACCCTGTTACGGTGTGACGTTTGATGTTATCAAGATACTCTTCCGGTGTTAGCAATTAACATGCTCTCATGGTCTAAGGACTAAGACTACTTCGATGATGTTATAGCAATATAAACAAAATGACTTGATCGTAATGCTATACTTCGGATGAATGTTCATCACATCATTTCACAAATGCTGTGACCTTGTTATTAACAACATCCAATGTCCATGATCAGGAAACCTTGATCATCTTGTTAATCAACAAGCTAGTCTATAAGAGAGGCATAACTAGGAACCCTTTTTGTTTATTAAACACACATGTATTGACGTTTCCTATCAATACAATTATAGCATGCAAAATAAACATCTATCATATACAAGGAATACATAATAACAACTTTATTATTGCCTCTCAGGGCATATTTCCTTCAGTCTCCCACTTGCACTAGAGACAATAATCTAGTTTACATAGTGATAAATCTAACACCCATGGAATTCTGGTGTTGATCATGTTTTTCCCTAGGGAGAACTTTAGTCAACGGATCCGCTACATTCAGGTCCGTGTGCACTTTACAAATCTTTATGTCTCCATCCTTGACATGCTCACGGATGGAGTGAAACCGGCGCTTAATATGCTTGGAATTCTTGTGAGACCTTGGTTCCTTGGCGTTGGCTATGGCTCCATTGTCGTCACAATAGATCACCATTGGGTCCAACGCACTAGGAACCACACCTAGTTCCGTTATAAACTAGGTTGTTTGGAACTCCTCCAACTAACTGCTGCTCCGTTCAAGAGAAATACGTATCTGGATTGAGACTTAGAGTCATCCGAATCAGTGTCAAAGCTAGCATCGACATAACACTTAGCGACTAGCTCTTCTTCACCTCCGTATACAAGAAACATATCTCTAGTTCTTCTCAAGTACTTAAGGATATTCTTGACCGCTATCGAGTGTTCCGAACCTGGATCAGATTGGTACCTACTAGTCAAACTAATAACATGTGCCACATCCGGTCTTGTACATAGCATGGCGTACATTATAGAGCCTATGGCTGAGGCATAGGGGATCTTATCCATTATCTCTCTTTCTTCCGCCGTAACCGGACTTTGAGTCTTACTCAATGTCTTGCCTTGCAACATAGGTAAGAACCCCTTCTTACTTCCGTCCATATTAAACTTCTTTAATATCTTATCAAGGTATGTACTCTGCGATAGCCCAATTAAGCGTCTTGATCTATATCTATAGATTTTAATGCCCAATATATATGAAGCTTCACCAAGGTCCTACATCGAAAATTTGTTGTTTGCATAACTTTTAACACTGTTTAAAAGATCTATATCATTTCCAATCAATAATATGTCATCCACATATAATATTAGAAATGCCACATTGCTCCCACTCACTTTCTTGTAAATACAAGCCTCTCCATAAGTTTGGAGAAATCCAAACTCTTTGATCACCTCATCAAAGCGGAGATTCCAACTCCGGGATGCTTGCTTCAGTCCATAGATGGATCGCTAAAGCTTGCATACCTTATCAGCATCCTTAGGATCGATAAAACCCTTAGGTTGTATCATATATAATTCTTCTTCAATATTACCATTGAGGAACGCAGTTTTGACATCCATCTGCCATATTTCATAATCGAAATATGTAGCAATTGCTAACATAATCCTAACCGACTTAAGCATCGCTACGGGAGAGAATGTCTCATCGTAGTCAACTCCTTGAATTTGTCGAAACCCATTTGCGACAAGTCGAGCCTTATAGATGGTCACATTACCATCAGCATCAGTTTTTCTTTTGAAAATCCATTTATTCTCAACGGCCTTTCGATCGTGAGGTAAGTCCACCAAGGTCCAAACCTGGTTTTCGTACATGGATTCCATCTCGGATTTCATGGCTTCTAGCCATTTGTTGGAATCAGGGCTCATCATCGCTTCTTCATATGTCGCAGGGTCATCTATTTCATCAATCATGAAATTCATAACAGGATTGCCATACGTCTGAGAGCTGCACGTGTCCTGCTTGACCTGCGAGGTTCGGTAGTGTCCTCTTTCGAAGTTTCATGATCAATATCATTAGCTCTCTCCTCATTAGGTGAAGTCAACTCCAAAACAACTTCCGGTGCTGCGCTACTCGCCATTTCATGAAGAGAAGGTTCAATAACCTCTTCGAGTTCTACCTTCTGACTACTCACACCTTTCGCGAGAAACTCCTTCTCAAGAAAGGATCCATTCTTGGCAACAAAAACCTTGCCCTCGGATCTGTGATAGAAGGTATACCCAATCGTTTCCTTAGAGTATCCTATGAAGAAGCATTTTTCCTCTTTGGGTTCGAGTTTATCCGGTTGAAGTTTATTCACATAAACATCCCATCCTCAAACTTTAAGAAATGACAGCTTAGGTTTGTTTCCAAACCATAATTCATACGGTGTCTTTTCAACGGATTTAGATGGTGCCCTATTTACAGTGAATGCAGCGGTTTCCAGTTCATAACACCAAAATGACAGTGACAAGTCAGTCAGAGACATCATAGGTCGAACCATATCCAATAAAGTACGATTACGACGTTCTGACACACCATTACGTTGTGGTGTTCCGGCAGACGTAAGTTGTGAAACTATTCCACAGTCTTTCATATGTGTGCTAAACTCGTCACTAAGATACTCTCCTCCATGGTCGGACCGCAGAAAATTTGATCTTTCTGTTATGATGATTTTCAACTTCATTCTGAAATTCCTTGAACTTTTCAAAGGTTTCAGACTTATGTTTCATTAAATAGATATACCCGTATCTACTCAAATCATCCGTGAAAGTAAAAAAATAACGATATCCACCTCGCTCCGACACACTCATTGGTCCACACACATCAGTATGTATGATTTCCAATAAATCTGTCGCCCATTCCATTGAACCGGAAAATGGCGTTCTAGTCATTTTGCCCATAAGGCATGGCTCACATGTATCAAATGATTCAAAATCAAGTGATTCCAAAAGTCCATCAGAATGGAGTTTCTTCATGCGTTTAACGCCAATATGACCTAGATGGCAGTGCCACATATATGCAGATATATCATTATCAAGCTTAATCCTTTTAGCATCAACATTATGAATATGCGTAATACTACTATCGAGATCCAACAAAAATAAACCATTCAACACAGGTGCATGACCATAAAAGATATTATTCATATAAATCGATCAACCATTGTTTTCAGACTTAAACGAATAACCACTTTGCATCAAACACGATCCGGATACAATGTTCATGCTCAGTGCAGGCACCAAATAACAATTATTTAGGTTTATAACTAATCCCGATGGCATATGGAGAGGCAGCGTTCCGACGGCGATCACATCAACTCTTCATCCATTGCCGACCTGCATCGTGACCTCATCCCTTGCTAGTTGTCGCTTGTTCCACAGCCCCTGAACCGAGTTACATATATTAGCAACCAATCTCGTATCAAATACCCAGGTGCTACTGCGTGTACTAGTCAAGTACACATCAATAACATGTATATCACATATACCTTTGTTTCCCTTACCGGCCTTCTTGTCCGCCAAATACTTGGGGCAGTTGCGCTTCCAATGGCCAGTCCCTTTGCAATAGTAGCACTCGATATCAGACTTAGGGCCAGCTCGGGGTTTCTTTTCAGGCGTGGCAACAGATTTGCCGCCCTTCTTTCCCTTCTGCTTGCCTTTCTTGTCTGTAGCACCCCGGTAAACCCACTACTAGAAAATCACTGTGTTTTTGTTTTGTGCATCATCATGACCGGATGCTCATGTCATCGTGCCACATTGCATTTGAGCATCGTCATCATCGTGCATGGTTTGTCTAAAACTATTTTCTAAAATCCTATACTTGTTTTCTAGATATCCCCCGCCTTTATTTCAAATTAAAACCCCGATCTTTTGTGGATCTATTATTTGTCTAAAAACTATTTACAAAAATATTCTAAAATAAAAATAAAGAAATAAAAGTATTTTTTAGGGGAGGTAGCCGGCCAGGCCCAAAAGGCCCAACCAGCCACCTACCACCCCGGCTGGCCCAACCCGTTTGACCAAACCCTAGCCAAACCCTAATCCCAACCACACACCCCACCTATCCTACCACTCCCTCCACCTGCCGCCGCCATCCACACGTAGCGACGCGCACAACACCCGTCGGATGCTTCATAGCCCCGCTCCCCAACCAACTCCGCCGCTTGGCCCCACACCCTGCGATACCATCGCACGCAGAGCCCAGCCTCGCGATCCCCTCTCGCATCGACGCGACCGGAACCTGCCCCGGCCCCACCTGCCGCTAAATGCGCGCAGCCCCGTGACCCATGACCCGCTCCCTCTCCCCATCGCAAGCCGCCCACCAACCCCGCTCTCCCCGTACGTGACCCGACCCTGCCTTCTTCTCGCAATCCCCATCGCATCGAGACGCTCCTCTATGAGCCGCCGCTGTCGGAAGCTGCCGCATCAAGTCTAGCCGCCCCAACACCTGCTCGACCTCCCTAGCCCGGCTGCTTCCTCTGGACGCCCTCGACCACCGACCTCGTCTGCCCTGCAACGAGCCCCATTCTCCTTCACGCGCCGGCCTCCGCCTCGGCTTTGCAGCGCCACGTCGCCGGTGCTCTGCCCCGCCGCGTGTAGCGCTGCCTCGAGCTCCACCGGTCCCGCCTCGGTACCGCCATGGGCGCTCCCGCCCTAATCAAGCCTCGTCTGCCTTCCTATTGTCTGCACCACCCCGTCGTCCGAAGCTCCGCGTCGGTCCTCTTCAACATCCGTCCGCCCGCAGTTGCCGTCTCTCTGTTTTCCGGCCCGCAGCAGCGACTCCGCCGACAACCGCCGCCCCGCCTATCTCTTTGTCCTGGATTGACGCTGCTACCAGGAGCCGGCCGCCTTGAGCTGTCTCCCCACTGCAGAACTCCTCCGAGCTCCTCCCCAAGCGCCTCCACTCCCTACCGCCAGGGCCTTCCCTAGCTTGCTGCCATGGCCTCATTTAGGTACCCAGCCCGTGGGGGCGCTTTGGTGTTGCTGTCGTTCACCTGCTATCCCCAGTACTCGCTAGGTCTTCTGTGTTGAGATGATCTTGCGAAGACGTAATCACAAACACTAAGTCACGCTCGTGTGGCGATGTCCAGACAAACACGACAAGTGGACAACGGCCTGATGCACAAGGGTGCCTCCGGTTATCGCCAAGTCAAGACTTGATAAGATCATCGACATGGGAAAACAAGACCTTCGTACATGGATGTTCACCGACAAGACTGGCTAATAGTTTCGAGAGGTACATGGTGCCCCTAGAAGACCATCGGTACCCGACCCATTCAAGTTCGTCATCGATAATGAAACCGGAAACCCCAAGATCTCCTTCATGGATTCCAAGACCCCAGATTCCTGGATCCGTAGACTGAACCCCGGCACGCCAAGCTCTCTGACCTGATATCCGAAGACGCCGAGACCTCGGACGCTAAGATATCCCCATGGATCCTAGAACCCCGTTCCCGGAGTCCGAAGACCGATCCCACCAAGACCGAACCCCATCAACCCCCGGTGGACACCAAGATCTTCGACCCTATGTGTGATCCCCTTTTCCGAGCCCTATTTTATAAAATGTTATATAAACTTGTTGCATGTTAAATGGTTCATGCTTGCATACATCTCATCATGTGGGTTTGGGGCATTATGCCAATTCACCTCATAATTAAATATGGAGACCATATGCGGGCTATTCTAGTCTTACATGAACTCCATTTAAATTTGTGTAGCGAATTGATGCTATGTTTCGCCTTGTTAACACAACATTTAAATTGCAGGGTAGCTAAACAACATAAACCTCCTACTTAATTGTCGGGACCCTGGTTCCGCTTAATATTGCCTAATTGCACCGCATGTTTGCCATGGCATGCATCATACATACATCATGCTGGATCTTCTGCCGTAGTATTAAATAGTGCTTCCGGTGTTTCTTCTAGTGCTTTGCTTCTTCACGGATTAGGCCGATGAGTGGATGCGAGTGTCGACCTGATCTCTGATGAACCTTCAACAGTGTTTTCTAGGCGAGCATTCTCCCTCTTTCTACCTATTTTGTGTTTATCGTCTTTACTTCCTCCTGTTGATCTATTCCTATCCTTGTTGCGATGCTTTAGTTTCCGTGCACCATTTATATTCCTTGCAGCCTCTATATTGCCTTGGACACATCCTATTGCCTATTGATTGATAGATAGTCGGCCTTGCGAGTCGTAGTTGCTTGCTCAGGTGCTGCTTCGCGTCGTTGTCGTTCCACCGTTGATAAAAGGTTGGCACATGCTTAATGATAGAGATGCTTAATGGTGGAGATGATCATGACATTAAATGCAACTGTTAAAATGTTGGGAATATATAACTAATGTAGAGACATCGGTGGGCAATAGATGTTATTTGGTTTTTCCACGCTCACTTGTGTCCCGTAGGACCCCGAGTACTTGATACCTGTTCCTTGACTATCGCACTATCCGCATATGGGACCATGAATCCCCTTAGCCAGAGCTTGATTCATTTCTTATTTCTTAGGGCCACAAAGTAGTTTGGGGCTTTATTACTAATCTGTACTTATGCCATGCTTTACTGCTTTAATTATGATTGTGCGTGGAGCACCTGTACTATTTTGGAACGTGGAATGTTTTCGCGGTATCGACAAGCCCAGTCACACTTTCGGGTTCCTAGTCGTTTACAGCCATTGACACAAACCCTGGGTCCGTCTCGGAGCCGGCCAACTTTGTTGCGGGTAGCTTAGTGGGGTGGCCCCCTGAAATGATTTATGAATCCTGTGATTGCTTTGTCGTGAAAGCCTCGTTGGGTTTTGATTTGGTTTTTCCGAGGTTGATCGTGTGTGTGTTGCTATTTGTGCACCCCTGCAGGGTAAATCTTTCTAAAAGCCATGTCCGCGGTTATGGACGACTTGGAGCACAGTATCTCGATCATAGACAAGCATAACTCAAGTAGTGCTATAAATTTGACTTAATATGTGACTAGTAATCAGCTTCACTACAATGGGATGGATAATAAAAGTGCCAACAACTCGTGGAACTGGGGTGTATCGTGTCATGTTATACTTGCCTAGTAAGTATCGCAACCCCAATGGAATGAAATAAAAGTGCCAACAACTGCTGGGTTTGGGATGTCACATGCTAATTGTATCTGACTAGTAAGTACTGCAACTACCACTGAATGGTTAACTAAAACTGCCCACTACTTATGCTATCAGGATGACTCATGCTATCTATATCTGACTAGTAAGTGCTTCAACTATAATGGAATGAATGAAACTGCCAACTATGTGAGTTCCTCGGTTTAACTTCCTCGTTTGGTCTCAAGGGGGAATACCAGGATGGGTATGATTGGTGTTAGTATAAGGTAGGTTCCGAATAGGTCTTTCTTATCTCTCTCTCTAATAACCGACAGTTAATCGAGTCTCTATAGGTTGTTTAGTGCATGCTGCGCTGCCGCTTCAGTCCACCATACCTATGTAGGCGAGAGCCGCCAAATTCTAGCCTCGCTGTCTTGGCCTCAAGATCGACGCCCTCTTTTTTCCTTTGCCCTTTGTTGGCACCCCTTTTGTTTTAGCAGGTTTGAGATCGATGTCGTTAGCAGGGTTACCCTTCCGGCTTGGCCTGGGCAGGGTTATGGACGCCATTGGTTGTTCTTCAGGGCTCTTAGCCCCATTTGCATCTTGTCCGTAGTCGGACGCTCTATCGTTTTCAAGGTGATTTGGATCTTTGTATAGTATATTTGTATTCTTGACTCATGGAGTCGTTGTTGTATATATATATGTTCTGTGGGTTCCATCATGGACTAATGTGTAATGGTATTACTTCGTTCTCCACCCGCACGCAAGTGCCTGGTGGGCGTCCTTGAATCGTTTCTGTGCGGGTTTGGCGGGAAGCGCTAAAATCTGCATATGGTCGATTCGAGGGTGTTACATTGTCCTTCTTGAAACCGGTGGTTTTATTGATCATCAACACTTGATGTTCTTTCCTAATCTCCACTTCTACAGTCTTAAGCATTGACAGAAGCTCGGGAAGAGACTTCTTCATGCCCTGCATATTATAGTTCATCACGAAGCTCTTGTAGCTAGGTGGCAGAGATTGGATAACACGATGTATGCCTAAGTCAATGGGAATCGTTATTCCCAAGGACACAAGCTTATCGGCGTACCCAGACATTTTGAGTACGTGCTCACTAGCGGAGCTGTTCTCCTCCATCATGCAGCTAAAGAACTTTTCAGAAGCATTATAACTCTCTACGGCAGCATGGGTATCGAAAATCATTTTCAATTCTCCCATGGTATCAAAGGCATTGCCATTTTCGAAACGCTTTTGAAGTTCTGGCTCTACCCCATACAGTATGCCGCAATGAACTAAGTTGTGGTCCTCCTGACGAGTTATATAGACGTTCTTTTCCTCGTCAAGGGCATCAGTAGCTGATGGGGGGCCTAGCGGCGCCTCTAGCACATATTTCTTTTGTGCAGCAGTGAGGAGAATCCTCAAATTCATAGCCCAGTTGGTGAAGTTGCTACCATTCGCAGCAAGCTTCTCTTTCTCCATGAACACATTGAAATTAAGAGCAGGTGGTGCCATCTACAATAGAATTTGTAAAGTATATTTATACTAAGTTTATGATAGATTGAGTTCAACTAATCCAAATTACTAATGAACTCCCACTCAAAACAACATCCCTCGTGTCCTTTTGGTGATTACATGAACCAAATCCACTACACCAAGTCCGATCATCACGTGAGTCGGTGTAGCTTCAAAGCCGAGCATCTATATGGGCATCATATCAACTATATGACTCATGCTTAACCTTTCGGTCCGTGTTCCAAGGCCATGTATGTACATGCTAGGCTCGCCAAGTAAGAACCTTAGTATTCGCATGTGTAAAACTGTCTTACACCCGTTATATGAAAGCGTAGAGTCGAGAACACCCAATCATCACGTGATGCCTCAAAACACGATCCAAAAAATGGTGCATACTTAAGGAAGAACACATTTTATCTTGATATCTAAATGAGGGATCATCTTATAATGCTACCAAAAGCGCCAAACTAGCAATATAAGATGCTAACATCTAGTGTGTGAAGTGAGATGATATGGTCCATGCATTTGATCTCTATCACTTGCATCGTGGTATGATCTCTATCATTCCTTTGTGTGTAAGGCCAAGGTCTATGGAACTTACACGTTAAGTGAGTTGTAAGAGTATCTATCATACATCTACTTAGAACAATACCATATCAAGACACTAGCCCAACAACGATCTAAACTAGACGCCTCTAATTTATCAATTGCAAGTTTTACGTGGCTTAGGGCTTTCGGAGATAGAACCGGTCTTACCTATGAACATGAACCACACCGAGGATAACCAAGTTATTAGCAACTCGTTGTAAATCAGATATTTACTATAGTAGGAGAGACAAACACCCTCTAGCCACTTATGCAAAACTAGTTGCATGTCAGTCGTGGAACCGGTCTCATGTACGATGACATGTAAGGTTGGTCCGGGCCGCTTCATCCCACTATGCCACCAATATCCAAAGTACATAGAAGATGCAATAACATGATCATCATCGCCCACATATAAACATATGTGTACTACCCGTGCAAAGCACCTATGCATAGATCAGGCTCTGATACCACTGTTGGGTCCGCAGCATAGAAAACAAAAAATTTCCTACGATGAGAACTATACGCCAAGATCTATATACTAGATATAGAGCAACGGGTGGACATATATCCATGGAAAACTTACCCTCAAAGACAACGAGTTTTGTTAACGAGTAGGAACTCGTGGTTGATGTAGTCGTACGCTTGCCGATCTAAAGATCGTGTGGAAGTCCGAGCGCCGCAAATCAGCAGCACATCCGTCCTCGCACACACGTCCAAGCTACCGGACAACCTCCACCTCCTCGCTCCAGCGAATCAGCGGAAGCAGCAACTCCTTCCAGACGCAAGGCCACCGAGAACATGTATCTCGCTAATCCGAGACCATGGGGGAATATATAGAGGGGGAGAGAGATCCTTCACGAGGAGGTGTGGTTTGTGAGAGGGGAGAGGGGGCTTTATATAGGAGTTAGGGAGAACCCTCCCATAGCCGGCGCATGATGGGGGGGACTCCTCCCCTCCTTCATTCATGTGGTGAACCTCCACTCACATAAACATGGCCTCCACCCAAAATCCCACTCACATGTATTTAATTTCCACCAAATTAAATGCAACTCTCAATTAATAAAACTCTTTTATTTATTTTATTCAGAATTTTGTTAATTACTTTAATTAACAAACATTCACGTAAACCCCTTGCAACATTTCAATATCACATGCAGAACCACTTTCTGCAATTTCACCCGAAACAATTCCAGTTTCTATCGAAACAATTCCTATTTCTATCGAAACATTTCCTACGCTTTGCAAACCTTTTGTCTAGAACATATGTGCTCCTAAATGGTGTCCGGAAACCCTTAAGTGTGTCACCCTATGGTTCGCGAATAATGCAGACATGATTGAGACTCCTCTCAGATCAATAATCAGAAGCGGGACCTGGAGATCCATACTGACTCCTGCACATTCAACGATGACTTCTGTGATCGTGAGAACCTTTAACGGTAGCAATTTAATCCCTTTGTCTCATGATATAATACATGTCCGAGATTCGATCATCGGTATCCAAATATCTAGTTTGATCTCGTTAGCGACATGCACTCTTTTCTCGTTCCCGTGATATAACATTCTACTGATCACATCACTTGATTGCAAGCTATCCTAATGTGATATCACCGAGAGGGCCCAGAGTATATCTATCTGTCATCGGGATTGACAAATTCCACTCTTGATCCATGAGCCTCAACATAACACCTTCATAGCACTGAACCCACCTTTATAGTCACCCTGTTACGGTGTGACGTTTGATGTTATCAAGATACTCTTCCGGTGTTAGCAATTAACACGATCTCATGGTCTAAGGACTAAGACTACTTCGTATGATGTTATAGCAATATAAACATAATGACTTGATCGTAATGCTATACTTCGGATGAATGTTCATCACATCATTTCACAAATGCTGTGACCTTGTTATTAACAACATCCAATGTCCATGATCAGGAAACCTTGATTATCTTGTTAATCAACAAGCTAGTCTATAAGAGAGGCATAACTAGGAACCATTTTTGTTTATTAAACACACATGTATTGACGTTTCCTATCAATACAATTATAGAATTCAAAATAAACTTCTATCATATACAAGGTATACATAATAACAACTTTATTATTGCCTCTCAGGGCATATTTCCTTCATGCTTCTCGTGCATCCAATCCTTAAACCAAAACCTATGCCATTTGTGTCCACCATACCTACCTATTAAGTAAATTCATGTTTTTATCTACCTTCCGAATTAAACTTGTTATGTGAAAATTAGTGATTAAAGCTCTCACGAATTTGATGGCACACTTTACATTTTCTTGCACTTAATAAACTTGAACCATTGTGCCCATCTATGTTGCGTATATGCTTGCGCTTTGTAAGTTGTGAATTAGAAGAACCATGTTGTCATGGGGAATGCTTTCAACATTGCACTTGTGCATTGTACCCAGTTGATATCATGCTCTTTTGTCTATGGATGTCGTCAGTTTGAAATGAAAGGGGAGCTTGTAAGTCCATGGAGTTATGCATGTGTGTTAGAGAAACGCCTAGGCCGCTGGTCTAATCCATGCCTAATCATGGTGGAAACCTGGAGCGTAACCATAATGAGCAATCTATGAAGCATTCTTCTTATAAAAAAGAGATAGAGATTGAGAAAAATAGAAAAAGAAAAAAAAGAGAGATGAGAAAAGAGGAAAGAGAGAAAAAAGCACCATTTTCCCATGGTAAATAAGAAGATTGCTGAGATGCTCGTTGTCTGCTTGCCTTGTCATTTTGATATGGGGATTCTTCCGTATCATCGGGCAAGGGGTACCCCGTTGGTGGTTCTCTATGATACACATATACTTACTATGACAAGAACTTACCGGTAACTAGACTTGAGTAGCATGAGGAGAGGCCCTCGTATTCAAGGGACATGAGATTTTCAACTTACAACTTGTCAAGCATATCCTCGTATTTGATCACTTTAACCTTAATCACCTAAAGATGCCTATGATAGGGGCAATGAGAGTTGAAAGCTAATAAGTACCATAATTTTTGGAAGCTCTTTATGAAACTTGAAATCCCTGCTTCCCTCTACGAAGGGCCTATCTTTTACTTTTTAGTTGAGTCAGTAAACCTATTCCCTTCTATATCAAGCAAGTATTTTGAGTTGTTGTGTTTCATTCATTCATATGATGATTTATTCAATCATGTTTCTTTTGTTCCTTGTTTTGCACTTTGCTCTTATCCTAGTGTTTACTACTTTGAAAGCTATCATTCAAAACCAGTTATTTGTGAAACTCCTGCAAATTGTCAACTATTCTTGACCAAGAGCAAGGTTTGCCATTACCAATTATGATTTACTTTATGTATCTTTATTGTATTTCCCTTACTTATTGCAAGTTAAGTTATATAATAGTGAGTTGTCTTCTATTATGATTTATGTATTGATGAATGTGATGCTTCTTGTATGTATTCTTTTATCGACTCTTCACTCCATAAACCTGAGGTCATGTTTACTGAGCTCAGTTTTCGCTTGGGGACAAGCGAAGTCTAAGCTTGGGGGGAGTTGATACGTCCATTTTGCATCACTATTCTATATCATAATTTATTGTTATTCATTGATATATTTTATATTAAGAGATGATACTTATGTTATTTCATCTGTTTTTGCATGGTTGGTGACTTTTGGAGGATTCTGATGGAAAATGTGCTTTTTGGAGGAGAAATTCACGAAGATCAGAAAATCTGGGAAAATACATGGAAAATTCTATTTTTCTAGAAGACGAAGGATGCCAGAAGGGGGAGTGGAGATGGGCCACAGGGGGCCCACACCACCCCTGGCACGGGCTACCCTTGGCCATGCCAGCAGGTGGTGTGGCCACCCTGGCCCACTCCTGGCTCTCCCCTTTGGCGTATATTATCCCCTCGAAACCCTAACACCTAGGGAGCGACCATAGAAAGATTCCGCCGCCTCTGTGGGGAGGAAAACTACAGAGAGAGAAAGATCTCTCCGACAGACAGAATTCCTTCCTAGAGAGGGGAGATCATTGCCATCAACACCACCATCAAGCTGGACTTCATCCGGATCATCATCACCATCATCTCCATCATCATCTCCACCATTACCATCATCACCACTCCATACCGCTGTAACAATTGGGTTGAATCTTGCATAGTTCTTAGGGGGAACTTTCCCGGTATTGATTACTTGTGGTAGTTGATGCTATTGAGTGGAACCATTGAATTATTGTTATGTTTAGATTGTTACTTGTCATTATATCATCTCTGATCTTGATCCATATGATGTCTTGTGAGTAGTTCGTTTAGTTCTTGAGGACATGGGGGAAGTCATGTTGTTAGTAGTGGAATTGTGTTGAGAAAGATTCAATAGTTTGTTATTTAAGTTGTGGTGTTATTCTTCTAGTGGTGTCATGTGAACATCGACTACATGAAACTTCACCTATATGGGCCTAGGGGAATGCATTGTGTATTTGGCTACTAATCGTAGGGGTTGCCGGAGTGATAGAAACCTGAACCCCCGATAGGAAACCTTTGCACAAGGGATGTCAGGATCTTAGAGTTTAAAGCTATGGTTAGGTTTCTATCTTAATTACTTTCTTGTACTTGCGGATTCTTGTAAGGGGTATAATAACAAGTATGTATTAGTCCTAGGAAGGTTGGTACATTACCACAGGTTCACCCACACAACACTTATCAAAGTAAAGAAGATTAATTAACTATATGAAGTGAAAGCACTTGACGATATTCCCGTGTGTCCTCGAGAACGTTTGGTCATCTTAAGTAATACAACCACCTTGTCCTTTGCTAAAGAAAGGATTGGGCCACTTGCTGCATTTATTATTATTGTCTTTTATTTACTTGCACTTTATTTATCTGCATTATCAAAAACCCCTAAAAATCCGTTTGTTAAGTATTTACAGAGAATTCCTGCTCCAAGCCACTCATCAACACCTTCTACTCCTCATTGGGTTCGACACTTACTTATCGAAAATACTGCGATACACCCCCTATACTTGTGTGTCATCAATAAGACACGATAAAGAGAAGATAAGAAGTACTGCGAATGGCCTATCAAATAGTAGGTCTCATAGGAGAGAGGTGCTTGAGACTTAACATGGTCGGTGGAAGAACAAGTTACATCAAGGACTTCATAAAAAATGAAAATTGCGTCCAAGTCCACACATTTATTATAACATGGACCCTGAAAACTAAGCAATGGAGTTTGTGTTTTGAGGTTTGCGCATACTAGGGCTTCATCCTGCTAATGTAGAATGTTTCTAGATGCTAAGAATGGAAAAGAAGATCCAGCGGTTGGAAATGTTTGGATTTGCTAGTCTTGATCCAACGGTCAATGTTCAAAGTTAATCCGTACAATATCTAGTGGTTTATTGTACTGTAAGAGATAAGACACAATAAAGAGAAGATAAGAAGTACCGTGAATGGCTTATCAAATGGTAGATCTCGTAGGAGAGAGGTGCTTGAGATGAGTTAACATGGTCGGTGGAAGAACAAGTTACATCAAGGACTTCATAAAAATGAAAATTGCGTCCAAGTCCACACATTTATTATAACAAGGACCTTGAAAACTAAGCAATGGAGTTTTTCTTTTGAGGTTTGCACATAATAACATTCATCATGCTAAAGTATAATCTTTCTAGATGCTAAGAATGGAAAAGAAGATCCAGCGGTTAGCAATGTTTGGATTTTCTAGTCTTGATCCAACGGTCAATGTTCAAAGTTAATCCGTACACTATGTAGTGGTTTATTGTATTGTACGAGACACGACACGATAAAGAGAAGATAAGAAGTACTCGAATGGCCTACCAAATGGTAGGTCTCGTAGGAGAGAGGTGCTTGAGATGAGTTAACATGGTCAGTGGAAGAACAAGTTACATCAAGGACTTCATAAAAATGAAAATTGCGTCCAAGTCCATGCATTTGTTATAACAAGGACCTTGAAAACTAAGAAATGGAGTTTGTGTTTTGAGGTTTGCGCATAATAGCGTTCATCGTGCTAAAGTAGAACCTTTCTAGATGCTATGAATGGAAAATAAGATCCAGCGGTTGGCAATGTTTAGATTTGCTAGTCTTGATCCAACAGTCAATGTTCAAAGTTAATCCGCACACTCGGACATGGTTTATTGTACTGTAAGAGATAAGACACGATAAAGAGAAAATAAGAAGTACTACGAATGGCCTACCAAATGGTAGGTCTCGTAGGAGAGAGGTGCTTGAGATGAGTTAACATGGTTAGTGGAAGAACAAGTTACATCAAGGACTTCATAAAAATGAATTTTTCGTCCAATTCCACGCATTTATTATAACAAGGACCTTGAAAACTAAGCAATGGAGTTTGTGTTTTGAGGTTTGCACATAATAGCGTTCATCATGCTAAAGTAAATTTTTTCTAGATCCTAAGAATGGAAAAGAACATCCAGCGGTTGGCAATGTTTGGATTTGCTAGTCTTGATCCAACAGTCAATGTTCAATGTTAATCCGTACACTATGTAGTGGTTTATTGTATTGTAAGAGATAAGACACGATAAAGAGAAGATAAGAAGTACTCGAATGGCCTACCAAATGGTATGTCTCGTAGGAGAGAGCTGCTTGAGATGAGTTAACATGGTCGGTGGAAGAACAAGTTACATCAAGGACTTCATAAAAATGAAAATTGCGTCCAAGTCCATGCATTTATTATAACAAGGACCTTGAAAACTAAGCAATGGAGTTTGTGTTTTGAGCTTTGCACATAATATCATTCATCGTGCTAAAGTAGAATCTTTCTAGATGCTAAGAATGGAAAAGTAGATCCAGCGGTTGGCAATGTTTAGATTTGCTAGTCTTGATCCAACGGTCAATGTTCAAAGTTAATCCATACACTATGCAGTGGTTTATTGTATTGTAAGAGATAATACACGATAAAGAGAAGATAAGAAGTATTGCAAATGGCCTACCAACTGGTAGGTCTCGTAGGAGAGAGGTGCTTGAGAGTTAACAAGGTCGGTGTAAGTACAAGTTGCATCAAGGACCTCATAAAAACTGAAAATTGCATCCAAGTCCATGCATTTACTAGCACAAGGACCCTGAAAACTAAGCAATGGAGTTTGTGTTTTAGGTTTACGCATAGTAGCGTTCATCGTGCTAAAGTAGAATCTTTCTAGATGCTAAGAATGGAAAAGAAGATCAAGAGGTTGGCAATGTTTGGATTTGCTAGTCTTGATCCAACGGTCAATGTTCAAAGTTAATCCGTACACTATGCAGTGGTTTATTGTATTGTAAGAGCTAAGACACGATAAAGATAATATAAGAAGTAATGCGAATGGGCTATCAAATGGTAGGTCTCGTAGGAGAGAGGTGCTTGAGAGTTAACACAGTCGGTGGAAGTACAAGTTACATCAAGGACCTCATAAAAATCAAAATTGCACCCAAGTCCATGCATTTATTAGCATAGGGACCCTAAAAACTGAGCAATTGAGTTTGTGTTTTTAGGTTAGCACATAGTAGCGTTCATCGTGCTAAAGTAGAATCTTTCTAGATGCTAAGAATGGAAAAGAAGATCAAGAGCTTGGAAATGTTTTGATTTGCTAGTCTTGATCCAACGGTCAATGTTCAAAGTTAATCCGTACAATATGTAGTGGTTGTTGTATTGTAAGAGATAAGACACGATAAAGAGAAGATAAGAAGTACTGCGAATGGCCTATAAAATGGTAGGTCTCATAGGAGAGAGGTCATTGGGATGTGTTAACACGGTCGGTGGAAGTACAAGTTACAACAAGGACCACATAAAAATGAAAATTGAATCCAAGTGCATGCATTTATTAGCACAGGAACCCTGAAAACTGAGCAATGGAGTTTGTGTTTTTAGGTTTGTGCATACTAGCATTCAACGTGCTAAAGTAGAATATTTCTAGATGCTAAGAATGGAAGAGAAGATCAAGAGGTTGATAATGTTTGGATTTGCTAGTCTTGATCCAACAGTCAATGTTCAAAGTTAATCCGTACACTATGCAGTGGTTTATTGTATTGTATTGTATTGCATTGCAAGAGATAAGACATGATAAAGAGAAGATAAGAAGTACAATACTGCGAATGGCCGATATTTTGAATAACCTTCGCTCCTAATGTTTGGGAAGCAAGTGAAAATATCTAAAACCGGAAAACTTTGAATTTTTGTGCCGCCAAGACCAAAGTGGTTTCCTTCCTATGTACTCCTCGTCCCTACTCCACACCAACGCGCGGCTGCCGAACACGCCAGAGACATAGAGCTGCCGTACCAAGGTACACGTGCGCAGCACCACACTGTGGACGAGGGGAGACAGATCAGCGGGACCGGTGCGCGAGGGGAAAGGGAGGAGAGATGGAGCGTAGGGAAGGAGAGAGAAAACACACGATTTGTTTTGCGTGCATAGGTCCTGAAATTTACTACTAGTAGAGTGGCCCTAGGAGTACCACGTGTCAGAAACCCATCATAACTTTGCTCTGACATGGAACCGCCTTCAACTTCTCTCCGCTACTACCCTCTTCCCCTGCCAACGTTTTATTCTCTCAGCATGTATAGCGCGTGGACAGAGGTGACCATATCTCTAAACAAAGAAATATACTACTCCTGCATTATGTAAAAAAGCACACCTTTATAAGGCCTATTATGTGGCATCCTCTAAGGTTCACCTTATACATAGTGGAAAAAATAAAGTTATCTTTAAGCCTAAGGTGCACCTCAAGCTTGTGGGTTGCCCATAGAGAATAGAAATATCATTTCCCCTCTCTCCCTATTTCATGTGATCATTTTCAAAAGGGGTTCAAAATTTTCAAGATACTAAATCTTTTTTTTCTTTGAGGAAGATGCAAAATCTTAGATAGAGGCCGAACCAGTCGTCATCAATTGAGAATGTTCTTTCCTGGTAGTTGGACACTCACACCGACTACACTGCTTTTACAAGAAGAGATGCACCCATATACCTTCGAAAAGACAATTAATTTAAGAGCAATCTATCACACTTACTTGTAGCTCAAGTTTGACCTAATTTTGATAAACTGTCAAGATGCAAAATCTTAGCAAGAAGTTGAACCTGTTGTGGACGAGGAAGAGACAAGCCGTACTATGCACCCGCGGCTGCAGAGAAGAAATCGATGGAGGATGGATGGTGAGAGCCAGCGAAGGAGAGAGAAAACACAACTTGTTTTGCGTGCATATACTCCTACTAGTAGTAGGTCTATACATTTACTACTATTGGAGTGTACCCTGTACCTCGTGGCAGCAGCCCATCATAGCTTTGTTCTGACATCGCACCGCCTTCAAGTCCTCTTCTGCGCTGATCTTGCGCTGCTTTTTTTTGAAAGTCTCGTGCTGCCTCCCTCTTGTTCTCTACTTGTGTTACAGAATTGGCTAGGATGTTTTAAAATTTGCAAAACATGGGAATGTCGAGAATGTTCTTTCCTAAAAGTTGGCAAACTCACACCGACGACATCGTTTACTAAAAGAAGATGCACCCATCTACCTTCAAAAAAAATTTAATCCAAGAGAAATCTATCACCCTAACTTGTAGCTCAAGTTTGACCTAATTTCGTTAAGCTGTCAAGATGCAATTTCTTAGCAAGAAGTTGAACGTGTTGTCAAAATTTCAGGACCTTTTATTTACTATATATATGCAAGCAATTTTTTTATGTTTTCTCTCTCCTTCTTCACTACCTCATCACCATCCACGCACACCCCTGCCAGCTAATCTCTCCCTCGTCTACAATGTGGAGCTGCCCACATGCGTCCACCTACCTTGTTGTTACATTTCACACCCTACACAGAGGAAGCACCAAGCACACCACCCGTCACGTTGGTTCGAAAGTGTGAGGAGTGTTTTTTGTGTGAAGCGAGTACAGTAGTACAAAGGGTATGGCTTAGTTTCTCGCTCGAGAAGGATCCACCTGCTTTTCCTTGCTTACTTTAGGGCCCTTTCTGCTAAATTTATGGACCTCTACATGTAATTTTCTCTTTTTTGAGGTCTTCGATCTAAACCATACTCCCACTGATCGTGTCAAATTTTAACTACATGTAAGCATGATAGATAGTTTCCTCTTAAAATTTTCCAAAAAACTTTTGAAGCTAACCAGGAATTTAGTACATCAAAAACCACCAAAACGTTTTTTCGAAAAATTTCCAAAGCAACCTCAATTTACTTATAGTTCAAACTTGACCTAATTTCGATAAATTGGCACATAGTCTCATTCAAGTCGATAGAGTTAGCTAGGAATTTTTAAAATTCGCAAAACATGGGAAAATCAAGAATGTTCTTTCCTGATAGTTGGAAACTCACACCGACGACATCGTTTAGTAAAAGAAGATGCACCCACCATCTACCTTCGAAAAGAAAATTATTCCAAGAGCTATCTATCACGCTTACTTGTAGCTAAAGTTTGACCTAATTTTAGTGAGTTGTCAATATGTAGAGGCTTAGCAAGAAGTTGAACCTCTTGTCGAAATTTCAGGGCCTTTACTATATATATGCATGCAAAACAAGTTGTGTTTTCTCTCTCCTTCACACTGCCTCATCACCATCCACACACACCCTGACCGGCTGACCTCTCCATCGTCCACAACGTGATGCTGCTCACGTGCGTCGACCTGCCTTGTCATTCCATTTCACACCCTACAAAGAGGAAGCACCAAGCACACCCCAACAGGCTCGTTCGAAAGTGTGAGGAGCGTTTTTTGTGTGTGTGAAGCAAGTACACTAGTACGAAGGGTATATGGCTAAGTTTCTCTCTCGAGAAGGACCAGACTGCTTTTCCTTGCTTAACTTTAGAGCCCTTTATGCTAAATTTATGGACTTGTATGTAATTTTTTTAGGTCTTCGATGCAAATCATACTTTCTCCCACCATCCATATCAAATTTTAACTACTATTAAGTGCGATAGATAGATTCCTCTTAAAATTTCCCAATAAACTTTTGAAGCTCTAACCAGGAATTCGGTACATCGAAAACTACCGAAAGCTTTTTCGTAAAACTTCCAAAGCAATCTATAATTTACTTGTATTTCAAATTTGACGTAATTTCGATAAATTGGCATAGAGTATCATTCAAGTTGGCAGAGTTAGCTAGGAAGTTTTAAAATTCGCAAAACATGGGGAAATTGAGAATGTTCTTTCCTGATAGTTGGAAACTCACACCTAAAACATCGTTTACTAAAAGAAGATGCAAGCATCTACCTTCGACAAGACAAGTAATCCAAGAGCTACCTATCATGCTTACTTCTATCTCAAGTTTGACCTAATATAATTTCATTAAGTTGTCAAGATGTAGAATCTTAGCAAGAAGTTGAACCTATTGACAAATTTTTTGGACCTTTACTATATGTATGCATGCAAAACAAATTGTGTTTTCTCTCTCCTTTCCTGCCTCATCACCATCTACACACACCCTGCTGGCCCGCTAATCTCTCCCTCATCTACAACGTGGCGTTGCCCACGTGCGTCGACCTGAATTGTTGTTCCATTTCACACCCTGCAAAGAGGAAGCACCAAGCACACCCCCAGCAGGCTGGTTCGAAAGTGTGAGGAGCGTTTTGTGTGTTTGTGTGAAGCAAATACAGTAGTACAAAGGGTATGGCTCATTTTCTCGCTCGAGAAGGACCCGAGTGCTTTTCCTTGCTTAACTTTAGGGCCCTTTGTGCTAAGTTTATGGACCTCTATGTAATTTTCTCTTTTTTAGGTCTTTGATGTAAACCGTACTCCACCGACCATATCAAATTTTAACTACAAGTAAGCACGATAGATAGATTGCTCTTAAAATTTTCCAAATACTTTTTAAGCTAACCAGGAATTCAGTAGTACATTGAAAGACTTTTCTTAAAACTCCCAGCTTATAGATAAATTCTTCCACCATAGGTGATGCCCTAATACTAGTATGAAAATAGAAGCTGACGTGACGAGAAAGTACTATGTTAGGAAGTGACATGTTTAATTTATTGCATAGGGGCGAGTTTTACACGCATTCACGCTTAGCCGGCGTCCTCGATGCAGCCGCTTCTTACAGTAGAAGGAAAGAAAAAACCTCTTTCAAAGAGCCATCCTATCTTCCCCATCTCCGTTTAGTTTATCCCTACTCGCCGACGCGAACTGGCCGCATCTCTGGCGCGTGCTTCACACATTTTACTCCCCATCTTGCATGCTGCATCACTCCCTCTAGGCCACCAGCCCTCTCCTCCAAAAACCACCAACAACTCTACATAGATCCACCCTCGCCCCCAACCCGTCCGGACGGGATGGCGGATTCGAGGTGCAACCCACGGCACTGCGGCTGGAGCAAGGTCGGAGACGACGTCTTCAACAAAATCACTATGCGTCTGGACACTATCAGTGCCATTAGGCTGGCTGCATGCTCCAAGGAGCTATACCACCAGGTCGCCGGTGGAAAAGGTAGCAGGTGCCCCAACGATCGCTGTTGTTCATTGGTCTCCTACAATGACGTCTACGAGCACAAGATCCAGTGCTGCTATGCCCCATGCATAGCCTGCACAGAGCGACGATGCGAGTTCGTCAACCGGCCATTGACTTTGCATGAGCTCTTTGATCACTTGAAACTTGCCCACAAGATGTACTATTTGCCCCAAGTGACCTACTCCAACAAGTACTAGTACCCGACTAACCGGGTGCACGCACCAGAGATCATCGACATCGGGAAAGAGGGCACGGAGTTTGCCGCCCTAATTGGAGGGTACACCACGGACATCTTCATATCCGTCAGGTATGTCAGGTCGGCGACGTGCTGATGACCCACAAGTATAGGGGGTGTATCGCAGTATTTTCGAGGGAAGTGAAACCCAATTTATTGATTCGACACAAGGGGAGCCAAAGAATATTTATAAGCCTTAACAACTGAGTTGTCAATTCAGCTGCACCTGGAAACAATCTTTCTCACAGTAGTTTATCAGTAGCAACAGTTTTGTAGTAGCAATAGTAAAGTAGCCGCAGTAGTAAAGAAAGACAGCAGTAACAATAGCAGTAAACAGTAGGATTCGAGTGCGGTAGGCATAGGGATGGATGGACAGGCGTTGCATGAACACATGTGATCCTCACATCAAATCCATTCCCTCTGGTTATCCCGATTTCTATCACTTCGGGGCAATTGGTTCCGGACAACAACGTGTGTATACAACTTGGAGGTAAGACCATAAACAATACTATCATAATGAATCAATAACATGTTCAGATCTGAAATCATGGCACTCGGGCCCTAGTGACAAGCATTAAGCATAACAAGTCGCAACAAAGTCATAAAGCACTAATAGAAGATACTAGGCACCATGCCCTAACAATCCGATGCCATTACATGAACAATCTCATCCAATCCCTACCATCCCCATAGCCTACAGCGGGGGATTACTCACTCATAGATGGGGGAAACATGGATGGTTGATGGAGAAGCGATTGTGATCATGATGGCGATGATCTCCTCCAATTCCGCGTCCCGGCAGGGTGCTAGAACGGAGTTTCTAGTTCCGAATCATGGAATCTGGTTGTGGCGGCGGAGCGGAACTCCTTCTGGAAAAACGGCGAACCCCCCTCAGTTTTTAGGTCAGAAGGCATCTTATAGGCGAGAGGGAGACCGAGGGGGTGTCTGGGCGCGACCACCTCGGCGGGGGCTGCCAGCTGTGCCACCTGTGGTGTGGCCTGGCCCCAGCCCCTCCTGCCTCAGATTCGCCCCCTGGCGTGGCTGGGCCCAACCAGCCGGTGTGTGGTGGGGCCCCCCCCCTCATCTCCCTCTACTCTGAGTCTTCTCGTGAAATAGGATTTTGGCTTTTGTCCTGTCCAATTCGAGAATATGCATTTTTCGACTTTCCTGAAGCAAAAACAGCGTAAAACAGTAAATGGCATTGTGGCTCTTGTTAATAGGTTAGTCGAAGAAATCATATGAAAAGTACTCCAAAGTGTGTACAAAACACAAGAAAGTAGATAAAACCAATCATGGAACATAAAAAATTATAGATACATTTGCATTGTATCAAGATCCCCAAGCTTAACTCCTGCTCATCCTCGAGTAGGTAAGTGATAAAAAGAAAGAATAATTTTTGAGGTGACATGCACCATCATAAACTTGATCAAAGTATTTGTAAAACATTCAAAGCTGGGATCATAGTACTTCAATCATAACATGAAAGACAAAGTTCTAGCAATAAGACAAAGAAACTATGATGCAACATGAAAAGGCACAAACAAAAGATTCATGAATAACAATGCTTTGCAAGACGTTTGTTTGTTTCACATAAAGAAAACATAGCATAGTGGTATCCAGCTTGTCCCTCATAGAGTAGCAAACATAAATGCATAGGACACCTTCAAAGTTTATAAGGGTGGCTAGATACAAATAGTTTAAAACAAGCAATATCAAGGTATGCATCAATCAACTTAGTCTTGGGACAATGCACATAGAACTAAGAATGGACACTATGCTCTCAAAGTAGGTGCATAAAGGTAGAAGGTGGAGACTCAATATATAAGTGGAAGAAAGGCCTTCATAGAAGGAAGTAGGAATTCAAGTTTCATAAAGAGCTTCCAAAAATTATGGTACTTAATAGCTTTCAGTTCTCATTGCCCCTATCATAAGCATCTTTAAGTGGTTAAGGTTAAAGTGACACACCTAAGAGGATATGCTTGACAAGTTATAAATCGAAATATCATGCCCCTTACTTACAAAGACCGATCCTCATGCTACTCAACTTCAGTCACGAGTAAGCTCTTTCCATTGTAAGTATATACGTATCATAGAGAACCGCCAACGGGGTACTCCTTGCACATGATACATGAGCTATCCCATAATCAAAAATGACAAGGCAAGCATACAATGAGCATCTCAGCGATCTTTTTATTTACTATGTGCATAGATTTTTGTTGAGGATGCTTCGTAGAATGCTCATTATGGTTATGCTGCAAGTTTCCATCATGATTAGGCATGGCTTAGGCTAGCGGCCCAGGCGTTTCTCTAACACACATACAAACTCCATGATCTTACAAGTTCCACTTTTATTTCACACCGCCGGGATCCAGAGGCAAAAGAACATGATATCAACGAGGTACTAAGTACCAGTGCAATGTTGAAAGCGTTCCCCATGATACATGGTTCTACTAACTTCAACTTATAAAGCGCAAGCATATACGCAACAAAGATGGACGCAATGGTTCAAGTTTATTAAGTTCAAGAAAGTAATGTGTGCCATCAAGTTCGTGAGAGCTTTAATCACTAGTTTTCTCACAATAAGTTTAATTCAGAAGGTAGATAAAAACATGAATATACTAGGAATAGCAAATGATAATAGGTAGGTATGATGGGCTCTTTGGAATAACTTGGTTTTAGGAGTTGGATGCATGATTGGAACTCATACTTGGTTATGGAGGCTAGCAAAAGACTGGGAGCGACCAACTAGGAGAGCAATAATGGCCATAATCATGCAGCACGACAAAACATCATAGATCAAAGCATAAATTGATACTACAAGTTGAAAACTAAAGGATCATAAAGGCTATGGTGACTTGGGATAGTCATAACATGGTGTGAGCATGTGCCAAGTCAACCCAAATAAAGCATCAAAGGAGAATACCACAATACTATGATTTAATCTGCTAAAACAACGCATGATTCTTCAAAGGCACATTAAGCAATCTCAATTTTTTATAACAAGTCATGCTATAGCAAAGAATACTAATGGCATTACAAAGCATAGGCCACAGTCGAAAACAAGATCTCTTTACCACTTAAGCATGAACTTTCCTACTCTTTTTCAATCCAAACCAAACAATTTGAAAACCAATGCATGAAAGAGGGGGTCCAATCAATTTATTCAGAAAACTAAGAAAACCAAGCAAATGAAAAACCAAAACAAAAACGAAAAAAAAGAAGATGCTCCAAGTACAACATAACTGTGCATGAAACAATAAAAATGAAGTGTTTGGAAGAAACCTGAGATTTTTATTGATGAAGAAGGGGATGCCTTGGGCATCCCCAAGCTTTGACGCTTGTACCTCTTGAATATTTCTTGGGGTGACACGCATGGTATCCCCAAGCTTGAGCTTTAGTCCATCCTTCATCTCATTACTCATTCCTTCCATACACCTGAAATTTTTCCTTCATACAAAACTTCACACAATCTTTATTAGCAATATTAGTGCACTCAAGATAATAGGTCTTTAGGTTCAGTTCCAATACCAATAAAACTTCCATTAAAACACAAGCTACTGTAGCACTTCCCTCAAAAAGCTCAATTCCCCAAAAGAACTTAAAAAGGAACCAACAAGAAGCAATTGCAAATAATGGCAGAAATCTGTCAAAGCAGACCAGCAGGTAAAGACGAAATTTTTCGAAGACCTTATATTGCTCAAATCAAAAAGTGTTGAACTAACGAAAGTTATATAACAACCTGGGGCAGAAGAACAAAAATTCACGCCTCAAAAGGACGTACAGAGATTTTACACGAATTTTTACAGTGAAGCACAGAAATCTGTTTCGGGACAGCAACTTTCCCAACCATTACTTCTCTCTCATTAGAGGTTACTCTTGGCACAAAAAGCAAATAAAAAGGATAAGGAGCGGTTATTACAGAAGTAATAACTTCCAAGACTCATCTAAAACTTTTGGATTATCTCCCAATAAGTACTTTTCTTTAATGCCTTTAAGTTAGGCATGCTAGTTTGAGAGGATGCTCACATAAGAAATATGAATTGAAGTAAAAGAGAGCATCAAGAAGCAAATTCAAAACACATTTAAGTCTAACCCACTTCCTATGCATAGGAATCTTGTATGCAAATAAATTCGCAAAGAACAAAGTGACAGGCATAGGAAGATAAAACAAGAGTAACTTCAAAACTTTCAGCACATAGAGAGGTGTTTCAATACCATGAAAACTTCTACAACTATATTTTCTTCTCTCATGATAATTTTTAGTAGCCTCATGAATGAACTCAAGAACATAACTATCACATAAAGCATGCTTTTCATGTTCTACAAAAACATAATTTTTATCAAGCTCAAAAATAGTGGAATTAAAACCTTCAAACCCACTTTTAACAATTCTATAAAACGATGACTAATCATTAAATATAGGACCATCGTCTAGAGCTTTATCATAAACAATTTCTAAGCAAAACTCTTTAGTACCATGCATCTCGAAGTTAGGCACAAATAAAGGATTATCACAGATAACATGAGCATAACATTCATCCTCCTTTGGTAAGCATGGGGGACAATCAAATAATGTAAGGAATAAAGAGTTACTCTCATTAGAAGGTAGACATGGGAAGATAATCCATTCTTCCTCCTTTTGTTCATCACTCTCCTCCTCTTTTTCATCTAATGAGCTTTCAGGTTCATCAATTTCTTCTTCCATAAGATCCTGCAAGGCATTAGTCTCTTCCATTTATGGAAATCATTTATTAATATATTCAAGAATATAGACATTTTCTTCCTTGTAATTATCAAAGAAAAATTTAAGTATATCATAAACCTCATATTTATAAGGTGAATCATCAATATTTTCAAGCAAAGTAGCAAGTTCAAATGCACCCTTCCAAGCAATAAATTCTTCAATTTTTTCCACATCATAAAAGTCATAATTTCCTTTAACATAAGAAGATATGGTAACATTATCATTATACTCACATTGAAAAGGGAGGTGTTTATACCTCTTACAGCAACAAGATTTATCAAAGCAATAAGTAACATTATAAGTAGAGCAAACGTTTCTAGCAATGGTATACAATTTATCAAGTTGTTCCCATAAATGTTACCCTTTTTGTGACAAGCGGTGTTCCTTATAATAATATTTTTGATCTTCTGTGAACCCACCTTGCCAATAAGATTCAGTTTCAAAGAAAACAGCCATTGATAGCAAGGATGATAAATCAAGACAATAACAGACCAACGAACATAACAACTAGAGTAGGAACTAATTTTTTTTGTATTTTTGATAAAGAAACAAGCAAACAAGACGGAAATAAACTAAGCTTGAACAATAATGATTCCAAGTGAACTTGATAAATAAAGCTATGCTCCCCGGCAACTCCGCTAGAAAATAGTCTTGATGACCCACAAGTATAGGGGGTGTATCGCAATATTTTCGAGGGAAGTGAAACCCAATTTATTGATTCGACACAAGGGGAGCCAAAGAATATTTATAAGCCTTAACAACTGAGTTGTCAATTTAGCTGCACTTGGAAACAATCTTGCTCACAGCAGTTTATCAGTAGCAACAGTTTTGTAGTAGCAATAGTAAAGTAGGAGTAGTAGTAAAGTAAATACAGCAGTAATAATAGCAATAAATAGTAGGATTCGAGTGCGGTAGGCATAGGGATGGATGGATGGGCGTTGCATGGACAAGACAATTCACATAGCAATCAGAACATAGGGCAATTGCAGATAAAGAAGATAAAGCATCCAAGTACTAGATAATCCTAGGCATGTGTCCCAAATATAGTCATACGTGCTCGCAATGAGAACTTGCACAACATCTTTTGTCCTGCCAGCCCGTTTGCAGTGGGGCCTCAAGGGAACTACTGGCAATTAAGGTGCTCCTTTTAATAGAGCACCAGAGCAAAGCATTAACACTCCGTGCACACATGTGATCCTCACATCAAAGCCATTCCCTCTGGTTAACTCGATTTATGTCACTTCGGGGCCATTGGTTCTGGACAACAACGTGTGTATACAACTTGCAGGTAAGACCATAATGAATCAATAACATGTCCAGATCTGAAATCATGGCACTCAGGCCCTAGTGACAAGCATTAAGCATAACAAGTCGCAACAAAGTCATAAAGCACTAATAGAAGATACTAGGCACCATGCCCTAACAATCTGATGCCATTACATGAATTATCTCATCCAATCCCTACCATACCCATAGCCTACAGTGAGGAATTATTCACTCATAGATGGGGGAAACATGTATGGTTGATGGAGAAGCGATGGTGATGATGATGGCGATGATCTCCTCCAATTCCCCGTCATGGCAGGGTTCCAGAATGGAGTTTCTGGTTCCGAATCGTGGAATCTGGTGGTGTCGGCGGAGCGGAACTCCTTTTGGAAAAACGTCGAACCCCCCTCAGTTTTTAGGTTAGAAGGCATCTTATAGGCGAAGAGGGAGACCGAGGGGGTGTTTGGGGCGACCAGACCACCCCCTGGCGCGACCAGGCCCAGCCCGCACGGCCAGGTGGTGTGGCTGGGCCCCAGTCCCTCTCCGTCTCGTATTCTGGCTCCTAGAGTCTTCTGGTGAAATAGGATTTTTGGCTTTTGTCCCGTCAAATTCCGAGAATATTCATTTTCTGACTTTCCTGGAAGCAAAAACAGTAGAAAACAGGTAGCTGGCACTGTGGCTCTTGTTAATAGGTTAGTCCCAGAAATCATATGAAAAGTACTCCAAAGTGTGGCAAAACACAAGAAAGTAGATAAAACCAAGCATGGAACATCAAAAAATATAGATACATTTGCAATGTATCACGTGCGAATCGCCGCGGTACAAGGTGATGTTATGGTCACTGCCGTCATGGAATAAGCTCCATTCTGTCGAAATGGCAGCGACATCTGAGCAGACGAGCTGGCCTTCATTGGCTGAAGTCGCGCTGAAAGGGCTCATGTCGTACCTATCGAAACCGAGGTGTTACCTACGAGCTTCTCAAGATGTTGTCGGAATTCCCGTTGGATTACAAGAATATCAACCAAGAGTGAGTTAACACATATAAATCTTCTTGTGATGATCCTAATATGAATATATGTAATGTCGTACTAATTAATTACTTTATGTTGGTGACAGACCCAATTGGTATGGGTTGTCCAGCGAAATATGTCTTCATGTTCAATGCTTGCTGATGTAGTCCAATGGACCTGCGTGGTGCCTGGCTGCAAGTTCGCCACAATTTCGTTTGTGCTCCACTCCCACCTCAGAGAAGCCCATGCCATGAGGTTGCACATTTTACACCATGGTAGGAAAGGCAGGTACATCTCTAAGCCGGTGTCGACACTGGGCTCGCAAAATGTAGATATCATGCTAATCGGATTCGATGACACGGTGTTCTCCGTGCTATTCGACAGGCGCGACGATGTCATATTGATATCTGTCGTGTGCATCAGGACGGCGGAGCGCGTGTCACCATAGTTCATGGTGAAGTTGAGCTCTGCACATCCAAATGGCTTGTGTGAGAAGGTATTCTATGCGAATTCTAAAGCCACTTGCTCTTTGTCGGTTTGTCGGTCTAATATGGTCACTCGTTGTCGGAATCGACCATCGGAGTTTACCGTGGAATATAAGCTTCGTATCGACAAGATTATTACCATAGATGCAGAGGTGGGATATGTGGGAGACTTATAAACTAAGTGGGATAAGCGGGATAAGTGAGATTTGTTAAATCCTACTTGTCCCACTTCTCCCACTTAGTTTAGAGTTAGTCTAGGGGTCTAAAATTAAGGACCCCACTTGTCCCATTTGTCCCACTTCTACATTCCTATTTCTTAGCGATTAACCCATCTTTATCTTCTTGTGATGATCCTAACTTGAACACATGTACTCCTCGATCGGATTTTTCTTACCATTTTGGGACATGTGGTTCCTAGCTTAAGGTAGTTCTGAGTATTTTGTATGGAGTTCTGTTATTGCTAATCTATTTTGTAGGAGTAATATCTATGTACTGGTACTTGTTTAGACCGACAGTCTAGTGCAGAATAAGGTCTCTCTTTCCTTTTGAATCATGGCCTTGCTACATCTACCGAATTTCAATGGCTGCATTGCTGAATCTGTCAATTCCTTTGGTCATTATCTGTACTGCTAAATCGGTCACTTTGAAATGGTGCTAAATATGTCAAGTGCCGCTTATTATGAACTAGGAATCTGATGACATTTTTCTGTCTTATTCAGTACTGCTGAATCTTTCAAGTGCCATTGAATCTGTCAAACATTCTGTTGTTGCTATTAATATAGTATTTTTTAGAACTAATAGTGATGTATTGGTACTTGTTTAGATCAAGACCAATAGATGATCTTGCTCTTCTTTTGGAACATGGCCAGAATATATTCTCTCTGTCCTTTTGAATTATGGCCTTGCTACATCTATTGGATTTTAGTGTCTGCATTGTTAAATTAGTCAATACTTTTGGTCATTATCTTACTGCTAAATCGGTCACTTTGAAATGCTATTAAATTTGTCAAGTGCCGTTGATTATGTGTTTGAATCTATTGATATTTTTCTGTTTTATTCAGTATTGCTGAATCTTAAATGGTAGTGAATCTGTCAAATGTTCTGTCGTTTTTATTATAGTACTAAAGTATCTTGTAGAACTAATACTGACGTACTAATACTTTTTTTAGATCAAGGGCAGTAGATGGTCTTACTGTTCTTTTGAAACATGGCCTTGTCACAATCTAGATGAGTCTTGGGGCATTTTGGTTTGCATATGTGGGTCACATAGTCATTGATGTGAGTAGAATGTATGAACAGAAAAGCAGGCTTGATGGTTAGTTTTGCTTGCTCCGATGATCGAGTGTGTTTGGAGAAAAGCAACTGATCCCGCACCAAGGTTTTTAGTGCCGAAACAAGAATTGATTCTTGCTGTCCTTCTATTAAATTTTAGAGTCTGTATTGCTGAATCGGTCACTTTGAAATGCTGCTGAATATAAACTAGGAACCTGTCATTATTTTACCAAGCATGATGCAATTTAGGCCGTGGGTTCTTGCCTTTCTAGTAGTTTCAGCAATTTTAGCAGGCTTGCCAATCTTTGCAA